>OX382245.1:16586549-17823424 GCA_947507525.1 Apamea epomidion | reverse complement strand
ACCTAACCTAACCTAACCTAACCTAACCTAACCTAACCTAACCTAACCTAACCTAACCTAACCTAACCTAACCTAACCTAACCTAACCTAACCTAACCTAACCTAACCTAACCTAACCTAACCTAACCTAACCTAACCTAACCTAACCTTTTTTTTTTTTTTTTTTTTTTTTTTTTTTTTTTTTTTTTTCTTTTTTTTTTTCTCGCTGAGAAATGCTTTATGCATCCCCTTCTCGTGGGGGACGAGCCGGGGTATGTGGGACTCCCTGTCAGAATGACAGTATACCCACTAAAACTCAGCGGTGTTCCCGCATCGCCGTGATGGGAGGGCCATGGGAAACCGGCTTAGCCTTTACTTCCACAGCCCTCCCGGCGCATGCCCGCCTAGCTGGCGGGAGATGCATGCCCCCCGTGCTGGGGGGCTACGGGAATGGCCGGGAACGCCTGGCCATTCCCGTCCGACACTGGTGGAGGCCTGTGCGATACAGGCAAGGGTGCCCCCGCACCCGTTGCCTGCTGGCCTCCACCTGGGAGGAGTCGGAGATGACTGTCAAATTGACGTCTTCTTCGACCCCTCCTCCGCCTTCTGAGCGCCGCCGCGTGAGGATCGTCCTCCCGCGCGCGCTCCGCCGCCTCCTTCTGGGACATGACGTGTTCGCAGAAGGAGGCGACTGCCGCCCAGGACCCCTCACCCCCCAGCATGGCGTTAACCAAACCGGGTAGTGAGAGGTCCCGTCCGATCGCCGCAATGAGACTGCGGCGAGGCTCGGACCACGACGGGCACACCTCGAGGGTGTGCTGCGCCGTGTCCTCCGCCGCGCCACAGTCGTGGCACGACGGCGTCTCCTCCCGTCCGATCCGGTGCAGGTACGATCCGAAACAACCGTGTCCGGACAGCACCTGCACCAGACGGAACGAGAGGAACCCATGCGACCGCTCGAGCCAGTCTCGCAGGACCGGCCCAAGCGCGTCGAGGGTTCGGCGGCCAAAGGCTGCGGTGGCGAGGTCCCGCGTCCAATGGACAACGATGGCGTCCCTCGCCTCCCGCCGGACGGCCTCCCGCTCTTCCGGGGCGGTGCGTTCTGCTCTCGCCCTCCGCCCCGCCATCCATTCGTACACTCTGGCGAGCACCCACGCCTCGAGTTCCCAAGGCGGGGTGCCGGCCAGAGCACACGCTGCCGCGAAGCCCACCGTGCGGTAGGCCCGCGCCACCCGCTGGGCTATGGCCCTCTGAGGTGCCCGCAAGGCGGCAGCGTTCTCCCTCGTATGGAGAGAGTCCTCCCAGATAGGGGCCCCGTAGAGGGCCATACTCTTAAGGATGCCGGCGTAGAGTTGCCGGCATCGTGCGCTGGGCCCCCCCAAGTTGGGAAGGAGCCACGATAGCGCCCCCGCGGCCTTCAGCAGGCGCGACGACAGCCCGCTGAAATGCGGGCCGAAGCGCCACCTGCTGTCGATCACAAGGCCCAGATATTTCATCTGGGCCTTGACCTCGATTCTGACGCCCTCCACGAAGATGTGGGCGTCAGGTGGGGGGCGCTGCCGAGGTCCGTGGAAGAACACGGCCTCGGTCTTGTGCAGCGCCACCTTTAGACCTAGGCGGCGGATCCTCGCCGTGACCAAGGATCCGCCCGCCGAGGCCAAATTGGCCGCCTCCCTAAAACTCCCCCCCCGGGAGGTGAGGAGAGTGTCGTCCGCGTAGCAGACGACGCTCGTGCCTCGGAGGAGAGTTCCCCGCAAGAGCCAATCGTAGCCGACGTTCCAGAGGAGTGGTCCTATGACTGACCCCTGTGGAACGCCGGCTTCGACGGCATACCGCCGGACTTGGCCAGTCCTATCTACCAGGAGGATTGCCCGATCCTCCAGGTAGCTGGCCAGCAGACTGCGCAGGTATCGAGGCACTCCGTGGAATCGGAGCGCCTCTAGGATGGTGGAGTGGGGAACGGAGTTGAAGGCGTTGGCTATGTCGAATGACACCGCCAGCAATCCGTCCCCCGCCTCCATCGCCTCCTTCACCTGCCCCTTAAGGCAGGACAGCGCGTCCACCGTGGAACGCTCAGCCCGAAACCCGAACTGAGCGTCCGACAAGTCCGGCCCGGTATCCCGCAGATGGCCCTTTAGGCGACCAGCGATTATCCCCTCGAACATTTTGCCGACCTCATCTAGAAGAACGATGGGTCGGTATGCCGAGGGGGAGTCTGCTGGGCGGCCCTCCTTTCGAAGGAGGCACAACTGCCCCTCCTTCCACGGTTTCGGGAACCTCCTAGACGCAAGGCATGCGCCGAAGAGGTCCCGAAACCTCCCCTCCATTCGAGTGGCGGCGATCGCCACCACTCTTGCGGGGACACCGTCGGGGCCTGGAGCCGTCTTCTTGGCGCGTATACGAAGGATCGCCGCGCCAAGTTCCGACTCCGTGACAGGAGGGGGGGCCTCCTCTTCCTCCTCGTCTACTAGCGGGGCTCCACACATCACTGGCGGGGTGAAGTTGTCCCTGCCCGGGAACAGAGACTGAACCACCCCGTCCAGAAATGAGGGTTCCAGGGTCTCGGCAACCGGGGGACCAAAGGGGCGCAATTAGTTGCGCGCCGCCTTATACGGTCTCCCGTAGGGGTCGTTGTCGAGACCCTCCAACAGCTCGGCTCTCGCCGAGTCTTTTGCGGCGGCGATGGCCCGATCGAGGACCTTTTTTGCCTCCACGTATACGTCGTAGAGGTGGTCCTCGTCGGCCCGGTCCCGTCGACGCCGCCGCCGACTCCGCGTGTAGGCCCTCCTTGCCTCCGCACAAGCTGCTCGAAGCCCCGCCAGCTCCGCCGACCACCAGTACACGGCGCGTTTGGGTGGTGGTCGGCGAGACCGAGGCATGCTAGAGTTGCATACCTCGGTCAGACACTCCCTCAGCTGCCCCGCTGCGGTGTCCACATCCAGGCCGGCGGTAGGCGGCGAAAGCCAGTCCTGGATGAACGCCGCCTCCGCCGCTGCCTCCCTGTCCAGGCGGGTGAAAGCCCACCGCGGGAACGGTGATCGCCCCGAGATGGGCCGCATCGCTCCGGGGCCCCTGGTGGAGATGTCGAACCGCACGTAGCGGTGGTCCGACATGGTCTCCACCAGGTCCACCCGCCAGTTCAGCACGCGTGCGGCTAACGCAGGGGTGGCGAAAGTGACGTCCACTATTGAGCCACCCTGCCGCCGCACGCATGTCTGGACGCTTCCTCTGTTCAAGAGGGAGAGTCCAGAGGAGGCTGCCCACATCTCCACCGCCCGCCCGCGTGCGTCGGTGGCCGGGTTGCCCCAGGTCACCGACTTGGCATTCAGGTCTCCCAGCAGGGAGACCTGCCGCGGCACCGCCCTGCCGACCACGGCGGCCAGGACTCCGAGATAATTCTCAAAGTCCTGGAGAGGGCGGTTTGGGGAGAAATATACCCCCACAAGGGCTATGTCTCCCCACGCGGCGGCCACGTATCCCGGTCCTCTCTCTAATAGCGAGAGGGGAGGGGAGTCCGTGGAAGACCGCGCCGCTAGTGCCACCGAGTCGTCCTCGTCACCCAGCCAGCTGCTGGGGATCGAGTAGGGCTCGGCGACCACCGCTACGTTCACCAACCACTCGGCCATGACCTGCACTACCAGGTCCTGGGCCGCTTTGCAGTGGTTGGCGTTCGCCTGGAGGATGCGATAGTCGGAAAGCATTATTCCGACATCGCACCCCTCTCCTCAGCTACCGCCGCTGGCGCTGCAGCGACGGCGATGGCGGCGGCGGTGGTGGCAACAGGGCGAACCTGCGCCGGCACTATGCCCTTCCTCACGGGGGGCTTGCAGCTCCTGCCCGTCATCCTGTGGTCCGCGGGACGGCCACTGGCGGCACACGCCTTGCAGTGTGGCGTGGTGGCGCGGCAAGTGGCACTCTTGTGTCCCTCTTGCCCGCACTGGTAGCACGTGTCTCCCCAGTCGGACTTGGAGGGACACGTGGCTCGGGTGTGGCCGAACGCGAAGCACTTGAAGCAGCGCGTAGGCTGGTCTTCAAGTGCCCGGACCACAGCCGAGCTGAGCCCCACGAGCAGCCGTCCCTTGGTCGCAGCAAGGACGGCCGCAGCCGCGGCGACTGGGCACTCGACGCGGATGATGCCCATGCCGCGGCGGCCGATCCCGATGGACCCACACCTCACTGCGCCAGCGTCGCAGCCTCCAGCTGCGGCGACGGCCGCCACCACATCCTCCTTGGTGACCGAATCGTCCAGATCGGCCACCTCCAAGGCTGCGGTCTTGACGGGCTTGACGACCGTCGCCACATCCGCGATGACCTCTTGCAACTTTGTTGCGAAGAGGTCCGCATTGGTGCCGCGCTCTACCCCCGAGAACTCGAAAATTCGAGCCCCGGTTAGGGTTCGGCGGCACGTAATATGGCTGATCCCCAGCTGGGAGGGATCAGCATTGGTACGAGCCCGTCTTAGGACGGACTCGTATGTCTCGCCCCGCTCCACGGCCGCCGGGGTGAGGGTCACGACGACGGCCGCGGTTTTGGGAGGAACCAGCTTCCTCCCGCCGGCTGGAGCCCGTTTAGCTGCAGGAGCAGTCGCGGCGGGCTTGGGGGCCGACTTTTGCACTCCCTTGCCCTTCCCTCTCTTGACCACTTCCGTCCACGACTGGTTGGACGGGGTGGTGGAGGGAAGAAAGGCGTCTTCCTCCTGGGAGTCCTGGGTGGCTGCTGGCGTGGCAGATGACCCAGTCGATCTCTCCGCGCTTGTGGTGGGGGCTTGAGGAGCCGCCTTCGTCCTCTTGCCCTTCCCTTTGCCCTTGGAGGGCTTTGGGGCCTGGGGCTGCGCAACCGATGCCGGGCCTGCTAGAGTAGCAGCTTCCAGCTCCCGCTGTGGTGGCTTATCCGCCGCTAGTGGCGGGCGGAGCCGCCTTTCCGGCAGGAGCCGGTCCTCAATGCCTGCGAGGCAGGCCCTGGTGAAGGCCCTCTCCTCCATGACAACCTTGCGGATTATATCCTCAAGGTTGGAAGGGGAGGAGGAGCCTCCTACCACCGGACCCGGGGCAGGCTGAGCAGGCCGAGCCGTGGCCTCAGCCAGCTTCAGGTGTAGCTGGCTGACCTCCGCCTGCAGGCGATCCACCTTCGCCTGCAGCTGCCGCGTCTCGTCCGTGGCCGTCCGCTTCACCAGCTCTGCGACGATGCCGTGCATGCTGGCAGCCCGGCATTTGAGGGCCTTTTGGAAGGTCCCCTTCAGGTTGGAGGACTTTGAGGCGACCTCCAGGACCTCCTCTCTGTCCTCCTGCGCCATGCGCTCCAGTTCCGCCAGGGAGTGGTCAGCATACAGGACATTGGATGCCCCATAGCCGGCCCTCGCCCTGGCGGTTTGCGCCTGGCGCTCCTTGGCGGCGACCCTCTCCTCCAGGTCTTCCTGGAGTTGCGCCCTCTTTGCCAGGTTAAGCTGGCGCTCGGCGTCCACCAAGCCCACATCGTGGGTATCGGCGGGTATCGGCTCTTTAGAAGTCGAAGCCTTTTTAGGCTTCGACTTCTTCCCGGCCTTGCCTCCGGCCGACTCCGAGGAGCCCTCGGACCCGTGCCTTAGGTAGGCCCTCTTCCGCTTGAGGCGTTGAGGTCGTTTTCGGCCCCCGACGTCTCCAGGTTGGAGTCGTTGGAGTCCGAAAACTCGTCCGGCCTGCTACACAAGCTGGCCGCAGACGGTGCGCGTTCAGCGTCCGACGCCAAAGCGTCACCGGCGTGGCCCTGAAAAGGGCCGTTGGATTGGCCCTGAGAAGGGCCGTTGGGTTGGCCCTGAAAAGGGCCGTTTGAATCGCCCTGGGAGGAGCGATTCGGGTTAAAATTTGGGTAAAAATCGGGATTAAAATTGTTAAAATTGGGATTAAAATTAGGGTTAAAAACAGGGTTAAAACAAAAGCGCCCGGAGGCGTCACGCATAGGTTTTTTCGACATTTTCGTAGACGACCGCGTTGATATCTACGAATTCACAGTGCACTTTAGCCGCCGGTCTGCCACTCCGTTACGGTGGTCAGACGCGACGTTGCCCAGGGGATACTACGTGGAAGTATGCACTGTGGGGGATCCCCCAACCTAACCTAACCTAACCTAACCTAACCTAACCTAACCTAACCTAACCTAACCTAACCTAACCTAACCTAACCTAACCTAACCTAACCTAACCTAACCTAACCTAACCTAACCTAACCTTTTTTTTTTTTTTTTTTTTCTCGCTGAGAAATGCTTTATGCATCCCCTTCTCGTGGGGGACGAGCCGGGGTATGTGGGACTCCCTGTCAGAATGACAGTATACCCACTAAAACTCAGCGGTGTTCCCGCATCGCCGTGATGGGAGGGCCATGGGAAACCGGCTTAGCCTTTACTTCCACAGCCCTCCCGGCGCATGCCCGCCTAGCTGGCGGGCCCTGCATGCCCCCCGTGCTGGGGGGCTACGGGAATGGCCGGGAACACCTGGCCATTCCCGTCCGACACTGGTGGAGGCCTGTGCGATACAGGCAAGGGTGCCCCCGCACCCGTTGCCTGCTGGCCTCCACCTGGGAGGAGTCGGAGATGACTGTCAAATTGACGTCTTCTTCGACCCCTCCTCCGCCTTCTGAGCGCCGCCGCGTGAGGATCGTCCTCCCGCGCGCGCTCCGCCGCCTCCTTCTGGGACATGACGTGTTCGCAGAAGGAGGCGACTGCCGCCCAGGACCCCTCACCCCCCAGCATGGCGTTAACCAAACCGGGTAGTGAGAGGTCCCGTCCGATCGCCGCAATGAGACTGCGGCGAGGCTCGGACCACGACGGGCACACCTCGAGGGTGTGCTGCGCCGTGTCCTCCGCCGCGCCACAGTCGTGGCACGACGGCGTCTCCTCCCGTCCGATCCGGTGCAGGTACGATCCGAAACAACCGTGTCCGGACAGCACCTGCACCAGACGGAACGAGAGGAACCCATGCGACCGCTCGAGCCAGTCTCGCAGGACCGGCCCAAGCGCGTCGAGGGTTCGGCGGCCAAAGGCTGCGGTGGCGAGGTCCCGCGTCCAATGGACAACGATGGCGTCCCTCGCCTCCCGCCGGACGGCCTCCCGCTCTTCCGGGGCGGTGCGTTCTGCTCTCGCCCTCCGCCCCGCCATCCATTCGTACACTCTGGCGAGCACCCACGCCTCGAGTTCCCAAGGCGGGGTGCCGGCCAGAGCGCACGCTGCCGCGAAGCCCACCGTGCGGTAGGCCCGCGCCACCCGCTGGGCTATGGCCCTCTGAGGTGCCCGCAAGGCGGCGGCGTTCTCCCTCCTATGGAGGGAGTCCTCCCAGATAGGGGCCCCGTAGAGGGCCATACTCTTAAGGATGCCGGCGTAGAGTTGCCGGCATCGTGCGCTGGGCCCCCCCAAGTTGGGAAGGAGCCACGATAGCGCCCCCGCGGCCTTCAGCAGGCGCGACGACAGCCCGCTGAAATGCGGGCCGAAGCGCCACCTGCTGTCGATCACAAGGCCCAGATATTTCATCTGGGCCTTGACCTCGATTCTGACGCCCTCCACGAAGATGTGGGCGTCAGGTGGGGGGCGCTGCCGAGGTCCGTGGAAGAACACGGCCTCGGTCTTGTGCAGCGCCACCTTTAGACCTAGGCGGCGGATCCTCGCCGTGACCAAGGATCCGCCCGCCGAGGCCAAATTGGCCGCCTCCCTGAAACTCCCCCCCCGGGCGGTGAGGAGAGTGTCGTCCGCGTAGCAGACGACGCTCGTGCCTCGGAGGAGAGTTCCCCGCAAGAGCCAATCGTAGCCGACGTTCCAGAGGAGTGGTCCTATGACTGACCCCTGTGGAACGCCGGCTTCGACGGCATACCGCCGGACTTGGCCAGTCCTATCTACCAGGAGGATTGCCCGATCCTCCAGGTAGCTGGCCAGCAGACTGCGCAGGTATCGAGGCACTCCGTGGAATCGGAGCGCCTCTAGGATGGTGGAGTGGGGAACGGAGTTGAAGGCGTTGGCTATGTCGAATGACACCGCCAGCAATCCGTCCCCCGCCTCCATCGCCTCCTTCACCTGCCCCTTAAGGCAGGCCAGCGCGTCTACCGTGGAACGCTCAGCCCGAAACCCGAACTGAGCGTCCGACAAGTCTGGCCCGGTATCCCGCAGGTGGCCCTTTAGGCGACCAGCGATTATCCCCTCGAACATTTTGCCGACCTCATCTAAAAGAACGATGGGTCGGTATGCCGAGGGGGAGTCTGCTGGGCGGCCCTCCTTTCGAAGGAGGCACAACTGCCCCTCCTTCCACGGTTTCGGGAACCTCCCAGACGCGAGGCATGCGCTGAAGAGGTCCCGAAACCTCCCCTCCATTTGAGTAGTGGCGATCGCCACCACTCTTGCCGGGACACCGTCGGGGCCTGGAGCCGTCTTCTTGGCGCGGATACGGAGGATCGCTGTGCCAAGTTCCGACTCCGTGACAGGAGGGGGAGCCTCCTCTTCCTCCTCGTCTGGCGGGGCTCCACACATTACTGGTGGGGTGAAGTTGTCCCTGCCCGGGAACAGGGACTGAACCACCCCGTCCAGAAATGAGGGCTCCAGGGTCTCGGCAACCGGGGGACCAAAGGGGCGCAATTTGTTGCGCGCCGCCTTATACGGTCTCCCGTAGGGGTCGTTGTCGAGACCCTCCAGCA
Source organism: Apamea epomidion (assembly GCA_947507525.1). Lineage (NCBI taxonomy): Eukaryota > Metazoa > Arthropoda > Insecta > Lepidoptera > Noctuidae > Apamea > Apamea epomidion. The sequence continues at coordinate 17,814,797 of OX382245.1, read as the reverse complement.
GCTCGGCTCTCGCCGAGTCTTTGGCGGCGGCGATGGCCCGATCGAGGACCTTTTTGGCCTCCACGTAGACGTCATAGAGGTGGTCCTCGTCGGCCTGGTCCCGTCGACGCCGCCGCCGACTCCGCGTGTAGGCCCTCCTTGCCTCCGCACAAGCTGCTCGAAGCCCCGCCAGCTCCGCCGACCACCAGTACACGGCGCGTTTGGGTGGTGGTCGGCGAGACCGAGGCATGCTAGAGTTGCATACCTCGGTCAGACACTCCCTCAGCTGCCCCGCTGCGGTGTCCACATCCAGGCCGGCGGTAGGCGGCGAAAGCCAGTCCTGGATGAACGCCGCCTCCGCCGCTGCCTCCCTGTCCAGGCGGGTGAGAGCCCACCGCGGGAACGGTGATCGCCCCGAGATGGGCCGCATCGCTCCGGGGCCCCTGGTGGAGATGTCGAACCGCACGTAGCGGTGGTCCGACATGGTCTCCACCAGGTCCACCCGCCAGTTCAGCACGCGTGCGGCTAACGCAGGGGTGGCGAAAGTGACGTCCACTATTGAGCCACCCTGCCGCCGCACGCATGTCTGGACGCTTCCTCTGTTCAGGAGGGAGAGTCCAGAGGAGGCTGCCCACATCTCCACCGCCCGCCCGCGTGCGTCGGTGGCCGGGTTGCCCCAGGTGACCGACTTGGCATTCAGGTCTCCCAGCAGGGAGACCTGCCGCGGCGCCGCCCTGCCGACCACGGTGGCCAGGACTCCAAGATAATTCTCAAAGTCCTGGAGAGGGCGGTTTGGGGAGAAATATACCCCCACAAGGGCTATGTCTCCCCACGCGGCGGCCACGTATCCCGGTCCTCTCTCTAATAGCGAGAGGGGAGGGGAGTCCGTGGAAGACCGCGCCGCTAGTGCCACCGAGTCGTCCTCGTCACCCAGCCAGCTGCTGGGGATCGAGTAGGGCTCGGCGACCACCGCTACGTTCACCAACCACTCGGCCATGACCTGCACTACCAGGTCCTGGGCCGCTTTGCAGTGGTTGGCGTTCGCCTGGAGGATGCGATAGTCGGAAAGCATTATTCCGACATCGCACCCCTCTCCTCAACTACCGCCGCTGGCGCTGCAGCGACGACGATGGCGGCGGCGGTGGTGGCAACAGGGCGAACCTGCGCCGGCACTATGCCCTTCCTCACGGGGGGCTTGCAGCTTCGGCCCGTCATCCTGTGGTCCGCAGGACGGCCACTGGCGGCACACGCCTTGCAGTGTGGCGTGGTGGCGCGGCAAGTGGCACTCTTGTGTCCCTCTTGCCCGCACTGGTAGCACGTGTCTCCCCAGTCGGACTTGGAGGGACACGTGGCTCGGGTGTGGCCGAACGCGAAGCACTTGAAGCACCGCGTAGGCTGGTCCTCAAGTGGCCTGACCACAGCCGAGCTGAGCCCCACGAGCAGCCGTCCCTTGGTCGCAGCAAGGACGGCCGCAGCCGCGGCGACTGGGCACTCGATGCGGATGATGCCCATGCCACGGCGGCCGAACCCGATGGCTCCACCCCTCACCGCGCCAGCGTCGCAGCCTCCAGCCGCCGCGACTGCCGCCACCACATCCTCCTTGGTGACCGAGTCATCCAGATCGGCCACCTCCAAGGCTGCGGTCTTGACAGGCTTTACGATGGTCGCCACGTCCGCGATGACCTCTTGCAACTTTTTTGCAAAGAGGTCCGCATTGGTGCCGCGCTCTTCCCCCGAGAACTCGAAAATTCGAGCCCCGGTTAGGGTTCGGCGGCACGTAATATTGCTGATCCCCAGCTGGGAGGGATCAGCATTGGTACGAGCCCGTCTTAGGACGGACTCGTATGTCTCGCCCCGCTCCACGGCCGCCGGGGTGAGGGTCACGACGACGGCCGCAGTTTTGGGAGGAACCAGCTTCCTCCCGCCGGCTGGGGCCCGTTTGCCTGCAGGAGCATTCGCGGCGGGCTTGGGGGCCGGCTTTTGCACTCCCTTGCCCTTCCCTCTCTTGACCACTTCCGTCCACGACTGGTTGGACGGGGTGGTGGAGGGAAGCAGGGCGTCTTCCTCCTGCGAGTCCTGGGTGGCTGCTGGAGTCGCCAACGACCCAGTCGCTCCCTCCGCGCTTGTGGTGGGGGCTTGGGGAGCCACCTTCGTCCTCTTGCCCTTCCCTTTGCCCTTGGAGGGCTTCGGAGCCTGGGGCTGCGCATCCGATGCCGGGCCTGCTAGAGGCGCCGGTTCCGGCTCCCTCGGTGGTGGCTTATCCGCCGCTAGCGGCGGGCGGAGCCGCCTTTCCGGCAGGAGCCGGTCCTCGATGCCTGCGAGGCAGGCCCGGGTGAAGGCCCTCTCCTCCATGACAACCTTGCGGATTATCTCCTCAAGGTTGGAAGGGGAGGAGGAGCCTCCTCCCACCGGGCCTGGGGCAGGCTGAGCAGGCCGAGCCGTGGCCTCAGCCAGCTTCAGGTGTAGCTGGCTGACCTCCGCCTGCAGGCGATCCACCTTCGCCTGCAGCTGCCGCGTCTCGTCCGTGGCCGTCCGCTTCACCAGCTCTGCGACTATGCCGTGCAAGCTGGCAGCCCGGCATTTGAGGGCCTTCTGGAAGGTCCCCTTCAGGTTGGAGGACTTTGAGGCGACCTCCAGGACCTCCTCTCTGTCCTCCTGCGCCATGCGCTCCAGTTCCGCCAGGGAGTGGTCAGCATACAGGACACTGGATGCCCCATAGCCGGCCCTCGACCTGGCGGTTTGCGTCTGGCGCTCCTTCGCAGCGACCCTCTCCTCCAGGTCCTCCTGGAGTTGCGCCCTCTTTGCCAGATTTAGCTGGCGCTCGGCGTCCACCAAACCCACGTCGTGGGTATCAGGCTCTTTAGAAGTCGAAGCCTTTTTAGGCTTCGACTTCTTCCCGGCCTTACCTTCGGCCGACTCCGAGGAGCCCTCGGACCCGTGCCTTAGGTAGGCCCTCTTCCGCTTGAGGCGGTCGTTTTCGGCCCCCGACGTCTCCAGGTTGGAGTCGTTGGAGTCCGAAAACTCGTCCGGCCTGCTGAACAAGCCGGCCGCAGACGGTGCGCGGTCAGCGTCCGACGCCAAAGCGTCACCGGCGTGGCCCTGAAAAGGGCCGTTGGATTGGCCCTGAGAAGGGCCGTTAGGTTGGCCCTGAGAAGGGCCGTTTGAATCGCCCTGGGAGGAGCGATTCGGGTTAAAATTTTGGTTAAAATTGGGATAAAAATTGGGGTTATAAATAGGGTTAAAATCAGGGTTAAAACTAGCAAAACGCCCAGAGGCGTCCCGCATCGGTTTCTTACTCATTATTCGTCGACAACCGCAGGAAAGTCAACGAATCACAGCGCACTTTAGCCGCCGGTCTGCCACTCCGTTACGGTGGTCAGACACGACGTTGCCCGGGGGAAACTGCGAGGAAGTATGCACTGTGGGGGATCCCCCAACCTAACCTAACCTAACCTAACCTAACCTAACCTAACCTTTTTTTTTTTTTTTTTTTTTTGTTATCGGGGGGAAAATCCTCATGGACATCCTCCGCCCTGGGGAAGGCAGAGGGGCATGCCGGACTCTTACCGGCTAAAAACCACCCCGGTGTTCCCTTCCTGTACCTATTGCCGGGGGTACGGGTATCGCTTGCGCATTCATCCGCGCCCCCGGCAGGTATTGGCCCACCAGATGTTTGTAGGCGGGCCCCGTCACCCTCTGCGGCCGTCACCCAGTGGCCGCAGGAACTCCAACTAAGAGGCGCGCGCGGAACACTACGCCGCCGCCTCGAGGCCTGTTTCTGATCGGGCGACAGACGCCCCTAGTCTGTCACCCGCAGGCCGCGCCCTACGGTGGCCGGAGATCGTCCGCCACCCTGCGACGCCCGGTGCGTCTGCTGCGGGCCGGGAGAGAGGTAACAGCTTCTCTCTCCCTTTCCGCCGCCTCCTTTGCCGACATTACGTCCTCGCAAAAGGAAGCGACGGCCGTCCAGCCGCTCTCGCTCTCGACCATGCATGAAATGACGGCCGGAAGCGAGAGGTCGCCCGCAGCATCGACTGCCGCGACTAAGTCACGGCGCTGTACTGCCCAAGCTGGGCACTCCTCCAACGTGTGCAGCGCCGTGTCCTCCCGGCAGCTGTCACAGTGGTGACATTTGGGCGTCGGCTCCCGGCCTATCCGACACAAGTACTTCCCGAAACACCCGTGTCCGGTAAGCACCTGCGTCAGCCGGAAACTGAGGGCGCCGTGGCGTCTCTCCAGCCACTCCTTCATCACGGGTCTTACCACCGCTATCGCGGCGTGCCCTGCCGTGGGTCGCGCAAGTCGCTGCTCCCATTCCGCCACTAGGACCTGACGGAGCTCTGCCCTGCGCGCCTCAACTTGTCGAGGCGCCAGACGCTCGCCCCGTCCCACTGCTTCCTCGCGCCATGTATAGAGTGACGCGAGGAGTTCCGCCTCTAGGTCCCACGGCGGGGATCCGGCTAGGAGGCTCGCCGCCTCGAAGGAGATCGTACGGTATCCCCTTATTACCCTGACGGCCATCGCTCTTTGCGGCCTTCGTAGCAAGGCGATGTTACGGGCCGTCAGGGCATCCGCCCACACTGGCGCGGCGTAAAGCGCCATGGACCGTACGACCCCTGTGTAGAGCCTCCGGCAGGAGGTATTTGGACCCCCCAAGTTGGGCAGCAAGCGCGAGAGCGCTGAAGCGGCGCCCAACAAACGGGGTGCGAGCCGCTGGAAGTGCGGCCCGAAGCTCCACCGACTGTCGAGGACGACTCCTAAGTACTTCATCGTCGACTCGACAGCCATGGAGACCCCTCCTACCACGATGTTTGAACCCGCAGGTGGCTTATTCCTCGGCCCGTGAAAACAGAGGGCCTCGGATTTGTGCAAGGCCACCTCCAGGCCCAACCGCCGGATCCTACCCACGACATGCGCGACCCCGGCTGTCGCCAGTATGGCCGCCTGCCGGTATGTCTTCCCACGTGCTGTTACTAGCGTGTCGTCGGCGTAGCAAGTCACGCCGACTCCGTGGAGAAGAGCACCGCGCAGAGCCCAGTCGTACCCTATGTTCCACAGGGGTGGCCCCAATACCGACCCCTGCGGAACACCGCACGACATCTCTCGCCTACCCCATCCTTCACGACCCGGGTAAACTACTGATCTTTCCGACAAATAGGCCCCGATAATGCGGCGGAGGTAGCCGGGCACCCCGTGATACCGGAGTGCCTCTCTGATAGTATTCCAGGGCAAGGTGTTGAATGCGTTGGCGATGTCGAGCGACACCGCCAAGACCACCTCACCCCGGGCGACTGCCTCCTCCGCCAGGACCTTCACGCGCATGATCGCGTCCACTGTGGAGCGCCCCTGACGGAAACCAAATTGGTTGTCCGCTAGGTCCGGCCCCTCGTTGGTCATGTGCCGGACGAGGCGGTCGGCGATGATTCGCTCGAAGATCTTACACACCTCGTCCAGAAGCACAATGGGCCGGTAGGCAGACGGTGAGTCTGCGGGGCGCCCCTCCTTCTTTAGCAGGACCAGCTTTCCGGTCTTCCACCGGCGTGGAAGCTGGCCCCGCTCCAAACATGCGCTTAAGAGTCCTTGTAGTCGGGGCCCGAGAGCCCTCAAGGCCAGGACCCATGCACGGCCTGGAATGCCGTCGGGTCCTGGGGCGGTGTTTTTTATGCGAGACACCGCCACTCTCAACTCTACCCGGGTCACTTCGGGCACGTCGTCGTCGTCGTCTTCCGTGTTGGGCACATTCCAAGGCGGAACCATAGCAGGTGGTGTATGCTCTGGGCGTAAGGGAAACAGAGCGCTCACCACGTCCTCCAATAACTGTGGCTGAAGACTCCGGGACAGTGGGGTGGCCCACTGGCGCATCTTGCCCCTCACCATACGGTAGGGGCGTCCCCACGGATCTCGGTCCAGAGTCTCCAGCAGTTCTTCGCGGGCCGATGACTTTGCCCGCACGATGGCTAATTGGAGAGCGCTCTTCGCCTCCCTGTAGCTCTCGTATAGTTCCGCCTCGATGGCCACCGCTGACGGAGAGCGGCGGCGTCTTCTTCGGCACCTGGCATACTGGCGTCGCCTCTCAACGCAGACGATGCGCAAATGCGCAATTTGCTGCGACCACCAGTACACCTGGCGCCTGGGTGGTATCGGCCGGACTCGGGGCATCGCAGCGTCGCAGATTTGCGACATGCTCTCCCGGAACCACTCCGCCTCCTCGTCGATGTTGACAGGCCTGTCGGGAGCATCCAACCAGGCCTGTACGATAGAGGCCTCCAGGAGAGCCTCCCTGTCCAGCCGCTTCGTTGCCCAACGCGGACCGTCTCCAACGCCCACCGGGGCTGCTTGGACCGGCCCGACCGAGGTCTGGGTGGAGACACTGAATCGGATATATCTGTGATCAGACAGTGTCTCCACGTCCTCCGCTACGTGCCAGCCATGGACACGGCGCGCGAGAGCGGGGCTAGCGAACGTGAGGTCCACTATTGACCCGCCCCACTGTCGCACGCATGTCTGCACGCAACCTCGGTTCAGAAGAAGCAGGCCCTGCTCGACCGCCCACTCCTCCACCAACTCGCCCCGCACATCAGTTGTCGGGGAACACCATGCCGTAGACTTGGCGTTGAAGTCCCCCAAGACGAGAACGGGACGAGGACGACTACGACTGACGACCGTGCCCAAATCCAAAATGACCTCCTCGAGGTCGGCGAGAGATAGGCTAGGGGCGAAATACACCCCCGCGACCATAATATCGCCACAAACTGCCGCGACATAGCCCCGCCCCCGGGTGACGGCCTCAAAGAGCGGGGTGTCCACGGCAGACCTTCTTATAAGCGCCACCGAACCGTTAGTGTCGCACACCCAGTCATCCCTGGGCGGCACGAAATACGGCTCGGCGACGACTGCCACATCGATTGACCACTGCGCCATGCTTTGGAGCAAGAGATCCTGAGCTCTGGCGCAGTGGTTTATGTTAGCTTGGAGGAAACATAGATGACCTGGGGCCATTATTGGGTTTCCATTAAAGTTGTCTCCTCCCCAGTCCCCGGCGGATCTGCTGCCGCAACCGGTGGGTGAGCCGGTTGCGAGGAACCGGTTGCCTCTGTTGGTGTATCCTGAGAAGCCGGCGGATGAATCGGCTGTGTCTTGGTCCCGGATTTCTTCTTTGTGGGCCTGGCGCAGGCCATCGTCCCGGTCCAGTGATCGGCTAGCTTGCCGGATGCCGCGCAGAGTACGCAGTGCGGCGCGGCTGTGCAAGAGCCAGCTTTATGATCGGGCTGACCGCAACGAAAGCACAGTTGGCTGCGGTCGACCCCCGCGGTGCACCGTACACCCACGTGTCCCAGCTCGAGACAACGATAGCACCGCAAGGGCTTGGGCGTCAAGAGCGTCACCTGCGCCGAGACCCATCCTATCAGCAGTCTTCTGCCCTCCTTCAGTTTGTTGGCCGCCGCTACGGGACAACTTACTAACACTGTCCCGAGGCCAGAGACACCCCTACGAATTGTGCCCGCCTTTACTTGTTCTGGCGGGCAGTTGCCGGCCTTAGAGATGGCGGCGGCGACCTCATCAGTGGTGACAGAGTCGTCCAGGCCCGAGATTCGCAAATCTGCACATTTAGTGGGCCTGGACACTCTGACGTCGTCACTTCCGAGAGACGCCCTTAGTTTTTCGGCAAGGGCGTCTGCCTTGGGGGCACTTGAAGCCCCCGAGATTTCCAGTAGCCGGGCTCCAGTAGCCGTAGGCTTGCACCGGAGGCCCGTTATGCCGAGATCATTCAATGAGATTTCGGCTTTCGCCTTTGAAAGGATCCCGGCATATGTTAGTCCTCGCTCCTCCGCGCCTGGCTGCAGTGTCAGAACCACAGCTGTTGATCGAGGGGCACGGAGCCTCGCAGCCTGTGCTTGGGCCGCCGTCTTTACTTTCTGGGCCTGTTGCCTGGCCTTGCGGCACGCCTTATTGTTACTTTGTTTGGCGCCCGCAATTGTCCATTCCGCCTCCTTTTGTGAAGAGGCGGATTTAGGGTCGCGCTGATCTGGAGATTGTGTTGGCGGCGCTGTAGAGGTAGCCGCTGCACCCGACTTGCTCGTCTTCTTTTTTTTCTTCTTCCCATTAGCCTTATCTTGTGACAAGGCTATGGGGGGTGTCTTCTCCGTTATAGTAGCAGCCGCTTGTGCCTGTTGTTTGGTACAAGGCACTGCAGCTTTGGCCGCATAAGATGACGTCGGTGCGCTGCGTTGGTCTGCAGCTAGGGGAGGGCGTAAGATCCTCCCCTCTAACACCGAGAATCGGGCGTTGAAACTCGCCAACTCCTGACGGACAAGGCGAGCCAACTCCGACTCTGGTGGTGGCTGCTGCTCTGTGGGCTGCTGCTGTGGCTGCTGCTGCGGCTGTGGCAAGCCCAACTCCTTCCGGAGGTGCTCGCGGCGGAAGGACGCCATCTCCGCCTTGAGCTCCTCATACTCCTTGCGGAGTTCCGCCATTTGGGCCGCCAGCTTGGCATTTTGAGCCCTTAATAAGGTCGCCTCTTCGTTAGTGGTACGGCTGAGTAGCACCTCGGCACTCTCCAGTATCGAGGCCGTAGCCTCTTTGAGTGCCTTCTGGCTTACGCCACTGAGGCCCTTCGACACTTTTTGAACCCTCTTGATGGCAGCCACAGCGTCAACCATTCTTTGGTTGTGGTCGAAGGCAGGTAAGTCTTCCGCCTCGACGACCATATCGGAGGCAGCAGAAGACGACTCCGACAGGCGGGTGCGGGCCCTACCTTCCGTCACCCTTTTTGTAAGAGCCGCAATCTGCCGCTCATCCTCCGCTTGTTTGCCGGCGTCGGCTGCAGCCTTCTTGGCAGCCGCAACCTCGCGCCTGGACAAGCCGATGCCAACGTACTTGCCCGTCGACACCGGCCTACCTCTTCCGCCTTTTTTGGCACCGACCTTGGCAGCCGGTACCGAAGTATCACTCAGGGCCGAATCAGACCCCGAGTCCGTACCACTTCGAGGGCGTTTGCCCGGGCGCTTTGAGCTTGCACTCGCAGCGCTTGCGACGGTCATCAGACTCGACGCAGAGTCCGAGTCCGAGAGCACACCTCCAATCCTCTCAATAAGTACACGAGGCACTTTTTCTCCTTCAACGTTGTTTAAATTTGGTTTAATAGTTTTATCCATATGATTCCCACGAGAATGGAAGCAAGTATTGGGGTCCTTCGCGGGCAGTGGCTCCATGCCCTTCAAAACGTAGCCCTATATACTGTTGGGGGCGGGAGGTACCAACAGGTGGGAGCGCTAACGACCGTATTCCCAACGGCCATTCATCCCCTCGCCGCGCTCCCAAAACTTGGGATTGGGTGGTTTTTTATCTTAGAGGTGTCCTTCCTCTGGGCCAGGCGGTTAAGCCAAGCCCCCGGCGGCGGCATTAAACATGCCTCCGTCCGCTGTCCGGCCAACCCGACTCAACGGACCCGCCGAAAGGTTTGTTCCTCGATGAACGAGGAAACAAACGAACGCCGCTTCGGTGCGCCTGCACCTAAGCGGCAGCGGCCGCGTCCTTGCCTGGTCGACGAGCGTCGACGGAGCAGGAGCGACCCCTCCCTGTGTCCCTCTTGGTAATGCCCCTCACCTGAACCTCAGGGCGAGATCCAGGATCGGGACACGCAAGCCCCACCACGACGACAACGTGGGGATCACTTCGGTGGGGAACCTAACCTAACCTAACCTAACCTAACCTAACCTAACCTAACCTCCATGCCACAGACATTAATTGTTTTTTGATATACAGTCGTATAATAATTATATGATAACGATATCATAGAGATGAACTCGTGTCCTAAGGTAAGAGAAAGTGACAGAAGTAGTATAGGGCACAAAAGAATATGAGGGAAAATAACATCTGAAGTAATAACTTTAAAAAAAAAAAAATAAATAATAAAGCATGAACAATTAGACAAAAGAAACAGAAACGGATTTAAATTTAGTCAGAACAATTAGCATTTTAAAAAATTTGTAACGTAAAAACAGAATAGAATTAAACCCAAGCTATTGTAGAAATAAAACGTAAAGTATTTACAAGTATAAAACACAATTACAGACAAAAATTAATCGCATAATAGAGCGTGGTCTCTTCGGCCTACAACAAAAAGTCGCCAAAAAGCACAACAATTGTGTGTAAGGTCTCTGATCCCCATGTCAGAGGGACACTGGCGGGGCAGGAGTGTGGTTTTAGCCGGTTCGAGTCCGGCACTACCTCGACTGTCTCACACCTTGTGAGGTAGTCGAGGTGTCCGTGGGGATTTCCCACTCCTGCCAAAAAAAAAAAAAAAAAAAAAAAAAAAAACCTAACCTAACCTAACCTAACCTAACCTAACCTAACCTAACCCCTACATAACTTTGCATCCCGGTGACGCAATTTCAAGCTGTTTTCAGCAAATTAAATCTTTTCTAGGCTCCCTGAAACGTTCCCACTGGGAAGAACAGACAATTTCGCGAAAAACATTTTTTCGTTTTGGACTTGTAAAATTTTCACAAAAACTCCTGTTATAAAAAACACTTTTTGATTTTTTCTTCAAAATTTCCAGATTATTCCAGGTTTTTTATAATACAAATTGATACTTACCTGCCTTACCTGTACTCCCGTGCGCGTTCCGCGAACTCGAGTCCCGTTTTGGTAGTGTTATTCGAGGTTTCCACACATATTTTGGCCGTAAATTACGTTTTTTCAAGAAAATTCCCGTTTTTGGTTCTGGATAAACTCCAGAAACCCCATAGTTAGCTAGCCCGCGCGGAGACGCGTCTTTTGACACCTCGCCCGTGCGCCTAGCCCCCATAGAACATCAAATATTCCAGAAAATTTTTACATTCAATACTACCAACAATTGACGAAATCCACCTAAGGGAGACGTGTTTTTGCACAAATCTACATAACTTTGCATCCCGGTGACGCAATTTCAAGCTGTTTTCAGCAAATTAAATCTTTTCTAGGCTCCCTGAAACGTTCCCACTGGGAAGAACTGACAATCACGCGAAAAATTTTGCCCGCCCACCCGCCCTCTGGTCTATAGGAAGGTAGACGTGGGGTTTTGGCGAAAAATTTTTTGCCAGCTTCTGATTGCGCTAGTCTTGGTGGGGCTCTTGGGGGTCCTAATACGAAGATTTGGCATTTTTATCTTATTGACCGAGTCTGCAAAGGCTTATTATATAGACAGACATAATTATTTTATTATTTTATTTTATTTTATTATTGTAATTTTTTATTATTGTAATCTATTTTAGTATTGTAATTTATTTTTAAATTGATTTTACATTTCTTTTACTTTCTGTGTTCCCCTCTTTACAGGGACACAGAAGAATCCAGTGTCCACCTTACAACTCTCTCCTCCCGAGTGGATTTTGTTCTGACTCCCTCTTTACAGGAGTCGGTTCTGAAGATCTACTTGAATATGTTCCGCACCCCATCCAGCACTCTGTGGGCCCAAGGCTCTAGTGGCTCGCCGCGATCGGCGGAGAAGGCGGGGCCTCTACCTGATGCGAAGAGGAGAATCTCCTTCGGAGACGAGACTCCTCCTTCTGCGTCACAAGGGGTTCCTGCCACTTCGGGGACGCGCCGAGCTGCTAACGATGCCTCAAGACCGCTCATAAATCCTGAGGCGCGGCGCCGCAGTCGCACTGAGGAGGCGAGAGCTTGCCTAAATAAGGCCAAGCTTAATTTAGGCAACTCCCGCAACCTCAAGGCCGAGATAAAGACTGCGGTGCTGGAAGCCATAGACAGGCTTTATGAGCTGGTCAAAGAATCGGAACGAGACAAGGCCCCTGCCGCACCCATCGCTGTGCCGGAATCCGCGCCCACTGCGGACCTCTGTCCCCAGTCCATTCCCGAGAGTCTTGCTAGCCAGACTGAGCTCGTCGCGACAATGAAGGAGCACATCTCCTTAATAAAGGAGAACTCTCAAGAATTGGTCAAGCTGCGAGACAGTCTGGCTAGCAGGGAATGTGTTGTGGAGAAGACATACGCGGGTGTAGCGTCTGGGATTAAAAGCCACACTAGGGCACAAGCCCCGGAGCGAACGACGCTGCACTCCGTAGTGGTCTCTTCAACACAGGAGATGGATACTGGGGCCGAAATACTCGAAAGAGTTAGGAAAGCGGTGGACGCGAAGGAGGGCTGGGTGCGAGTCGAGAGAGTCCGAAAGGCCAAGGACCAAAAGGTCATCATGGGGTGCGCAACAAAGGAGGAGAGAGAAAAGCTGAAGAAGCGACTGGAATCGGCCGGAGAGAACCTCGTCGTCGAGGCGGTGAAAAATCGGGACCCGCTCCTGGTTCTTAGGGATGTGCTGTCAGTACACAGCGACGAGGAGGTCTTGAGAGCCCTTAAGAACCAGAACCGGGAGATCTTTCACGGCCTCGGAAACGAGGAACTCAAAATGATGGTTAAATTCAGAAAGAAGAGTCGAAACCCGCATACGAATAGCATTGTGCTGAGTGTTACCCCAGCGATCTGGAAGAGGGCACTCGAAGGGGGCAAGCTTCGGATTGACCTCCAGAGAGTGCGCGTCGAAGACCAGACGCCTCTGGTGCAGTGTACCCGCTGCTTGGCATACGGGCACGGAAAACGTCTGTGCACGGAGCCAGCCGATCTGTGTAGCCACTGCGGCGGACCGCACCTCAAGGTGGACTGCCCACACAAGCAGATCGGCGAAGCAGCGGCGTGCGTAAACTGCACCAGAGCCAAGCTGGGGGAACACTCGCACAATGCGTTCAGCGATTTGTGCCCGATACGCAGGAAGTGGGATGCATTCGCAAGAGCATCGATAGCTTATTGCTAAAGTGGTCGATGCCCCCACTTCCTGGTATTATAGACAGAGGACCAGTTTGACACTGCCAGATTGCAGACGCATTGAGCGAACCACTGGAGTTGGCTCAATGGAGGATGCCAATTGGAGTCACTTTCGTGAGAAAGTGGCTGTAATTATACTGGACCGTGAGCCAACTCTAGTGGAACCGACAAGCGGTGTCAAGCTGGTTGAAAGTCCATGCCACAGACATTAATTGTTTTTTTGATATACAGTCGTATAATAATTATATGATAACGATATCATAGAGAGGAACTCGTGTCCTAAGGTAAGAGAAAGTGACAGAAGTAGTATAAGGCACAAAAGAATATGAGGGAAAATAACATCTGAAGTAATAACTTTAAAAATAAATAAATAATAAAGCATGAACAATTAGACAAAAGAAACAGAAACGGATTTAAATTTAGTCAGAACAATTAGCATTTTAAAAAATTTGTAACGTAAAAACAGAATAGAATTAAACCATTTGTAGAAACCTATTGTAGAAATAAAACGTAAAGTATTTACAAGTATAAAACACAATTACAGACAAAAATTAATCGCATAATAGAGCGTGGTCTCTTCGGCCTACAACAAAAAGTCGCCAAAAAGCACAACAATTGTGTGTAAGGTCTCTGATCCCCATGTCAGAGGGACACTGGCGGGGCAGGAGTGTGGTTTTAGCCGGTTCGAGTCCGGCACTACCTCGACTGTCTCACACCTTGTGAGGTAGTCGAGGTGTCCGTGGGGATTTCCCACTCCTGCCAAAACAAAAAAAAAAAAAAAAAAAAAAAAACCTAACCTAACCTAACCTAACCTAACCGAAACCGGCGTAGCCTTTACTTCCACAGCCCTCCCGGCGCATGCCCGCCTAGATGGTATGGCGGGCCCCGCATGCCCCCCAGGTTGGGGGGCTACGGGAATGACCGAGAACACCTGGCCATTCCCGTCCCACACTGGTGGAGGCCTGTGCGATACAGGCAACGGTGCCCCCGCACCCGTTGCCTGCTGACCTCCACGCCCGCCTAGCTGGCGGGCCCTCATGCCCCCCGCGTTGGGGGGGCTACGGCCGCAGAGGATAGGGAGAGCGGCAACGTAACACCGACACTCCTCTTCCCCTGCGGCCCCACCGCGTCCGCCATCTAACGGTGGCGGCCCCGTTAAGGCCGCGGAAGGTAGGGAGAGCGGCAACGTAACACCGACACTCCTCTCCCGCCGCGGCCTTCAATCCTCAGCCGCGATGTCTCCCATACGAGGGACATCGCGGCCCACCTCAGGTAGGTTGCGATGTCGCCCAAGCGGCACCGCCACCTACCCGCAGGCCGCTCGTCGTCGGCTAAGCCGCAAAGCCTTGACGAGCGGCCCCCGCTGGGGTTCCTCTTAGCTTCACCGTGGTCCTGCGAGGCCACGGCTACTGAGCCCCCCCGCCTCGTCAATGCGGGAACCCACCGGGGGGGAAACCTAACCTTTTTTTTTTTTTTTTTTTTTTTTTTTTTTTTTTTTTTTTTTTTTTCTCGCTGAGAAATGCTTTATGCATCCCCGTCTCGCGGGGGACGAGACGGGGTATGTGGGACTCCCTGTCGGAATGACAGTATACCCACTAAAACTCAGCGGTGTTCCCGCATCGCCGTGATGGGAGGGCCATGGGAAACCGGCATAGCCTTTACTTCCACAGCCCTCCCGGCGCATGCCCGCCTAGATGGTATGGCGGGCCCCGCATGCCCCCCAGGTCGGGGGGCTACGGGAATGGCCGAGAACACCTGGCCATTCCCGTCCCACACTGGTGGAGGCCTGTGCGATACAGGCAACGGTGCCCCCGCACCCGTTGCCTGCTGACCTCCACGCCCGCCTAGCTGGCGGGCCCCGCATGCCCCCCGCGTTGGGGGGGCTACGGCCGCAGAGGATAGGGAGAGCGGCAACGTAACACCGACACTCCTCTTCCCCTGCGGCCCCACCGCGTCCGCCATCTAACGGTGGCGGCCCCGTTAAGGCCGCGGAAGGTAGGGAGAGCGGCAACGTAACACCGACACTCCTCTCCCGCCGCGGCCTCCAATCCTCAGCCGCGATGTCTCCCACACGGGGGACATCGCGGCCCGCCTCAGGTAGGTTGCGATGTCGCCCAAGCGGCACCGCCACCTACCCGCAGGCCGCTCGTCGTCGGCTAAGCCGCAAAGCCTTGACGGGCGGCCCCCGCTGGGGTTCCTCTTAGCTTCACCGTGGTCGCCGGCCACGGCTACTGAGCCCCCCCGCCTCGTCAATGCGGGAACCCACCGGGGGGGGGGGGAAACCTAACCTAACCTAACCTAACCTAACCTAACCACTCCTCAGCTACCGCCGCTGGCGCTGCAGCGACGGCGATGGCGGCGGCGGTGGTGGCAACAGGGCGAACCTGCGCCGGCACTATGCCCTTCCTCACGGGGGGCTTGCAGCTCCTGCCCGTCATCCTGTGGTCCGCGGGACGGCCACTGGCGGCACACGCCTTGCAGTGTGGCGTGGTGGCGCGGCAAGTGGCACTCTTGTGTCCCTCTTGCCCGCACTGGTAGCACGTGTCTCCCCAGTCGGACTTGGAGGGACACGTGGCTCGGGTGTGGCCGAACGCGAAGCACTTGAAGCAGCGCGTAGGCTGGTCTTCAAGTGCCCGGACCACAGCCGAGCTGAGCCCCACGAGCAGCCGTCCCTTGGTCGCAGCAAGGACGGCCGCAGCCGCGGCGACTGGGCACTCGACGCGGATGATGCCCATGCCGCGGCGGCCGATCCCGATGGATCCACCCCTCACTGCGCCAGCGTCGCAGCCTCCAGCTGCGGCGACGGCCGCCACCACATCCTCCTTGGTGACCGAATCGTCCAGATCGGCCACCTCCAAGGCTGCGGTCTTGACGGGCTTGACGACCGTCGCCACATCCGCGATGACCTCTTGCAACTTTGTTGCGAAGAGGTCCGCATTGGTGCCGCGCTCTACCCCCGAGAACTCGAAAATTCGAGCCCCGGTTAGGGTTCGGCGGCACGTAATATGGCTGATCCCCAGCTGGGAGGGATCAGCATTGGTACGAGCCCGTCTTAGGACGGACTCGTATGTCTCGCCCCGCTCCACGGCCGCCGGGGTGAGGGTCACGACGACGGCCGCAGTTTTGGGAGGAACCAGCTTCCTCCCGCCGGCTGGGGCCCGTTTGCCTGCAGGAGCATTCGCGGCGGGCTTGGGGGCCGGCTTTTGCACTCCCTTGCCCTTCCCTCTCTTGACCACTTCCGTCCACGACTGGTTGGACGGGGTGGTGGAGGGAAGCAGGGCGTCTTCCTCCTGCGAGTCCTGGGTGGCTGCTGGAGTCGCCAACGACCCAGTCGCTCCCTCCGCGCTTGTGGTGGGGGCTTGGGGAGCCACCTTCGTCCTCTTGCCCTTCCCTTTGCCCTTGGAGGGCTTCGGAGCCTGGGGCTGCGCATCCGATGCCGGGCCTGCTAGAGGCGCCGGTTCCGGCTCCCTCGGTGGTGGCTTATCCGCCGCTAGCGGCGGGCGGAGCCGCCTTTCCGGCAGGAGCCGGTCCTCGATGCCTGCGAGGCAGGCCCGGGTGAAGGCCCTCTCCTCCATGACAACCTTGCGGATTATCTCCTCAAGGTTGGAAGGGGAGGAGGAGCCTCCTCCCACCGGGCCTGGGGCAGGCTGAGCAGGGCGAGCCGTGGCCTCAGCCAGCTTCAGGTGTAGCTGGCTGACCTCCGCCTGCAGGCGATCCACCTTCGCCTGCAGCTGCCGCGTCTCGTCCGTGGCCGTCCGCTTCACCAGCTCTGCGACTATGCCGTGCAAGCTGGCAGCCCGGCATTTGAGGGCCTTCTGGAAGGTCCCCTTCAGGTTGGAGGACTTTGAGGCGACCTCCAGGACCTCCTCTCTGTCCTCCTGCGCCATGCGCTCCAGTTCCGCCAGGGAGTGGTCAGCATACAGGACACTGGATGCCCCATAGCCGGCCCTCGACCTGGCGGTTTGCGTCTGGCGCTCCTTCGCAGCGACCCTCTCCTCGAGGTCCTCCTGGAGTTGCGCCCTCTTTGCCAGATTTAGCTGGCGCTCGGCGTCCACCAAACCCACGTCGTGGGTATCAGGCTCTTTAGAAGTCGAAGCCTTTTTAGGCTTCGACTTCTTCCCGGCCTTACCTTCGGCCGACTCCGAGGAGCCCTCGGACCCGTGCCTTAGGTAGGCCCTCTTCCGCTTGAGGCGGTCGTTTTCGGCCCCCGACGTCTCCAGGTTGGAGTCGTTGGAGTCCGAAAACTCGTCCGGCCTGCTGAACAAGCCGGCCGCAGACGGTGCGCGGTCAGCGTCCGACGCCAAAGCGTCACCGGCGTGGCCCTGAAAAGGGCCGTTGGATTGGCCCTGAGAAGGGCCGTTGGGTTGGCCCTGAGAAGGGCCGTTTGAATCGCCCTGGGAGGAGCGATTGGGGTTAAAATCTGGGTTAAAAACATTAAAATTAGGATAAAAATCAGGGTTAAAATCATTTTGGTTAAAACAAGCAAAGCGCCCAGAGGCGTCCCGCATCGGTTTTCTCGACATGTTCGTAGACGACCGCGTTGATATCTACGAATTCACAGTGCACTTTAGCCGCCGGTCTGCCACTCCGTTACGGTGGTCAGACGCGACGTTGCCCAGGGGATACTACGTGGAAGTATGCACTGTGGGGGATCCCCCAACCTAACCTTTTTTTTTTTTTTTTTTTTTTTGGTCTCGGGGGGAAAATCCTCATGGACATCCTCCGCCCTGGGGAAGGCAGAGGGGCATGCCGGACTCTTACCGGCTAAAAACCACCCCGGTGTTCCATCTCACACCTACGCCGGGGGTCGCGGGAACGTACGATCCTTCCGCAACCCCCGACTGGTGCCGGCCCGCCACCGCGGGCCTCCTCGGGTCAGGGGGGGGAGTGAGGTGTTAGACTCCCCCCGCGACGTCTAAGAGGGGCGCGCGTGGAACACTACGCGCCGCCACCTCGGGTCCTGATGTGTGGCGGGCAACGGACGTCCCCGAGTCCGTCGCCCCTGGACCCATTTAGGGGGGCTGGAAGAGGGCGTTGTCCGCCCTCCGCCGACGCCCGGTGCGCCTGCTGCGGGCCGGGTGAGTGGACGAGATCTCCCTCTCCCTTTCCGCAGCCTCCTTCTGCGAGACGACTGTTTCGCAGAAGGAAACCACCGCGTCCCAGGACTCTTCGCTGCCGACCATCGACTCGACCACGGCCGGCAGCGACAGGTCACTGCCTACTTCTGAGATGAGGGCACGGCGTGGCTCCTCCCAGGCGGCACACTCTGCCAGCGTATGCCGCGCCGTGTCCTCCCGGCAGTCGACGCAGTGGTGACACCGGGCGTCCGGCTCCCTGTTAATGCGACACAGGTACTTCCCGAAGCAACCATGCCCCGAGAGCACCTGCGTCACCCGAAACGACAGGGAGCCGTGCCTCCTCCCGAGCCAGCGCTCGAGCACCGGCCGGACCGCCTCGATGGTGACGAGGCCAGCGGTAGGGCGTGTAAGCCTGTCCCGCCATTCCGCCACCAGGACCTCGCGAAGCTGAGACCGACGCAGCTCCATGTGTCGCTGCATCGGTCGCTCACCTCGCGCCCTCGCTTCCTCGCGCCACCGATACAATGACGCGAGTACTTTCGCCTCGAGGTCCCAGGGCGGGGATCCAGCCAGTACACAGGCCGCCCCGTAGGAGATCGTGCGATATCCCCTTATGACTCTGACGGCCATCGCTCTCTGCGGTTTCCGCAATATTGCGATACTGCCGGCCGTCAGGTCAGAGGCCCACACCGGGGCCCCATACAGGGCCATCGATCGCACGATCCCCACATAGAGCCGCCTACAGGCGGCGCTCGGGCCCCCCAGATTGGGAAGCAGCGTTGATAGCGCCCCAGCCGCGCCCAACAACTTGGGCGCCAGCCGCCGGAAATGGGGTCCAAAGTCCCACCGGCTGTCGAGCACCAATCCCAGGTACTTCATGGTAGACTCGACAGCGATCCGAGCCCCCCCGACCACGATGTGTGAGCCGGGCGGCGGCGCCCGCCGGGGGCCATGAAACACCATGGCCTCCGACTTGCTGAGGGCCACCTCCAGGCCTAGGCGACGTATGCGGTCCACCACCTGTGAGACCGCAGCCGTCGCCAGCAACGCTGCCTCCCTGTGCGAGCTCCCCCGGGCAGTGACCAGCGTGTCATCCGCATAACACGTCAGGTCTACCCCCGGTCTGAGCTCGCCCCTCAGCACCCAGTCGTATCCGACGTTCCACAGGAGCGGGCCTAGGACCGAGCCCTGCGGAACGCCGCACGACATGTGGCGCTGGTTTCTGCCATCACGTCCCATGTAGGTGACACACCTCTCCGACAGATAAGCCCCAACGATGTGGCGGAGGTAGGGAGGCACTCGATGATACCGCAGTGCCTCCCGAATACAACTCCAGGGCAGGGTGTTAAAGGCGTTGGAGATGTCCAAGGACACCGCCAACATCACCCCGCCCCGGGACACCGCTTCCTCCGCCAGGACTCTCACTCGCGACACTGCGTGTATGGTGGAGCGCCCATGCCGAAAGCCGAACTGACTGTCGTCCAGATCCGGCCCCTCTCTGCACAAGTGGCCGACGAGGCGGGCTGCGATTACTCGCTCAAACAGCTTACCCACCTCGTCTAGCAGCACTATGGGCCGGTATGCGGACGACGAGTCCGCAGGGCGCCCCGCCTTCCTGAGCAGGACCAGACGACCAGATTTCCACAAATCCCCCAACCTAACCTTTTTTTTTTTTTTTTTTTTTCTCGCTGAGAAATGCTTTATGCATCCCCTTCTCGCGGGGGACGAGACGGGGTATGTGGGACTCCCTGTCCGAATGACAGTATACCCACTAAAACTCAGCGGTGTTCCCGCATCGCCGTGATGGGAGGGCCATGGGAAACCGGCTTAGCCTTTACTTCCACAGCCCTCCCGGCGCATGCCCGCCTAGCTTGCGGGCCCCGCATGCCCCCCAGGTTGGGGGGCTACGGGAATGGCCGGGAACACCTGGCCATTCCCGTCCGACACTGGTGGAGGCCTGTGCGATACAGGCAAGGGTGCCCCCGCACCCGTTGCCTGCTGGCCTCCACCTGGGAGGAGTCGGAGATGACTGTCAAATTGACGTCTCCTTCGACCCCTCCTCCGCCTTCTGAGCGCCGCCGCGTGAGGATCGTCCTCCCGCGCGCGCTCCGCCGCCTCCTTCTGGGACATGACGTGTTCGCAGAAGGAGGCGACTGCCGCCCAGGACCCCTCATCCCCCAGCATGGCGTTAACCAAACCGGGCAGTGAGAGGTCCCGTCCGATGGCCGCAATGAGACTGCGACGAGGCTCGGACCACGACGGGCACACCTCGAGGGTGTGCTGCGCCGTGTCCTCCACCGCGCCACAGTCGTGGCACGACGGCGTCTCCTCCCGTCCGATCCGGTGCAGGTACGATCCGAAACAACCGTGTCCGGACAGCACCTGCACCAGACGGAACGAGAGGAACCCATGCGACCGCTCGAGCCAGTCTCGCAGGACCGGCCCAAGCGCGTCGAGGGCTCGGCGGCCAAAGGCTGCGGTGGCGAGGTCCCGCGTCCAATGGACGACGATGGCGTCCCTCGCCTCCCGCCGGACGGCCTCCCGCTCTTCCGGGGCGGTGCGTTCTGCTCTCGCCCTCCGCCCCGCCATCCATTCGTACACTCTGGCGAGCACCCACGCCTCGAGTTCCCAAGGCGGGGTGCCGGCCAGAGCACACGCTGCCGCGAAGCCCACCGTGCGGTAGGCCCGCGCCACCCGCTGGGCTATGGCCCTCTGAGGTGCCCGCAAGGCGGCGGCGTTCTCCCTCCTATGGAGGGAGTCCTCCCAGATAGGGGCCCCGTAGAGGGCCATACTCTTAAGGATGCCGGCGTAGAGTTGCCGGCATCGTGCGCTGGGCCCCCCCAAGTTGGGAAGGAGCCACGATAGCGCCCCCGCGGCCTTCAGCAGGCGCGACGACAGCCCGCTGAAATGCGGGCCGAAGCGCCACCTGCTGTCGATCGATTCTGACGCCCTCCACGAAGATGTGGGCGTCAGGTGGGGGGCGCTGCCGAGGTCCGTGGAAGAACACGGCCTCGGTCTTGTGCAGCGCCACCTTTAGACCTAGGCGGCGGATCCTCGCCGTGACCAAGGATCCGCCCGCCGAGGCCAAATTGGCCGCCTCCCTGAAACTCCCCCCCCGGGCGGTGAGGAGAGTGTCGTCCGCGTAGCAGACGACGCTCGTGCCTCGGAGGAGAGTTCCCCGCAAGAGCCAATCGTAGCCGACGTTCCAGAGGAGTGGTCCTATGACTGACCCCTGTGGAACACCGGCTTCGACGGCATACCGCCGGACTTGGCCAGTCCTATCTACCAGGAGGATTGCCCGATCCTCCAGGTAGCTGGCCAGCAGACTGCGCAGGTATCGAGGCACTCCGTGGAATCGGAGCGCCTCTAGGATGGTGGAGTGGGGTACGGAGTTGAAGGCGTTGGCTATGTCGAATGACACCGCCAGCAATCCGTCCCCCGCCTCCATCGCCTCCTTCACCTGCCCCTTAAGGCAGGACAGCGCGTCCACCGTGGAACGCTCAGCCCGAAACCCGAACTGAGCGTCCGACAAGTCCGGCCCGGTATCCCGCAGATGGCCCTTTAGGCGACCAGCGATTATCCCCTCGAACATTTTGCCGACCTCATCTAGAAGAACGATGGGTCGGTATGCCGAGGGGGAGTCTGCTGGGCGGCCCTCCTTTCGAAGGAGGCACAACTGCCCCTCCTTCCACGGTTTCGGGAACCTCCTAGACGCAAGGCATGCGCTGAAGAGGTCCCGAAACCTCCCCTCCATTCGAGTGGCGGCGATCGCCACCACTCTTGCGGGGACACCGTCGGGGCCTGGAGCCGTCTTCTTGGCGCGTATACGAAGGATCGCCGCGCCAAGTTCCGACTCCGTGACAGGAGGGGGGGCCTCCTCTTCCTCCCCCAACCTAACCTAACCTAACCTTTTTTTTTTTTTTTTTTTTTTTGGTCTTTTTTTTTTTTTTTTTTTTTTTTTTTTTTGGTCTCGGGGGGAAAATCCTCATGGACATCCTCCGCCCTGGGGAAGGCAGAGGGGCATGCCGGACTCTTACCGGCTAAAAACCACCCCGGTGTTCCATCTCACACCTACGCCGGGGGTCGCGGGAACGTACGATCCTTCCGCAACCCCCGACTGGTGCCGGCCCGCCACCGCGGGCCTCCTCGGGTCAGGGGGGGGAGTGAGGTGTTAGACTCCCCCCGCGACGTCTAAGAGGGGCGCGCGTGGAACACTACGCGCCGCCACCTCGGGTCCTGATGTGTGGCGGGCAACGGACGTCCCCGAGTCCGTCGCCCCTGGACCCATTTAGAGGGGCTGGAAGAGGGCGTTGTCCGCCCTCCGCCGACGCCCGGTGCGCCTGCTGCGGGCCGGGTGAGTGGACGAGATCTCCCTCTCCCTTTCCGCAGCCTCCTTCTGCGAGACGACTGTTTCGCAGAAGGAAACCACCGCGTCCCAGGACTCTTCGCTGCCGACCATCGACTCGACCACGGCCGGCAGCGACAGGTCACTGCCTACTTCTGAGATGAGGGCACGGCGTGGCTCCTCCCAGGCGGCACACTCTGCCAGCGTATGCCGCGCCGTGTCCTCCCGGCAGTCGACGCAGTGATGACACCGGGCGTCCGGCTCCCTGTTAATGCGACACAGGTACTTCCCGAAGCAACCATGCCCCGAGAGCACCTGCGTCACCCGAAACGACAGGGAGCCGTGCCTCCTCCCGAGCCAGCGCTCGAGCACCGGCCGGACCGCCTCGATGGTGACGAGGCCAGCGGTAGGGCGTGTAAGCCTGTCCCGCCATTCCGCCACCAGGACCTCGCGAAGCTGAGACCGACGCAGCTCCATGTGTCGCTGCATCGGTCGCTCACCTCGCGCCCTCGCTTCCTCGCGCCACCGATACAATGACGCGAGTACTTTCGCCTCGAGGTCCCAGGGCGGGGATCCAGCCAGTACACAGGCCGCCTCGTAGGAGATCGTGCGATATCCCCTTATGACTCTGACGGCCATCGCTCTCTGCGGTTTCCGCAATATTGCGATACTGCCGGCCGTCAGGTCAGAGGCCCACACCGGGGCCCCATACAGGGCCATCGATCGCACGATCCCCACATAGAGCCGCCTACAGGCGGCGCTCGGGCCCCCCAGATTGGGAAGTAGCGTTGATAGCGCCCCAGCCGCGCCCAACAACTTGGGCGCCAGCCGCCGGAAATGGGGTCCAAAGTCCCACCGGCTGTCGAGCACCAATCCCAGGTACTTCATGGTAGACTCGACAGCGATCCGAGCCCCCCCGACCACGATGTGTGAGCCGGGCGGCGGCGCCCGCCGGGGGCCATGAAACACCATGGCCTCCGACTTGCTGAGGGCCACCTCCAGGCCTAGGCGACGTATGCGGTCCACCACCTGTGAGACCGCAGCCGTCGCCAGCAACGCTGCCTCCCTGTGCGAGCTCCCCTGGGCAGTGACCAGCGTGTCATCCGCATAACACGTCAGGTCTACCCCCGGTCTGAGCTCGCCCCTCAGCACCCAGTCGTATCCGACGTTCCACAGGAGCGGGCCTAGGACCGAGCCCTGCGGAACGCCGCACGACATGTGGCGCTGGTTTCTGCCATCACGTCCCATGTAGGTGACACACCTCTCCGACAGATAAGCCCCAACGATGTGGCGGAGGTAGGGAGGCACTCGATGATACCGCAGTGCCTCCCGAATACAACTCCAGGGCAGGGTGTTAAAGGCGTTGGAGATGTCCAAGGACACCGCCAACATCACCCCGCCCCGGGACACCGCTTTCTCCGCCAGGACTCTCACTCGCGACACTGCGTGTATGGTGGAGCGCCCATGCCGAAAGCCGAACTGACTGTCGTCCAGATCCGGCCCCTCTCTGCACAAGTGGCCGACGAGGCGGGCTGCGATTACTCGCTCAAACAGCTTACCCACCTCGTCTAGCAGCACTATGGGCCGGTATGCGGACGACGAGTCCGCAGGGCGCCCCGCCTTCCTGAGCAGGACCAGACGACCAGATTTCCACAAAGAGGGAAACTGGCCCTGCTCAAAGCACGCTGTGTAGAGTCCTCTCAGTTGGGGCTCAAGCTCCTTCAGAGCGAGGGCTAACGCACAGCCGTGGAACCTAACCTAACCTAACCTAACCTAACCTAACCTAACCACTCCAGTCCTTGCAGCGGCAAAACACCCACCTGGTCGGGGACATCCCTGCGGATGATGTGAGGTTGGGGGTGAAGTACCGTCGAAGGACGAGGAACCCCCACATGTGCCACGTCATCCTGCAGGTGTCCCCTACTGTGTGGCAGAGGCTGACGACGGCGGGTCGCGTGCACATCGACCTACAGCGAGTGCGGGTGCTGGATCAGTCACCACTGGTGCAGTGCACTCGCTGTCTGTGCTTCGGCCACAGCCGAAAACTGTGCACGCAGCCCGCTGACCTCTGCATCCACTGCGGCGACCCCCACCTGCGGGCTGACTGTCCGTCACGCATGGCAGCGGAGGCGCCGCGTTGCCACAACTGTCTCTCAGCAAAACTGGAGTAGACCGACCACAACGCCTTCGACGGTGAGTGCCCGGTGCGCACCAAATGGGACGCATTGGCGCGCTTGTCGGTGGCGTACTGCTGAGGTGGTGCCAAAGCTCCCTGGAAGTGGGAACCACAGCGGTAAACGCTTCAAACTTCGCAAGAAAGAAGTAGCAAATTGGAGCCAACTTCATGAGAAATTAGCCCAATTGAATGCTGGTTCTAATAATAAGCTTATTTTACCGTTGTGGTCCAGCAAGCTCGTCACTGTTAAAATCTTAGGTATGGAAGTACTAGTAAATATAAGTAGGATAGACGATAAATGTAATATATAAGAAGAAGATAGAATAAGAAATAATGTAGTATAAGAAATATGACTTAATAATATATTGTAGATATATTAGGATAGGCACAGAATAAATATAGATTAAATTTAGTTACAGATAGAAATAGTACTATAATTGAATTAAAAAACAAAATATAATATAAAGAAATTAGTTACTTATAATTATTTATTAGGAGTTTCATTTTTATTATAGTTAGTGCGCATTTCCAATTAGCTTCCAAAACGACGTTTAACCTAAATAACATATAGCGTAATATATGCGAAAATAAGAAGCAGTGAGACGAAGACTGCTTCCAGGAACTTCCATCTTCCTAATATAGGACTGTCCAACAAACGACAATAAACAGAACGACAGGAATCAGATCTTATCAGACTAACAAGGTCTCTGATTATGTCAGAGGGACACTCAGCAAGGGCAGGAGTGGGTTTTAGCCGGTAAGAGTCCGGCACTGCCCAGACTGGCTCATAAGTGAGGCAGTCTGGGCGTCCATGAGGATTTCCCACTCCTGCCAAATCAAAAAAAAAAAAAAAAAAAAACCTAACCTAACCTAACCTAAACTTTTTTTTTTTTTTTTTTTTTTTTTTTTCCTCGCTGAGAAATGCTTTATGCATCCCCGCCTCGTGGGGGACGAGACGGGGTATGTGGGACTCCCTGTCAGAATGACAGTATACCCACTAAAACTCAGCGGTGTTCCCACATCGCCGTGATGGGAGGGCCATGGGAAACCGGCATAGCCTTTACTTCCACAGCCCTCCCGGCGCATGCCCGCCTAGATGGTATGGCGGGCCCCGCATGCCCCCCAGGTTGGGGGGCTACGGGAATGACCGAGAACACCTGGCCATTCCCGTCCCACACTGGTGGAGGCCTGTGCGATACAGGCAACGGTGCCCCCGCACCCGTTGCCTGCTGACCTCCACGCCCGCCTAGCTGGCGGGCCCCGCATGCCCCCCGCGTTGGGGGGGCTACGGCCGCAGAGGATAGGGAGAGCGGCAACGTAACACCGACACTCCTCTTCCCCTGCGGCCCCACCGCGTCCGCCATCTAACGGTGGCGGCCCCGTTAAGGCCGCGGAAGGTAGGGAGAGCGGCAACGTAACACCGACACTCCTCTCCCGCCGCGGCCTCCAATCCTCAGCCGCGATATCTCCCATACGAGGGACATCGCGGCCCGCCTCCTCAGGTAGGTTGCGGTGTCACCCAAGTGGCACCGCCACCTACCCGCAGGCCGCTCGTCGTCGGCTAAGCCGCAAAGCCTTGACGAGCGGCCCCCGCTGGGGTTCCTCTTAGCTTCACCGTGGTCCTGCGAGGCCACGGCTACTGAGCCCCCCCGCCTCGTCAATGCGGGAACCCACCGGGGGGGAAACCTTTTTTTTTTTTTTTTTTTTTTCTCGCTGAGAAATGCTTTATGCATCCCCGTCTCGCGGGGGACGAGATGGGGTATGTGGGACTCCCTGTCGGAATGACAGTATACCCACTAAAACTCAGCGGTGTTCCCGCATCGCCGTGATGGGAGGGCCATGGGAAACCGGCATAGCCTTTACTTCCACAGCTCTCCCGGCGCATGCCCGCCTAGATGGTATGGCGGGCCCCGCATGCCCCCCAGGTCGGGGGGCTACGGGAATGGCCGAGAACACCTGGCCATTCCCGTCCCACACTGGTGGAGGCCTGTGCGATACAGGCAACGGTGCCCCCGCACCCGTTGCCTGCTGACCTCCACGCCCGCCTAGCTGGCGGGCCCCGCATGCCCCCCGCGTTGGGGGGGCTACGGCCGCAGAGGATAGGGAGAGCGGCAACGTAACACCGACACTCCTCTTCCCCTGCGGCCCCACCGCATCCGCCATCTAACGGTGGCGGCCCCGTTAAGGCCGCGGAAGGTAGGGAGAGCGGCAACGTAACACCGACACTCCTCTCCCGCCGCGGCCTCCAATCCTCAGCCGCGATATCTCCCATACGAGGGACATCGCGGCCCGCCTCAGGTAGGTTGCGGTGTCACCCAAGTGGCACCGCCACCTACCCGCAGGCCGCTCGTCGTCGGCTAAGCCGCAAAGCCTTGACGAGCGGCCCCCGCTGGGGTTCCTCTTAGCTTCACCGTGGTCCTGCGAGGCCACGGCTACTGAGCCCCCCCGCCTCGTCAATGCGGGAACCCACCGGGGGGGAAACCTAACCTAACCTAACCTAACCTAACCTAACCACTCCAGTCCTTGCAGCGGCAAAACACCCACCTGGTCGGGGACATCCCTGCGGATGATGTGAGGTTGGGGGTGAAGTACCGTCGAAGGACGAGGAACCCCCACATGTGCCACGTCATCCTGCAGGTGTCCCCTACTGTGTGGCAGAGGCTGACGACGGCGGGTCGCGTGCACATCGACCTACAGCGAGTGCGGGTGCTGGATCAGTCACCACTGGTGCAGTGCACTCGCTGTCTGTGCTTCGGCCACAGCCGAAAACTGTGCACGCAGCCCGCTGACCTCTGCATCCACTGCGGCGACCCCCACCTGCGGGCTGACTGTCCGTCACGCATGGCAGCGGAGGCGCCGCGTTGCCACAACTGTCTCTCAGCAAAACTGGAGTAGACCGACCACAACGCCTTCGACGGTGAGTGCCCGGTGCGCACCAAATGGGACGCATTGGCGCGCTTGTCGGTGGCGTACTGCTGAGGTGGTGCCAAAGCTCCCTGGAAGTGGGAACCACAGCGGTAAACGCTTCAAACTTCGCAAGAAAGAAGTAGCAAATTGGAGCCAACTTCATGAGAAATTAGCCCAATTGAATGCTGGTTCTAATAATAAGCTTATTTTACCGTTGTGGTCCAGCAAGCTCGTCACTGTTAAAATCTTAGGTATGGAAGTACTAGTAAATATAAGTAGGATAGACGATAAATGTAATATATAAGAAGAAGATAGAATAAGAAATAATGTAGTATAAGAAATATGACTTAATAATATATTGTAGATATATTAGGATAGGCACAGAATAAATATAGATTAAATTTAGTTACAGATAGAAATAGTACTATAATTGAATTAAAAAACAAAATATAATATAAAGAAATTAGTTACTTATAATTATTTATTAGGAGTTTCATTTTTATTATAGTTAGTGCGCATTTCCAATTAGCTTCCAAAACGACGTTTAACCTAAATAACATATAGCGTAATATATGCGAAAATAAGAAGCAGTGAGACGAAGACTGCTTCCAGGAACTTCCATCTTCCTAATATAGGACTGTCCAACAAACGACAATAAACAGAACGACAGGAATCAGATCTTATCAGACTAACAAGGTCTCTGATTATGTCAGAGGGACACTCAGCAAGGGCAGGAGTGGGTTTTAGCCGGTAAGAGTCCGGCACTGCCCAGACTGGCTCATAAGTGAGGCAGTCTGGGCGTCCATGAGGATTTCCCACTCCTGCCAAATCAAAAAAAAAAAAAAAAAAAAACCTAACCTAACCTAACCTAAACTTTTTTTTTTTTTTTTTTTTTTTTTTTTCCTCGCTGAGAAATGCTTTATGCATCCCCGCCTCGTGGGGGACGAGACGGGGTATGTGGGACTCCCTGTCAGAATGACAGTATACCCACTAAAACTCAGCGGTGTTCCCACATCGCCGTGATGGGAGGGCCATGGGAAACCGGCATAGCCTTTACTTCCACAGCCCTCCCGGCGCATGCCCGCCTAGATGGTATGGCGGGCCCCGCATGCCCCCCAGGTTGGGGGGCTACGGGAATGACCGAGAACACCTGGCCATTCCCGTCCCACACTGGTGGAGGCCTGTGCGATACAGGCAACGGTGCCCCCGCACCCGTTGCCTGCTGACCTCCACGCCCGCCTAGCTGGCGGGCCCCGCATGCCCCCCGCGTTGGGGGGGCTACGGCCGCAGAGGATAGGGAGAGCGGCAACGTAACACCGACACTCCTCTTCCCCTGCGGCCCCACCGCGTCCGCCATCTAACGGTGGCGGCCCCGTTAAGGCCGCGGAAGGTAGGGAGAGCGGCAACGTAACACCGACACTCCTCTCCCGCCGCGGCCTCCAATCCTCAGCCGCGATATCTCCCATACGAGGGACATCGCGGCCCGCCTCCTCAGGTAGGTTGCGGTGTCACCCAAGTGGCACCGCCACCTACCCGCAGGCCGCTCGTCGTCGGCTAAGCCGCAAAGCCTTGACGAGCGGCCCCCGCTGGGGTTCCTCTTAGCTTCACCGTGGTCCTGCGAGGCCACGGCTACTGAGCCCCCCCGCCTCGTCAATGCGGGAACCCACCGGGGGGGAAACCTTTTTTTTTTTTTTTTTTTTTTCTCGCTGAGAAATGCTTTATGCATCCCCGTCTCGCGGGGGACGAGATGGGGTATGTGGGACTCCCTGTCGGAATGACAGTATACCCACTAAAACTCAGCGGTGTTCCCGCATCGCCGTGATGGGAGGGCCATGGGAAACCGGCATAGCCTTTACTTCCACAGCTCTCCCGGCGCATGCCCGCCTAGATGGTATGGCGGGCCCCGCATGCCCCCCAGGTCGGGGGGCTACGGGAATGGCCGAGAACACCTGGCCATTCCCGTCCCACACTGGTGGAGGCCTGTGCGATACAGGCAACGGTGCCCCCGCACCCGTTGCCTGCTGACCTCCACGCCCGCCTAGCTGGCGGGCCCCGCATGCCCCCCGCGTTGGGGGGGCTACGGCCGCAGAGGATAGGGAGAGCGGCAACGTAACACCGACACTCCTCTTCCCCTGCGGCCCCACCGCATCCGCCATCTAACGGTGGCGGCCCCGTTAAGGCCGCGGAAGGTAGGGAGAGCGGCAACGTAACACCGACACTCCTCTCCCGCCGCGGCCTCCAATCCTCAGCCGCGATATCTCCCATACGAGGGACATCGCGGCCCGCCTCAGGTAGGTTGCGGTGTCACCCAAGTGGCACCGCCACCTACCCGCAGGCCGCTCGTCGTCGGCTAAGCCGCAAAGCCTTGACGAGCGGCCCCCGCTGGGGTTCCTCTTAGCTTCACCGTGGTCCTGCGAGGCCACGGCTACTGAGCCCCCCCGCCTCGTCAATGCGGGAACCCACCGGGGGGGAAACCTAACCTAACCTAACCTAACCTAACCTAACCACTCCAGTCCTTGCAGCGGCAAAACACCCACCTGGTCGGGGACATCCCTGCGGATGATGTGAGGTTGGGGGTGAAGTACCGTCGAAGGACGAGGAACCCCCACATGTGCCACGTCATCCTGCAGGTGTCCCCTACTGTGTGGCAGAGGCTGACGACGGCGGGTCGCGTGCACATCGACCTACAGCGAGTGCGGGTGCTGGATCAGTCACCACTGGTGCAGTGCACTCGCTGTCTGTGCTTCGGCCACAGCCGAAAACTGTGCACGCAGCCCGCTGACCTCTGCATCCACTGCGGCGACCCCCACCTGCGGGCTGACTGTCCGTCACGCATGGCAGCGGAGGCGCCGCGTTGCCACAACTGTCTCTCAGCAAAACTGGAGAAGACCGACCACAACGCCTTCGACGGTGAGTGCCCGGTGCGCACCAAATGGGACGCATTGGCGCGCTTGTCGGTGGCGTACTGCTGAGGTGGTGCCAAAGCTCCCTGGAAGTGGGAACCACAGCGGTAAACGCTTCAAACTTCGCAAGAAAGAAGTAGCAAATTGGAGCCAACTTCATGAGAAATTAGCCCAATTGAATGCTGGTTCTAATAATAAGCTTATTTTACCGTTGTGGTCCAGCAAGCTCGTCACTGTTAAAATCTTAGGTATGGAAGTACTAGTAAATATAAGTAGGATAGACGATAAATGTAATATATAAGAAGAAGATAGAATAAGAAATAATGTAGTATAAGAAATATGACTTAATAATATATTGTAGATATATTAGGATAGGCACAGAATAAATATAGATTAAATTTAGTTACAGATAGAAATAGTACTATAATTGAATTAAAAAACAAAATATAATATAAAGAAATTAGTTACTTATAATTATTTATTAGGAGTTTCATTTTTATTATAGTTAGTGCGCATTTCCAATTAGCTTCCAAAACGACGTTTAACCTAAATAACATATAGCGTAATATATGCGAAAATAAGAAGCAGTGAGACGAAGACTGCTTCCAGGAACTTCCATCTTCCTAATATAGGACTGTCCAACAAACGACAATAAACAGAACGACAGGAATCAGATCTTATCAGACTAACAAGGTCTCTGATTATGTCAGAGGGACACTCAGCAAGGGCAGGAGTGGGTTTTAGCCGGTAAGAGTCCGGCACTGCCCAGACTGGCTCATTAGTGAGGCAGTCTGGGCGTCCATGAGGATTTCCCACTCCTGCCAAATCAAAAAAAAAAAAAAAAAAAAACCTAACCTAACCTAACCTAAACTTTTTTTTTTTTTTTTTTTTTTTTTTTTCCTCGCTGAGAAATGCTTTATGCATCCCCGCCTCGTGGGGGACGAGACGGGGTATGTGGGACTCCCTGTCAGAATGACAGTATACCCACTAAAACTCAGCGGTGTTCCCACATCGCCGTGATGGGAGGGCCATGGGAAACCGGCATAGCCTTTACTTCCACAGCCCTCCCGGCGCATGCCCGCCTAGATGGTATGGCGGGCCCCGCATGCCCCCCAGGTTGGGGGGCTACGGGAATGACCGAGAACACCTGGCCATTCCCGTCCCACACTGGTGGAGGCCTGTGCGATACAGGCAACGGTGCCCCCGCACCCGTTGCCTGCTGACCTCCACGCCCGCCTAGCTGGCGGGCCCCGCATGCCCCCCGCGTTGGGGGGGCTACGGCCGCAGAGGATAGGGAGAGCGGCAACGTAACACCGACACTCCTCTTCCCCTGCGGCCCCACCGCGTCCGCCATCTAACGGTGGCGGCCCCGTTAAGGCCGCGGAAGGTAGGGAGAGCGGCAACGTAACACCGACACTCCTCTCCCGCCGCGGCCTCCAATCCTCAGCCGCGATGTCTCCCATACGAGGGACATCGCGGCCCGCCTCAGGTAGGCTGCGATGTCGACCAAGCGGCACCGCCACCTACCCGCAGGCCACTCGTCGTCGGCTAAGCCGCAAAGCCTTGACGAGCGGCCCCCGCTGGGGTTCCTCTTAGCTTCACCGTGGTCCTCCGAGCCACGGCTACTGAGCCCCCCCGCCTCGTCAATGCGGGAACCCACCGGGGGGGGGGGGGCCCAACCTAACCTAACCTTTTTTTTTTTTTTTTTTCTCGCTGAGAAATGCTTTATGCATCCCCACCTCGTGGGGGACGAGACGGGGTATGTGGGACTCCCTGTCAGAATGACAGTATACCCACTAAAACTCAGCGGTGTTCCCACATCGCCGTGATGGGAGGGCCATGGGAAACCGGCATAGCCTTTACTTCCACAGCCCTCCCGGCGCATGCCCGCCTAGATGGTATGGCGGGCCCCGCATACCCCCCAGGTTGGGGGGCTACGGGAATGACCGAGAACACCTGGCCATTCCCGTCCCACACTGGTGGAGGCCTGTGCGATACAGGCAACGGTGCCCCCGCACCCGTTGCCTGCTGACCTCCACGCCCGCCTAGCTGGCGGGCCCCGCATGCCCCCCGCGTTGGGGGGGCTACGGCCGCAGAGGATAGGGAGAGCGGCAACGTAACACCGACACTCCTCTTCCCCTGCGGCCCCACCGCGTCCGCCATCTAACGGTGGCGGACCTCGAAGCGGATGTATCGGTGATCCGACATCGTCTCCACCTCCACGGCGACATGCCAGTCGCGGACATGACCCGCGACAGCGGGGCTAGCGAACGATACGTCCACTATAGACCCACCCCGCTGCCGCACGCACGTGTGTACCGAGCACCGATTTAGGACGGTCAAGCCACTCGTGACCGCCCACTCCTCCAGCGCCTCGCCCCTAGCATCGGTCACAGGGAACCCCCACGCCGCAGACTTGGTGTTGAGATCGCCCAGCAACAGCACCGGGCGAGGGTGGAGTCGGCCCACGACGGCACCCAACTCGACAAGGAACCTCTCGAAGTCGGCGAGACTCTTGTTGGGCGAGAAATACGCCCCAACCGTGGCAATGCCGTCCGCGAGGGCGGCTACCCAGCCGTGACCTCGGGTCGGGTTGACAAGAGTCCCGCCAATGATGGCCACTAAACCGTCCAGGTCTCCCACCCAGTTATCCCTGGGGGGGACGAAATACTAGGCCGGGAGTCGGCCAAAGGGCTGCCAGGCTGAGGGGGGGGTAAAGAGCCCCCGGCAGCCTTGGCACCCCCTCTCTTCTTGGTCTGGGCGGGCGCGCCACAGGGCTTTCCGCTCGCTCTGTGCCCGGCGGGCCTCCCTGCACCTGTACAGAGGCTGCAGTTTGGCGCCGCGGAGCACTGGGCCGCCTTGTGGCCGGCCTGACCGCAGCGATAGCACAGCTCACTCACAAAGGGCGGATGAACTGGCGAAGGACGCGGCTCGCAATCTGAAGACAAAGCCGGACTACGACCTATGTCCGGTTTCATTCGTCAAGCGACAAATCCGAAAGGGGTCGATTGACGAATGGAACCAAAGATACAAACGAAGTGCCAGGGCCAAAGTAACGAAACTTTTCTTTCCCGACGTCACTACTTCATACAAGGTAGTGCGGCAAATGGTCCCAACAAACGTCACAACCCAAGTATTTACGGGGCACGATTATTGCGGCGGAATCATGGAGCCCGCGTCTCACACTTCTTCGTGCATAAAACGCTGCGAAGGGATCGGCAACGGCCTTATGTAATACATAGGGTCCAAGCCCTATTGCCTCGTGATCGTGATCATCGAGTAGCGTATTGCCGGTGGTTGCGAGCTGAACACGATCGAAATCATAATTTTATCGCCCATGTGATATGGACCGACGAGTCGACTTTTACGCGCAACGGTATGTGGAATCGTCGAAATGCGCATTACTGGTCGCAATCGAATCCATTCGAGATCCAAGAGACCGGACATCAAACGCGTTGGTCGGTAGACGTCTGGGCAGGAATTTATGGTAATAAAATCCTAGGGCCTGTGTTTCTTCCCGCGCGCATGAACGGAGCACTTTAGACTTCTTTTTGTGGGGCTACGTAAAGGAAAAAGTGTTTGTGAGTGCATGTGCAAGTGAGGAGGAAATGCGAGAACGCATCACGAACGTGTTCCAGCAGCTACGCTACAGCTGCAATGAGGATCCCACCTTGCTGCCCCGCTTACACGCGGAGACCCTGCGCCGTGCCAATGTGTGTGAACACCTCGGTGGAGGTCACTTCGAGCCGTATCTCATACGACCGGAGCGATTCTAAGGTAGAATTATTTTCTTTAACTTATTTTTTTTATCTGTGTACGTGTTTTACTGTGTACGTGTGTGTACTCGTTGTCACTCGTTTCAATGTAACGTAACGTAACGTAATAAAAGACGCGGCCCAGGTGCGCCGGGGAGCGCGCGGGGGGCGGGGGCAGCCTTGCTCAAGCTCGCTGCGCTGCCGTCCGCTACGTGCGTTTTGCCACGGTAACGATACATTGCGTGTGAGGTAATAAAACAAATCTGGTTGTTTGGATTCCCTTAATGTTCCTGAAAGAATTTCATGTACCGGTCATCTTAATATGATGTACTGAAGCCACCCTATCAGTTTGCGGAGGGCTGTCAAACACACCCTGTATATTAGTATAAAATATATAAGAATAGCATATAAGTAGTAAAAGTATAATATAAGATGTTAGAAAACTAAGGCATATAATAAGTAAATGTGTAACAATAGACTTAAGAATGATATTGAACACTGACTAGCATAAGAAATTAGATAAGACAATAATAAACTGTAACCCATATCCCTGTGTAATGACCTAGAATGTAATGTACAAATAAAAAGTAGCGTATAAGGATAATAAGTAGTATGTAATAGAAATAATAAATGTAGTAGAAATAAGTAAAGTTTAAAAGATTGTAATGCCACTCTTAATAAAGTTAAAAAACAAACAATAAAGAACACCTGTAGTAACATCCTAACCAAATAGATATTTAAGGACTCTAATTATGTTAGAGGTAGCTCGCGGGCCGGGCCTTGCGCCCGGACAGGGGAAAAATAAAAAAAGGCTCACCTAACCTGTGCATCTATACAATATGTACCAAAAACCCTGTCCGATCCAATAAAGGCGTATTCCTGGTTCAACATACGTACTAGAAAAAATTGTTACTTATACAAATGTAACTCATAAAAACCAAAAGTTATTTATTTTTTATTTTTATAATCCATGCGAAATTTAACACTGAATATGGCAAATTTTCATAAGTTGACAACACTCCACCCGCCGGCAAAATCTTTTTATTTTTATCTATTTTTATTTCAAAGAACACCGCCCTACACTGTCGCGTTGTAGGCACTCTTTCAACTAGTCCCCGACTCTTTGATGTCGCCAACTGGTTGCCTACCGGCGCGCTGCGCTACTTGTTTTGTTGCTGGTCTTTCGTGAAGATAGCTTTCGATCGAACGTCCGTACGTATCACGCGCTATCGTTTCGCGAATAATGTCGTATTCCAATCAGGAATATGTTAAACAAATAGTTTATAAAAGAGAGTGCGTTCACGTAGTTCATCTAGTAATGGAATCGATGTGAAGAAATTATCAAAAAATAGGTGGAAAGGTGCCTTTGCATCAATTGTACGAAGAACATCTGCGAAACGTAAAATAACACTTGCTCCAAGTCCCAATTTTTTATAATCATTGAAGTCGTCTCCCGTTTGCCCTTGATACGGATCAAACCATAATATGTACCCAAGACGTGTCGATCCTACCCAAAATTTGTAACCCCATCTGATAGGTTTACCTCTTATAAATTGTTTACAAGGGTGACCACCATAATACGGAATCATCGCTTCATCAATGCTGTAGTTTTCTTCGAATGGGGCATAGTTTAGGAAGTTCTCATTCAACGCGTCAAAGAGTGGTCTCAACTTCGCATATTTGTCATTAGATGGCAAATTTGTATTATCACAGCAATGAATATGAGACATTATAAAAGTAAACCTATCTCTCGACAATGCATTATAAACTATTGGGTTCCCACAATCTGCAGCATTTTCCCAATACATATATCTTCTGGGTACTACCACATACCCACTGAAGAGAAGTATTCCGATAAAGCATTTCATCTCTTCACACGTTATGTTTCCAATTTTATTTTTTTGATTAATATAATTATTGGTGTAATTTGTCAGCAAAACTGTAATTCTGTCGCTAAAAAGTTGCTCAAAATAATAAAATGCATTTTGCTGTCTTGCAACTTGCTGCATTCCGGCCCCTGGTCTAAATATTGGACGTATATCTCTTGAAATCCAGTTATACTGTTTAGTTTTTGGAATTGTTATGCTTGTGGAAGTTGAGGGTGTTGGTTCGTCGTCAGGTAACTGATTTTCAATCGGAGGATTGGAAATTCTGATGCGCATTCTTTTCGATACTTGAGCTAGACTTATTTCGTCTTCACTGTCACTACTGTCTGTCAAATTCATATAATGAACTTGCGCTGGAGTCCTTAGTTGAGTGCCAGGTAAATTTTGAATGTGGACTTGATTTTCGTCACCAGAATCTTCGTCGGTGACATCAGCATTACAATTTTCTGGTGGAAAAAATGTGATGCTGTCAGGAATAGGAGCCTTTTCATCAAATTCCAATTCTTCCATGATTTCATGAAGTTGCGACATTTTTTTGTATCAAGTAGTAGTAGATATTACTATTGGGCTTTATAAAGAACACAAAATGTTGCACCAAAAAAAAGTATCAAAAATGACAGTTGGTACTTATATTTAATTTAATTCACTTAGAAGAGATGTGAACGTTTTATTATTCATTGTCAAAAAAAACGATTTTTTAATAATAATCAAATAACTCACCTCATATCAGTCATGATAAATTTACCGTAAAACAAGAGCTCCAAAACTGATTAATAATAAAGCGTTATACCACTCACAATACTTATATTGTACTGCCACACAATCCAACTTTGAAATGTCACCAACAATATTTGTTTACTTTACCCTCATTAATCACAAGATTTTTGTTTATGCGCCGTCCTTTTAAGAGGACGATAGTAATAAGTGGGTTAAGGATGAGGTCCCATTCATCCCCTCGGCACGCTAGACCCTGGGATTGGGATAATATTAGGGGTTCAAGTATGAAATTGCCGATTTGTACTGAAAAATTGAAATTCGTTTTTTTTTTTTAAATTCAACATATATATTTAATCAAAATAATTACCATTATTATCTATACATTGCTGCCATCTAATAGGAAGGTCATTTATGCCTTTGCGATAGAACTCTCGTGATCTAGATTCGACAAACTGTGTGAAAGCATTTTGTACTGCCTCCTGAGAAGAAAACTTTTTATCACGTAGAAAATTGTCCAAATCACGAAAAAAATGGTAGTCCGTTGGAGCAAGGTCTGGCGAATACGGAGGGTGACGAATGGTTTCTAATTGTAGTTCCTGTAGAGTTAAAACGGTTTCTCGTGCTGTATGAGGTCTCGCGTTATCATGGAGCTATAATGGTGAAGATCGATTCATGAGTCGGGGCTGTTTCACTACTAGTTTTGCTACCATTGTTCGGAGTTCGGCACAGTAGACATCTGCCGTTATTGCTTGACCAGATCGGAGAAAGCTATAGTGAATAACACCATGCTGAGACCACCAAACAGTTACCATTACGTCGATTCAACAAGGCAACACAAGTTTCAAGACGCGTTTCTTTCTGCAGATCAGTCAAATCATGAGGCACCCATTTCTCATATTTTTTCATTTTATTGATTTGACGCAAATGAGTCAATATTGTTGGTGAGGTAACGTTAAACCATGCCGCTAATTCCTGGGTAGTTTGGCTCGGATCGGCTTCCACCATCTCTTTCAATTCATTGTTATTCACCTGTGTGGGCGGTCTCCCACGTGGTTCGTTCTTCAAATCAAAGTTTCCATCACCAAAGCGTTTAAACCAAAATCGCACGGTGCGTTCATTAGCAGTCCCCTCTCCAAACGCAACATTGATATTGCGAGCTGTTTCTGCCGCGTTAGTTCCGCGTCGGAACTCGTATCCAAAAATAACTCGAATTTTCGAAGTATCCATCTTTCTTGTCTAAGCTAAATAAAAAAAACAACTGAAAGTCGATAATCAAATTTTGCACATTTTTTAAAAGAAGAACTTCTTATGTAG
Source organism: Apamea epomidion (assembly GCA_947507525.1). Taxonomy (NCBI): domain Eukaryota; kingdom Metazoa; phylum Arthropoda; class Insecta; order Lepidoptera; family Noctuidae; genus Apamea; species Apamea epomidion. The sequence goes on along the minus strand of OX382245.1, from coordinate 17,776,921 downwards.
GTACCACGTGAAAAAAGTTTCACTCAAAAATCTCAATCATGAAGGTTCTATGTCAATTCGAAGTACCTATTACAATAAAACGGCAATTTCATACTTTAACCCTTATTACTTAAATCTTTAAAAAGGCTTAAACGTGGTGCCGCGACATGTCTGAACGTGGAGCTTCGTGCGAGTGCCCCCCGCACGCGTATTCGATATAATACTTATGCCTATTTCCCATAAATCTGGTACCTACGAGTATGTCGGTTGCGCGATGCTCTCCGCTCGTATGCATTGAAAATTGTATTATATTATATTCTTTCTTCTTTTTTGCTGGTAGGGTTCTTGAGTCAAGATCCCAAATAAAATGGCAGGGGGTGACTTGCACACTCAATAATGGGCCCCCGAAAACGGTCGCTAGCACATAGTGTCGTAGCGACAAGGGGGCAACATGTCCTGAGGTCTTTATGAGGAGTGGAGGTATTCCACGGCTATCAGGACAATCCCGGAAGTACGGTCAAGATTCTTGACCGTACTTCAGGGATATTCGATTGACGTGATTAAAAACATGGCGACTAAAAATACGTCAATTTACGTCAGGCGCTGACTAATTTGACAGGACTAAACTAATATTTATCTTCTGTCCTTTACTTAATGAAATAAAAAGATGCACTGAACTTAAATTTAGTGTAGTTTGTGAACAAGGAAATCGGCGCCATTACTTATGTCAAACATTTTTAAAAACAAGCTTTTATTTAAATGCTCTAAAAAGAAGAAAATAAACTTTAAATTTAATCAAACCCATCAATTTATTATATTTATACAATTATGGGCTGATTTGTCAATCATCTGATGACTTCATTCGAGGAATAATTTTGAAATGTTGACAGTTATGTCATACGACTGTTTTTAAAAATGTTTTTTTTACTATTCATTTATTTATTTAGAGAGGTCGTTTTCCTCGCGGCCCGGGCCTCAACGGCCCGGACCCCGCTCCTGAACTTAGAGTGAGTTGCACGGGCTGGCCGACGGCCAGGCAGAACCGACCGCCGCCCGGCGTGCCCGCAGCCCGCGAGGCCCGGCGTGCCCGCAGCCCGCGAGGCCCGGCGTGCCTGCAGCCCGCGAGGCCCGGCGTGCCCGCAGCCCGCGAGGCCCGGCGCGCACGTGAAGCCGGTGTTGCCCAGGGGGCGCCACGAGGAGGCTTTTTAACATGCACCCCACCTAACCTTTTTTTTCCGGGGTGGAAAATCCTCATGGATGGGGTCGCTCCCGACCCCTATAAACCCACCTTTCGAGTCCCTGGAATGTGCGATAGAGTGTACCGCTCCGCTCTTCGTCCGTACCGACGAATTCTTGCTTAAATCGGGTGGAGGGGACAATAAAACGACATGTTACAACGTACATACATACTATATATTTACATCTGGCACAACTTGCACGCACAGTTAAACGAATAGAATACGTGTACAATGTTTATCGATTACAGAGTAACGTCACTACCGGCGCGTCGCTCGGGGGCCCGGAGCCCGTGCGCGGGGCCCGGCGTGCGGCGCCGGACGCGCGGGGCCCGGCTCGTGGGGCCCTGGCCGCGGAGCGAGGCGCTCGGCACGCGCCGACGAGCGATAAGTCACTAAAGCTAACGCTTTGTACTTTATATACAAAAAAAATGTAGTAGCACATGTATGATTTCGTCCGGGACCGGGTCCTCGCACGGCTCGCGGCTCGCACGCGACGGCGCGGACCCTCGGGACCGAGTACACAAATATAGTTCCGGAAACGAACAGGTAAAGGAGTAGACGGACGAGACCGGCGGGAGTTAGCTGGCGCACTTGGTCTTGCCGTCCAGCAGCTTGCGCCACAGGTCGAACTGCTCGTGGTAGCGCACCATGTGGATGGCCAGGCCGCGCTGCACGGCGCACGGGTGCGCGGCCACGCGCTTGTTGTAGAACTCGGGCGCGTGCGTGCGGCGCAGGCCCAGGCGCGCCGCCAGCACGCCCGTCACGAACACGTCCTCCAGGCGCACGTAGCGTGCGCCCGGCGCCGCCGCCAGCAGCGCGCGCACGCAGTCGGCCGTGAGCAGGTAGGCGGGCCCGGTGGCGAAGTCCGGGAACACGCGGCCCGGGAACTGCAGCGGCGACACGTAGTACTTGGACTTCGTGGTGCGCTTGGGCAGCGAGCGCCGCATCACCTGCGGGGGCACGTCGTCACTGGGTACTCTATTCGATGGCGAGTCATTTTTACAAGGGAACGCATGGAAAAAACGTGGCAGTAAAATGTTACAGTTGAATAAAAATGATACTTCTTTAAAAAAATACACCAAAGTGAGTGATCGACCACGTTTGTGCTAGTTATGAAAAATTTGGTTTTTTAATAATATTTTTTGTAACTCCTTTTTCTTTTTTTAATTATATTTTATGTATGAATACTTTTTGGAAAATTTCGTCATTCGAAAAGGGATTAATTTTTTAATTTTGGTCAAAAAATTAAAATCTACTGTCATTCCTGCAATGGGTTTCAGGTCAAATCAGTAAAATTTCTACCATACTTCATACTTCTGAGTGAAATCAATACATAAGAACGTTATTATGGAGAGAAGACGCCATTTGATATGATTAGATCACTTAGTAACGTTCAAAGTTGATCACGTGACTCAATCATTAACTTTGAACGTTAAGGTAGATGCTCCAAGGTAGCCCGCGAAATTCAAATTTTCTTACGTTTTTTCAATTTGCTGGTCAGTACTAAGTTGTACGTTGATTAAAATATTATTATAATCATTAGAATCAGTAATACAACTTGTTATGTTAGCATAATCCTAAAATGTCAAGATTTCATGAAATAGTCATTCAGTAGGATTACTTAATCTTAGAGAGTTGTGTTGATGACTTTAACAATTATAATTTTGTAAATACATATTTGTTACGGCCGCGAATCATATTTTAATCAACGTACAACTTAGTACTGACCAGCAAATTGTAAGAAAACTTGAATTTCGCGGGGTACCTTGGAGCATCCACCTTAATATCTCGGAAACGTGACACTTTGCGGGGTTTGGTCTTATTACGTTTTCTGTTAGCATTGATATCAGCTATCGATTTATACAGGGTGGCACGGTCATCGACCCGCAAACTGTAACCATGGATTCAGCACAATACATGAGTTTAGACCCCACAGCGTCGAAATTTTTCGTCGGTTATTAAAAAAAAAATCTTTCGTGTCATAGAAAAGTGCAATACCTACGCGGTCAAAATGTATGGAACAGTAATAATTTTTTTTTATATCGACGAAAAATTTCGACGCTTTATGGTTTAAACTCATGTGCTGAATCCATATAGTGGTATGGTATTTTGAAAAACAAAGCCCTCTCAGTCGGTCAGAGCTCAGCACCATCTAACGGAAAAACGGCCTCGCAACTCGATGCCTGTAAATGGTTGAAATAGATAGATGTACCTTGGGGTGCATGTTGAAGAGCCTCCTCGTGGCGCACCCTGGGCAACGTCAGCTCCAAGTGCCCACCAGGTTTTGGTGGACACTTGGGGCTGGCGGCTAATCTTAAACAAACGGGGAAGGGTCATGGTTCCAATCACCGATCATCCTTGATGGTCGTTGAAGGGAACCGGGCTACAGGTGGTTAAAACGTCTACTCCCCCTCTGCTTACAGAGGAAGGTGAGTGTATAGAGGTATGAGGAACAGGGTGTAAAGTTCACTCATACTCTATAGAAAAGGGAGGAGCCTCCGACCAGACGGGTGTTTTGTCTGGCGGGCAATTGCCCAACGATTGATGTTGGGAAATTGTATCTATGCTAATTGCGCGGTAAACTCTGCTTGCGAGATGCAGGATTTGCGTGACGTCAGTATGACGCGTTGTTCGCATGTGGCGTTGTAGATACCGCTACATCACTCCCCTCCGGAGACCGGAGGTCGATAGTGGACTGAGTCTTGTATCTTGCGATGCTTGCCAGGCCAGCTGAGGTTCCAGTGATTCGGAACCGGTTGCCGCATAGTTCACGGTGAGTCGGAACTGTCTGCGGAGTTGTCCCCAGTGAGTCGGGGTGGCGCTGCGTTATATTCCAGTGCGTCGGATGTACAGCGCCGGGTTGAGGCTGGCTGCTGCGTCGACCAGGAGAGGGTGCTCTGCTTGTTGACCGGCCGAAAGAGCAGTGTGCTGTGCCGAGGTTGCTGATGAGGCTGAGGGTGATGACCAGGTATGCGTGGACGCTGCATGCTGGTGGTCAGGATACCCGTTGAAGCCGTGGATGCTGGCTGGCTGGGTGGCTCGCCGCTAAAGCTTGCGGGAGTGATGATGATGACGTCACGCTGAAGTGTTTGCACGAAGGCTGCGCTGACGTTCATGTCCGGGGTCACCAGTATAGAGGTATGAGGAACAGGGTGTTAAGTTCACTCATACTCTATAGAAAAGGGAGAATCCTCCGACCAGACGGGTGTTTTGTCTGGCGGGCAATTGCCCAACGATTGATGTTGGGAAATTGTATCTATGCTAATTGCGCGGTAAACTCTGCTTGCGAGATGCAGGATTTGCGTGACGTCAGTATGACGCGTTGTTCGCATGTGGCGTTGTAGATACCGCTACAAGTGGGCGTAGACTGGGAAGGGGCGGTTAGCGCCGCTGCACCCACGAGTGTGTGGGTGGTGGAGGGTGTCCATGTCCGCGCTGCGTCTGTTCGGTATCCGGCGGCAGCGTGGGGACGCTAGGGCGGTGGTTGGTTCTGCCAGCCGTCGGCCACCCCGTAATCCTAGGTTCAGGATCGGGGGTCCGGGCCACTGAGGCCCGGGCTGCGAGGAAGACAACCTCTCTAAAAAATCACCCCAATCCCAAGGTCTAGCGTGCCGAGGGGATGAATGGCCGGAGGGGATCCGGTCATTAGCGCGGACCTCATCCTTAAAAGGAACAAAATGGAAAGCAAGACTACTGGAAATATTCCCCAGGCGGGTACCCTCCTACTGAAGGAGGGTCAGTCCCGCCCTTCTTCGGAAGGCAGCCCCACCGTATCTGGGGGGGGCACCAATAGTCTCGTGGGCCGGCAGACCAACGCCGACCTTCGTCAACCAACTCCTGCGTCGCAACAAAAGGAGCTCCGGGTTAGCCTGGAGCGCCTGTGCGACGCAGATCTACCGCTTGCCGTCGTGGACGGCTACAAGAGCCGAAGAGGCTCATGTCCTAATAGGGACCTGGACTCGCGCGCGCTGAAGCGCATGCGAAGTGAGGACTCGGGGTCGATGGGCCTCTCGTCCAGTGAGGAGAACCTGTCGGCCCCCAAAGTGCCAACGGCACAGAGAGGGCGGGGTCGCGCGGCAGCGGGGGGAGCCCCCGCTCGGTTGCCGGGCCGTGACCGAGCGGGTCTCTTCGTGCCGTTCTCTCGGCCCGCTACACCAGTTCCCGCAGAGCGTCCAGTGGAGAGTGTAGAGAGTGACCCCGGGCTCTCAGTAGTGGACCTTAGCGAGGGCTCCTCGTCCTCGCTCCTATCCTTGTTAGGGTCCAACAAGGCGGAGGCGAATGCCGCAAAGCGGGCGCAGCGGAAGGCGGTGGCGGCTGATGAGGTCAGCGAGATGGCACGACTGGCCCAAAAGCGGCGCTCTGCTCAGGCGGCTGCCGGTGAGAGCCTGTCCGCGGTGGCGCTCAGTCGCCAAGTTTTGGACGGCGTGGACGTCGTCCTGAAGGTTGCCACTAAATCTGGCAGTCTGAAGGGCACGTTTACGCGCGCTCTGAAGGAGACGGCTGACGGCATCAAGGAGGCAGTTGGGGTCCTCCTTAGTCGCAGAAACTCAGAAGAGACGGCGAAGCTGTGGGAGGAGAACGACCGTCTCAGATCTGAGTTCGAGGACCTGAAGCGGGAGCTTGCTGCGCAGAGGGCGGAATGGCAGCAGAGGCGTCCTGCGGCCACTGGCTCCGCTCCCGTCGCTGCCCCACCACCGTCGCCACCGTCGGTCCCGTCGTCAGTCCCTACCCCCGCCCTGCCTGCGAATGCGGAGATCGAAAAGATCGTTCGCATCTGCATGCTGCAGTGTGGGGGTATGATGAATGCCCGTCTGCAGGGCCTGGAGTCGAGGCTCCTCCCGGCAGAGACTCTCCGGCCGCCGCTTGCTGCGGATAGGCGGAGAAAGGAGGAGTCCGCTAAGTCGGGCCCAGCAACCACAGCCGGGAAGTCCAAGGGGGGCAAAAAGCTCGCGGGGGGGGCAGGAAGCCCGGTGAGAGCACGTCCGCATCCACTTCCCGGACGACTGCACCCCCGGCGACCGCACCTTCGGCGACCGCGCCCGCGTCCATCACAGAAACCTGGACGACGGTCGTCAAGAAGGGTCGCCGTAAGACGGCGCCGCCGGTACCCGCTGGAGCACCGGCATCGGCACCCAAGAAGGCTCAGGGGCCGTCTAGAGTCAGAGCCCCACGCTCCGCGGCTGTAGTCGCTGAACCGTATTTCGTCCCCCCCCAGGGATAACTGGGTGGGAGACCTGGACGGTTTGGTGGCCATCATTGGCGGGACTCTTGTCAACCCGACCCGAGGTCACGGCTGGGTAGCCGCCCTCGCGGACGGCATTGCCACGGTTGGGGCGTATTTCTCGCCCAACAAGAGTCTCGCCGACTTCGAGAGGTTCCTTGTCGAGTTGGGTGCCGTCGTGGGCCGACTCCACCCTCGCCCGGTGCTGTTGCTGGGGGATCTCAACGCCAAGTCTGCGGCGTGGGGGTCCCCTGTGACCGATGCTAGGGGCGAGGCGCTGGAGGAGTGGGCGGTCACGAGTGGCTTGACCGTCCTAAATCGGGGCTCGGTACACACGTGCGTGCGGCAGCGGGGCGGGTCTATAGTGGACGTCTCGTTCGCTAGCCCCGCTGTCGCGGGTCGTGTCCGCGACTGGCGTGTCGCCGTGGAGGTGGAGACGTTGTCGGATCACCGATACATCCGCTTCGACGTCTTCGCCCAGACCACCGTCGCGCGCGGTTTACCGGCCTCGCGAACGGACGGTCCGCGCTGGGCGCGTAAGCGCATCGACAGGGAGCTTCTCGAGGAGGCCGCTATTGTCCAGGCCTGGAGCCGGGAGTCGGCAATGAACGGACCCGTCGACGTCGAGCAGGAGGCGCTGTGGTTCCGCGGGGCGATGACGCAAATCTGCTACGCGTCTATGCCCCGGGTCCACGCACGGTCAGCAAGGCGCCAGGTGTACTGGTGGACCGCCGAGATCGCGCAACTGTGCGTGGCGGTTAGGCACCAGTACACCCAATACCAGAGGAGACGTCGTCGGGACCCTGACGAAGAAGCCGCGCTGTATGAGGTGTACCGCGCGGCGAAGGGGACTCTGTGGCTGGCCTTCAGCGAGGCGAAGACGCGAGCCAGGGAAGAGATATTGGAGACTCTAAACGGGGATCCGTGGGGGCGCCCTTATCGCGCGTCGTCTGGTCGTCTGGTCCTGCTCAGGAAGGCGGGGCGCCCTGCGTACTCGTCGTCTGCGTACCGGCCCATAGTGCTGATAGACGAGGTGGGTGTTTGAGCGAGTAATCGCAGCCCGCCTCGTCGGCCACTTGTGCAGAGAGGGGCCGGACCTGGACGACAGTCAGTTCGGGTTTCGGCATGGGCGCTCCACCATACACGCAGTGTCGCGAGTGAGAGTCCTGGCGGAGGAAGCGGTGTCCCGGGGCGGGGTGATGTTGGCGGTGTCCTTGGACATCTCCAACGCCTTTAACACCCTGCCCTGGAGTTGTATTCGGGAGGCACTGCGGTATCGGCACTGCGGGAGGATAGATGGCGCTAGTGCCACGCATAACATCAGCTCCACGCATTTAAATTGTTTTAAAATAATTTTACAAAGATACGCCGATTATATATAGTGAAATAGGAAAAAAACAGTCTAATAAATAAGGGAAAGTGTTATCTAAATATTAAACCAGCGCCACATGTCTTGCGGCGTTCCACAGGGCTCGGTCCTAGGCCTGCTCCTGTGGAACGTCGGGTACGACTGGGTGCTGAGGGGCGAGCTCAGACCGGGGGTAGACCTGACGTGTTATGCGGATGACACGCTGGTCACTGCCCGGGGGAGCTCACACAGGGAGGCAGCGTTGCTGGCGACGGCTGCGGTCTCACAGGTGGTGGGCCGCATACGTCGCCTGGGCCTGGAGGTGGCCCTCAGCAAGTCGGAGGCCATGGTGTTTCATGGCCCCCGGCGGGCGCCGCCGCCCGGCTCACACATCGTGGTCGGGGGGGCTCGGATCGCTGTCGAGTCTACCATGAAGTACCTGGGATAGGTGCTCCACAGCCGGTGGGACTTCGGCCCCCACTTCCGGCGGCTGGCGCCCAAGTTGTTGGGCGCGGCTGGGGCGCTATCAACGCTGATTCCCAATCTGGGGGGCCCGAGCAACGCCTGTAGGCGGCTCTAAGTGGGGATCGTGCGATCGATGGCCCTGTATGGGGCCCCGGTGTGGGCCTCTGACCTGACGGCCGGCAGTATCGCAATATTGCGGAAACCGCAGAGAGCGATGGCCGTCAGAGTCATCAGGGGATATCGCACGATCTCCTACGAGGCGGCCTGTGTACTGGCTGGATCCCCGCCCTGGGACCTCGAGGCGAACGTACTCTCGTCATTGTATCGGTGGCGCGAGGAAGCGAGGGCGCGGGGTGAGCGACCGATGCAGCGACACATGGAGCTGCGTCGGTCTCAGCTTAGCGAGGTCCTGGTGGTGGAATGGCGGGACAGGCTTACACGCCCTACCGCTGGCCTCGTCACCATCGAGGCGGTCCGGCCGGTGCTCGAGCGCTGGCTCGGGAAGAGGCACGGGTCCCTGTCGTTTCGGGTGACGCAGGTGCTCTCGGGGCATGGCTGCTTCGGGAAGTACCTTGTCGCATAAACAGGGAGCCGGACGCCCGGTGTCACCACTGCGTCGACTGCCGGGAGGACACGGCGCGGCATACGCTGGCAGAGTGTGCCGCCTGGGAGGAGCCGCGCCGTGCCCTCATCTCAGAAGTAGGCAGTGACCTGTCGCTGCCGGCCGTGGTCGAGTCGATGGTCGGCAGCGAAGAGTCCTGGGGACGCTGTGGTTTCCTTCTGCGAAACAGTCGTCTCGCAGAAGGAGGCTGCGGAAAGGGAGAGGGAGATCTCGTCCACTCACCCGGCCCGCAGCAGGCGCACCGGGCGTCGGCGGAGGGCGGACAACGCCCTCTTCCAGCCCCCCTAAATGGGTCCAGGGGCGACGGACTCGGGGACGTCCGTTGCCCCCCACACATCAGGACCCGAGGTGGCGGCGCGTAGTGTTCCACGCGCGCCCCTCTTAGACATCGCGGGGGGAGTCTAACACCTCACTCCCCCCCCTGACCCGAGGAGGCCCGCGGTGGCGGGCCGGCACCAGTCGGGGGTTGCGGAAGGATCGTACGTTCCCGTGACCCCCGGCGTAGGTGTGATATGGAACACCGGGGTGGTTTTTAGTCAGTAAGAGTCTGACAAACCACGTCGCCCGCCCCAGGGCGGCGGACATCCAGGAGGATTTTCCACCTCGGAAACAAAAAAAAAAAAAAAGATAGATGTACCTTGCCCCAGATGGTGCGCGTGGCGTTGGCGCGCGCGGGCGCGGCCGCGAACTGCAGCAGGCGCGGGATGTTGATGAACATGTCGTCGTCCGTCTTCAGCAGGCGCGGCGCGCGCGGGCAGTACGTGTCGGCCCACTCCAGCATGCTGAGCGTCTTGAGCGTCAGGTTGGAGTACGAGTCCACCGAGCGGCCCACGATCACGTCGCCGTACAGCGCGTCCTCCGCCTCGATGGCGGCCGCCAGCGCTGGCGGCGGCGCGCCCAGCACGAAGGCCACGGCCACATCCGCGCGCGCCGCGTAGTGGCCCCACGTCAGCCGCACGGCGTCGCGCGCGGCCGCGTGGCCCGGCGCCGACGTCACCAGCACCAGCAGGCGCAGGCGCGCGCCCAGCGCCGGGCACAGCTCGGGGTGCGGCCGCGAGTGGCCCGCCACGTACACGTCGCGCACCAGCACCACGCGCGGGTCGCGGCGCGCGGTGGCGGGCGCCGGCGTGGACGCGGGCGCGGCCGAGGGCGGCGCGGTGCTGCGGTTGGCGGCGGGCGCGGGCGGAGGCGCGGTGCGGGGCGCGGCGGGCGCGGGCGCCGGCGGCGCGGGGCGCGCGGGCGGCGCAGGCAGCGCGGCGGGGCGCGGCGCGGGCGGCGCGGGCGGCGGCAGGCGCGCCAGCAGCAGCAGCAGCAGCGCGGCGAGGGCGGCGAGCGCGGCGCAGTGCGAGCGCCGCACGGGGCCCAGCATGGGGGCGCGCTCACACCCGCGACCCACCACACACCTGCAACACCGCCACGCGCACGGTCAGCACACTCACGTTTGTAACATTTTCGTATCGCGATCTCTGCTATCTTTATTATTTAGTTCTCCTTATGAAATATTTGTCCACAAACAGATCGTTTGTCGGATTAGGATCCAAGAGATGATTAAGTGCGGCCAGTACGAGGAACCTACTGACCGGGTTCTCAAACGGTTGTAAGCTCTGATACAAGCTGGCGGGCACATCCACACAAACCGTAACCATGAATCCAGCACTTGATTCTAGCGTAAAACGTTAGTTAGTTTCAATACCAGCCTGTCATTGCCCCACTGCAGGGCACAGGCCTCTTCTCACACAGAGAAGTGACGAGCGTTGATGGCCACGCTCGCTCAAGTCGCATTGCCGATTTGAATTTGCTAAGTGAATATTATTGTCAGGTCTCATTTAAGTACAATAGTTGTCATCATCATTTTCTTGACAATTTGTTCCTTATATTCTATTTTTACTCGACTATTTTGATATAATTTGTGCAGAACGCATAATTTCACCTCTATTTCCTTTCGCTACTAATCACTTGCTAACTAGCGTTTATAAAGTAAAGTTAATTATGGTTGATTAAGAGCTAAGTAATTGGTAAGCTACACAGTGGCTAAGTGGCTAATCGGTGATAAGTGAGATTTGTTTAAATAAGGCTGTAAATGTCTAAGGACAGATTCAATTCAATTTTTATTCAGTAACAATTCTCATTACATTCGAATATAATCCAGCATGAAACATTAACAGCAATATTGTATAAGAATAAATGCAATTCAATTAAAATTACCTAATTAGATGTGCATCTTAAGCGTATAAGGAATGTGAACAACGCTAATAATGATGAATACACCAACGTATTTCACTGGTCTCACAGTGCCAATACCGATGATGTTACCAGACACTAGTGGCTCCAGTGAGCAGTCACGTCACGACATATGTCAGTATTCAAGCCGCGCGCTCGCACCTAAAAGCGGAATCACGAACAACATTCAAAATGCACATAAACAAGAGGTCCGTCTCGCTAACTGAGCCGTACTCGCGAAGACGAGACGCGCATCAGCGACAACAAGCCCCGAGTGAACGTGCAGACTGCAGACGTGCTGCTCTGGTGAGGGGCGACTGAGCCCGCGTCGCGACTCTCACTCTGCCGAGGTTGCGTAAATCGAGCCACGTGGACAACGTGTGACATCTTGCACAACCGCGGACAATTATCGCGCAGCCGTGATCGCGGCGGGCGGCCGGCGGCGACGATAATGACAAGTGAACACAGAGGCAACACTCAAGCACAACAACACATCTTCCGCGAGCAGCACGCGAGGGCCACACGCATGGGAAGCGGCTGCCGATTACAAAGATGATGGGTTCGTGATGTAACGTCAGCGTCGTCAGTAAGTAGGTAAACAAGTGAAGGTCTCTCCGACACGTTCGGGCTTCACTAAGCAGTTCCGTGTGTTGCGCAGGTCGTACCGCGGCCCTGCGCTCGTCACGACGCACATAACACGTTAATGAGCGCTCACCGAGAGGTCGTGACCGTGCGTCGTGCGAACATCTCAAAACTGTCGGTGACGACACAGAGGCGTGACACTCGTGTTAGCGCACAAGGACTGTCTGCTCCGGATGCACTGGCACACCCAGCGGAGCGGGTAGGAGCCTACTGCCTAGGAGCTGAGCTGAACCATATCTGTTTCAAACGAGACAGCAACGCCCCGCTTGCATTGCTGTTTCAGTTTAAAGCGACTTCCGAAATTAAAGTTATTTTCACTTTGGAATTTTTTTGTTTTGGAAGTCTGTAAATTTTTAACCCACTTCAAAAAAAGGAGGAGGTTCCCAATTCGAATGTTTATATATATATTTTTTTTTAATGTAGGTCTGTTCGGGCATAACTCCGTCATATATGAACAGTTTTGCATAATTATTTTTTTGTTCGAAAGAGGTTTATGCCGAAATGGTCCCATTTAAATTTAGTTAAGATCTGATGATTAATTTCGGAGACAGACAACGGAGCTCTTCAATAAATGGCAGCAAATCAACCGCGATTGCTGCTATCGCGTATGTATGCATTTTTTACGCAATCAACAACATAACATCACGCCTGTACCCTCTAAAGAGGTACGCAGATGTGTTCAGTATACCACGGCACACCCTCATTTCTGTCAAAGTTGTTATTGGGGTACCTCTAATGAATTTGTAATAATTCAAAATTTAATGATTCTAGGTCAACAGGAAGTACCCTATAGGTTTTGATTCTCTTACGAGTGTTAAAATATGCGGTAAAAACGGAACATAAACGCCTGTATCTTTTGATTGCGTTTAATTAGAAGTTTGATTTTTTCACTGCTTCAAGGGATTGCAGCCCTCAGTATTTAACATTAATTTCAACGAACTGATCTTATACGGGTTCCGTTTTTCCTTTTGAGGTACGGAACCCTAAAAATGGTTTAAACAAAGGAGGACTTGCTACAGCGTCAATGGTACAACTTGTCTAACCCTTCGGGGAATTAATGTAGGCGTGATGTTATGGAGAGGTCAAACTAAATATGCGCACCTCAGTTTGGGCTGACCGGACGCACATCGACGAAACAGCCTCATTTGCTTGAAGTAAAGGCTATCTATGACACGTGATCTGATGTACTATCAGGGCCTTTTCCGCCTGCTCACTTAAATTTTTTTTTGCCTAAATCCTGCGGCGGCGCCAAACCACGCCCCCTAAAAGTTTTCGCCTAAAGAAAGCGATAACGCAATTAGTTGCAACCTGCACTGCGCAGCTTAGTGACGTATCACGTGTACTCCTTTTTTTAATTTTACGGACGAACTATTTGACCTGGGCGCGCTTACCGGACTTTTTGAATATTGACCATTGAGCTGTTTACCTGACCCTTGATTGCCTAAACGTTAACCTGTGCGAGAATATTGGACTCCGACCTGTTGTGGATCAGTTTTGTGCATAATGTCTTTAAGGAATCTCATACGCGAAGAACGTAATAAAATAATAATTTTGCATGGACAAGGATTTAATATTAGTCAAATCGCTGAGCAGCTGCATATGAGCGTAAGTAGTAGGTAAATTATTTTAATTATTGTCACGGTAAATTGTGTTGTTTTAAAATACCTCAATTTATAATTAAAACTTTATTAACTCAAACTCAAACTCAAACTTAAAACTATTTATTTCAAATAAACCAATTACAGGCACTTTTGAATTGTCAAGGTCGGTCAGTCAAAAAGATGAAGCTAGTTGCCCATTCCAAAGCGTAGTAGGTACCTATGGAGAAGAACGGGCAAGAATCTCCATGGACACTCTTTTAAATCATAATAATATTGTTACAAAGTATTGGTTACATCATTCATGTTCAAAATTATGCATGTGAGAACGATGCAGAACGTTAAAAGCGTCCGTAATGAAAAGATAAAAAACAAAACAATTCAAATATTAATTTAAATCAAAATAAGCCATGGCAGCAAAGAGTTGACCAGTCCCTACTGACGGCGCCCGTTCACGAACATGACGCATAGCTGAATGGTGCTAACCATTCAGCTCAACCATTTTGAAGGGAGCTAAATGATCCAACACATGTGCCACCATCAGCGAGACATTAGAGTGAGCATGACATACTCTCATCCGCCAAGGCACATTCAAGTCAATGAAAGACGTACCCAGTAAATGGTAGCTTTATAGTATGTAACATAGTACTCACATACGTTCTATGCAATTATACAATACTAGGAGATTGAATTTATATAATGCAAACATAATATTTTAGAATCTTCAGCAGCTCCAACAGTATGTAGGTTGGGTAGGCGTGTGTGAAGTATTTTCAAATGCCAATCGATTTATTTATGCGTCCTGTGGAGCAGGACCAGCGTTTAGCCAAGCATTTTATCAGCGATGTAATCACCCAACTTATAATATGCTTGACTGCATAGTGTGCGTTTTATGCAAGATTTGAATTTCGTTTCACTGAATTGGAGTATGTGGGGAGGTATTTTATTATAACATTTTAAACAGTACCCCATGAAGGAAGAGTCTACTTTAGCCAGTCTGAAACCTGGTTGAACTAATTGGTCCCTATTTCTGGTTCTATAGGCGTGTCTGTCACCTCTTTTACTGAAAAGATTTAAATTTTTCCTTACGTACATGATGTTTTCATAGATATATTGACAAGGTACCGTCATGATATTAATATTTTTAAACAGTTCCCTTAGAGAATCGCGCCTGCGTAGGCCATATATTGCTCTGATGGCTCTTTTCTGCAGAATAAAAATGGACTCAATATCTGCAGCCCGTCCCAATAGTAAAATACCGTAAGACATGATACTATGAAAATAACTGAAATAGACCAGTCTCGCGGTATCTACATTAGTAAATTGACGGATTGTTCTTACAGCATATGCTGCTGAACTTAGCCGTCTTGCAAGATATGTTATATGAGGACCCCATTGCATCCTTGAGTCGAGCGTTATCCCCAGGAAAACAGTTTTATCGACGAATTCTGGTTAAAGACATTTATTTCTCATAAAGAAATTTACATTTCACTTACATGAGAACAGATTTAGGGTTATATTAAACTAATCATTGTCCTTCGACACTCGGACTTACAATTAACTAGACGTATTAAACTATATTATCCATAATGATTATAATTTATTTGGGTTCGTGGGTACTCCCAAAAATCTTATACTGTGTCACCATACGCAAATACCCTCCCTGAGATAAAGAGTGCGGTTCCGTTGTCAGTAGTACAACTTTTGTTTGCAGTTAGTATTTTTAAGATTTTTATTTATTATATTATTTTCCGTATTGTTTTATATTAATTAGTACTGATATTTTCCAGAACGTATTTTTTCAGTTTGTTTTTAAATATATTGATCGAAATCGCACCCTTTATCTCATCTGGTAATTTATTATACATTTGCACTCCCTCATAAACAAGTGATCTTTTACCTTGAGTGGTTCGCACTCGAGGAAGTACTATGTGGTCCTTTCTACGACTGCTCCGATTATGCAATTGATGTGTTTTGGTGAATGAAATTTGTGTATGTATGGTTTTATTGAGTATTTTTTGAATGAGTATGCAGGTGCAGTATGCGTGAAGTTGTTTGATGTTCAAGAGTTTCGTGTCCTTGTATATTTTAATTGTAGGTGTTAGGTAATTGTAATGAAAAAGCATTTTAATAATTTTTTTTGAGCAATTTGTAGGTCTTTTAGGTTTGTTTTAGGTGCATTGCCCCAGATTTCGATTAGGTACAGTATATGTGGCTTTAATAAAGAGTTGTATATTGTCTGGCGCACACTATATGGCAGACAGTGCACAATGTTTCGTAGTGAGCCCAATAAAGATGTCATTTTGGATCTGACGTAGTCAATTTGAACCTTCCAATTTAGTTGGCAGTCTAGTCTTAACCCAAGGTACTTCTCGTGTTGTTTGAGTTCGAGTATTTGGTTTTCAATTGTGAGAGGTGGATGAGGTGGTATTTTCTTATTTTTGGCTTTAAATATGACGAAACTAGTCTTGGATGCATTGATTGTTAGGAGATTTTGTTGAAACCAGATGGACAATGAGTTTAGGTCTTCTTGAGCTTGATTTATCATGTCAGTTATAGAGCCACCAAAATAAAAAAGGCAGGTATCGTCCGCATATAGCGAGATATGCCCGTGTATTGGAACCTTATGGATGGAGTTTATGTATATTAAGAAGAATAGTGGACCTAGCAGTGATCCCTGGGGAACACCAAATGTGATATTGTGCGGTTTACTTTGATATTCTCCAATTTTAACTATCTGAAGCCTGTTATTTAAATATGATTCAAACATTTTATACGCTACACCTGATACGCCTATGTCTTTTAGCTTTTGTAGTAGTATAGGGTGGCTCACTGTATCAAAAGCCTTTTTAAGGTCGATGAGTAAGCCTAGTGCCATGTTTTTTTGATCAATGTTCGATTGTATTTTCGTAACTAGATCTACAGTAGCTGATAGGGTGTTAGATTGTATTCGAAACCCATATTGCCTTTCAAAGAGGAAGTTTATTGAGGTGAGGTGTTCATCTAAGCGTGTATAAAGGACTCTTTCAAATATTTTAGACATAATCGGTAGGACTGAGATAGGTCTATAGTTATTAGGGTCCGTTTTGACACCAGATTTATGGATTGGAGTAACTTTGGCTACCTTTAATTGATCCGGAAAGGTTCCACTGGCAAGATGGACGTTTATACAGTCGGTTAATTTGTTCACTATTAAGTCAGTTACGCACTTGACGACTTTGGTAGTTATACCATCGATACCGGCACTGCAGTTCGGATCAAGATTTTTGATTATTTTGGATACTTCGCTGGCTTGGCATGGTGTAAAGCTTGTGAATTCTCTGTTATATGTTTGAGAATCTGGCACTGTTACAGTTTTGTGTTGTTGTAGTTGTGTAGAAATGAGGTTGGCTAAGGCGGAGCCAATCGTAGAAAAGAAGCGGTTAAATGTTTCACAAACCTCATTGCCATTAGTTAAGGGTCCAGATTCAGTAAGGAGTTTAGGGGGAATGCACTGTGACTTGATTTTATTATTAGACAGTGTATTTATTAAGTTCCACATCTTTTTAGGGTCTGCTGTATATTTCATAAATGCCTCATAGTAGTACTTCTTCTTTGTGCTCCCAATTGTTTCAGCTGTAATATTTCTTTCAATTCTAAAACTTTCCATTAGATCTTCATTATTTGGCTCTTGTTTCAATCGATGCCAGATTTCATTTCTTCTTCTAATTTTTCCTGTTATTTCTTTACAAATCCAATCTTGGCGCGGAGGATTTAAGATTTTTGTTTTGACCGTTGTACTACTATGAATGCCATACTTTAGATATTTCTCAAAGTTCTCGTAGGTGTTGTCAATTGGCGAGTATTCTGCGAGTGCGATGCTTTCGTGTAGTTTGTCATAGTCTATCGCTTCGTATTTTACACGCTGCTTTGGAAGTTTCTTGTATTTTTTTATACTTAGATAGATTTGCTTGTGGTCAGACATAGGCGAGTCAATAATGACCATATGGAAGCTTTTGTCTTTAAGGTTGGTACATACGTGATCAAGAATGGTTTTTGTGGAAGCAGTCTCACGTGTGTTGTAGTCTTCATGGATATTATTAAGAAAACCGTATCCAGACTCTTTCATAGCATCTCGGTAGTATTTAGTCTTCGAATTTTTAGTCAGGAGGTCGATATTGAAATCGCCGAAAACAATAGATCGGGGTTTTCTAATTAACTGCGATGAATATACTTCAAGGAACTCTCTTGTGTTATTGTTTCCTGGATTGTAGACAGCTCCTATGTTTACTGCGTGCTTCTCGAGGCGTACCCATAGGTAGTTGATGCCTCCGGCGTATACTTCATCGACTAGGCTGTGATTGAGAGTATTGTGTACATAAATGGAGACACCACCACCCCTGGAATCTGTTCTGACACTATAATAGTGGGTATAGTTGGGTAGTTGAAAATGATCGGCGTCTTCACTGGATTTGAACCATGTCTCAGTTAATATTATAACATGAGTAGTAAATTTTATCGATGCTATTATGCATTGTAGTTCGTCGATTTTTCCTTGTCTTTTTATGCTTCTTACGTTTGCGTAGAAGAAAGTTAGGGTCGATTTAAACGATGGCAGGTCTTGGTAAGTATGACAGAGCTGATAGGTAACTGTATCATCTGAGTTAGTGAGGATGTTTGGTGGATTTAACGGCATTAGTTTTTTGGCTGAGTATGAACGATCTTTGGCGTACCTTTGACGTATTTAATAATTAGATTCTCTTCACCGTTTTCCTTACGACGGACTAGCTCTTGGCTGAGCTCTTTCATCATTGCCTTTTGGGTGGGGGTCTGATCCGAGTATACTTTGATGTTATCCGGCAGTTTAGTTTTGTTTCGGAGTATTGTCTTCGCCTCTTCGGATGATCCAAAGCAAATCTTCAGTGGGCGTTTTTTCTCTGTGGTGTATTTTCCAAGCCGAATTGTTTTTATTATTTTGACATGTTCGGTCAATGCATTTTGTAGAATGTTTTGGGCCGAACTCATGTCCTTAGCCTGGCGTGCGGCGTTGTCAGGTATTGTTGGTTCGGGTAGGCCAGCGATTATTATGTTTTTGCTTCTATTCGTCCGTTCCTGCAGTTCATTAATAACTTTTTCACTAGAGAAATCACAGTTTTGGGATGTATTTGATTGTGGTGGTATAGAATTCAGTTCACTAATTTGAGATTCAAGTTTAGATATCTTCAGTTCTGCAGCGAGGTTATTTTTCTTCAGTTCTGAAATTTCAGCTTTCATGCAGTTATGTTTAGCTAACATCTTTTCAGTTGAGTTTTTTATATCATTGACCTGGTCTTTCATTGATGAGATATCATCGCGCACTGGCTTCAAATTTGTCTCCAGTGATGTGA
Source organism: Apamea epomidion (assembly GCA_947507525.1). Lineage (NCBI taxonomy): Eukaryota > Metazoa > Arthropoda > Insecta > Lepidoptera > Noctuidae > Apamea > Apamea epomidion. Next base: position 17,758,222 of record OX382245.1, on the reverse strand, counting down.
TCATTTCATTTCGAAGTTTATTTATGGCAGTTAATATGTCACAGCATTCTCTTTGTTTTCTCTTCCGATGTGTGACGCGATCATCTATTTCATCTCCACTGGTTTTTGAAAAATCTGATTGTGAACCACTTTGGCCTACTGTCATGTTCTTGGACTGTGGCGAGCGCTGAACACTCATAATGAGTTGGCTAATTTTAAGTACGCGTGGGAAGAGGTAAAAAAAATGCAACTATCTCTTTTACCCGAGGTGCGCGGGGGGCGCGCGCGCCGCTGTGATGCGCTGCTACGCGTTGATGTGTGATGATAGATGGTCGTAACTTAAATCACTTTTTAACACCACTTTCGTTCTTGTACTGCAAGTTTTATGGCTTATTATTGGGTATATGGTTTTTAATTTTTTGCAAGTTAATCCGAAACACGTCCGTACTGTCCGAGAGCCGAAGCTAAGCTTTCTAGCCGAAGAATTCTAGTTTCTCTTTATTCAATACTATGTCACAATCCCTACTTTTAACATTCGGTAAAGCAAATCTTATGCATTTAGTTTTTTTCCCATTTAATACTAAATTATTAGCAGTGAACCAATTTTGCACTTGCAGTAGGGCGTTATTTACGTCGTCAAGATTTGATGCACGTCTATTTATCTTAAAAATTATGGAAGTATCGTCAGCAAATAACACCATTTGTGGTTGGTTTTTTAATAAATGCGGCAGGTCATTTATGTATACTAAAAAGACGAAAAGACCCTAATATCGAGCCTTGTGGAACACCCATTCTTACTTGTAAACCAAGTGAATTGACACCATTTATTTGAACTTTTTGCTGTCTATCATGTAAATAAGATTTTACTAAACTGAGCGCAAGTTTACCTAGTCCATAATGCTCAAGTTTCAAGAGTAAGGTTTTGTGATTAACGCAATCAAATGCCTTGGATAGGTCACAAAAGATTCCTATGGCATCTTGGGCTTCCTCCCACGCTGTAAATATGTGTTTTAATAAAGTGACACCGGCGTCAGTCGTACAACGTCCTTTGGTGAAGCCATATTGCTGATCGTGCAAAATTTTGTTGTTGTTAAAATGATTAAGCATTTGATTGAGCATTACCTTTTCGAATACTTTGCTGAAAACCGGCAACACGGATACTGGTCTATAATTATTGGTGTCTTTGCAGTCCCCAGATTTAAAAAGTGGAATAACCTTACTATATTTCATTAAATCTGGGAAGACTCCTTGATCTACACACAAATTAAACACTAAAGCTAAGTATGGCGATATAGTCTCGATTATGGATGTACAAACTTTGATAGACATTCCCCATAGATCTTCGGTCAATTTGATTTTGATTTGTCGAAAAGTTTTTATAACTATCATAGGGTTTATATGTCTAAATTGAAACTCAACCGGGCAGCCTGGAACGTTCGCTTGTAGTAACTCAAGTGATACGTCCGGTGAGGAATTTAAGGCTTCCGTCGTTTTTGATGGTATATTAGTAAAGAAATTTACAAATTCTTGAGCTACTTCTAAATTAGAGCATATGGCACCACGTGAAGACTCCAATGTGTAATCAGTGTTTCGTTTTTTATTCCTACTAGTTTCGTTATTTATAATTTTCCAAACTGTTTTTATTTTGTTTTCTGCTGATTTGATTTTGTTGCTAATGTACAGGGCTTTGGCTATCTTGCAGGTATTTCTAAAAAATGTTGAATATGTAGCAACATACTTGTTGAAAGTTTCTGTATTTATGTAAGGCTTAAGGCCATACAGCTCGAACAGTCTTTCCCTACTTATCCTTATACCTCTAGTTGCCCAGTCACTAAATATAAAATTAGGGAAAATAATTTTTCTTTTCTTTTCAAAAGTTTTATTGAATTGAGTGTGCACAACCGAAAAGAAATCCTCGTACAATTTATTTGCATCATCCATATCCATATTATTGCCCAGATCATTTAACTTATTATTTAGGGTACTATTGAATCTTTTTAGTTTACTAGTTGTTATTGGCCTAAATTGTATTTGCACTTTTTGCAAAGGTGTTTTAAACTTAAAAGTTACCGTTTGTCCACTATGATCAGACGGCAGATAATTTACGACGATTAAGGTGTATATAGGGCTCGCTGACCTTGTGCATGTGGGCGGAGCTAAACGCTCTACCCCCGAATACGTAAAACGCGCGCGGTGGCGCGCTGTACTAAAACGACGATCAAAGAATATGCGGAGACGCAGACATGCCGCACGCAGGGCGCCATTTTTGCCTACGATTCCAGAAGGGAATGGCGGAGGCAAGGCTGATATATTTTGTATAGATTGACACTTATGTTACGTATATTTTATGTTTTTACTGGACATTATTTATTAGAATTTTTTCATTTTTTTGATTTTGTTTAAAATCATACGTGAGAACGAACTTAGTTCCCGACGGGGGTAAAACTTTAAAAATGATATCGAGTATTTTCTTAGGAATGGAATAACATTTTATTTGCATAGACTGTATAGGTCTTCTTAGGAGGACTTACATAAAAATGAGATTTTATAAAAATGAGAACCTGTTTCATCAATTTGAATTATTATAAATCAGTAATAAACCTACCTAACTAGCACTGTACCTAAATGGCATTTTTAGGATTCCGTAGCCAATCGGATGATGTTATAATCAACTTTCTTCCTGTCATTGTTATTTACATAGCAGGTAGTGGTATTCTAATTTGTGACCGGTAGGTGCCACAATTAAAATGTGCAAAATAATTATTTTTTCCAAAAAAAAAAAATAACCGACTTCCATAAAAAAACTACAAAATGAAAAATAACTTTATTTCGGAAGTCTGTAGCAAAAAACGTAAATTCAAAACCAAAGACATCGACTTCCGAAATAAAGTCATTTTTCACTTTGAAGTGTTTTTTTAAATTGTTTTTCATGTAAAAAGATTTTTTTTACTATTAATCGTACGTCAAAGTAACAGTTGAACTACGAAAACTGTTACCACTGTTATAGTATAGTAAAGTAACAGTATCATGTCTCGTTAGTGACCTTGAAATAATCACCTACGGCCACTCAGTAGATAAACCTTCCGCGTTCGTGCGTAACAGCCGCGCGCGAATACTCAGAGTATATCAGTCAGTGGCGTGTATTGCATAAAGACATATAAGCAGTGCCTACCTCGATAAATCACCATAGGCCTGTTAGTTACATTTTAGTGTGTGATAATTTAGTGAGTTTCATAGTTGGGCAACTATGAAACTCACTAAATTATCATACCTAACAAAAAACAAAATCTTCATACAAATACGCGCGGCAGTAGGCAGTCGCAAGACGGCCTACTCGGCTCCCGGACTATTCGATTTTTATTTTGACCTCACTATCGGCTTTATCACCCTCGAAAAGTATGAAAACGACACCCATGATGAAATATTTGAAATTTTTTGCAGCCGCCATTTTGGATTTTTATTTTGACCTCACTATCGGTTTTATCACCCTCTAAAAGTATGAAAACGACACCCATGATGAAATATTTGAAAAATTTTGCAGCCGCCATTTTGGATTTTTATTTTGACCTCACTATCGGCTTTAGCACCCTCGAAAAGTATGAAAACGACACCCATGATGAAATATTTGAAAAATTCTGCAGCCGCCATTTTGGATTTTTTTTTTGACCTCACTATCGGCTTTATCACCCTCGAAATGTATGAAAACGACACCCATGATGAAATATTTGAAAATGTTTGCAGCCGCCATTTTGGATTTTTATTTTGACCTCACTATCGGCTTTATCACCCTCGAAAAGTATGAAAACGACACCCATGATGAAATATTTGAAAAATTTTGCAGCCGCCATTTTGGATTTTTTTTTTGACCTCACTATCGGCTTTATCACCCTCGAAAAGTATGAAAACGACACCCATGATGAAAAACTTGAAAATTTTCGCAGCCGCCATCTTGGACTTTTATTTTGATCAAATTCAATATTTTCTCATTTTAATATTAGTTAGATAAGCCTTACTACTTGTATACTATCGTAAGCGTCCTAACGCGCACAATAGAAATGGGCCATCTGCAGCGAGCTAGTCAATAAACGCACACTGATACAATTCGTTCGTAAATATTTGCACTAACACAGGCAAACGCGCGTAGTCGGTCGATAGCCGGAGCGGAGCAGCGAGCGACACAGCCCTCCCGTCTCAGTGCTAACGCACGACTGCCGCCCGCGCCCGCGCAGAGCACCTCTGAAGCTCAATCTCAAAGTGGGGAAATTTTCTTTGCAAATGTTGATTGATTTACATAAGCTGTTTCATTTCTATAGTACCTCTAACCATCAATTTTTCAGTGTAAAAATATTTGCAAACATCAAAGCCGTTTAGAAGTAATATGGAATATTAGGAAAAAATAGCGTTTTGCTAAAAATTTTTTTAAGGGAAAAGTATTAGCCATACGAAAAAATCCTGTTTCAGAAATGTTGTACATGAACCTATACCAACAATATTTTTTTTTCAGATCTTCTAATCAAGCCGTTAATGAGAAATATTCTTCATAAAGTGACCGTGTTACGGTACTAAACGAGAGTAAGGCCCTTAACGATAATTAACGATGCAAAGTGCAAAGTTTATCATGCAAATGTTATCTTGTGTAAGTAATTGAATACTTTCTAGTTTGTTTTACATAAGTATTTGATAAATATAATAATTAAACGAGAACCACGCAGAAAAAATATTCAGATTTTTTAAACTTGGTAAAGCAATTACTTATACCTTTATGAGAGTGGGATGTACTTGTATTACTGCTTTGTTGTGACGTGCGAACTCGGAATACTTTCTCTCTCACACACGCACTATTTGTTTCAATGTTATTGATTATAATTATTTGCAGTGAAATTTACTGTTAGAATTTTCATTTCTAGAAATTTTACAATAAGCCTAAGCCGAACAAAAGAGTCATAAAATTCAATAACCGCAGTGGGCAAAAGTCGGTGGCATCCTTTAATGCTGTTGTTGTAGCGGGTTTTGGTAATTACATAGCATAGAGGTGTCTCTCTCATTCATTGGCAACAAATATGTGTTAAGACAATTATAAATCATCAGCATAGGTCTTCAAATTAGCATACTCCGTAAATGTGCCTATTTAGTATAACGTTTACGGATTATGTTATCTTGAAAAGTCATTTTTGATGACTTGAATTATTATAATTTTATTATGTAAATGCATATTTGTAACTCCCGCGCATAGATATAAAAAGTCAAGATATGCCTTATATGAAGGGCTTCAGTAGGTATATTGTTTTTCGCGTTTTGGCGACTTAATAACCACCAACGGCTTATGAAATGAAGGCTAGGCCACACCAACTTCGTAGTTCTAAATTTAAATAACCCGCGTTATCACGCGTTCAATGATATGTTCTGAAGGGCATGTCTTGAATATTTATGTTAATACTTCCGCGTTATTTTTTTTTTATTACCATACAACCTGATACCTACTGAACTGAAAATTGCAAAAAGCCTAAGAAAATTTGAATATTGCGGGCTAGTGCATTCCCCTTTTCTTTTTTTTTTTTGAACATGGGAAATCATCAAATGACCCCCTCCCGCTCTGGGTGGAGCGGAAGGGAGTGTCAGACTCTTACTGACTAAAACCCACCCATGTTCCTTCCTTAGCCCTTTATGTTCCAGGGCAGCGGTAACCCTTTCGGACGATCCCGCTACCCTAGTGCATTCCCCTTAAGTTGATTTTATTACTTGTTCTTTATTTGTGTGTTTTACCTATTTACTATATCCAATATTTTATGACAAAATTTATTATTAACTCAACGAATTTTCCCAGATCTGTAATAAATAGGTAATACCAGTAGTTTGAAAATAACAATAAATCTCGAACGGCGCGTACGTCACCGCATCGTCAGTGCAGTCGGCCAGACTTATCTTTCATTCGTTTATTTAAGGTCAACGGGGCGGGGCTAGAGAGCGCTTTTATTTTTTGAGTGCAAGCAAAAATGAACTTACTGGTGATCAGGCAGAAGTGTCCATGATAGTACGTTCAGGTTCCTCTAGCAAGCAAACAGTTCGATTGTTTGCGGAGCGAGTTGAGTGAAGAGTTGTGTTGTGCGCGAGCCCGGCGCGGCGCGCGGCGACGGCGACGCTGTGAAGGTCGCGTTGCACCAGCACTTGCTGTGCAATGTTTATATTATAATGCAACGTCGACGGCGCGTCTGTCGGTGCACTATGAGTAGTCGCTAATTGAGATGTCGATAGCTTGCTTTAATGCTAAATGGGTGTATTGGTATTAAATCTTTCGAATGGCGGACGTCTTCGGGCGGACTAATCCTGGTACGTATCGTACGACTTTTGTCAATTTGACTGTGTAGGAGAGTTTCTGATATTATGTAACTCGTCAGAAACTCGCCAAGTCTTCCATAATGTCGAAGTATCAGTAGGTACTGAAAACTTGCGCCTAGGATGTGCCCCGGGCTCCAAGTGCGCCAACCGGCCGTTGAGTTGACTGTTGCATGGTTGCGTGTGCAATCAATTCATTAACCGACTTCAATTACGTAAATGGTTCGCGCCACAAATGAACCAGCCGGAACGTGTCTGCCCGACAGGTACGTGCAACTACTCATACTAAACATCAGTAGGCAATAGGTATAATTACGTCTACAATTAAAGTCGTTGGTTGATGCGTGTGAGAGCAGGTGGCCTAGTGGTAACGGCCGCGACTTACAACTTGTAGGTCGTAGGTTCGAATCCCGTCAGGCTCTTTACTTTGTGTAAATTAGGTACGAGGGCGGAGTGATGTCTGGTAAAAATCTAATTTGGAATAAAAATGATCGCAAATTGCATGGAACCTTCTTGTTCACAACTCTTTTGAAGGACTAAATTAAAATTTTCAGCCAGTACTACCGGTTAGTTTTTCTTTTTGACAGCCATTAAAGAAAAATAACTGAACACGTTTTTGCAAAGATGGAGAAAAGTGAATTTCGTGTCGTGATTAAACATTATTTTTTGCGCTAAAATACTATAACGGAAACAAAACAAAAACTTGATAAACATTATGGGGACTCTGCTCCGTCGATTAAAATTATTCACAAGTGTTTCAACGATTTTCGGTGTGGTCGTACAAGCACAAGTGATGCTGTGCGTCCAGGACGCCCAGTTGGGGTCATTACTCCAGAGACGATCGCTAAAATCCACGATATAGTGTTGAACGACCGAAGAGTAAAAGTGAGGGAGATAGTCGAGATAGTAGGCATCTCAGACGAACGTGCTCGCAATATCTTACACCAACATTTAGATATGAAGAAGCGATCCGCGCGATGGGTGCCGCGTTTACTGACCGTTGATCAAAAACGCATGCGTGTGACCACTTCTGAAGCAGATTTGGCGTTGTTTCAACGGGATAAAACCGAATTTTTGCGTAGTTTTATAATAGTAGACGAAACATGGATCCATCACCATACCCCAGAAACCAAGCAACAATCGAAACAGTAGATTGCTACCGAACCAGCTCCAAAGAAGGACAAAGCAGTTTTATCAGCCAATAAAGTGATGGCTACAGTTTTTTGGGATGCACGTGGGGTAATCCATATTGACTACCTAGAGAAGGGTAAAACGATTAATGGCGCATATTATGCCAATTTATTGGACCAATTTGACAAAATTTTACGTGAAAAACGACCGCACCGCAGAAGAAAAAATGCATGCCTATATGTATGTATATAAATGCATTTTCTTTCTTTGTTTTCTTTCAAGAGAATCCTCTTCCACCAAGACAACGCATGAGTGCACACCTGCGCGATTGCCATGGCTAAACTTCAAGAGAATCCTCTTCCACCAAGACAACGCATGAGTGCACACCTGCGCGATTGCCATGGCTAAACTTCAAGAGAATCCTCTTCCACCAAGACAACGCATGAGTGCACACCTTCGCGATTGCCATGGCTAAACTTCATGAGGTGCGCTATGAGTTGCTTTCTCACCCACCGTATTCGCCAGATTTAGCCCCTTGCTACTATTTTCTGTTTCCGTATTTGAAAAAATGGCTTGGTGGGAAAAGATTTGGCTCCAACGAAGAGATCATGCACGAAAACAATGCCTATTTCGAAGGGTTACCTAAGTCGTACTTTATGGAAGGATGGAAGGGATCGAAAAGCTAGAGAAACGCTGGATGAAGTGCATTGAGTTACAAGGAAACTACGTTGAAAAATAAATAATAATAATTAAATAAAATTGACTCCTTGTTTAATTTTTACCAGACTTATTAAGCCGCCCTCGTATTACATCACCACTGCTCTCAAAACGGTAAAGGAAAACATCGTGACGAAACCGGCATGTTCTAGAACCAAAAATTCGAAGACATGTGACATCTACCAACCCGCACTGGGCCCGGGTGGTGGATTACGGCCCACTCCCTCTCACCAAGAGGAGGCCTGTGTCCCAGCAGTGGGAACATTATAGGCGGATTCTGTAAAGTCGATGTTCGTGTCTGTCTGTGTGACCGCGTTGTTATTCTACACTGCGCAGCGGCTTTTGATGCGGTTATCCCACCACTAAGAAAATGTATTCCGGAAGGTTTTTAATGTTTGTAATCTTATTATATGAAACTAGCTTCTGCCCGCGTGGATGTCGGAAACTATGCCACGGGTACATGCTGCCGAGACAAAAGTAGCTGTAGTAAGTAAATAATTAATTATAAATGAAAGAAAGAAGAGAGAAAGAAAGAAAGAGGGAAGAGAGAGAAAGAAAGAGAGAAAGAGTGAAAGTCTCGTCAAAACCGGTCCAGCCGTTTCGAAGATTAGCCGGAACAGACAGACAAAAATATAAAAAAATGTTTTTTTTAATAAGTTGTACGTAGCGTATATATTTCCAAACGCATTTAGTAAAATCTGTTATTTGATATTACAAACAGAAACTTGAAGTTTATTTATTTGTATACCTACCTATTTAAAAATTAGGATCCGATTGAACTGTAAGCCAACCCCATCATATTTGGGAAAAGTCTAGGCAGAAGTATTCTGTCCTATTCTATATGGTGTTATAAGTTTGACGTGTCTCTCGCTCTCTCTCTCTCTCTCTCTCTCTCTCTCTCTGTGTGTGTGTGTGTGTATGTGTGTGTGTGTGTGTGTGTGTGTGTGTGTGTGTGTGTGTGTGTGTGTGTGTGTGTGTGTGTGTGTGTGGGTGTGTGTGTGTGTGTGTGTATGTCTGTATGTGGCATCGTAGCTCCCGAACGGATAAACCGATTTTAATTTTGTTGGTTTGTTTGTTGTTTTGGGGGACCGCTACTATTTTAAACTTTAACAGAACGTTTGGCTAATAATTAGAGCGGTCTCTCGACGGGACATTTAATCAAAAAATTTCATACCTACTTACGGTCACTACTTAGGGTCATAATTTCAACGTTATTTTTTTCTTTTTATAGGGTTTCACGTTGACGGGGGTTTTTTAAATTTAATTTTTTTTCGAAAGCTTCAACTTTATTAATTAAAGGAATTGGATTGTTCATACAAACTATGTCCTCCCTTTTCACCTCGATAGGGCTTGTTTTTACAAGCTTTTATTTAACTTGCGATGTATGTATGTATGTTCGGGTGGACTCTTGCAACTCAATTTTGAAGCAGATTTCTTCAACCGATTGAGCTGAAATTTTGCATGCATGTGTAAATCGGATGACAATGCAAAATTGTTATGAAATGGAGCTGATCTGATGATGGAACCGGAAGATGGCCATAGGAACTCGGTAATTAAACGACATAACCCCATCGAGTTTGGGCTCGTTTGATTCGTCTTGACGAGTACTTTGCTACTAGATGGTAACCAGGGACTAAAGATGAAAACACTGCTACGCGCTACGAACTACGCCGTAGTGAATCTCGCATCAAAAATACTAAAAAGTTAAAAATAAAATAAAAAAAACTTTTAAAAAAAAGTTAAAAATAATTGAAACCTGATAAGAGATAAATAAAAGCGTGTTACATTGTGTTCTAATTGTTCTTTAATGTTCCATCAACATGTAACACGCTTTTATTTATTTCTTATCAGGTTTCAATTATTTTTAACTTTTTAGTCCTTTTTATTAATAAGTAATAAAAGCTTGTTTTTAAAAAGTTTTTTTTTTCTTTTAATCATATTAAAAAATCGTTTGTTACGTTTAAATTATTTGACTAATACGTTATTTATACCCATTTTCGCAGTAAAATCTGGCCCGTTAAACTGTATTAACCCTTAGAAAAACCCTACAACACATGATTCTTTATCTTTTCGACAACTTGTTAAAATATTTCCATAGAAAAACGTATAAAGTATAAACTTTATTATTTACTAATCCAACAAAGGGTAGTTTATGAAAATGTATCATTAATTTAGATGTTTTTAGATCAATAAAATGAGATTTTTCATTTACTTTTTTTTTCTCTTTTTAAAAAAAAACGTTTCCCCACACTAGGAATTTCTCCTGTATCGTGGGTGCGTTTACAAACATTTAAACTCACATACACAAACAGCCAGACCCGGAACAACTACTTGTAGGCCATACAAATATTTGTTCCGTGCGGGAATTGAACCCGCGACACGCAGCGCAGCAGTCAATCGCTTAACCACTGCGCCAAACGCCGTCAATATTAACTGTATCCCCCTTTTCACCTCCAAAAGCGATAATTTTTCCATTATTTGTTAAGTGACAGCTATGTGAACAGAACCCAGCAATGCATAAATATGTGAGCTGTCACGCCCTTTAGGTATGCCTGGAGGCTTTTATTTGGGTAGTAAGTTTTTATTTACATTTTAATTTTAATTAATTATTTTTTAGCTTGAGTACGTATAGTTTTTATTATGGTTGTTGATATATCGGCGTGGCTAGCTAACATATGGCAAATAATTTAATTTTATGTTCTGGTCTTGTAATATTAATTACTGAATAAAGGTACCTAGTATTGTATACAATCAAGTGTTTTCTAACTGAGCTGTGCTGGGGAGTTTGTTGCGCCACTTCTTCCCAGCGATAGCACTAGGAAGTGGTGAAGGGCGGGCGTTTTTGGGGGACTGTCTTTTGTAATTTTGACGTTCGAAAAGTGCTGATTCTCAGCCTAATTTGAATAAATAACTTTTGATTTTGATTTGTGTTATACGTTATTTATACCACTTTTCAAGTAAACCAAGCCAGGCAGTAAAATCCTTCTTAGTAAATATGACTACCCCTTTTCATGCTTTATTTTCGATCCGAGGTATAAATACTGAGTTTCGAGTAAATCGGACCGCGCGCTAAAATTCTTCCATACAAACTTTGAAACCCCCCCAATCCCCTTTTAGGGGGTAGTTTAGAAAAAAAAAAGGCAAACTTCGTAATTTACTTAGATAAGTATTCGTGGCAAGTTTCGAGTGTATTAACTCAAAGTCTAAGATTTTTCATACAAATAAAATCACCCCATTTCACCCTCTTAGGGGTGGAATTTTGAAAAACCCTTTCTTAGTGGATACCTATTCTTCACGAAGAACACACCCTCCAAGTTTCATGTCTCCAGGACCAGCTGATTAGGCTGTTCGTTGATGTATCAGTCAGGACTTTGAATTTTATATTTATATAGATAGATAGATAGATATAGAAGATAGATGAATCCCTTGGTCACGTCATAGCTTGAGAACGACTACCGATTTCATCCATCTTTTTTTTTAAGTTTTCTAATAGATTTTAGATTTTTATTTGTTTCATTTATTGCATTACTTTTATTTTAAAGAGACTCAATTTTGTTTAATTGTATAATTTTTTGTTATCTTAATCTCTAAAAAGCATTTTATTTTTGTTTTGCTAAGTTTGTTTGTTTAATGATACTTTATTTTAATTTTAAAGAGAATAACGTTTATTACCCTCAAATTTTGTTGAATTTTATATTTTTTTGTTATTTTGATCTCGAAAAAGCATTATAGTTTTGTTTTGCTAATGTTTGTTTAATGATACTTATAGTGGAAGGAACAAAGTGATTACGTGACGAAAAAAGGCTTATTTCTAATTCAAAATATACCTCGAATTTAAGTTCTACACAGTCTGGCCATAAATACTGTTACAATTAAAAACAAGAAAGATATTACATTTGAATTTGGAATTTGTCATTTTTATAAGATTTTACTAACACTATACGGATCAATGGTCTGAATTAAATAAATTATTATTATTATTATACGATTGTTCATTGAGTTTTCTAATTTTGGCGCCAATACATTGTACAATATTTTGCAATATTAAAATGGAGTGGGATGATAAAGAGAACCGAATCGCTGTGATTGCAATACACAAAGTTGGTATGGAGCCAAATGCAACTTTTAAAACTCTCCATACGCTTGGTATTAATCAAATGTTTGTGTACCTATTAATAGGTACAATGAGACCTCCTCTGTTTGTGACAGAAAAAGATCTGGCCGTCCACGTATTGTTCGTACGAAAAAGGTGGTCAAAGCAGTAAGGGAAAGAATTCGAAGAAATCCTGTCCGAAAGCAAAGGATTTTATTTCGGGAGATGAAGATAACACCCAGAACCATGTCGCGTATTTTAAAAGATGACTTAGGACTTGCAGCCTATAAGAAACGCACTGGTCATTTTTTAACTGATAATTTAAAAAAGAATAGGGTGGTAAAATCGAAACAACTACTGAAGCGGTACGCCAAGGGACGTCTCAGAAAAATTTTGTTTACGAATGAGAAAATCTTTACAATTGAGCAACATGTTAACAAACAAAATGACCGTATTTATGCTCAAAGCTCTAAGGAAGCTTCCCAATTAGTCGACAGAGTGCAACGTGGGCATTATCCGATTTCAGTGATGGTTTGGTGGGGTGTTAGCTATGAAGGAGTGACTGAGCTATATTTTTGTGAAAAAGGTATCAAAACATCGGCACAAGTGTATCAAGATACCATTCTTGAGAAGGTAGTTAAGCCCCTTAACAACACCATGTTCAATAACCAAGTATGGTCTTTCCAACAAGACTCGGCGCCGGGTCATAAAGCTCGGTCCACGCAGTCTTGGTTGGAAGTGAACGTTTCGGACTTCATCAGAGCTGAAGACTGGCCGTCGTCTAGTCCCGATCTTAATCCGCTGGATTATGATTTATGGTCAGTTTTAGAGAGTACGGCTTGTTCTAAACGCCATGATAATTTGGAGTCCCTAAAACAATCTACACGATAGGCAGTGAAGAATTTTCCTATGGTAAGAGTGCGTGCTTCTATTGATAACTGGCCTCAACGTTTAAAGGACTGTATTGCAGCCAATGGAGACCACTTCGAATAAGCTTTATGTATTTTAAATTGATTTATATTTATGTATTAAACTAACACACTGTAAAAGTAATATATAATAGGGGTTAAAGTATGAAATTGACGTTTTATTGTAATAGTTACTTCGAATTGACATAGAACCTTCATTTTTGAGAGGTTTGAGATTTTTGAATGAAACTTTTTTCACATGGTACTTACGAAGTTCTCCTTTTAAAAAATGTGCAACATTCGATTATCGACTTTCATTTGTTTTTTTTATTCAGCTTAAACAAGAAAGATGGATACTTCGAAAATTCGAGTTATTTTTTAATACGAGTTCCGACGCGGTACTAACGCGGCAGAAACAGCTCGCAATATCAATGTTGCGTTTGGAGAGGGGACTGCTAATGAACGCACCGTGCGATTTTGGTTTAAACGCTTTCGTGATGGAAACTTTCGATTTGAAGAACGAACCACGTGGAAGGCCGCCCACACAGGTGAATAACAATGAATTGAAAGAGATGGTGGAAGCCGATCCGAGCCAAACTACCCAGGAATTAGCGGAATGGCTTAACGTTACTTTACCAACAATATTGACTCATTTGCGTCAAATCAATAAAATAAAAAAGTATGAGAAATGGGTGCCTAATGATTTGACTGATCTGCAGAACGAAACGTGTTGAAACTTGTGTTGCCTTGTTGAATCGATACAGAAATGAAGGAATATTGGATTGAATTGTGACATGTGATGAAAAGTGGATTCTTTACGATAACCGTAAGCGAAAAATGCAATGGCTGACCCCAGGTCAAACGCCGCAACAGTGTCCTAAAGCAAAGCTTACCAAATGAAAAGGTAATGGTAACTGTTTGGTGGTCTCAGCATGGTGTTATTCACTATAGCTTTCTCCGATCTAGTCAAACAATAACGGCAGATGTCTACTGTGCCGAACTCCGAACAATGATAGCAAAACTAGCAGTGAAACTGCCCCGACTCATGAATCGATCTTCACCATTATTGCTCCATGATAATGCGAGACCTCATACAGCACGAGAAACCGTTTTAACTCTACAGGAACTGCAATTAGAAACCATTCGTCACCCTCCGTATTCGCCAGACCTTGCTCTAACGGACTACCATTTTTTTCGTGATTTGGACAATTTTCTACGTGATAAAAAGTTTTCTTCTCAGGAGGCAGTACAAAATGCTTTCACACAGTTTGTCGAATCTAGATCACGAGAGTTCTATCGCAAAGGCATAAATGACCTTCCTATTAGATGGCAGCAATGTATAGATAATAATGGTAATTATTTCGATTAAATAAATAACTATGTTAAATTAAAAAAAAAACGAATTTCATTTTTTCAGTACAAATCGACAATTTCATACTTTAACCCCTAATATTATTTGCAATTAAAAAAAATTTTTTTTTCTTCGTGACAATATTTATGGCAAGACTAGGTATTTGATAATTTTTCCTAATTTGATCTCAAAAAAGCATTTAAATTCGGTTGTGATTGTGTTCTGATGATTATTGTCAATTCTAGATTTACGAATAATACATAGTTTTATTAACTAACCAACCCACATTTGTAATAAGTTCATTTTTCAACCGATCTAGATAATTATCATGTAGTGTGTACGCACACGTGCCCTTCATACAATAAATTAATAGCGACATTTGTACAGTACCGAAAGTACCGAACTTCCCGGGCAATCCCGGTTCCAAGTCCAGTACCGAAAATTCAGTCCCGGTTCTTGAGAAGGAACCGGTACTGCATCCACTAAAAAGAATACATTGCAGGACAGCTGGCGAGCTGGTGAGCTGACAACGAGAGCCAGTCCAGCAAGTCATACGTTCACTATGTGTGCGTGGCCTATCACCCGAGCTGTTAAACCGACTCCAAAAAAAGAGGAGATTCGCGATGGGAGCCGCTGATGCTGGTAAACAATTTGTTTATACGAGGGCGACACTGAAAGTTTTTAGAACTGGCCACTTTTAAACGATATAATAAAAAAATAATTTCAATTTTGAAAATGGAACTCTTTGCCAATATTATTGTGTACTAGCTAAACAAAAGTAATGCATTTTTACCAGCGTTTACGTCCAGACACTTTGACTATCGCATACAATGGAGAAAGAGTAGACAATACAAATGTTGCAAAATTTCTAGTTATAATAATTGACAATCATCTGACATGGAAACCACAGGCCGAGGAGATCTGCAAGAAATTAAGCAAATCTGCCTACATTTTATATAATTTGACAAAAAAAGTTAGCACTGACACGATTATTATAGCTTATCATGGTCTCGTTGCGTCTGTTTTAATATACGGAGTAGTTTTTTGGGGTAACTGCAGTGAGAGAGAAAGGATTTTAAGAGCCCAAAAATATTGCATTAGATTAATGACTGGAATTAATTCAACAGACAGCTGCGTTCCTATGTTAAAATCCCTTAACTTACTAACCTTTCCATCGCTCTATATTTTGGAAATGGGACTGTTTGTGAAAAGTAATCAAAATTTATTTTGTTCAAATATTGATCACTCAACAAGGCCAACATTAATAAGATCTCAATATAAAAATCTTTTACATACAGGCAAATTTAAAACAGCACTGCTGAAAAAGAATATTATGCACATGGGACCGATGATATACAATAAAATACCTGCTGATATAAAAAATTGCACACTACAAATATTTAAAAGGAAATTAAATAAATTGGTACTTGAAAAATGTTATTATACAATTGATACATTTTTGAATGACAAATCAATATGATTATTTATATACAGTGATTTTCCTTGCGATTTTAATTTTCAAATTTAATTGTATTTTTGACTAATTATTAACTTATTATTGACATTGTATTATTGACTAATTATTAACTTATCATTGACATTGTTTACCACTGAATTAACTTACAAATTGAATGATTCATATTTTCATTGACTATTTTAATAATTTGATACTCGTTAAATATTTGATTTTTAAGATTATTTCATAATTAATTGTACTAAAAAAAGTTTTTGCATTGCTCACGGTAGAATGTACTGGATCCTTCTCTTACTTAACACCATACTTTTTGTACCTACATTCATAGCAAATAAATTATTTCATTTCATTACGCCCCGCGGTTTCACCCGCATAAGTTTCGATCCCGTGGGAACATCGGCATAAAAAGTATCCTACATGTTAATCCTGGTTATAAACCATCTTGCCGTTAATCCTGGTTATAAACCATCGTGCCTTTCATCCAAATCCGTTTCGTAGTTTTTGCATGAAAGAGTAACAAACATCTATCCATACAAACTTTCACGTTTATAATATTAGTAGGATGTATTTTATTCATTTGTCATTTGTTTCCGATTTGGCGGCAAATTGAAAATTTTCTGCGTCACGTCAGCATGAATTTAACGCGAGAAAATTTTCGTACAATGATTTTTTATGACTTTCGATGTCATTTAAGTCAACAAGAAAGTTATGATACTACTTCGATTGGCCTTTCACGATGAAGCCCAATTTCGTGCCACTGTTTACAACTGGTGTAATGATTTTAAACGTGGTCGCACTAATCTCACCGATGATCTGCGTGAGGGACGGCCTTCTACGGCGACGACTGCCGTCAAGATAACATCAGTGTTGTGCGGCGTATGATAGAGACTGACAAAAGAGTGACTTATCAGCAGATTCGGACAAGCTTAGGCATCGGTATGAGTCAAGTGCACAAAATCCTACATGAACATTTAGCGGTCAGGAAGCTTTGTGCCCGGTGGATACCTCATAATTTGACAGATGCCCAAAAGCTCCGTCGTGTTGATTGGTGTCGTGAAATGGTTCAAAGATTTAACGGAGGTCACTCAAATGCTGTGTTTGACATACGGGTGACGAAAGCTGGATTAGAAAATAGAAAAATAGAAAATATTTATTGTCCAGGTAATACAGTAAGCAGGTTCACAGGTTAACAGCAAGTTAAAACGAAATGAGTGGCTTAAAATATTACCTACAGCTAGGTTACAATATGGTATTTGCTAGTGAGCCCCAAACTAGACAGTTGGTCTGTATCGGCTCAAAGTATGAATTCCAGAGTGGAGACTAGAGAGGTGATTTCAGGTATGGTATGGTGCGTGTGTATGTTTGTGTGGTGTGTGTGTGTGATGTGCGTGTGGTGTGTGTGTGTCTGGTATGGGTATGTGTTTGTTCCATTGTGCTCCGTTTGATTTGGTGTCAGGTCAAGGTCTTTATATGTTGTTCCGAGTCATCATAACTAGTGTTATGCACAATTTCCTTTACTATTTTTTTGCAATTGAATGAAGTAGTATTTTTAATTTCGCAGAGTTTGCAGACTTTATTATAAGTATTAATGAGAGAGTAGGCCGGGGAGCGTCTTGCCAGCAATGAGGTGCTGTCAGGTGTAGGGATTCTGTAGTTTCTTTTGCTTATGATAGATGTGTAGTCGTGTCTCATTTTAGTATTTTTGTGCAGGCAGAAAAATGAAAAGCTGGTGGACTCTGATGAGGTCTCTCGTTTTGCGGTAGAGTAGATCAGTAGAGAACCCGTAGGGCTTCTTAAAAGTTATTTTCAAGAAGAGCCCTCTGTGCTCTTTCTGCATCGATCAAGTAGGTCTTTCCAGCACTACCCCACACGCTGATGCAATACTGAATTATCGATTGACATAGCGCTAGGTAACCTTGTTGTAGCGTGTCTGTGGGCAGACCGTCTCGTAGTCTACGCTTGGCGTGAATAAGTTTTCTTATTCTGCCAGAAAGGTTGGTTATATGTTGTTTAAATGTTAGGTGGTCGTCGATAAGAATACCGAGGTATTTGATGTAAGAGGCACGTTCAAGAGGAGGACAGTCGCAAGTGGAAGTAGAAATGTTAGAAGAGCAGTGATGTAGTTTGAGTTTGAGGTGTTCCGGTGGGTTTGAAGCGGCGGTTTTGGAGAAAACAATATATTTAGTTTTACTGCCATTTAGCTTGAGTAGGTTTCTGTGCAGGTTGTTCGCAATTAGTGATAATCCCTGTTCTGCTAGAGAGTATACATGTTCCCACGATTTTCCATTTAGATTTATTTTTATTATATATATATTTATAGATTTATTGTTATGATCCTGAAATTAAGAGACAGTCTGCTGTCTGGGTGTTTCCTTCCGAGGAGTTGCCAACTAAAGTGAAGAGAGGTTAAAGTGTGGGAAAAAAGATAATGGCGTCGTTCTTCGGAAGGACAGGTCATTACGCAACAATTGTTTTAGAGGATCGAAAAACAGTTACTGCAGAGTGGTACACTAACAATTGTTTGCCACTTGTCTTGGAAAAAGTTCGGGAGAAATGACCTCGCACTAGGATCCTCCTTCACCACGACAACGCCTCGTCGCACACCGCCAAGCAAACAATCGACTACTTGGCGACGTCAGACGTGGAATTATTGGGTCACCCGCCCTATAGCCCCGACCTCGCGCAACTTGCGATTTTTATTTATTTCCGAAAATAAAAGAAAAACTTCGAGGAAAATGTTTTATGGACGCCGAGGAAGCAGTGGCTGCGTTTCAAATGCCGTCAAAGAGACCCCTAATAGCCTAAGAGCCCGTGAACCCCAGAACTTCGTTATTTTATAAAAGCTGAAAGTTTGTCAGCGCATGCTCCCAACACTAGTGAGAACGATGGAATATTATGAAGTTTTGGTTACCGTGGCTTTAGCAGGTAAACGGTACTTAAGGTGTGTAAAATACGCCCCACCGTCACCGTCCTCGTGGCGGCGATCGGCGGCGACGATCTCTCGCGTCCGGCCCTGGTCCAGGCCATGGTACGGAGCGAGAGTACATGGCAGGGCGTCACCTCCTTCTACGAAGCAATAATGCTCGCGAAGGAGGAGGCGGAGCGTGTGAGGGAGAGGCAATCTCTGCGCCCTCACGCTCCTAGCCGCCGCAGGAGACGCCCTGGACGGGAGTCAACAGCCGACTCCCGGCCACTGTAGGCGCGGGCTTTCGGGCGGCGAGCAATGGGCAGCTCGCCGCCCGGTAAGGACCAGGCCCGGGTCGACGGCGCGTTGTGTTCCACGCGCGCCTCAAAGAGATGTCAGCACGAACTGACGGGGTCCGCTAGGGCCGATGCCGCCAGGGCCGCGGGTTGTTCGAAAGAGATACCGTGGCCCCTGGCATAGGCAACTGAAGGAACACAGGTGGGTTTTAGTCAGTAAAAGTCTGACACGCCCTTCCGCTCAGCCCAGAGCGGGAGAGGTCTTTTGATGATTTCCCACCCAAAAAAGAAGGGTGTGTAAAATACCGACCTGGATTCATCAAATAATAAAGTGTGACTTTTTGGTATTACCTTTAGAATATTATTAAAAATCACGTCATTCATTGCCAGACACAACATCGTGGCAACCCCTTGCCAAACACCCTCAATGTTCATGAAATTATAATTCTACTTACGTTATAGTATAAAAGCTGATTTTTATATATAATACTTGGGTAATAATTAGATGATGTTTCTTCATTAGCCAGACATTTTTGATAGTTCCAACCCCTTGCCAGACAATCGTGTTAATCTTAAGAAGAGATTCTAGTTACATTCGTAGTTTTGTACGATTAAACGCTATATTAATATCTGAGGCCTGATACGTATTAATGAATAGTTGAAGCCGTGCTGCATTAACATCAGTTATCGAACCAACATTGCTATAATACCTCACATATAAACTGTTGAATAATATCAAAAGTGCTTTGTTGTTCATTATCATTTTCCAATAATTCGTGTTTACCGAATCTAATGCAAGCTTTTTTTACTCTTCCGTTCTTTTTAATATTTTAAAAGGCCTCAACTTTCCTTTTCGGTGATCGCATAGAATCCTGGCAAGCTCTTGCAAAAAGATTTTCCTAACTTTACGTATATCTTCGTGAGGTCTACGTATCTCAAGTTGTTCCCAGTGCCAATTAGCATCCAAATAAGTGAATCATTTTGTAGATGGTGCATATGACCAAGCATGATAGCTGCAATGTCGTGCGTGACGTGATCGTCGGTAGTGCGCGGTCTCTCTGGTTGCGTTGTGGGTACGACATGGCCTTGATGTCGGCCTGGTCGGTATCGCCTACATGGTTGATTTTGACTGCCAAATGCGGTGTGTGGTGTGGTTGTAGTTGTGGCACATGTGCCCGGGCCCTTACATTATGAGGTCAGAATATAATAATATGTAAGTAAGAGGGGTAGTCACCCCGTCAGGGGTAGATTTTCGAAAAACCCTGATACACTTTATTATTTATTATGGTCTTAAATATACAACCTGAGTATAGAGTTAATTGGACCGCGCGTTAAAATTCTTCCGTACAAACGTTAACACCCCCAATTTCCCTTCAGTTTAGAAAAACAAAAAACTACAAACTTTATAATTAGCTTAGATAAGTATTTGTGCCAAGTTTCAAGTTAAAATTTATTAATACCATTGTTTTGAGTTAATCAAGCCACGCACTAAAATCCTCCCCTTAAAAATCAAATTTCCCCTTTTTGCCCCGGCAGGGACGGCAGGCGTCAATTTTCGAAATCCCTATATACTTATTATTAATTGTTTTCTGTCAAAAGCATTAATACATACTGACGTGACCTTTCTAATGGTATGTAACTTGCTTTTATAAAATAAAAAAAACTTTAAGTTATTTCATAATTTTATCAAGTAGGAAATTTTTGACGAAACTCTACCTTTACGGAAAGTGAAATTAAATGATCGACGGCTTGCCAGTAGCAGTGGTGCAAATTGTCATTCACTATTCCCTTGGGATGGTTACACAAAGCAGGTAGAAATTTTGTTTCACTCTTGCGCAGTCATAGCGTAATGAAATAACTCTAAAAGTAAATTACATACCATTAGAAAGTTCACTTACTAGGGATGTTTTGCTAGAATTGGAACTCCACTATCATTTTTTTTTTTTTTAATGCAAGTTGAAATTAAGATTCGAGTATTTTTTACATCTTTCTGTAAGTTAGAGGACTTGTAAATTTTTTTAAAGCTAACATCTGAATAAAGCAATCGTTTTATAAGAATCTGCCAACATTAAAGTTTAAAAAAAATAAAAAAATATTGCCTGTTTTACCCATTCGTAATAAAAATTACACTTTAAAGTTAAGAAAGTGGTAAAACTACAAGCAAAAATTTTTTTTATTAAATATCCAGGGGGCCAGGGCCAAATAAATTAGCGCTTTGTAAGTAGCAGATGACCCCACATATCCACCATTTTCGTATGTTCAACGTTCTGCCAAACACCCTGTATATCTTCCATGTACAGACAGCGACTAGTTACGATTCTATTATACGTATTGATAATAAGTTGTGAAGTTTAAGCACGATCAAGTTGTGTTCATTTCCATCATTAAGGTAGTGGCGACTGGGCGATGTGTGACAAAGGCCTTTAAGTAAAAAAAAAAAAAAAAACTTGGTGGCGAGCACTGGGTTCAGTATTCAGTTGGCGCGTCGCGCGTCGCGCGTCGGATGGGGCGACAGATGACGCTGTAGGTATTGTTGTTGTTCTGATTGTTTGGTACTTGTGTACTGTCCGTGTCAGTGCCTTCTCTTATCTCCAGTAGGTATCGATACTCGGCGCGTAACAAGTTGGCGCGGTGACTGATGGAGTGATGACTCACGTTCGGCGGTTGCCCAGTTTTTGTGGAGTCTCCTGCGACGCAACTTCGCGCTTCGCCTACGACCTTACATTGTAACAACTTAGTTGTCGATACAAGTCAATCGAATCGAAAAACCGGAATACCGCGCCTGCCGGCCATCGGCAGGCGCGGTATTCCGGTTCGGTAATTCCAATTGGTTACTTCTATTACCTTTTATTAGTGAGTTAGTGACGTCAAGAAAGCTTCATATCCAGAAAAATAGCTGATGCGACCAATTTCGTTGCAATATTTCGTATTCGTGTCTCAAGGGTTGAAAAATCTTCTGAAGAAGCACGTTATCGTGCCTTCTGGTATGAGAAGAGGCCTTTGCCCTGCAGTCAGTCAATATAACGGAAACACATTTGTTTGTCCGTTATCATTTGTTTCAGAGAAGCAGTTACTAGCCAGTCTAGCCACACGTGTCGGATGGTGCAGTAAGCTGCGTGGAGCTTCCTATACGCACACACAGAACGTATCGGAGCTGTCAGTAGTCAGCAATGTGCGCGCGGGAATGCGCCGCGTCGCCGGTGGTTCACCCCGCGCGCACAAGGTTGCCGCGTGCCTCCCACCCGCCGCGCATAGTACTCGACCAGCGGCTAACATTCAGCTGAGCACGGCACCTATTATGACCACTGTAGTTCTGTAGTCTCTGCCTAGCCCCGAGGGTCGTTTTAGGCTCTCCAGTACTAATCCACTTTACTGCTCGACAGACGTGGCTCACGTGGCTGTACCATCTTCCAAAGACTAAAACAAAACTGTCCGAGTGGTCAGGCACTCAGGGGTCAGGGGTGCACAATGATGGTCGGCCCAATCATGTACGGATTTCGATTAAAGAACAATGGCCAAATTCCTATAGAAGCTGGACTGACTTTTGATTTCCATGTACGATCATCACAAATTATAGTACCTAAGTTTATTTAATTCATAGAAAACAAACACTTCATTTATGAAACTGAATTTCCATCGGTTTCTTACTAAACTGCAACTATATCCGACGACCCTGTATATTTATGTCTTTTGTTGACTGTACATTGCATAGATTTCTTTCAGCGAATTTCCCAAAATAATAGAAAATCAAAACAATAGTCATACAGGATTTCCTAGTTCAGGGGTCGAGACCTCAATACCTCATTGATGCACACACACACTAGCACATATAGACTCCACTATATCATCTGCGTGTTATGCGTTGAGGGCATTGAGAGACCAAATAAATACGGAACAGTTAAAGATGGTATATTATGCTCTTGTCGAATCCAGACTTCGATACAGCATACAGTTCTGGGGGAAAGCTATGGTTATAATTCTCAGCGAGCCTTTATTCTCCAAAAAAGAGCAATACGTACAATTGTCAGAATTACACAAAGAGAAAGCTGTCGATATCATTTTCAGTGTTTAAATATTCTAACATTGCCCAGCTTATACATACTTGTGTTGCTAGTTAATTTTAAAAAATATATCTATGAATACGAGTCTGGGGAAGAAAGAATAGCCCGGGAAAACACTCGTAGAAAGGACTTTAAAAATAAAGTTGTACCTAATTTTAACATTGTCAAGCATAGCCCTCATTACCAAGCTGTACAAATATTTAATAGACTGCCAGCGGATTTGAAGATTTTATTAACCACTAGCTCTTTTAAGGCTAAGCTCAAAGCATTTCTGTTAGATAAAAACTTGTACTTACTGGACGAACTGTAATTTAATATTAATATTCCAATTTTATTTTTATAATTTTTTATCTGTACCTATGGATTTTTATAAACATGTCTTTTTATTTTTTTATTTTATTATTATTTCTGCATGTTTATTTTTAGAATTTTTATAATATGTTATTAATTATGATGTATGTAATGTATCAAACACAATGTAAATTGTTCCTGATAAATAAATAGATGTAACGTGTAAGTTTGGAAATAAAATTACTAAGACAAAACAAAACAAAAACAGTACAAAGTGAAAAATAACTTTAATTTCGGAAGTCGGTGTCGTTGGTTCCGCGTTTCGTTTTTTGACACCAACTTCCAAAATTAAAGTTATTTTTCACTGTTTTTTTTTCTTTTTTGGAAGCTTATTTTTCACTTTTTAGTTGTACCTACCCCACACAAATTCATATATACTTGCAAGATTGGAGGTACCCCAATAACAACTGACAGAAATGAGGGTGTGTCGTGGTATACTGAACGCATCTGCGTACCCCTTTAGAGGGTACAGGCGTGATGTTATGTTGTGTGATTGCGTAAACAATGCATACATATGCGATAGCAGCAATCGCGGTTGATTTGCTGGCATTTATTGAAGAGTTCCGTTGTCTGTCTCCGAAACTCATCATCAGATCTTAACTAAATTTAAATGGGACCATTTCGGAATGAACCTCTTTCGAACAAAATAAGAATTTTGCAAATTACGACGGAGATAAAAAAAAACAAAAGAAAATATAAACATCCGAATTGAGAACCATCTCCTTTTTTTGAAGTCGGTTAAAATAAAAAAGCCGACTGCTTAAAAGTGAACTTGAAACAAGATGAGTCTCAGTGAGCCGTACAATCTCATGCAGTCGGAGGCATCTTCCTAAATTTAACAATAAACACCTATTCTATTGTTTTTTTTGAATAAACCTTTTTATTTTACACTTTTTAGTTATTATTATTTATTTATTCTTAAGGCTGATTTTTCCATCACCAGATAACGTTTTTGTATGAAATAACCATCAAAATTTTTAGCGACAGCCGCGACGACGCCTGTCTCGAGGCCGAAGAAACAAAACATGAGCTTCAATTACAGGTTCACAAAGCATTGTGGCTGGTTAGTGGTTACCGTACGTTACGGTCAGTACGACGCGCGCTCCACGGAACAGGCGAAGTGCAGGCTGCAGCCGTCCATGCGCCGGGATGACACTGTGCCGCGACACGATCACTTGCAGCCGCGTCCATCATGCTCATGAATCACACACGAACCGGTTGCGCTACACCGTGCACCGCCAGTACCGCCACTGGCCGCGCTCGCCTTATAAACGGAGTAGTAGTCGTGTAAATAATTCATAAACAAAACACGTCAATTGGACAAGTTTTCTCGAGTTTAAAACGCATTAACGGGCAGAGAGAGACGTAAGGACCTAAAGTGAAAGGACCTATGTGAGAAGTCAGGAGGAAGAAAGCTGAGCGTTACGTACGTTTTTTTATCCATCCCGTGTAATATAATAAGACGTCATGTCAACAGTCACACGCGCACATCACACTACACAGCACGGCAGCACCGATCGCGACAGCGTCCGCAGCTGACGGCAGCACGTTCGATACTGTTGCCGATGTTGTGTCTGAAGCAGTGAGTCAGTGTGTTCCCGCTCCACGAGACTGACGAGGCGAGGTGACGGGGACCTTGCGCGGTTTCTCCGGTTACGTCGCGCTTATCTACGCGCAGCATCTGATCAGGATCACTGACACGCGCCATACATCTGTTATGATGAGCTACGTTTTCTACAAGAGAGCTTCGCGCCACCACTTACCCCCAGTGGCGGACTAAGCCTGTCGGGGGCCCGGGGAGGTAAATCAAAATGCGGCTCCCCCGGTTTTCAGTTCATGATCCAGACAGGTTGACGAAGGTCCTGCCTGCCGTACACGTGTTGAGACTGTTGGGACATTGTACAGAAGTACAGAACTGCGCCAGAGTCAGAGGTCAGCGACAATCTCGACACATTTGAAATGTTTCATAACAGTTGCATAATGGCCACGAGTGCCACGACGCGACCGTACAAGGATAAACCTGTTCGATAATTGTGATAACATTGACCGGTATCTTTATACTTATTGAAGTAAGTAGGTAACACATCTTATGTAAGTAACACACAATATCATACATACATTGTATATATATATATATATATATATTTTACTTACATAGTACATAACTAGTATAAAATCCCATGCCGACGTCGGCTAAGGCGGCTATTTCTGGTTTTGACTGCTATTCAACTCAAACTCAAAGCATTTATTTCAATTAAACCATTTGCAGGGACTTTTGGATTGGCAAGGAGTCGGTCAGATAGTCACAAAGTTGAAGCCAGTTGCCCATTCCAAAACATCTAAAAGATCTCTATGGAGAAGAACGGGCAAGAAACTCCAAGGCAACTCTTTTAAATCAAGATATTACAAAATCCTGGGTACTTACATTATTCTTGTTGCTTCTTCTTTATTAGGAGGGTTTGCTCCGAGGTAGCTACTCTGACCTACAAACGTACTGACGCGTGACGTACGGCACCGGCCGTTTGCGCACATCGGGATAGATAGAGACTGTCATACAAGTCACTCGTCACACAGACTGGAAACGACACCCTACAGCCGAACATCATCAGAAACTACAGGGGGCGGCGGCGGCGACACGTGCCCGTGGTTGCTGGACGCCGCAGAAGGGTCCGTACATACTAAATATAAGGGACCGCCGCGCCGCCCCATCCCGGCCTCTCAGCCTCAGCTGGCGAGTTTACTAAAATGTTATCTGACCTCTCTTTACGTATGTGTCGTTATCGCTCTATTTTAAATATTTTTTCAAAACTATTTATTTTGTGCGTGGTTGCGATATAGCGGGTACAAGAATTAAAATAATTGAGTCATTATGGATAAAATTTGTTGGATTCAAACTAATTGGAATGCGCAATTTAGCAGCCGGTTAAAGCGCAGCTCAGAAGTGTACTGTGTCAACGACGCGTGGCGCCTGACGTGTGGCGCGTCAGGGTCAGTCAGAATATGGATATAGAGGTCGATTCCTGCACGTCTTCTCCCCCTCGCTCGTCACTGCCTCAGTGGAAACGCACCTTAAAGCTGATCGCACATTTGTCATGCCGCATTTACACATTCGTGCGAATCGCGAGGCGAATGGCGAGGCGAATAACGAACACGCATGTGTAAACAGTGCGCTCGCTATTCGCCTCGTGATTCGCCTCGCGATTCGAGCGATCGCATTGGGAGCGGTTTTTGGACGCGAATCAAAGGGCACGAATGGCGAACACGAACTTACTGTTTACACATTCGCCTGCATTCAGTTGACAGCTAGCGCCCGACCCAACAGGACGTGTAGACAAAATGGAGTGAAGTGCGAATTTTAGAATTCCTAAAACGTTATAATAATAATAATAATAACAGCGTACTTCTGGACACGGCTCGCATTGTCAGGAGGTTCCTCTCTCTGGAGCCCTGACCACCGGTAGCTTGGACCCTGTTCCTGATATCGATGGGCTACAATTTTTTATATTTTTAAATGGTTTTATAGTTTTTACATTCCAATATTTAAAAATATAATTTATATGATTACATTAAAATAAAGGAGATAATAATAAATTTTTACTTCATAAAAAGGAGATTGTAGTACATGAGGCATACATAAAGTTATTCATATAAATTTGTACCATGTCAAACACAATCTGATGGGTGAAGTTCAGCTTTCCTAATACCTAACAGTCCCTGTCTCTTACAAAAAGCTCATACTACAACAATCATTATAATTGAATATCTTTATTGATTGTTTATCTTTATATTTATCAAAAGGAAGCGCTCATTTGGAACCCAAAACATCGCAATCATAAAAATAGACAAAAGACAAACGATGCATGGAACCGTATATCAACTAGTATGGGATGGGCTTATTTCCTAAAAAAATCCAATTAGTCCGTCAGTTAGATTAGCAAAAAATATTGAACCCGTATTTTTTCTTTTGTTAATTATATAAAAAATGATGAAGATATCGCCCGTTAACGTTCCGCGTGACGTCACTTGCTTGCGACACTTTTGCAAGCAAGTGACGTCGCGTCCCCCCCACTCCGAAATTTTGACGCGCTTTCTCATTTGTTGTTTGATTGAGATAAGAAAAAATACGTGTCCATTATTTTTCTATAATCTAACTGACGTACTAAATATAATTATTATTTTTTAACCCAGGCAAATACCTTATTGCCAGTAAACAATTTACACATTCGTGTTCGCCATTCGCCTCGTCATTCGACGGAACATTCGACGAAACATTCGTATACGAGTGCCGTCGCGAACTACTGTTCACACATTCGCGGGGTGAATTATTTTGACATTCGCGCACGAACATGGATGACGTGGAAATAATTGCGACATGCGCGCTACATCTAATTGAATTATACTTTAATTTTAAGTTGCTGACTGGCAATAGGGTATTTGCCTGGGAAAAAAAATAATTATTATATTTAGTCCGTCAGTTAGATTATCGAAAAATAAAGGACACGTATTTTTTCTTTTGTCAATCAAACAAAAAATGACAAAGATAAAGCGCGTTCAAATTTGGGAGTGGGGGTCGTGACGTCACTTGCTTGCAAAAGTGTCGCAAGCAAGTGACATCACGCGGAAATTGAACGGGCTATATAATTTTTATATAATTGACAAAACAAAAAATACGGGTTTAATATTTTTTGATAAACTAACTGACGGACCAATTGGAATTTTTTAGGAAATAAGCCCATCCCATACTAGTTGATACACGGTTCCATGCATCGTTTGTCTTTTGTCTATTTTTATGATTGCGATGTTTTGGGTTCCAAATGAGCGTTTCCTTTTGATAAATATAAAGATAAACAATCAATAAAGATATTCAATTATAATCATTGTTATAGTATTAAAAAAGTATACCTATATAATAAATTGTACTAGTTTGTATTGTAACTTTTTGTAAGGGACAGGGACTGCTATTCCTAGTTTATTCTATAACCTAGCTAGGAAAGCTGAACTTCACCCACCAGATTGTGTTTGACATGGTACAAACTTATATGAATAACTTTATGTATGCCTCATGTACAGTCACGAGCACCAATATGTCAACGTTTCGTGTTCGCCATTCGTGCCCTTTGATTCGCGTCCGAAAAACCGCTCCCAACGCGATCGCGCGAATCGCGAGGCGAAGCACGAGGCAAATAGCGAGCGCACTGTTTACACATGCGTGTTCGTTATTCGCCTCGCTATTCGCACGAATGTGTAAATGCGGCATTAGAATTCGTTGTATGAAATCATGTGAAACCTCGCACATTTCACCCTCATCGCACGCGCCGCATTTGTCCCGTCAGTACGTTGCTGACAAATGGACGTCGTTAGAATGCTTCCTTCACTATTCGGATATTGAAGAAAGCATTCTGATGACGTCATATAATACGGCTATTACAACAACTTTCTCCATATCTCCATCCATGACACCGCACTAATTCACACCAGAGGTTAGAAAAAACTGCAAAAGTTGTTGGCAATACATGGCCATCAGTAAATGCGGCGCGTGCGGTCTGTACGATGCTGATAAATGTGCGACCACCTTAACGCAATAGGGTCCACAAGTTAGCTCCGAGCTAGCCTGTTGAGTTAGCCAATCACATTGGTTGAAATCCGCATCGCGTGTCTCCTCATCGACCTATCATTATATTATCATGTGATAGATTGACTCCTGTACGTCTCTGTTCCGCTCCTCTCGTCTCCGCCTCAGCGCCCCAGCTCAGTGGAGACGCACCTTTACTGTGTACTGACAACAATAGCAACAGGTGCAAGCCCGCCGCCTACGGATCGGGAGCCTTCGCTTATGTTATATATCTACGTTAATGTTTATGTGTGTTCACAGGTTTAGCTAATATTAAGTAAACAGCGATAAATAATGGTCTTCTGTCCGTTACGGCTGCGACATTCAGATTCGTGAACAACGTGTAATGAATCATACCTGAAGCAGATAACAGCTGTTGTCCTCAGCCTCATTACGATGTGTCCACAAAAACTATTTGGTAACTAATCAATTAGATTTGGTTAATTAATTGTTTAAATCAAGTGTTACTTTGTTTAAATATCATATTGTTGGTGAATCAGCTTCTCGAGCAGACTCGTCGCGTGGTCATCAAACGAGTTCACAAATATCACATTAATTATATGAGCATGTTGTTTCAGCATGTTTATGATGTGCATATGTTAACATTTAACACTTGCACAAGTATTGCACTGCAGCACACATGATCACAAGCACACGGTACATCTGGGAAGTGGGCACACACTGTACACATCAAAGCATCACTAAAGTGTACAGATGTCCACAACACACACCGCCGGGACTGTGACATGACTGTCCGGTGCCACGTCCACACAGTTACTGAGTAGAATAGGAATACAGGAAACTCGATTATTTAATAAGAACTACATTGATACCTATTCACAGAATGCTTGTTGTAACAGTAGGTACTTATTACATTTTTAACTGTTTTGAAAAATATTAGGTATTATGAATTTATGATTAAGAGCATGCGAAAAGTGTGTCGAGTTTGTTTTGGTGAACAGTTGACCCCTGAATATGTATTGATTACATTATCAGTATTGTTATACCAGCTGGCAATTAATTTGAGCAATAGTTTGTAATTATCACAACAAGAGTAGTAATAAGGAGCTCGCTTACACCACTGATAACACTTTGTTGCTTTCACTTTCATAGCAGCAGGTTTAGTTGAAGTGTCAATCAAAACGTTTGAGCCACAGCAGGGCTTCTTACAAAATGCAGTGTCCACGAGTACTTCCTCTGTCCAAGCCCTCGCTCTGCCTGCTTAGTAACCCCCTGGCTATTATGGTTGTTATTTGGTAAGGCACACTTGCAGCTCATTCGCAGATGCACGTGTTTCATTCGCTTGGAGATATTGAATCTGGACAGATTCAATATCTCCAAGCTATGCTATGCCAAGCCATAATATGAACCGCTTCAAGAACCTACCTGACTGTCCAGTCAGGTAGGTTCTTGAAACCTTGAAGTGGTTCATATTATGCCATTAGTTTTTCAGTTTTCACAAGACATTTTCAAGTACCTGTAACTTTAACTCCAGGAGAGTATCTGAGTCTATGGAATCAAAGAGTTGTATTCTCAGTAGTTAGTCATGGTGAGTGTGTGGTAAACACTAGCCCCACACTTTAGTCTGGAACCTGTTCCTATTTAGTTGACCTTGAGAGATAATCACCATGATCGTTGCATCCATGATCCTGGACAGTCAGCCTGCCTATATCTTTCTGTGGCATACATGCATGTGTGCATTCATTACTGATGTTTCAGTAACCTTCAGCAACCCTATCACCAAATACTGAGTCACTTAAATAAATAAATATATATATATATATAATAAATAATAATATATACATCACGTAAATAAATCACAGTTAGCACTGGTATTTGTCATTCATCAGTGTTGTGCCATTATCTAAACAATAATTAGCTTACAATGACTGCTTATGTACAGTGTGAGTGATGTGCATTATGTGTGCTCATAGAACAGAACAGATGCATTGAAGATCACACATACACAGTTGTCACAGAGCCACAATACCTGGCAGGCAGACCGCAGACTGTGATCAATGGGAAGCACTCACAACAAAAGCTTGTTGGAGTGCGTCCTGTGCAGCACACCCAAGGGACCTCGTCAACATGTGCACCATGCTCACCGGTCACTGTCTCCTGAGAACGTCTCCACGGCACTGGGCACTGCTGCCTACACCGCACTGTTATGTTTCACGCACACTACACCACAGACACAATACTCGCAAATCACTCATGTCCACACGTTGCACTTCTGCCAAGTCTTATTATAAAACTTACAGATTGCTGTTTACAAGAGTTACAACATAAATATCGAATGCAGAGCTGACTGAACCCAACAAAGAGGGTCAATGTGCACATTGACATTTATTGATTATTAACATTATTGCTAACAGTGGTGTTGTGTAAACACGCGCGTTGCGGCGGTGTGGCGCTGCCGAGTCGCCGTTCCCGCTCGCTCGCAACTGTTGCACTGACACGACCGGTCGCCCGCCGCCAGTGACCAGTCGCGACTGATGGCTGCTGCCGCGCCGCTACATTTGCCCTAAACAATGCTTCATCAACTGCTCCTCATTACTGAAGCTTATCGACAACGTCGGTTTTAATTAGCGAGAGTTAGGTAAACACTTGTGTTGTCATGGCGAAAATCTGGTGCTCTGTCGAGCAAGTGCGTTGAACGGGTGTGGGAAAAGTGGCGGCACGGACCCAGAATAATAACAACTCATGATGGTGAAGCGCTTACCATGATAGTATGCAGGTAGTGCGCTAGCGCGGGGCGTCCGGCACTAGGCAGCGGCGGGTCGGCGTCCGTCGGCAGATCGGAGGGCGAGCTGCGGGTGGCGCACCCGCTTGCATGGGCGCGGGCCGCTACCGGGCTCGGCCTAGGTACGCACGCCTCCACGGCGATTCACACACACGACCTCGTCACTCGAGGCGAATTCCTCAGCTATCCTAGCCGATCGACCCACAGCACAGTGCTATCGCCAGCGACATGATTGACACAGTACTGACATATTGTAGTCTTTGTGACTGACTGACTATTTATTAACTAATTTATATGTCGCGGTGAATAGTGATGGCCGTGCG
The DNA here is from genome assembly GCA_947507525.1 of Apamea epomidion. Taxonomy (NCBI): domain Eukaryota; kingdom Metazoa; phylum Arthropoda; class Insecta; order Lepidoptera; family Noctuidae; genus Apamea; species Apamea epomidion. Next base: position 17,725,946 of record OX382245.1, on the reverse strand, counting down.
TACAGTTTCACTGCCAGTATCGATATACTTTCTTCGGTCATCGATGTCGATTCATTTGAAAGCGCGATAAAACAAAACATGCGTTTTAATATATTATGTTTGAAACTTTTGCCTGCCCGTCCGCTTGTAGCATCGAAGCTCCAAAACAAGGCCTAGTAGGGTAGGTCAGGTAGTTTGGTTTTATTCTGATACTCATATCGAAGCCCCTTGGTACATAAATGTGGACGTCTAAGCAAAAAGGGTCCGGTTTTCGGCATTTAGTTTCTGAGATAAAAGAAGTTTTGTAAAGTTGGGTGAAAAAATTGCATTTCGCGATTTTAATTGATTATCCATAAATGCTCAATTATCTACAATTTCATACCATCATCATCATAATCAGCCTATAATGTTCTCACTGCTGGGACAATTTCATAAAGTTTTTTTTTTCCGAATTTCAACTTCGAATGTCTGATAAAAAATATGTACCAATTTTATTATATTTTTTCAATCCTTACTATCAATGGACTATTCTAGATACGGTACCGAATCTAGTCTTAACTCAATATCACCATGGATCCTTTTTGCTTCGACGCCTACCAATGAGTAAAAAAAATTAATTTTTGATCAAATATTGACTTGACAACGTAGAAATTAATCTGTATACGGTACTTAAGTTTCATTACTTTAAAATACCTACCTGTTTTTGGTAATCACTACTTTTGTTTATGAAGGTCACACTCATACATAAAAAACATGGGTAATTAGTACACAGATTTTCTGTATTTTAGCCATGTTTGCAAACTAATAATTGATTTAACTTGATTTTTATATTAAAACTACTTTTATCTGTGCACACAGGTACAAGGTAGGTGTTAAGATATGTATTTATGTTGTGGTCTGTTTTGACATGTGATTAAAAAGTAGATTTAGATTTGGTTTCGGTCCGAACCTTTAGTAAAAATATAATATATTTATATTTCAGTACTTAAATATTATTTTTAAAATGTCTTTGATATAAATCCGGGGCCAACTCGGGGCCTCTGCATGTTGGCTTCATTTTGACAATTTTATTATAAATGACGAGGAGGCACCCACCGACGATTATCCCTGTATGCGTTCTATGGGTTTGGGTACCTATGTAAAGTAGACTGGTTCCTTATAACTATGGAAAGACTATGGCCCCTGCCTGACTATGTTTTATATCAGTCATTCATCATCATTTAGTCACTCTCTGCCATTTTATCTGTGTATTGTACACAGATAAAATGGCAGAGAGTGACTTGGGCATTCAATAATGGGCCCCCGAAAACTGTCGCAAGCACATAGTGTCGTAGCGGGAAGGAGATAGCATGTGCTGGGGTGCATAAGAGAAGTAGAGACGTATTCCACGGCTATCAGGATAATCCCGGAAGTATAGTGAGGATCCCTACCAGCTTCTAACTAGGATACTTCCTCGCTCCGAGCATTGATCCTCTCGCGAATCTCCACTCAAACCTGCCAATAGTGGCAAGAAAAAGGTGAGAGCTCTGTTCTTCGTCAATGTTCACTGTGGCCGGTCAATAAAAGCGAGCCACAAATGAGGAACAACACTTCTCCCGGGAGACAGGATCTGTGGAGTCACTACTGCCCAACAGTTTGCAACATGCTGCTATGAGGGTTTCTGCATCTTTCTTGGTCGGGATCCTCACCCTCACCCTAGAGCTGTTTTGGAAAAGACCTAGAGTACATAGAAGCACGCAAGCCCCACCACGACGTCAACGTAGAGATACGGCAGTCATAATATTAGTGTATCTTAAAGTAATATAATATTAACATTGCACAGTGGTTTTCTATTTTGTCATTGACTATAGCTACACTTATAAATTTTATATAAAAAGAACAATAAAAAAAAACAAATAAACATTGAATAATATTTAGATTGTTTGTAACAACAAACAATCTAAATATTACTCAATGTTTAAGCAAAACTACTACCATGAGTACGTATTCTTAAGTAAACAAAATCTATACATATTATGTATACCAAGGTGTATGCCTACTTCCATACACATTTATCCAATTTATTTATTGCACCGACTCATTTTTTATTTCTACATACGAGTATACATAGGTACGTGATCATTACCTATACAAAAAATTCCCTATTCACTTCCATCTGTCGAAAAACTTTTAAAAGTTTATGATGTACTTAATTACCTTATTGTTTGTATCACACATGCATATTTAACAACAAAATATTTTAGTTACCAAAAGTGAACTGTTCAAAGCTTATTCTGTTACTTTATATCGATGGTTAATGGTGGATGATGAGCACATCACTAAAAGCTCGCACGAATGACGTAGAATTATTGACAGTTACGCTGCGTTTTGTTATGGCAGATGTTCTCAGATCTCAGAACGATGGACAGATATACTTAGTAATTTGTTATTCAAGACTTGAAAAATAATACATGTTACAATTTATTGATAAATTACTAATATCTTCAAACTATCAAATTGCTGGCGCTTGTGAAAGTCGTTTTGAATTCTCGTCAAAAACGCATAGATGTAAGCTTCCTAGAATAAGCTCTTACTAAACGTAGGTTTTACTTTTAAATAGAGCGACAGACCGGTGGAGAGAGCAGAGGAGCCCTTTAGGGTATACAATTATCTTCTGTGAGAGGAGCTACAGGGTAGAGCGATCAGGAATCTGCGAGGAACGACATTTTTTTAATGAGTTCAAGATGTTTTTATTACCTATTTAATATATTATATTTCATTCATCCCAATCGAGCTGGTTTATTATGTTATCATTTCCAGGCACTAAGTATTATTTTGAGGCATGCTAGAACGGAGTCTCTTAGCGAGACAGCCTGGGTGTAGGTACTAAGGGTTTGTCCAACGCGTTCGGCAGTCAGTCACACTACCGGCCGACTAGGTGTCATGACCCATGGCATGTTTGTGCTGACTGGCTAATATTTGACCACGGCAGGAACTTAAGAATCGCTTGCACCGACACCCGACACGACTAAGCGAATGAAGTTGTTTACCACTACGGCAGATGAAAAATTAAAAGAAAAAAAAAACTTTTTAAAAACAAGCTTTTATAATTACTTATTAATAAAAAGAACTAAAACGTTAAAAATAATTTAAACCTTATAAAAAATAAATAAAAGCGTGTTACATTGTGTTCTATAATGTTTCATCAACATATAACACGCTTTTATTTATTTTTTATCAGGTTTAAATTATTTTTAACTTTTTAGTTCTTTTTAGGGTTCCGTAGTCAACAAGGATCCCTTATAGTTTCGCCATGTCGTCTGTCTGTCTGTCTGTCTGTCCGCGGTTTAGCTCAAAAACTATTGGTACTAGAAAATAGAAGGGCCATGTGTCTTATTCGCGGATGACATATCTTTATTAGTCTCATGTCAAAACAACACAAACATAGAAGAAAAACTCAGCTCCATACTCACAGAAACATGTAACTGAATGACCTCACATAATTTAGAAATTAATTATACAAAAACAAAATTAATGACTTTCCACCCTTATCAAAAAGCTCCTCTACACTTAAACTTCACCTTTAACGGCTCAAAATTAGAAACTGTTGACGAATTTACACTACTCGGACTTACAATAGATAAACACATCAACTGGAAAACACAAATACAAAAAACCCGTTCAAAAATTTCAAAATTCTCATACGCTCTCCGCGAAATCAAAAAGACAACTAATTTACAAACTGCCCTCACCACCTACTATGCGTATGCCAATGCATGACTTAGCTACGACGTAACTCTCTGGGGAAATAGTACAGATGTACTAACACTCTTTACCCTACAAAAGAAATTAATTCGAATCTTGGCTAACATTGATCAAACTGACAGCTGCAAACCCTATTTTCTAAAATATAACATTCTAACCCTACCCAGTATATACATTCTAGAAATATGTAAATTTGTCCGTAAGCATCAGGAGTTCGATGAAATACCTGGGTCTCGTCCTCGACAGCCGGTGGAACTTCGTCGAGCATTTCCGACGTTTGGCCCCCAAACTGGAACGGACCGGGGCCGCCCTAAAGCGGCTCCTGCCCAACCTGAGGGGGCCAAACGCCTCCTGCCAGAGGCTTTACGCGGGGGTCGTGCGGTCCATGGCCCTATATAGGGCTCCGGTATGGGCGCGTTCACTGCGGCTTCGAGCCGCACACTACCTGAACGCGCCCCAAAAGGTGGTAGCTATAAGGCTTATCCGGGGATACCGCACGATCTCGGGCGAGGCAGCAAGCCTCCTTGCCGGACTGCCGCCATGGGATCTGGAGGCGATAGTCCTCGCACGCCTGTATGACTGGCGCGCGGAGGCACTACGTCGGGGGGAAACTCTGCACCCGCGGCAAATCGCGGCGGAGCGGACGGACCTCCGGCGCGATCTCATGGCGGAATGGAAGGCGCGACTATCGCAACCCAGCGCAGGGCACGCCACGATAGCGGCGGTAAGACCCCTCTTTGAGGAGTGGCTAGAGAGGCGTCACGGCGCTCTCACCTACCGCCTGACGCAGGTCCTCTCCGGACACGGATGTTTCGGGAGGTTCCTGCACATAATCAGGCGGGAGGAGACGCCCGGGTGTCACCACTGCGAGGATCGCCCAGAGGACACGGTGGAGCATACGGTGGAGATCTGCCCCGCTTGGGCAGAGCACCGCCGTGTCCTCGTAGAGGCGATCGGCAGCGGCGGCGACCTCTCGCGTCCGGCCCTGGTGCAAGCCATGGTCCGGGGCGAGAGGGAGTGGGAGGCGGTCACCTCCTTCTGCGAAGCAGTCATGCTAGCGAAGGAGGTGGCGGGATGGGCGAGGGAGAGATCCTCACGCCTCAGCCGCCGAGGGAGACGCTCCGGGCGTCGGGAGCCGCGTGACGACTCCCGGCCACCGTAGGCGCGGGCCTGCGGGCGGAGAGCAATGGCTCTCCGTCCGATCAGGACCAGGCCCGTGCCGGACGGCGTGTTTGTGTTCCACGCGCGCCTCAAAGAGATGTCAGCGTAGTTGACGGGGCCCGACAGGGCCGAAGCCTGCCGGGGTAGCGGGATCGTCCGAAAGGGTTACCGCTGCCCTGGTACATAAAGGGCTAAGGAAGGAACACGGGTGGGTTTTAGTCAGTAAGAGTCTGACACTCCCTTCTGCTCCACCCAGAGCGGGAGGAGTCATTTGATGATTTCCCATCCACAAAAAAAAAAAAAAAAAAAGCATCAGGAGTTCTACATAAAACGTGAAGATATCCAATCACAGTACACACTTAGACACCGATCTAGACTAAACATACCAACATCCAAGCTAAAAATGCATTCTACAAGGCCCTACGTAATGTCTATAAAAAATTACAATAAACTCCCTGACACAATAAAGAAAGAAGAAAAATTAAATATATTTAGAAGAAAACTTAAAAAATTACTTATCAACAAATGGTACTACTCCTTAGATGAATATTTAAATGACTAACATAAATAATAGGAACAATAAAAGTATTATAATTTATAATAATTAACCACGCAATTTATAGAAATGATTAAAATATATTAATGACACGGTAATAATGAATAAATAATATTAATATATTTTAAAAATAATAATTAAATAAAAAAGCAATAATACTAAATTTAATATTTTAGCTTCAAGAATTATCCAAAGAATAGCAATGTATATAAATAAATAAACAGAATTATAATAAATAATTACAGGTACATAAAAATAATCTAAAATATTTAGGTATATTTAGCAGGAAAAAACAATACATAATTATAGATAGGCGAAATGTTAGGATTAAATTCGCAATCTCGACTTTAATTATATTTATTATATAAACAGGGCTTCCTCTCTTCTATCCTTTTTGCTGTGCCTTACAGGGTCCATAATGATCAAAATTATATGTATACCACCTAAGTACACATTATGGTAAAGTAATAAAAATATTGAGTATTGAGTATAAGTTGTAATTTGGCATGAGTATACACGTTATGTATACATGTCATGAGTATACACGTTAATGACGCCGAAAAAGTGGTAAAATAAAATTTTGAAAAAAACAATTATTTAGGGTACCTCCCCTACATCTAAAGTGGGGGTGATAATTTTTTTTCCGTCCTTCTCATAGTGTGGGATATCGTTGGATAGGCCTTTCAAATATTGGGGGTTTGGCAAGACCGTTTTCTGATTAAGTAAACCGTTCGTGACTTATCAAGCTTTAAAGTACCAATTTTCGTTAGAGTCAAGTGTCCCCCACCCTCTACCAACTAAACGGTTGTAGTTAGAAATTCAAATGTCACGGCAGTAGTACATACCTATAAATAACGAAGTTTAAAGGAAAACTATCACACTCAAGTGGGCTTTACAAGTTTACGAGTAATAGTGGACCAATTGTATTAGACACGAAAATTTCGAACAACTCCATAGAAATGTCGATAGATGGCGCTAAGCGTCAGATGTTTCATTCCTAAATAAGTTTTATAAAAAAAAAACAGTTGCTACACCGGCTACGACAAGTCTTACCCAAATCTCAAAAAAAAAATTAAAACTTTCCGTGCAAAATTGTCGGATCAGGTGAGGATTTGTATAGGAAGTCAAATTAGGTAGGTAGTCATGTTTGGCTTTTAGTTAGAGCATGGTACGAAACTATCACTCACCGAATACGACCCGCACTTGGCTGTTATAAAAACTACGGAACCCTACACTGCGCGTGGACCGACACGCACTTGACCGGTTTTTAATTATAAAAGCTTGTTTTATTAAACTTTTTTTGTTCTTTTAATTTTATTTTTAATCTTTTAGTATTTTTGATGCGAGATTGACTACGGCATAGTTCGTAGCGCGTAGCAATGTTTTTCCGTTAAATGCGTTTACTGCACTTAAGCTAGCTGTTCATCTTTAGACCCTGGTTACCATCTAGCACCAAAATACTCGTCAAGACGAATCAAACGAGCCCAAACTCTATGGGGTTATGTCGTTTAATTACTGAGTTCCTATGGCCATCTTCCAGCTCCATCATCAGACCCTGGTAACCATCTAGCACCAAAGTACTCGTCAAGACAAATCATATGAGTCCAAACTCGATGGGGTTGTGTCGTTTAATTACCGAGTTTCTATGGCCATCTTCCAGCTCCATCATCAGACCCTGGTTACCATCTGGCATCAACGTACTCGTCAAGACGAATCATACGAGCCCAAACTCGATGGGGTTGTGTCGTTTAATTACCGAGTTCCTGTGGCCATCTTCCAGCTCCATCATCGCGAGAAGCGAGAACTTTGATGCTAGATGGTAAACAGGGTCTCTGTTTACCATCTAGCATCAAAGTTCTCGTCAAGATGGATCAGACGAGGCCAAAGTCGATGGGGTTGTGTCGTTTAACTACCGGGTTCCTATGGCCACCTTCCGGTTCCATCATCAAATCAGCTCCATGTCATAATAATTTTGCATTGTCGTCCGATTTACACATCCATGCAAAATTTCAGCTCAATCGGTTGAAGTTATCTGCTTCAAAATTGAGTTGCAAGAGTCCACCCGAACAAACATAGTTATACATACATACATATTCGTACATACATACACCGCAAGTCAAATAGAAGCTTGTAAAATAGGAAGCGCGTAATATTATTTCCAGCGCATTTAACTAGGTAAGGTACTTACTTATATCGTATGTAAAAATTTTTATGACCCTTAAATATTTTAAACAGTTCGTTTGGAAACATTCAGATAGATATACATAATGTAAACCTAATTGTTTGACAACAGCTGGGTTTCCACATGAGCTGAGCCGTGCCCACGTACCCTATTGCCTAAGTTTGTTTCCACATGAGCTGAGCCGTGCCCACGTACCCTATTGCTTAAGTTTGTTTCCACATGAGCTGAGCCGTGCCCACGTACCCTATTGCTTAAGTTTGTTTCCACATGAGCTGAGCCGTGCCCACGTACCCTATTGCTTAAGTTTGTTTCCACATGAGCTGAGCCGTGCCCACGTACCCTATTGCCTAAGTTTGTTTCCACATGAGCTGAGCCGTGCCCACGTACCCTATTGCTTAAGTTTGTTTCCACATGAGCTGAGCCGTGCCCACGTACCCTATTGCCTAAGTTTGTTTCCACATGAGCTGAGCCGTGCCCACGTACCCTATTGCCTAAGTTTGTTTCCACATGAGCTGAGCCGTGCCCACGTACCCTATTGCCTAAGTTTGTTTCCACATGAGCTGAGCCGTGCCCACGTACCCTATTGCCTAAGTTTGTTTCCACATGAGCTGAGCCGTGCCCACGTACCCTATTGCCTAAGTTTGTTTCCACATGAGCTGAGCCGTGCCCACGTACCCTATTGCCTAAGTTTGTTTCCACATGAGCTGAGCCGTGCCCACGTACCCTATTGCCTAAGTTTGTTTCCACATGAGCTGAGCCGTGCCCACGTACCCTATTGCCTAAGTTTGTTTCCACATGAGCTGAGCCGTGCCCACGTACCCTATTGCCTAAGTTTGTTTCCACATGAGCTGAGCCGTGCCCACGTACCCTATTGCTTAAGTTTGTTTCCACATGAGCTGAGCCGTGCCCACGTACCCTATTGCTTAAGTTTGTTTCCACATGAGCTGAGCCGTGCCCACGTACCCTATTGCCTAAGTTTGTTTCCACATGAGCTGAGCCGTGCCCACGTACCCTATTGCCTAAGTTTGTTTCCACATGAGCTGAGCCGTGCCCACGTACCCTATTGCCTAAGTTTGTTTCCACATGAGCTGAGCCGTGCCCACGTACCCTATTGCCTAAGTTTGTTTCCACATGAGCTGAGCCGTGCCCACGTACCCTATTGCCTAAGTTTGTTTCCACATGAGCTGAGCCGTGCCCACGTACCCTATTGCCTAAGTTTGTTTCCACATGAGCTGAGCCGTGCCCACGTACCCTATTGCCTAAGTTTGTTTCCACATGAGCTGAGCCGTGCCCACGTACCCTATTGCCTAAGTTTGTTTCCACATGAGCTGAGCCGTGCCCACGTACCCTATTGCCTAAGTTTGTTTCCACATGAGCTGAGCCGTGCCCACGTACCCTATTGCCTAAGTTTGTTTCCACATGAGCTGAGCCGTGCCCACGTACCCTATTGCCTAAGTTTGTTTCCACATGAGCTGAGCCGTGCCCACGTACCCTATTGCCTAAGTTTGTTTCCACATGAGCTGAGCCGTGCCCACGTACCCTATTGCCTAAGTTTGTTTCCACATGAGCTGAGCCGTGCCCACGTACCCTATTGCCTAAGTTTGTTTCCACATGAGCTGAGCCGTGCCCACGTACCCTATTGCCTAAGTTTGTTTCCACATGAGCTGAGCCGTGCCCACGTACCCTATTGCCTAAGTTTGTTTCCACATGAGCTGAGCCGTGCCCACGTACCCTATTGCCTAAGTTTGTTTCCACATGAGCTGAGCCGTGCCCACGTACCCTATTGCCTAAGTTTGTTTCCACATGAGCTGAGCCGTGCCCACGTACCCTATTGCCTAAGTTTGTTTCCACATGAGCTGAGCCGTGCCCACGTACCCTATTGCCTAAGTTTGTTTCCACATGAGCTGAGCCGTGCCCACGTACCCTATTGCCTAAGTTTGTTTCCACATGAGCTGAGCCGTGCCCACGTACCCTATTGCCTAAGTTTGTTTCCACATGAGCTGAGCCGTGCCCACGTACCCTATTGCCTAAGTTTGTTTCCACATGAGCTGAGCCGTGCCCACGTACCCTATTGCCTAAGTTTGTTTCCACATGAGCTGAGCCGTGCCCACGTACCCTATTGCCTAAGTTTGTTTCCACATGAGCTGAGCCGTGCCCACGTACCCTATTGCCTAAGTTTGTTTCCACATGAGCTGAGCCGTGCCCACGTACCCTATTGCCTAAGTTTGTTTCCACATGAGCTGAGCCGTGCCCACGTACCCTATTGCCTAAGTTTGTTTCCACATGAGCTGAGCCGTGCCCACGTACCCTATTGCCTAAGTTTGTTTCCACATGAGCTGAGCCGTGCCCACGTACCCTATTGCCTAAGTTTGTTTCCACATGAGCTGAGCCGTGCCCACGTACCCTATTGCCTAAGTTTGTTTCCACATGAGCTGAGCCGTGCCCACGTACCCTATTGCCTAAGTTTGTTTCCACATGAGCTGAGCCGTGCCCACGTACCCTATTGCCTAAGTTTGTTTCCACATGAGCTGAGCCGTGCCCACGTACCCTATTGCCTAAGTTTGTTTCCACATGAGCTGAGCCGTGCCCACGTACCCTATTGCTTAAGTTTGTTTCCACATGAGCTGAGCCGTGCCCACGTACCCTATTGCCTAAGTTTGTTTCCACATGAGCTGAGCCGTGCCCACGTACCCTATTGCTTAAGTTTGTTTCCACATGAGCTGAGCCGTGCCCACGTACCCTATTGCTTAAGTTTGTTTCCACATGAGCTGAGCCGTGCCCACGTACCCTATTGCTTAAGTTTGTTTCCACATGAGCTGAGCCGTGCCCACGTACCCTATTGCTTAAGTTTGTTTCCACATGAGCTGAGCCGTGCCCACGTACCCTATTGCTTAAGTTTGTTTCCACATGAGCTGAGCCGTGCCCACGTACCCTATTGCTTAAGTTTGTTTCCACATGAGCTGAGCCGTGCCCACGTACCCTATTGCTTAAGTTTGTTTCCACATGAGCTGAGCCGTGCCCACGTACCCTATTGCTTAAGTTTGTTTCCACATGAGCTGAGCCGTGCCCACGTACCCTATTGCTTAAGTTTGTTTCCACATGAGCTGAGCCGTGCCCACGTACCCTATTGCTTAAGTTTGTTTCCACATGAGCTGAGCCGTGCCCACGTACCCTATTGCTTAAGTTTGTTTCCACATGAGCTGAGCCGTGCCCACGTACCCTATTGCTTAAGTTTGTTTCCACATGAGCTGAGCCGTGCCCACGTACCCTATTGCTTAAGTTTGTTTCCACATGAGCTGAGCCGTGCCCACGTACCCTATTGCTTAAGTTTGTTTCCACATGAGCTGAGCCGTGCCCACGTACCCTATTGCTTAAGTTTGTTTCCACATGAGCTGAGCCGTGCCCACGTACCCTATTGCTTAAGTTTGTTTCCACATGAGCTGAGCCGTGCCCACGTACCCTATTGCTTAAGTTTGTTTCCACATGAGCTGAGCCGTGCCCACGTACCCTATTGCTTAAGTTTGTTTCCACATGAGCTGAGCCGTGCCCACGTACCCTATTGCTTAAGTTTGTTTCCACATGAGCTGAGCCGTGCCCACGTACCCTATTGCTTAAGTTTGTTTCCACATGAGCTGAGCCGTGCCCACGTACCCTATTGCTTAAGTTTGTTTCCACATGAGCTGAGCCGTGCCCACGTACCCTATTGCTTAAGTTTGTTTCCACATGAGCTGAGCCGTGCCCACGTACCCTATTGCTTAAGTTTGTTTCCACATGAGCTGAGCCGTGCCCACGTACCCTATTGCTTAAGTTTGTTTCCACATGAGCTGAGCCGTGCCCACGTACCCTATTGCTTAAGTTTGTTTCCACATGAGCTGAGCCGTGCCCACGTACCCTATTGCTTAAGTTTGTTTCCACATGAGCTGAGCCGTGCCCACGTACCCTATTGCTTAAGTTTGTTTCCACATGAGCTGAGCCGTGCCCACGTACCCTATTGCCTAAGTTTGTTTCCACATGAGCTGAGCCGTGCCCACGTACCCTATTGCCTAAGTTTGTTTCCACATGAGCTGAGCCGTGCCCACGTACCCTATTGCTTAAGTTTGTTTCCACATGAGCTGAGCCGTGCCCACGTACCCTATTGCCTAAGTTTGTTTCCCTGAATGTAAGGATGTTGGATTTCTGAGCTACAAGCTGTCAATAGGGTACCTAGGTACAGTGCTACAAGGATATTTTGGCTCCTGAATGACATTGACAGGGGGCGCTTTTGGTAAACATTCGTGAAAATGGTGCTAATGACAAAACAAGATGGCGACGTTGGTTCCGATTTTGGTCATACGCCAAAATAACCTTGTTGCGTCGTTATAGATAGATTGTGATAGAAGAGCGCGGGAGGGGCGCGGGCCCCGCGGACTGGGGGGAGGGGGTGATGGCGCAGATGTGCGCCTGATGGCTATGACGAGATGCTTAACCATATTTACATACAATTGAATCGCAAGCAAAGTAAAATAATATGTAGGTTTATAGATGTAGGCAGGTATAATACATATATACGAGTATGTAGATAGTGTCTCGTTGTCCTCGTGGCCTCCAGCTCGACTACTGAGTCGGGATCGGGACCCCTAGAATCAAAGTCAGGAAGGAGTTTCTTGCCCATTCTTCTCCATAGGTACCTACCTACTACGCTTTGGAATGGGCAACTAGCTTCATCTTTTTGACTGACCGACCTTGACAATTCAAAAGTGCCTGTAATTGGTTTATTTGAAATAAATAGTTTGAGTTTGAGTTTGAGTTTGAACTTTGATTCTAGGGCGAGATCGGGGAAAAGTGGTATGGTACAGTAGACACCTAGAATCTGGATTCGTGCCATTGTGACATGTGGGCTAATGTGGGTGTACGCACCCCTGCCTAAGCCTTTGGGGATACAAGCGTGAATGTATGTACGATACGTATTAGGTTCCTCAGTCCAGCTGTTTGTAAAAACTACACGCTCGGCCCTCATCACGCTTAAGTAGGTAAGCACGACTTCGAGTAGCGACTGTAGCAAGCATAGAAATTCTTTCTTATGTATCTGTAGCGAGCGACTGTGCGACGCTGTCGTGTGTTCGTGTTCGACTCAACTTTTTTATCGGCTACCAATCAGTTAGTCCCCGTTGGGCGCCATTACAGTGCGCGGACCAGAAAATTGAATCAGGAAGCGCACACGCTCTGCCGCGCGCTGATGGAAAATGTATCGCATCGAGTTATCGCGACGCGACAGTCGCGGAGCTGAGGCGACGCGGCGTTCATTCGCGCGCTACTCGCTGTTCGAGGCGGCACATTGTGCCTCGGTGTGTGACAGTGTTTCTCAGCATGCAGGAGGCAGGCGACTCGTCCGGCGCCATCGCGTTCGCTCTCATCTACTTCACGTTCTTCCTCGACAACGTGCTCCTCACTGTGTTAGGTCAGTTTGATGTGGTTGCCGAGAGAGCCTATATCCAACGCGTGTTCTGTATTTCGGGCAGTGGCGTGACTACTATATAATAGTACAAAGTGGTGCGAGGCGCCAGGACCCGTGGTGATGCGGGCCCACTCAGTCTGGGGCGGGATGTCTGTCAAGTCAGCCAGGCGTGGTTTGGGTAAATACGACGGGTAGTGAGAATATTTTTTCCCTCCTGCACATACGCAAAACAAAATACGTCATTATTTTCTAAACGGTAGACGACACAGATTCGACGATTAAAGAGAACTTATTCGAGATAAATTTACATATGAACACGTTGGTAATGTCAGTGCCGATACGTTAGTTTGTGCGATACCACAGTGAGCGGGGTCGGTCAGACGGTGACGAATCTTTACTGAAGCTTCGCAACCTACTTTACAAGAAAAGTTTTTGGTGGGATTTAATTTCTTTTTGTTTCGGATGGTACCTACTTCTTGTGCGTCCGCTATTCCATTTTTCATAGCCCACACTATGTCTTTACCTCTTTTCTGTGATGGCTTATTGTTTGTAATTCGCGATGCATCAGGGCGGTACTTAGATATCAATCGATTATATTCTATTACTGTTGTGCTTACTACCATACTCAATATTTATAAGGTGAATCCTGGAATTTTAAATGACTTAAATTGTTATGAACGCACATGAACACAGATAGAAAAGTACATAGGTCGGGTAAAAAAGGTATTTCTTGCAAGCCAACGGTTTACTACGAGTATTTTAGCAACGAAAACGATTTTCTTCTTCATTGTTCAAGTAGATACTACTCGTAATCTAACTTTCATAACAAATAGAAGTAGGTATACTGTGTTAAATAAATTATATGTTTTAATAGTGTAATTGGCTTCGCCCGTCCTATTTAAAATAGAATAAATAAATAAATACCTATTGTTCGCAAGAAATACAGACTGGCGCCTCCCTTTTAGAGGGTTGGAGGGTGAAAGTGAATTTCAGCTTTCTAGGACATCGGGAAGTGCCCTACAGGTTTTAATGAGTCAGTGATTCAGTCAATCAGAGAAGAAATCGACGTATTTAAGGTATTAATAAAATCCAAAGTATAAAAGCTAGACAAATGAAAGTTAGTGTATTGCTTTTATATTTTTGGGTCATCTTGGTGGGGGCCAGATAAATTTGATCCGGAGAAAACAACAAAGGTGGATCATTTGAGTTTGAGAAAACAACTTGAGTTTGAAAAACATGGAAAAGACGAGGATATACGTGATGTGGGCCCCATTTCCTTCTTGCCAGGTCCTCTAACCTGAAGTAACGCCGCTGATTCCAGTCGCCTTGTGTTGTTCAGTTCCCATCATCCCGGACTGGGTGCGAGGCGAGGCGCTGGCGCTGTGGACGACCCAGGACGCGCCGCTGGCCAGCCTGCTCAACCACACTGTGCGGCACATCGCCGACACAGACACCGGTAACTGAAACCTGTATCTAATGTTAAAAATCAACTTAAATTAGCGAACGAAACTCTGCACGTGCTCTGACCAGTACGTGCACGTGCTCTGACCAGTACGTGCACGTGCTCTGACCAGTACGTGCACGAGCTCTGACCGGATGGGCAACACGATCAAATTATTAAAAATGATTTGATTATTTTTCCGCTTTAGCTTTTTCATCGTCTGCTTCCCAATTCGTAGCTTCTCCTATTTCAGACGGTTTTGATACTTTGCACTTGTATATTTCCATCCTTCGTTTTTATTAGGGTTGCCTGCACGCGTATGCGCCAGCCTTCTTAATAACTTTCTAATTCTCTTTAGAGGTCGTCGCTCCTTTGCACAAATAATTATTTCGCAGAAAAATAAATGTTTCTCCTTCCTTAACTATCCAGACTTCTTACTGCATCCACGGTACTCCTAGCCATCCTAGGTCTCGTACTTTGGCTATCTCGGTGTGTCTGAGCCCATAACCAATCTATACTAATAATAAAGCTGAAGAGTTTGTTTGTTCGCTAGTTTGAACGCGCTAATCTCTGGAACCACCAGTCAAATTTAAAATATTATTTTTGCATTTGGCAGCCAAAGTTTTCCTTCGTTGCCACTAGTACCATTAACAGTTCCATGATGGAACTACTGATGTTTTTTTTAAAATCACTAGTTCCATTTTAAAAGAATCTGAAAATAATGGAACTACTGTTGATTCTGTTATTACTAGTTCCACATTATTGTTTTAGGCACTTGTGACATTTTTAAGGGTGTAAAAACACAGAGGTAATCAACAAATATTTATTTTTTCATTTATGATTCGGATTCAGTATGGATTTAAAATAATCGTCTTTGTAAAGAAGGATGGAAAGTAAATCCCAGTATGCCTGATATCTCAGATGGGATAGCGTTTGGACCAGTTCAAATCCTTCTTGGGAGGCGAATTGTTTTCCATCCCCCTTTATCTTTGAAGTCATCTGTATTAAAATAAAGTAAATCCTCATCCATTTAAATAACTTGCTTGCGAACACAATACATATCCCTAAAAAGGAAAAAAACAAATCGCTATTAAAATCAACGACCGATAGATGTCGCTGGCTGTCTCATCACGTATCGCCATGTAAACATGTAAAGTAGGTAATTCTTTCGCAAAAAATAAATGTTTGTTGATTTTTATTGAATAAAATTATTATAAAATCTAAGTAAGTCTTTTTACACCCTTATAAATTAGTGCCTAAAATATGAATGTGGAACTAGTGATAACAAAATCAACATTAGTTCCATTATTTTTAGATTCTTTTAAAATGGAACTAGTGATTAAAAAAAACATCAGTCAAAGTCAAAGTCAAATCATTTATTTATAATAGGCACATAAAAGGCACTTTCGAACGTCAAATATAAAATTAAAATAAAATTTGATTCTAGTCGCCCCTTCCAAAAGGTAGTTTTCGTATGGAGAAGAATGGGCAAGAAACTCCACCGTTACTCTTTTAAACTGTTTTACAATATTTTGCATACATTATTTATATAATTATATGTGAACACGATGCACCTAAAAATAAAATTACTATACCACAATAGGTAAAAGAATTAAAATGGATAAATGAAACCATGACATATAGATTAATTATGTGATAGATACATGGTGCTCACACATTCACAGACATTCCAAAATCCAAAATAAATAAATAAGGAGTAATAAGTCCGGGTGTGACCCCAAGTAATTACAGAATGTAAATCAATGTCAAAGAAAAAAAAAAAAGATAAATTGTATACTTACAATTACATTAGCAACCAGTTTGATTTTGTCTAGACTCTAGAGATTGTCCTATGGAGCAGGACCAGCATATTTCCAAGCATTCTTATCTTGGATATAATCTTCTAATTTGTAATATCCTTGCTTACAAAGTGTAATTTTAATATAAGTTTTAAATTTTCTTTCATTTAATTGCAATATTTCACAAGGTATTTTGTTGTAACATTTAACACAGTATCCCATGACGTTTTTACTTTAGATAATCTGAAAAAAGGTTGATCTAATTTATCTTTATTTCTAGAATTAAAATTATGTCTATCACTTATTTTATTAAAAAGATGTTGATTTTTTCTTACATACATAATATTTTCATAAATGAATTGGCAAGGTACCGTCATAATATTAATCCTTTAAAATAGTTCCCTAAGAGATTCGCGGCGACGTAGATTGTAAATGGCTCTGACAGCTCTCTTTTGCAAAATAAAAATGGATTCAATGTCAGCAGCCCGACCCCACAGTAAGATGCCATATGACATAATCCTGTGGAAGTAACTAAAATAGACCAAACGCGCGGTTTCTTCATCTGTTAATTGTCTTATCTTTCTAACAGCATATGCGGCCGAGCTTAGCCGCCCCGCAATAGATGTTATATGAGGTCCCCATTGTAATTTCTCGTCTAGCGTGATTCCTAGGAAAACTGTCTGATTAACAAATTCTAATTTTTGGCCATTCAATGTGATGTCTCATTCGCTACTTCTAACATTAGGTAATTTAAATCTAATGCATTTTGTTTTTTTTTTCATTAAGTACTAAATTATTTACCGTAAACCAATCTTGGACCTGAAGAATAGAGTTATTCACGTCGTCAAGATTTTGTGTCCGTCGGTCTATTTTAAAGATCAATGATGTGTCATCTGCAAATAACACCATCTTCGGTTGTTTTTGAAGTAATTGGGGTAAATCATTGATATAAACTAAAAAGAAGAATGGACCCAATATCCAACCTTGAGGAACGCCCGTTGTCATATCAGTCAGTAGTTCCATCATGGAACTGTTAATGGTACTAGTGGCAAGGAAGGTAATTTATACAATTTATTTATTTTGTACATTTTACAACGTGCCAATGCCGCCAGTCTCTAGGGTAGGTACATACATTACCAGTCGAAAGCTATCACGAGAAGAATACACTACTTTTTTATACCTTCTGCGAAGTACCTACACACAATTCGCTTATCAATTTTTTTTTTTTGTTAAGTGCTTGATGCAATTCATTACGTAGAATATTATTGGCCGGCTAGAGGCTGCGTATTATGAGTTACTTTAGGTTGTGCGTGAATGTCCCTCGGTCGCAGGCGGCGGGTCGCAGGCGCTGGTGGGCGTGCTGCTGGGCGCGAAGGCGGCGGCGCAGCTGCTGGCGGCGCCGCTGGCGGGCGCCGCCGTGTGCCGCCGCGGCGCCGCGCCCGTGCTGCGCGCCGCCACCGCCACGCTCGCCGCGGCCGCCATCGGTATCACACAGCCTCGAGACCTCGCGTGCAAAGTCCGATGTTGAGATTGGCCACTTGAGCCCTCGCCCGCCAATCAGGCGAGATCTCGCCGTCTTTGATAGTACTTGAGATTTGGAGACTTTCGAGATCGATATTTCGCCTAGTTTTGAAATAATGTTATTGTTGTTACGCACCACAATTAATGTCTGGTACATGGTGACATTAGTTACCACTAGCGCCATCTAGTATCGAGTAGCAGAACTAATAGAGTCAAGACCCTTCTAGAAATTTCGATGCTAGAACTTTCTAGAACCATCAACATCTGGTCAGTCGGGGCCGGTATGTACTCGAACCTTCTAGATGTTTCTACAATAGAAGGTTCTAGAACTATTTGCGGCACTATATAAGGCTGGGTTTAAGCCACGATCGAGTCAGAGCTGGATAAGCGATGCAAGCGAATACATCGAAAGCGATCTTCAAGTGCGACTTAAGTGCAATTGTGTTTTATAATTAGTGTGATTGAGTTGTTATTAGTGTTGTTCAATTAAAGTGTAATTTTTGGTAATTTATATCGGTAGTTTTAATTGCTACGAACCCCGACGCTCGTAACATTTGGTGTCAGAAGCGAGTGTTACCTAAAGACGACACGGAGGGTATCCGTACCTGGAGCCAACAGGAGACGGACCAGATACGTTTTGTTGGAGCTATGCCGCTGAGGTCGGAGGGCCAGCTACCAACCACGGAGGCCGAACCGTCCGCAGCAGCTCCAGCATCAGCAGCACCAGACTTTGCTGTCCTGATGATGATGCTGCAGGAGCAGTCCCGCCAACAGGATGAACAGGCTCGTCGGTTGGAAGAACAGCTCCAGCGGGACAAGGAGGAACAGGCCCGCCGACAGGAGGAACAGGCTCGTCGGTTGGAAAAACAGCTCCAACGTGATAAATAGGAGCAAGCGCGCCGCCAGGAAGAGCAGATGCTTCCAGGAAGAGGAGGGGTCCTTATGAAGGACCTTCACACTACCTTCGGGAAAGACAAGGAGGTGAAAGATAAGGTTGCTCAATATGACAATCGCCTATCGGAAGCTAAAATCCGAATCGAGCAAGTGAGTAATCGGGTTGACAACGTGATGGCTAACGTGAAGAAAACCGTGATGGCTGACGTAAAGAAAACGCTGGATCACCTTAAACTTGCGGATGGAATCGCAGCTCCCGTAGCTACAACACCTTCGCTACGTGATTCAAAGTGCCACCGTTCGACGGAACTTCTTCCTGGTCGGCCTACAAAATCCAATTTGAGGAATGTCATGTCTGGTCTGTCATGAAGGCGAACGGTTGGAATAAAAGTCAGGCCATGACTGCCCTCACCCTAGGCCTGCGTGACCAGGCCTTAACTGTTCTGGAAGCTCTCGGTAAGGAAGTGACTTACGAGCAGCTCCTTGAGGCATTGGAGGCTCGGTATGGCGACGCTCACCTGGAACACATGTTTCGTGCGCAGCTCAAGGATCGCGTGCAACGCAGTAACGAAAACCTGCAGCAGTGGGCCCTTGAAGTGGAGAAGCTGGCGCGTAAAGCTTACCAGTCCGTACCTGCGCTTGTTGATGGGAACTTGGCGCTGGCATTCATCGATGGAATCCGCGACCTTGAAGTTAGAGCTGCTGTGAGGCTCGGGCACCACGGGACGCTTAAGGACGTCTTGGCCCATGCACTGGAGGTGGGAGCTGTGCGTCAGATCATCGTTCCCATCGCGTCACGGAGGTTGTAGCGGCTACAGTTCGCGACCGCAATAAAGGATACAGCCCTAGGTGCTACGGCTGTGGGGAAAGGGGCCACCTTCGATCCAGTTGCCCTAAGCGAACTGCAGAAAGGGTAGACAATGACCTTCCATGGAAAGTGGCACGAAGTTTGGTCAGAGCCACCGACATATCAGGGGTACGTGGGCTGAACCTTTGTGATCAGGAACAGATTATAGAAAAAGGCACACTAGTTGGTACTAGGCAAGAAAGTAAAGAAGTCGTACCTGTGGGGATGCTCAAGACAGACCTCAGCAACGAGTGGAAGGAAAGCCTACAACGTGCACAGCAGGATGATTCGGACATCAAGCCGATTCTGGAGTGGATGAAGGCCAGAGCTCCTAAGCCCAGGTGGAGCGACGTCTCAGCGATGAGTTCGATCATAAAAAGCTATTGGGCCCAATGGGACATCTTGGTGATTCAGGATGGAGTCCTGTGCCGTAAATGTGAAAATGCTCGGGGAGACAGCTGTCATTTGCAAATGGTTGTCCCTAAAGCTCAAGTACCGGATGTTCTACAGCTGTACCATAATGGTTGTTCAGGAGGTCATCTGGGAGTAAAATGGACTCTACTGAAGATACGAGAACGGTTTTACTGGGTCCACTGTCGGGACGATGTCGAGGACTGGTGTCGCAAATGTACAATTTGTGCTCGATCGTGGCTTACCACGATCGAGTCAGAGCTGGATAACCGATACAAGCGAATACATCGAAAGCGATCTTCAAGTGCGACCTAAGTGCAATTGTGTTTTATAATTAGTGTGTTTAGTTGTTATTAGTGTTGTTCAATTAAAGTGTAATTTTTGGTAATTTATATCGGCAGTTTTAATTGTCACGAACCCCGAAACTCGTAACATTATTTATTTATATTTCACTTGTACTTACCCCACACAAATTCGTACTAGGTACTTGCTATGTAAATATCAGTGACAGGAAGTTACTATAACATCAATACATATAATAAAATCGTAACTGGTCGCTGTCTGTACATGGAAGATATGTAAGAAAAATTAGGGAGCCTATGAGCCTTATGAACGAAATAGAACCCAAAACAATGATTTTTAGAATTCTTGTCTGTTTGTCTGTACGTTTGTGCACGCTAATCTCAGAAAAGGCTAAACCGATTTGAATGCGGTTTTCACTAATGCGTTTTGGTTTCCTCCACTTAAAATTGGTGCTTGTTTCATTTCAATCGGTTTATAAATAAAAAAGTTATACCTATCAAATCAATCTAAAGAATCTAAAATAATATTATAAAGCTGAAGAGTTTGTTTGTTGGTTTGGTTGAACGCGCTAATCTCACGAACTGGTTCGAATTAAAAAATTCTTTTTGTGTTGGATAGTCCATTGATTGAGGAAGGCTATAGGCTATATATCATCACGCTGCGACTAATAGGAGCATCAATGGAAAATGTTGCAAAAACGGGAAAAATTATTCCTTTTTGAAAGCTTCCGTTGCGAGCGCTGCACGCTGCGTAAACGATTTAAGTTACGCAAAAATCATGTAGTACATGATGGAATTGTTCCTCTTTAAAAGTTCTATAAAAACGTCCGCGACAGCATGTCTATCTTTTAAGATTGACTGACTATAACCTTTTTTATGGTAATCAAATTTGTTGGAAATTAATGCATTATTTGCGAAGATTTTTTATCAACATAAAGAAAAAAAAAAGAAAGAAAGAAAATGCATTTATTTGCGGCAAACATGACGCATGAAAAAAGGACATAACACACAAAAAAACAAGTTGGGGGTAAACATGCGTCACATTCACGCAAAACGGCCATCGCTCAGCATAATGCTAAGACCCTATACGAGACAGAGCCCAAGCGCTGGTTTTCAGCGGCAGCCGGCGTTGACGTGATGACGTTAACCAGTGCAGCATGCAATTATACATAAATAAATAAAAACAACAATCAAAACAAGAAAATAAAATAAACTATTCAACATATGATTCGACACAGAACAAAAAAACAAAAATCAAAACATGACCTATAATAAAAATAAACATACATAAAAGAAAAGATGGTGAAACATTAAACATATATGGTGAGGTGTAGTAGTACTACCTATAGTATAAGGTCTATGACCCTATCCATATGAATGTATCTTCTATTAATATATTAACTCATTTATACTCTTGCAGTCAGTAATTAAAGGTAATCGCTTGAGAACAGTTGTTTCAATAACACTACATCCCCACATGGCGACCCTTGCCATTTTTGGGGCGCGTGACGCGACTTCTATCTCGGCGTAGTGTTACGGCTCCAAAGCAAAGTAAATAAATTAAACTCTTTGTAATAAATTGGCGTGAAAATATTTGTGGATAATGGAACTTTCGTAATTAAAATGAATCAAGTACATTTAAAAAGTTAATTTAACGTCCGGAAATCAGTGAGAATGTGTCGTTCCAACGTAGAAAAGGAGACGGTCTTCGTGAACCAGAATTCTGCTGGTTCCAATAATGCACACGTTGAAGAATTGAAGGCACATATTTCGACGATCAGTATTATCCTCATAGTAATTTGCGTTTTACTGGGTCTTGGCATTATATATTTTGCGTGGAAGCAGTACAGGAATTGTCACCATTCCTGGATCAGGGACCAGATTTTGCAGAACAGCCTGCGACGATCGTTCAACCGTTCCAGAGCAATTCGCGGAGAAGAGCAAGCAAATCTTCCAATGACGTAGAAGTCGGAGTATTCATCATACTCATCTGGCAGCTGTGCGGTATCATTTATTTAGTGAAGTGCATACCAAGTGCGTCTCAAGTGCGTTGTGCGTATTATAGTGCGTAAGATGAATTCGCGAATCACCATATAAATAAAGAGACAATAAAATGATAATAGACATTAAGAATTAAAATAATGAACTCTAAGATAAATTAGCAGTTTAAGTTTGTTTTGAGTGATCGTATATCATCATGTATCATCTTACACGCTGTGTCCCCTACTACAGTAATTCACTGTGAGAATCGGGTATGTATTAAATGGTTTAATTAATATATATTACTTTTGCATGAGGGAATGGAAGATGAATTGTTACTTTGTTTAAATGATCTTATATCAATAAGGAAATATTTAATTAAAAAGGGAAAAACACGATTTAAGGGTAATATTGTTAAGAATAAATTATGTGAGGTTGAAACAATTTATGAGAAAAGTAAAGGATTAATAAAGCTATTATCTACAAAACCAGGAGTAAAATCAGAATTGTTAAAATCATTATCAGTTACGAAAAGCGAAATAGAATCGTGTTATTCGCAAATTAATGTTTTGTGCGCTGTAATTAAATCAGACTGTGATAGTGACAGTGATATTTCTGAAGCAAGTCCAAATTCAGAATCAATCATGGAGTTCGATTTAAAAACGGCATGTAGTTTGATTCCAGTAATGACCAATAACGAAAATAATATCAGAAGTATCATTGACTCTATAGAAATGTACGCAGACATGTTGTCGGAAACGGGGAAAAAGTTACTAATGACATTCGTTTTGAAAAGTAGATTATCAGAAAATGCAAAATTACGTATAACCAATAATTACACATCTGTGAACGATTTTGTCAGAGATTTACGTGTTGCACTTTTACCAAAAAAATCGTTTACTGCAATACAATCACGATTACAAAACGCAACGCAAGGCTGGCGTACAATTGATCAGTTTGGAACAGAATTAGAAAAGTTATTTACTAATCTGACCATATCGCAAGCAAATGGTAATTCTGATAGTTATTCCGTACTCAAGCCCATAAACGAAAAAACGGCAATTAAGCGATTCGCAGATGGATTGAAGGATTCGAGACTAAGTACGATTATTGCTGCACGTAATTATGACAGTTTAAAGGACGCGATCCAGGCAGCGAAAGATGAAGAGTTGACATCGGCATCGACTTCGACCAACGAAAATGTCATGCAGTTTTCACACCGCGGAAGAGGTAAGTTTCATAACAATAACAACAACTTTAGGAATGGCCGTGGTTCTCATAGTCAGCAGTTAAACCAACGCAGTCGAGGACATCATTATCAGCATAATTCAAATAATTTGAGAGGTAATTTTAGCCATAATTCAAATAACTTCGGCAGACGTGATTTCAATAACTCACGTGGGCGATCATCCCATAACTATCGTGGTAACGGACGTGGACGAGATTATCAAACTTCGAACGAGAATCGATCGAGTAATGAAACTCGTAGTAAAGGTCGTACCAATAGAATATTTTATTCCAGCAATGAACAAGATAAGAACGATAGTATGCCTACAACAAACGAAATGCAGTTTTTTCGATCTTAAACATAACATTTTAGCTTTGCAAGGTAAGGCAAAATTTTTAGCATTATACATAGGTAATAGGAAATATTATTGGTTAATAGATACCGGAGCATCTTTGTCCGTAATTAAAAAAGATGCGTTACCATACGATAGTGCAGTAATTAGAGATGAAACCATCATAAATGGTATTGGAGGTAAAATTAGTTCATCAGGGTTTGTTCAACTTAGCTTGACTCATCGTGATGACCAACACTTTGTTGACTTTAATATCAAGCTTCACGTTTTTGATAACATACCATTAAAGGCAGATGGAATATTAGGTTTAGATTTTCTTTGTCAGTACGCTTCAAATATAAACTTAGAAACTAATGTCATTAACCTATCTAATTATGGAAAGTATTATTCATTAGAACTAAGTGATGTCATAGATTACTCAGCTGAGGTGTTACATATCCCAGCACGAAGTGAGTCGATACATTATTTGCTATTAAATATTGAGAATATGAATGACTGTATTATCCATAGCGAACAGTTAGCGGAAAATGTTTTTCTAGCGGGATGTATTGGACGAATAAAAAATAATAGATTACCGGTTAAAATTTTGAACACTAACGAGCATGATATTTACCTACCAACTTTTCAACCACAGATATATTCAATTGAAGAGTTTCACTTATGCAATTTTAAATCAAACGCTAACAGTTTAGAACGAGCAAAGAACTTATTAAACATTTTAAATTTAAATCATTTAAAAATGGACGAACGGAAATCAATTGAAGAATTATGTTCTAAATATTCGGATGTTTTCTTTTTACCAGGTGATAAGTTAACGACTACAAGTGTTTATGAACAATCCATAACTATAAAACCAAATACAAGTCCGGTTTATACGAAGCAGTACCGATTGCCGCATTCTTTGAAAAATGAAGTAAATAGGCAAATTCAAAAAATGATTGACAATGACATTATAGAAGAGGCGAAGAGTGAATGGTCGAGTCCTGTTTTACTGGTACCAAAAAAAAGTAGCAACGATAAAAAATGGCGACTAGTGGTCGATTATCGGAAGCTTAATGACCGTATTGTAGACGATAAATTTCCTTTGCCAAGTATTACGGAAATTTTGGATTCGCTCTCTGGCTCAGTCTATTTTTCGCATTTAGATCTTAATCAAGGATATTACCAAGTAGCTTTAGATAAAAACAGTAGAGAGTATACAGCATTTACAACTAGTACTGGGCAATACCAGATGAAGAGGCTACCTATGGGATTAAAAACAAGTCCGAGTGCTTTTAGTAGAGTAATGTCAGTTGCTATGTCTGGGTTAACATACGATAAATGTTTTATATATTTAGACGATTTAGTAGTCTTTGGGAGAAATTTAGATATCCATAATAAAAACTTAACAGACGTCTTGGAAAGACTTAGGAAAATTAATTTAAAATTAAATCCAGAAAAATGTAATTTTTTAAAGAAAGAAATTCTTTATTTAGGGCATTTAGTATCAGAAAATGGAGTCTTACCCGACCCAATTAAAGTAGAAGTATTGAAAAATTACCCTGTACCAAGTAATACCGATGAAGTAAAAAGATTTGTAGCATTTTGTAACTATTATAGGAAATTCATTAAAAACTTTGCAAGAATAACTTGTCCATTAAATAAATTAACTAGAAAACATGTACCATTTGTTTGGACTGAAGAGTGTCAAAGTGCGTTTGAAGCAATGAAACATGCTTTAAGTACACCACCAGTATTAGATTTTCCAGATTTTTCAGAAAATAATGAGTTTGTCATTCAAACAGATGCGTCAGGGACGGCTATTGGAGCAGTCTTGTGCAATCAAAATATGAAACCTGTAGCTTATGCTAGCAGACCTCTGAATAAAGCTGAACTCAATTATCCAACCATTCAGAAAGAGTTAGTTGCAATTGTTTGGGCTGTAAAGTATTTTAGACCCTATGTATACGGTAAATCATTTACAATTATGACAGACCATAAGCCTTTAATATATTTATTTTCAATGAAGGACCCATCTAGCAGACTACTTAAATTTAGACTAGCACTAGAAGAATACGATTTTAAAATTTTATATTTAAAAGGAAAAGATAATAGCATAGCAGATGCATTATCTAGAATTAATATAACATCGGATACTTTAAAACAGATGAATAATGAAATTTCTTTAGTTATGACTAGAGCTCAGAAAAAACGTTTAGATGTAGGAAAACAATTGGATACACCTAGTTTTAGTAAACGAGACGAAACGTGGCCTGATCAACCACGAGTAGTTGAGGTACTAAAAATTCCGAATAATTCTGTAGAAATGAGTTTTATAGGAAGTGATGAATTAAATAAATTAAAAAGACAAAATAATATAGATGAAGAAAAGGAATGTTTTATTTATAACAATCGAAAGAAGATGTTGTATATTAATCTTAACTTTAGAGCACAACTTACGCGAGCCGAATTTGTGACTAAGTTAGGTCATTTTTGTAAACGAATAGGTATAAATGAGCTATGCATAGTAAAAAATAAGGAATATGAGAGTTTTATTAAAGATGTATTAAAAGAGATAAAAGACAATAAGGATTGGACCGGTCCACGTATTTATGTATTGAGAGGAGTTAGGAGAATTTATAATGAAGAAGAAAGAAAGTATATTTTACATGACTTTCACCTACTACCTACCGCAGGACATGCAGGAGTACGTAGGATGACCAATAATATTAAGAGACATTTTTACTGGCCAGGCTTAGACAACGATATTAGACAATTTGTGAGTAAATGCATTAAATGTCAGAAAATGAAGCATTGTAGGTATATCAAGGCGCCCATGGAGATAACTACAACGGCTTCACATGCTTTTGAAAAAATTTATCTGGACGTCGTAGGTCCATTAGAAAAAGACATTGAAGGAAATTGTTATATTTTGACACTGCAGTGCGAGCTTACTAAGTTCGTAGAGGCCTATCCTTTGAAAACTAAGGAAACCGTAAGTATTGCTAAAGCATTAGTTAATAATTTTATTTTAAGATTTGGAATACCTAATACCATCGCAACTGATCGTGGAACAGAATTTGTATCGTCAGTAATGGAACAGGTATGTAAACTTTTATGTATAAATAAATTAATGTCTACAGCGTATCACCATCAAACCATCGGTGCGCTCGAAAATTCACATAAAAATTTAGGATCGTTTTTACGAATACAGTGTAATGGTCAAAAAGACACATGGAGTCACTGGCTACCATTTTGGTGTTACAGTTTCAACAATACAGTTCATACAGAGACAAAGTACACACCATTCGAACTGGTATTTGGTAGAGCTAGTATAGTACCATCTAGAGTTAGTCAGTACATAGAACCATTGTACAATCCAGAAAGTTATCCTTTAGATCTTAAGTATAGGTTACAAGTAGCACATCAAGATGCTCGTAATAATCTACTTATAAGTAAACAAAACCGTAAGAGTTGTTATGATAAGTCTTTAAATAATGTGACATACAGTAAAGGACAACAAATTTTAATTAGAAATGAAATAGCTAATAAGTTAGATCCTCAATGGGAGGGACCATTTGTTGTTTTAAATGATTTAGGTGTTAATGTAGAAATATTAAAATTTAATAAACCCTATTTAATCCATAAAAATAGAACCAAACCTTTGGTAACATAAGAAATGATATTAAGTTACATTTACGTAAAAAAAAAAAAAAAAAAATTGTAAACTATATATTTTTTTTTTTTCTATCACCCCTGAGGTGAGGTGTAGTAGTACTACCTATAGTATAAGGTCTATGACCCTATCCATATGAATGTATCTTCTATTAATATATTAACTCATTTATACTCTTGCAGTCAGTAATTAAAGGTAATCGCTTGAGAACAGTTGTTTCAATAACACTACATCCCCCACAATGGTAACATTCCGGGCAACGAATCTCGCGCCGCGCCGGATATAGGTTATCTGTGCGCGTTCGCAGCTGTCACAATGCATGAAAATAAAATGCATGCATTAATATCATTAATATCATGCATTAATATCATGTTGCATGCAATGCATGCAACATGATATTAATCCTTATCCAAATAAATACGTTAATCATCACAAGTATTTAATTGTGAACAAAATTGCCCTTGACATCATTTGATTTCATCATCAACATCTTAGGGAGATATCATAATTTTAAAATAACCCCGCAACAAAATAGGTATGACAACGTTCGGGTCGGTTTAATTCTCGCGCGCATGACGGGCAAGGCGGGCCAAGGGGAGCGCCGCGCTGGCAGGCTGCCGCGCTAACCTCTGAAACTACCAGTCGGATTTGAAAAAATATTTATTCATTTGATAGCCAAATTCTTGAATAAGGCTATACATATATAGGCTATTTAACATCACGCTAGGGCCCTTAGGAGCTCAGCAAAAAGAAGATATATCGCGGGTCAGGCAATGCGATGCGACGGGGTGGATCGGGGAACAAGAAATTCCACGCGGACGAAGTCGCGGGCAGGAGCTAGTCATCAATATAAACGATGTGGCAAACATACGTATTATTGACACTAAGCAAACTTAATACAATTTATATGGGAGCACCCATCTATGGGCATACCCTATCCATTAAAAAAGAATACAGTCGAATTCCTTGCATCGAACCTCCTCCTTTTTGCAGTCGGTTAGTTATGTACAGGTACGGCACTTGTAGCCACAACGCATCCCATGACAATTCCACTAAGTCACCACTGAAAAGTCATAGGAAAGCAAACAACGCAATTTGGTTTACTTGAATTTTTACCAGTAACTTTGGTTTAAAAACCAAACCACTGAACCGATTTTGATGAAATTTCTATGCAGATTATATATTTTACTGGCTTCTGCCCGCGGCTTCGCCCGCGTGGATGTCGGAAATTATCCCACGGGAACATGCTACCAGCATAAAAAGTATGTCCTTCCCCAGGATGCCATCTATCTCTTTGCCAAATCAGAAGTTCAGTGGTTTAGTTGTGAAAATGTAACATACAGTTTAAAGCTCAAATCCTCCTCTTAAAAGTCGAATTACCCCTTTTTGCACCGTCAGGGGTCAATTTTCGACAACTTTACATACTTATTATTAATTATTTTCTGTCAAAATTATTAATACTGAGTTTCGAATTAATTATGGACCGCGCATTCAATTACTTCCACACAAACTTCAACACCCTACAACATCCCTCGTTTGAAGGGTAGTTTTGAAAAATTTATAATGATAAACTTTATTACTTACGTAAGCAAGTATTCTTGCCAATTTTCAAATTTATTAACCTATAGAATAAGATTTTTCATATAAACTGTATCCCCGCTTTTCACCCCCACAAGGGTGGAATTTTGAAAAATCGTTTGGGATGTGTTCGTAACTTGACTCAAATATTATTTAAACTAATTTTCGAGTTAATCAAGCCACGCTGTAAAATCCTCCCCTGTAAAATTGAGTACCCCTTTTCAGCCCGTCAGGGGTAGATTTTCGAAAAACCCTGATACACATTATTCTTTCAATCTTAGGTATAAATATTGAGTTTCGAGTAAATCGGACTGCGCGCTAAAATTCTTCAATACAAACTTTGAAACCCCCAATCCCTTGTTAGGGGGTAGTTTAGAAAAAAAAACTGGCTATCTTCATAATTTATTTAGATAAGTATTCGTGCCAAGTTTCAAGTTTATTAACTCAAGGAATAAAAATGTTTATACAAACGAAATTTCACCCTCAGAAAAGATTCACCCCAAGAAAGGATTTTTCGAAATTCCACCCCTATGGGTGGAATTTTGAAAAATCCTTTCTTAGTGGATTCCTACTCTTCACGAAGAACACACCCTCTAAATTTCATGTCTCTAGGACCAGCGGTTTAGGTTGTTCATTTATTGTTGATGTATCAGTCAGTCAGTCAGTCAGGACTTTGAATTTTATATACAATAGATATACAGGAAGATTTTTTAGTCACCGTCCAAATTTTGATATATTAATCTTTGGCGAAAATCATTGAATATCTATTTTTTCTTTTAGTATCACTCAATACAAAAATATTGAGATATCACATCACAAAGTTATCTATAAAAAGTTAATGTTTCTGGACACTGCCGCGCCGTGCGTACGCGCTAGGTGAAATTACGCGGGCCGGCCCGCCCCGCGCGCCGCCGCAATTCATTGATAACACAATAATAGACAAAGTTCCAAATTTTCCCTTCATACTTTCCCGGGCTTAGGACCGTCAATAAGCAAAAGGTTTGTGCTATGTGCACTATGATTAGAATGTAATCCTTAATTAATGAATAACAAATAAAGTAAAAATAAATTAGATAAATAAGAACTTTAGACCTTATTAAAACCGTGCCAAAACGTTTTGCTTTTATGCGTCTTTAAAAAATTTGAATCAATTTATGTACAAATAATTAAAAATTTAATCAAAATTATCTTAGAACAATCACATTAACAGTACTTTAATAAATGTTCAAAATGCATACCGTTTCTCTCTAAACAGAGTCTTGCACGTTTTTGCACATTATTTATAATTTTGTTGAGCACTACAGTGTCACTTTTCACTTCACTTCTTGCACGTACAATTTGCTCTTATAATGGTCTAGGCTTTGAGCTTCTTCCACATACACTCGTCGTTTTATTTCGCCCCACAAAAAAAAGGCACATGGAGTAAGATCTGGTGACTGGGGTGCGAAGCGCCGCGCTGCATCTCGCATACTCGATCTAGGGCTCCGTTCAAAGAAATCGAAGATATCTTCTTCGATCTTTACTGCGAGTCTTGTCCTGCCACGTCCTTGAGCGTGTGTAGGAGCTATAAATTTGCCATGGTTTATTAGCCTCTAATTTGCGGCCAAAATCGTTTGACGATTAGGTACTGAAGAATTTATTATCCCTTGATTGCGAAGGCGAGGAATACTTTCTGCTTCGTACAGTCTCTGGGCACCGTTCAAGCTTTCACCACTAAGTATGTAAGATCGCACCATTTCGTAATACTCGTTGTAGGAATACATTGTAAACAAATTTACGATAGCGCGGGGCGCCGCCGGCGGGTTGCGCGGGAACACGGAAGGAAGCGCTGCCCTTTTCATTGAATGTTTGCGCGGCGAGTGTGTACGTTTAACTTGTGACCACGCAGAGCGGATAATTCTTTCGAGAAAATGATTTAATATGAAAATTTTACGTATCGATTTTTTTTCAAAAATGGAATTAGTGAATGATACCTAATGCCTAGAAAAAATTTGGACGGTGACTAAAAATTCTTCCTGTATATATACATAGATAGATAAGCCAATTTGCAGAATTTTAAAATCGGCTTATAAATAACAGAGTTCTGAGGTAAAAACATAAAAAAACAACCGAATTGATAACCTCCTCCTTTTTTTTGAAGCTCAACTATTTTGAAGGGAACGTAATGATCCAACACACGCCACCACCAGCGAGACATTTGATTGAGTGCATGAGATACTCTCAGCCGCCAAGGCACATTCAATCAATGAAAGACTTTATAGTAGGTACCTACATAATGCTCACATATATGCTACGCAATTATACAATACTAAGACATTGAATGTAGACAATGCATAGATAGTTTATTACAATCTGCAAATCAAATCAAATCAAATCAAATCATCTTTATTGTGGACTATAGGTATACATCTTATATACAGGTCTTAAATAATTAAAATAGTTCAGCTATGTCCCGCCGTTGAGGCATACAATAATAAAATACAAATCAGAAATTAAAACACAATTAGTCATATTAGTCTCGATACATTATTAAAATATTACAAATTATAAATACATACAAATTCAATTCCAAGTCATATTAGTCATAAAAAAAATAAAAATAATAATAATGTTTATTTTATCTCCACAAATTACATTCTTAAACATCTTAAGTTGACATTGACATAATTCATTATGATACTTATTTTTCCTTTCTTGTCATTAGAATACAATATTTTTGTCACACAAGTAATGCAGCACGTCTAACAATATTTTCGAACGCTCAATCAATTCGTTTAGTCGGCGTTGAGCCAAGCATTATTGTAATGTAATGTAATGTAATCCCCCCACTTGCGTGTGCATTTTATTCAAGATTAAAAATTCGTTTCATTCAGTAGGAGCATTGGGGTGGTACTCGTATTTTATTTTATTACTTTAAACAGTACCCCATGAAGGCTGAATCTTTAGCCGGTCTGAAACTTGGTTGAGCTAATTGTCCCCTCGTTCCTCGATTATGTATGTACTTACTTTGTTGTCTACAGTTCTATGGGGAATGTCTATTCCCCATAGAACTGTAGACAATCTGATTTTGATTTGCCATTTAACCTAGGTTCTAGGCATACATACATCTCATTCGCTTGTCCACATCCCAATTTATTTGGAGTCGACGGAACATGTATTTTTCTTTAGCCACCAGAGGGCAGGGTGGCGGGGGGGGGGGGATCTGTGAAGTGAGCTTAAGATTTTAAGTAGTATGTACGTGTAGCCTGTGTGTGCGCAGTGTTCACGTGCGTGAGCGGACGCGTAGGCTGGCGCGCAGCGCTGTGCGTGGCGCTGGGGCGCGTGGCGCACGGCGCGGGCGCGGCGCTGGCGGGCGTGGCCGGGCTGGCGCTGGCGGCGCGCGCCGTGCCGCAGCAACAGCGTGACCGAGCCATCGGCGCGCTACTCGGAGCCGTAGCGCTTGGTAGCACACTCTGCCTGTCTCCCTCACTCAGCCACACGCACACTCACCCACACACTCATATTCACCCAGCCAGACGCATCGATTCACATGGCTCACGAAATACATTCAGATTTAAGACTGCACATGTATGCACCACAACTTCACGTTTTGATTTCACATAACATACAAACAGAACACACCTGACACAGGTTATAATAATAAGTTGTGCTAAAGAAGCACACGTAGCTCGTACTAGTTTACAATCTGCCCAAAAGCTTCTTTAGCACAACCCCGAAGAACAAGTGTTGGCATAAAGAAGCATTTGTGAATACGCTTATTATAATTATAACAAACAGAACGCATTGCCTTCTTCGCCGAGGCATACGTAGCTCGCATTTATTTGTCTGTCCGAAAGCTTCTATTGCCCATCCCTGATGCTCCCTGTTAGACCCCGTACAAGTGTTGGCACGAAGAAGCATTGGTTACGCGTTCACTAGTCACTGTGTCTCTCTCTATGTACTCTCTGTACATAGAGAGAGACACACACGCAGGTATTAACAATCTCATACCAAGCTTGATTTCAATTGGGCGATTATTCCCGCCTCTGAAGTGGTCGTTGCTGACCCGCGCGGTGGTGCGGGTGTGTTGGTAACTCGGTATGTTGCAGGCGTGTTGGTGGGCTACCCGTTCGGTGGCGCCACGTACGCGCTGTGGTCTCGCGGCGCTCCTTTCCTGCTCATCGCCGCCGCACTCATCGCTAACTTCGGTAATCAACGAGCGATTTTGTATTTATTTGCGTATACTTGAGTTCTATAAGTCAGTTAATTGTCCAATGCCCATTAATTTCAGCCATGCAATACATGTTTCTGGATAAGGAGGAGTTTAATCGCGTAAGTTTGTATGTATTAGTTTTGAACTGAGTTACCAAGTTGCCGACTTAAATAATGTAGCAGAACTTTGGTACCTGTACTACGTGTTGTGTCTGCTTCCGTTGTGTTCGCATCACGCACTAAAGCAACAAAAAAACATAACTGATTGAATTGATTTGTCATAATTCGGGACCCTGGGACTCGGACTGCGATTCGGACCTTTGGGAGGCGTACGAGGGGCCGAAGCCAACTCACAGAGGCCCTTTATGCGTTTTTAATGGAATGAGGCATCTACGATTTTGCTTGTTCGCACTATGCGAGTGTACCCAAGGACAACTTCCGGTTGGTGCAGGGCATTTTATTTTATTTTATTATGGGACAATAAACAGCTACAATATAAAATGTTTACATTTGTTATTTAACAATTAGATACATAACGCATGCTTAATGGAATACTGACTTAACTCAAAAAAAGACGATTTTTGGGAAAACGCAAAAGAAGATCTTGCTATGAGGACTTATCCTACTTGTTGATGCATAAAAATAAAACTGATTTATATTAATCATGAATGCTTGTAATTTGAACGTCTATGATTAACTATTGATGAGATCTGAGTAAAAAAAAAACGGAAATCACATCTGACCTATCTACTAATGGGTCAGTATTCCATTAAGCATGCGATAAGTAGTATTGTTGCGCGCCACAATTAATGCCTGATACACGGTGCCATCAGTTACCACTAGCGCCATCTAGTTTCGAATAGCCGAACTAATAGTCCCTAGCGCCATCTATTATCGAGTAGAGATGTCGGTGCTGGAACTTACTAGAACTGTCGACATCTGGTCAGTTGGGGCCGGTATGTGTTCGAACATTCTAGATGTTTCTACAATAGAAGGTTCTGGAATTATCTGCGGCACTATATAAGGACGGTACTAGCCGCGACCAATCAGACTTGGTTCTGCGATAGAAGCGAATACATCGAAAGCGATCTTCAAGTGCGACATAAGAGCGATTGTGTTTTATAATTAGTGTGTTTGAGTTGTTATTAGTGTTGTTTAATTAAAGTGTAACTTTTGGTAATTTTTATCGGCAGTTTTTATTGTCACGAACCCGAAGCTCGTAACAGTATTAACAATATTGCAGGCCACTAGATTATCCGCATGTTAACACAATTAGGATAAGGTAAAAAGTGCCACTAGATTAGCATTACTCAGATATATAAACAAATTGATTATTAAAACAATATAATAAATTAATTATTAAAAACGAAATATATACAATATAATAATATTTGGATAAGATTAAGGGATTGTTCCTTATTATCACAAATAAGAATTAAGACAGAAAAAAAAGGATTTGATAGTATGTACAAAACAATTCATTAATAAAAATAATTAAAATGTTTTAAGTAAATTAAATTTAGAATAAAGGGTGAGCCCTTTATTCTAAATTTAATTTTATCGCGATATGATCGAGAAACAACGTTTTCTAATGTTAACATGTTATATTTGCTTAGCAATTGTGAATATGACAAACACCTTTTATAGCACCTATAGTACATGGCTCGAAGAAATTTACGCTGGACTTTCTCGATCATATCGCTATTTCTTATTATCATTAGATAAAATTTTAAAAACATTAGACTTAAATTTCGATTTGGAACATACAAAAATATCAATATCAATGAAGTTGCGATTATAAGACTCCAGTATACGACGAACAGGGCAACGCAATCCTGAATTAGTCCGACAGGTTTTAACAGCGAACAATGTACCTGCACGGACACTACGCTTATTCACAGTGCGGGGGACCACATAACATAACTTACTCGTGAGATCGATGGAATCAAAGTGATTATGAACAATACCATGTAGTATGTTGGCTTCTAGGTACTTACGTCTAGATTCTAATGATAACATGTTATATTTGCTTAGCAATTGTAAATATGACAAACACCTTTTATAGCACCTATAGTACATGGCTCGAAGAAATTTACGCTGGACTTTCTCGATCATATCTATATATTTTTTGTAAAACGGGTTCCAGATTGGGACCGCATATTCGAGCTGTGAGCGACCAAGCATCTTGTATAAGTAGAAATAGGTGGGGGGCCGTTTGAACTCAGTGGATGATCTCATGACAAAACCACACAGCTTAAATGAATTATTAACAATTCTTTCTACGTGTTGGTTAAGCGATAACTTATTGTCCAGTAGAACACCAAGATCTCTTACAATAGTGAATTTTTTGTGAAATTTATATAATGACATTTGCAGATGCTTAAGTGTAGTTTGTTGTCAAGACAATATGCTGAGAACCTACCTAAGTCTTCTTGAAAATTTAAGCAGTCTTCTATAGTAGTAATGGTTTTATAGACTTTCAAATCATCAGCATACATAAGAAATTTTGTACTTAAAAAGCATTTCCCAATGTCATTTATTATCTATTAAAAAGCAGTGGTCCCAGGATTGAGCCCTATGGAACACCAGAAGTTACAGACACTGTATCAGACTTATGGCCACTCACAACAACCTTCTGTGTTCTATTTGTAACGTAGGATGAAAACCACCGGAGCAAGTTTCCCCGTATGCCATTAAATGCAATTTTATTAAGTAAATTTTCGTGATCGACCTTGTCAAAGGCCTTTTTGAATTCTGTGTAAACAGCGTCACCTGCAAACGTATATCCATGTTTTCAAAAAGATAGTTGGTGAAGATTAATAGATTGGAAACAGTGGATCGGTGTTTAACAAAACCACGCTGTTCAGGAATTAATACGCTGTGCAGGATTGGATAGATTTCGTTATGTACAAGTCTTTCAAATAGCTTTGACAAGGTCGATAGAATTGAAATGGGTCGATATTGCTCAATATCATGTTTCGAGCCTCCTTGTGTACGGGCGTTATATTGGCCTGTTTCCATATTTCAGGAAACACCCCTTCACACAAGCTTCTATTGTTAATTATATGAAGCGGTCTATAGATGCTATTCGCAGTAGCCTTAAAAAACATGGCTGGGTATACATCAGGGCCAGCCCCTTTTGACGGATCGAGGTTTTTCAACTCTCGAAGTAATTTAGATTACCGCCCCATTGCACTCTTACCGACAGCTTTCAAAATATTCGAAAAAGCCATGTGTAATCGAGTATACGCATTTTGTGAAAAATATCATATATTTAATGACTGCCAAAACGGATTCCGGAAAAAGCGTTCCACTATCTTAGCCGTTTACAAATACATTCAAAAAGCCCTTGACATCATTAATGATAAAAAGTACGCGGTAGGACTTCTGCTGGATATGACTAAAGCATATGATAAAGTACAATTTGACATTTTATTAAATAAACTTTATAGTATAGGACTCCGCGGCAAATGTTATGACTGGTTCGTATCTTATTTGAAACATAGGGAACAAATAGTTGAAATTGAGCATTACAACATCAACAAAAATGAAATAGAATTAATCAGATCCGACAACAAGCAAATCACCGCCTCAATCCCGCAAGGAAGCGTAATAGGGTGTTTCTTATTTCTTGTTTACATAAACGACCTTCCTAATAATATAAATGAACCATGTGTCCTGTTTGCGGATGATATATCTATACTTACGTCATGCGAAAATAGCACCAATTTAAATGATAAATTAAACTCCGTACTAGGTTCTACAATAAATTGGATGACTGAACACAACCTAGAAATTAACTTCAGTAAAACTAAAATAATTACATTCCACCCTCGCCAAAAAATACCAATAAATATAAACTTTAGCTTCAAAAATAATAAATTAGAATTAGTTGACAAATTCACCCTACTAGGCCTAAATATTGATACACACATTGATTGGAAGTCACACATTCAGAAAATAAGAGCCAAAATATCGAAATTTTCATACGCCCTCCGCGAGATTAAAAAAACTACAGACCTTAAAACAGCTCTAGTAACGTACTACGCATACGCCTACGCATGGCTCAAATACGGTGTCATCTTATGGGGCAACAGCACCGACGCGCCCACGCTATTTACCCTACAAAAAAAGCTAATCAGAATCCTAGTAAATATTGAAGCCACCGATAATAGCTGTAAACCACACTTTCAGGAACTAAAGATTTTATCCCTACCCTGTCTCTATATATTTGAAGTTTGCAAGTTCGTACGCAAGTATCCAGAGTTCTTTACAAAAAGAGAGGACATACAAACGAACATTATTTTAAGACATAAAAATAGACTAAACTTACCTAAATCGCGACTAAAAATGCACTCCAATAGTACCTTCGTCATGTCCATAAAAATCTATAATAAGTTACCCGAAATAATAAAAAATTCAAATAAATATAACATCTTCATCAATAAATTGAAGCTTTTCCTTGTAAGCAAATGCTACTACAGTATAAGCGAATTCTTAAATGAAAATTATAAGTATAAGGATGTAATTTAACTAATTTTGACATTTTTTGTAATTCAATCAACTTCGTCATTTCTGTAATTTAATCAATTTTGACATTCCTGTAATTTTATAAATTTTGAATTGCCTGTATTCTTATTTTGACATTTGTAATTTCTTTTTTTATTGACATTTTCTAACAAATTTTAATGAATATATATATTCAATAACTATGAATCAAAGCACATCCAAAATTTTGCA
This sequence comes from Apamea epomidion, assembly GCA_947507525.1. Lineage (NCBI taxonomy): Eukaryota > Metazoa > Arthropoda > Insecta > Lepidoptera > Noctuidae > Apamea > Apamea epomidion. Next base: position 17,687,951 of record OX382245.1, on the reverse strand, counting down.
TGCTGTTGTATAGATACATTCATACATACATAGATAAATATTTTAATATGATAGATATATGTTTAATTGACCTTACCTAATAATTATTATGTACAATTATAACAGATTGATCTCAATGAAATAAAATGTTATATTTACCTATAAAAATTTAATGTTAATGACATATTTTAAAGATTGCTTATTGTTAATTTGTTTTCTAAACTTATTTTATTTTAATCATTAATTTTATACCTTTTGCTGTGCCCTACAGGGTCCATAATTGTACCATAGCTGTAAGCCATTGTAACACCTCTACAACATTATGGAATGCAAATAAATATATGAATATGAATATGAATATGAATATGAATATAGATTCCTCGATACATAGACTGTCGATTAAGATGTTAGCGTCACATTGAGTTGGCGGGGTCCACGTCGACAGCGTGGGCGATGCGGGTTCGAAAGCTGATAGAAAGTAATCGGAGAATAATCGGATATTGCAAACGAAGTCTGGAGCACTTGACTTAAGGTTTTGGTATTGCATCGTAGATGGGATGCCCGCATTGCAGAATATAGAAAAAAAACTGTGGAAGAACTATGGCCCCTGCCTGACCTATGTTTTATATTACTATACAATACATGGATAAAAGGGCAGAGGGTGACTTACACATTCAATAATGGACCACTAGCACATAGTGACGTAGCGACAAGGGCGTAGCATGTCCTGAGGTATTCCACGGCTATCAGGACGATTCCAGAAGTACGGTCAAGATCCCTACCAGCATCTCACTGGGATACTTCCTTTCTCCGAGCACGATTGATCTTGCGAATCTCCACTCAAGCCGGCTTCCAAAGGAAAGAAAGAGATGGGAGCTCTGTTCCTCGTCAGTGTTCACTCCGGCCGGTCAATAGAAAGTCAGAGTTGAGGAACAAGATTTCTTCCGGGAGATAGTCAGTGGGGTCGCTTCTATACAACAGCTCGCCACATGCTGCACTGCGGGTTTCTGTGTCTTTCTTGGTCGCGGTCTGACTCCTCACCTTAAACCTGTTTCGGCAAAGAAAACTACCGCCACAGACATAGCGTACATAGGAGCGCGCAAACCCCGCCACCATGTCAACGTAAAGATACGGCCGCGGCGGCGGTGCGAATATAATTATATATTTCCTATGAATATTTTTGTTTCTTTCACTGCGTAGCCGTGCATGGCGGGCGGCGGCGTGTCGTGGCGCGGCGTGGCGGCGCTGGCGCGGCGCGGCGCGGCGGGCACGTGCGCCGGCACCGTGCTGCTCACCACGTGCGTCATGGCTGCGCTCGAGCCCTGCCTGCCGCTCTGGATCATGCACAAGTTCCACCCGCAGGTACGGTGATGTGCTGCGACTATGCGAGTATGCGTCGTGTTGTGCCTTCACTGTGCGTCCTGTTGCAGCGCTGGGTGACGGGCGCGGTGTTCGTGCCGGACAGCGCCGGCTACCTGTTGGCGGCCAGCCTGCTGGGCGGCGTGGCGCGGCGGCTGGGCGCCGAGCGCGTGGCGCTGGCGGGGCAGCTCGCCGTCGCACTGGCCGCGCTCGCCGTGCCGCACGCCAACTCCGTCAGTGCACACACACCCCATTCATTCACTCGCTCTCCTGCATCCCCCATCTGTCGCCATCTCCATATACGAGTACATAATCAGCCTTTAATGTTCCCACTGCTGGGACACAGGCCTCCACTCTTCGAGAGGGAGTGAGCTGTAATCCACCACGCGGGCCCAGTGCGGGTTGGTAGTGTCATGAGTGTCCAGTTTTTGGTTCTAGGAGATGCCGGTTTTCTCACGATGTTTTCGTTCACCGTTTTGAGAGCAGTGGTGATTAAATAATTTACACAAAGTAAAGCGCCTGCCTGGGTACCCACGACCTACAACTCGTAGGTCGTGGGTTCGAACCCAGGCAGGCGCCATCCCCACACAGACAGATATTATAGCTGTACAGGGATCATTTGGCAGGAGGCCAAAATCTGAACTAACGCCGCCATCTTATCTTCTTTCTTTATTCTTTTTAAAAAAAACGTTGCCCCACACTCGGAATTTCTCCTGTATCGTGGGTGCGTTTACAAACATTTAAACTCACATACACAAACAGCCAGACCCGGAACAATTACATGTAGATCATACAAATATTTGTTCCGTGCGGGAATCGAACCCGCGACAACCTGCGCCAACCGTGCCGTCTCTACATTTTTTTTACAATACATTTGCACACACAAAACAGTTGCACAAATGTTTACCGCCCCCCTGTCAACGTCATTCGAGCGGCACAATATCCTTACCCGCACGTAAGTTGGCAAAAGCTTTTGTAGTGGGGGAAGTACGCGCATGTAAAAATGTGTGAAATTGTGCGTGCGCGAACTTCCCCGCTACAAAATCTCTTGCCAACTTACTTGCCGGTAACTATAGAACTGGTCTTCTAGTGAGTTAGGTATTAGTAGTGAGGAAGTGTAGGGTGAACGCACCATCAATTATAACCCATTTAGTACATGAGCATACCATAGAATTACATATGTCGATGGTTTTTGTCGTAATATTATTTATTTTTCGAATGTGCTTTTCAGGGTTCCGTAGTCAACAAGGAACCCTTATAGTTTTGCTATGCTTGTCCGTCTGTCCGTCTGCAGCATAGAAATGTAACCTATATCCAATGGTCCGCAGCTTAGCTCAGATACTCTTAATACTAGAAAGCTATAATTTGCCATGTACATATATACATATAATATTAATCACGCCGACAAAGTGGTAAAATAAAACCGGGGGTGTTTTATTTTACCACTTTGTCGGTGTCTGCCAGCTAAACGGTTAGTTTTGGATAGGTGAAAAAATTCACAGTAGTAGTATATATAACGAAGTTAAAAGGAAAACTATCACACCTAAGTAGGCTTTTCAAGTTTACGAGTAATAGTCGACCAACTTACATTGGCAGTTGCAATGTATGGGAGAACATGATTTTCAACCACAATGTTAAGTTTGTTCTTGGGATAATGTCATTCCATCTACGGAACCCTTCATTGTGCGTGGTCCAACGCGCACTTGGCCGGTTTTTTTACTACACTTCTACTTCGCAAAAAAATAGAAAAATACGGTCAACTAGGCCGACCACTGACAATGTCATTAATATTATTGGTTTTACCTGAATTACCTAAATTAATTTTATTTTTACAAGTATTTATTTTTGTTAGCTTCTTTAAACAGTATAGTGGCGGGTGCGTGTGTGTGCAGGTGTCCGCACTGGCGCTGCCGCACGCGCTATTAGGCGTCGGGCTGGGTGCGGCCGACGCGGCGCTGGTTCCGGCGCTGTTGGCGCGCCACCCGCACCGCGCGCCGCACGTCGCCGCGCTGCTGCAGGCCGCCTCCAGCGCCGCCTACGCGCTCGGTAACAGTACACACCACACCTATATCAACCCACACAGTACACCCGCACCGCGCCGCACGTCGCCGCGCTGCTGCAGGCCGCCTCCAGCGCCGCCTACGCGCTCGGTAACAGTACACACCACACCTATACCAACCCACACAGTACACCCGCACCGCGCCGCACGTCGCCGCGCTGCTGCAGGCCGCCTCCAGCGCCGCCTACGCGCTCGGTAACAGTACACACCACACCTATACCAACCCACACAGTACACCCGCACCGCGCCGCACGTCGCCGCGCTGCTGCAGGCCGCCTCCAGCGCCGCCTACGCGCTCGGTAACAGTACACACCACATCTATACCAACCCACACAGTACACCCGCACCGCGCCGCACGTCGCCGCGCTGCTGCAGGCCGCCTCCAGCGCCGCCTACGCGCTCGGTAACAGTACACACCACACCTATACCAACCCACACAGTACACCCGCACCGCGCCGCACGTCGCCGCGCTGCTGCAGGCCGCCTCCAGCGCCGCCTACGCGCTCGGTAACAGTACACACCACACCTATACCAACCCACACAGTACACCCGCACCGCGCCGCACGTCGCCGCGCTGCTGCAGGCCGCCTCCAGCGCCGCCTACGCGCTCGGTAACAGTACACACCACACCTATACCAACCCACACAGTACACCCGCACCGCGCCGCACGTCGCCGCGCTGCTGCAGGCCGCCTCCAGCGCCGCCTACGCGCTCGGTAACAGTACACACCACACCTATACCAACTCACACACCACATCTATACTCGTTATAGACTTTTTATGTAACATTTTAAAAGTACAGAAGTAAATTAAAGTAGGTATATTTTTGACAATATGAGCCAGTGTTTGTTTTTGATCCTAGTGGAGGTAAGTTGTGTGGCTGTGGCAGGTCCGGTGGTGGGCGGCGCGGTGTCGTGGTGCGTGGGCTTCGAGACGACTCTGCGCGCGCTCGGCGTTCTCAACCTGCTGTACCTGGCGTGCCTGTACCGCGCGCTTGCTCGGTACCCACTCTCCGAACAGGTGACGTGCAGCAGCAAATCTAAGGCGTTGAGCAGGCGATGGACAATTTGTCCGCGACGATGAACGTATGGAACTCTATATAATAATGCACCCAAACAAAGACATTAAATTATTTACTTGTACCTATCTTAAATCTCTTTGCACCCAAAGGACAAAACGACCGCACCGCCGATGCTTGCCTGGACCTTTCTCGCGGTCAAAATGTCCGCCGTTTGCTGAGCGCCTGCTACATACCATATCTTTGTATGAAAAATGATGACAGCGACGACATGTATACCTCCTACATCTGAGGGACAATTTTCGTAATTTTAAGAACGTTCAGTCTATCATCTGTCAAAAATACCTCTAATTTCCCTACATTTTGACAAGTTTTTGACACTTGTTTGTCGCCTAGAATGAGACTGCGACTAGATTTTGAAAGTTTTAAATTACAAGAATAAAATTGGCCTTCAGTACAAGGAACTTATGGCGCGTAGCCATCTGGTTTCACACAACATTTGAGCGCCAAAAGATCCTTGTTTCTCTATATTTTGTATTGATTCAGTGTTTTTCTTTTTAACCGACTTCGAAAAAGGAAGATGTTCTCAATTTGCATGTTCGATGACCGTAAACTGCACTAACTTAGTATCTGTGAGCCTGGGTAACGTGTGCTCGTCTGTACAGTGGGGCGCCATCTCGCCGGACGACGAGAGTGACGAGAGCGACACGCGCGCCGAGGACACGCCGCTGGCGCCCCTAGCGCCCCTAGCGCCCCTAGCACCCCTAGCACCCCTAGCACGCCTAGCACCCCGGGCGTATCACGAGAATGAATTACTTTCCAATCTATCTCGGCGTATCGACTGAGAGTGACGAGCCGCTTGTCTCGCCGTCTCGTCTTTCTTCACCTGTATAGCAGTACCCAGAGCGCCACAAGGATTTTTTGGCGACTGAATGACATTGACACATGGAATTAGTACCTATGTACTATTTATTATTATGGTCCTTGCATTGACAGATAGGCATTGGGCAAATGTTTGTGATTTTACAAAGGTTTATCACCTTTGTAAAATCACAAACATTTTATGAAAAAACAAGACGGCGGTGCCAGTTTCGATTTTTGCCGCACCAAAAGAACCTTGGAGCGTTTTGGGTAGGTATGCGTATCTATAAATCTATAGTCTATTCCAATGCTTTTCAACCTTTTTCATGGCTTGGCCCCCTTAGTACGGGAAATATTTCGCGACCCTCTTCCGCCGCTTCTAACTTGGAATTCAAGTCTGTCAAACTCAAACTCAAAACTCAAACACAAATCATTTAATTCAACTAAACCAATTACAGGCATTTTTGAATTGTCAAAGGGTCGGTCAGTCAGAAAGATGAAGCTAGTTACCCATTCCAAAGCGTAGGTACCTATGGAGAAGAACGGGCCAGAAACTCCATGGACACTCTTTTAAATCATGAAATTGTTACAAAATATTTGATTACATCATTCGTGTTGAAATTAACCATCTGAGAACGATGTAGAAAGACGTGCACGTTAAAAGCGTCCGTTATAGAAAATATAAGAACAATTCAGAAATTAAAATAAGCCGTGGCAGCAAAGAGATGACCAGTCCCTACTGACAGCGCCCGTTCACGAACATTACACTTTGGGTACCTATCTTTTGATTAAACAGAAAAATAGAATTCCCACAATCAACCACTGAAGCTTTGAAGTGTTTGATTCCATTTGGAACCTCCTATAATTTTAACAAAACGGCGGTCCCATTAAAGAGGCTTGGCGACCCCCTAGGGGGTCGCGACCCACACGTTGAAAAACACTGGTCTATACTATACTACAAGTTAATAAAATTAAAGTGTCTGTTTGTAATTCCAAAGTAACAGCTATTTACTAAATGCATAATTATAAAAGTATATACGCTACAGACACCCGCGCATCAAGCTACCCGAAACTGTAAAATTTTTCCAATCAACCTTGAACCTAATGCTTTAGCGATAAAGTTGAAAATCTATTGAACAAATTTGACAGATTGTAGTAGCTTGATGTGCTTGCGTCTGTACTTATAACAAAAATCTATTTTGAAATAAATGTATGTCCGTCTGTCTGCTTGAAACGGTTGAACCGATTTTGATGACATTTGGTATGTGGATACTTTGAACCTTGTATCGCGGGCGAAATTACGGGCGGAAGCTGGTCATTATTTTAAATTGAAGTCGCTTTTCGTGTTTGTCTGTGACCGCTTCGTTCATCTAAACTACACGACATACTTATTTATTATACATAATCAGCATATAATGTGCCCACACTGCTGCGTGTGTAAATTATTTCATCACCACTGCTCTCAAAACGGTGAAGGAAAACATCGTGAGTAAACCGGCATATCATAGAACCAAAAAATTCAAGACATGTGACATAGCTACCAACGCGCACTGGGCCCGCGTGGTAGATTACAGCCCACTTCCCTCTCGAAGAGAGGAGGCCTGTGTCCCGAGTTCCCTACTTGATTTCGAAAGTTGATGATTCGATTTTCGGTTTACTCACGATGTTTTCCTTCACCGTTTTGAGAGCAGTGGTGATGAAATTATTTACAAAAAGTAAATCCAGCCTTGCCTGGGTTCGAACCCACGACTTACCTACTACTCGTAAGTCGGAGACGTTACCAGTTATATGTAACTAGCTTCTGCCCGCGCCTTCGCCCGCGTGGATGTCGGAAATTATCCCACGGGAACGTGCTACCAGGATAAAAAGTATGTCCTTCCCCAGGATCCCATCTATCTCTTTGCTAAATTTTATCGAAATCCGTTCAGTGGTTTAGGTGTGAAAATGTAACATACAGACAGAATTTATAATATTATATAGTATAGCACTTTGCCCGCGACTTCGTCCGCGTGTACTTTACTCTAAAAATTTCGAAAATGTATGTTTACGATGTTTATCATTTATTTAATTCGGGTTAATTTTAAAGTTTAAGATCTAATGAATAAGATTTTTGAAATAAACCTTGTCGTTCCCTTTTACCACGACAAGCTTCGTTTTTAAAAAAGCGTTTGCTACGTTCCCATTGTATGACTTAAAGAGTATTTATACCCATTTTCGAGTTAATGGAAGCAAGTAGTAAAGTCCACCCCTTAAACTTTATTACCCTTTTCCACCCCGGTAAGAGATGATTTTTGAAAAACCCTTAAAACATACTTTTTGTTTTAAGCATTAGTAGGTACCGAGTTTCGAGTTAATCCGTCCGAGTGGTTTAAATTTTTTTCTTACCTATTAACTTTTTCACCCCCTAAATCCTTTGTGAGGAGTTTTTTTAAACTAACAGTGACTATCTGTATTAATTACTGAGGCAAATATTGCCGAGTATCAAGTTTATTAATCAAAGGAAAAAGATTATTCATATTAAGGGGTAGAATTTTATATAAATTATTGGGGTGTTTCCATAATTTGACTCAAAGATGATGTATACGAATTTTTGAGTTAATCATGCCACGTAGTAAAATACTCCCCTTAAAAAATTAATTACTTACCCCTTTTGCCCCGTCAGCGGTCGATTTTCGAAAGACCCAAAAACTTATCATCGTTTCTTTCCTGTCAATAGTATTAATGATAAGTTTCGAGTTGATCGGACCTCGCATTCAAATTCTTCCACACAAACTTTAACAGGGGGTGTTAAAGTTTGTGCAAGTGTGTTTGGGGGGTAGTTTCGAAAAACTTATAATGGTAAACGTTATTACTTACGTAGGCAAGTATTCTTGCCAATTTTCAAGTTTATTAACCTATAGAATAAGATTTTTTATACAAACTGTATCCCCACTTTTCACCCCCACAGGGGTAGAATTTTGAAAAATCGTTTGGGATGTGTTCATAACTTGACACAAAAATTATTTATACCAATTCTCGAGTTAATCAAGCCACGCTGTAAAATCCTCCCCTGTAAAATTGACTACCCCTTTTCAGCCCGTCAGGGGTAGATTTTCGAAAAACCCTGATACACACTATTCTTTACTTTCAATTTTAGTTATAAATACTGAGTTTCGAGTAAATCGAACTGCGCGCTAAAATTCTTCCATACAAACTTTGAAACCCCCCAATCTTTGTTAGAGGGTAGTTTAGAAGAAAAAAAAACTGGCAATTTTCATAATTTATTTAGGCAAGTATTCGTGCCAAGTTTCAAGTTTATTAACTCAAGGAATAATATTTTTCATACAAACAAAATCTCCCCATTTCACGCTACTAGCGGTGGAATTTCGAAAAATTCTTTCTTAGTGGATGCCTACTCTTCACGAAAAACACACCCTCTAAATTTCATGTCTCTAGGACCAGCGGTTTAGACTGAGTGTTGATGTATCAGTCAGTCAGTCAGTCAGACTTTGAATTTTATATATATAGAAGATAGATACACACCGTGTTCTTCACGTTATCCATAAACTTTGGCAAAACGTTTTTATATCTTTTACAAATCAAATCTAACAAAATGGAGTAGTACCTACTTAAAAAGGCTTCGTTACAAAGATATTTGTAATTTCATTTAATCAAATTTAATTGAGTTATCTATACAGTAAGAATGGGTCTTAATTTGGCTTATGTTGCCGCTTAGTGCAATTAAAATGAGAAATTTATGAAATGCTTAGGATAAAGAGGCATGCATAACGGGTGATTTACGTCAAGGTTTTGTATGACAAATTCACCTTCAAACAAAAAAAAGAAAATTAAAATCGGTTCATCCGTTCGGGAGCTACGATGCCACAGACAGACATACACACACACACACACCCACACACACACAGAGAGAGAGAGAGAGACACGTCAAAGTTATAACACCCCGTCGTTTCTGCGTCGGGGGTTAAAAATTAACACAAAATAAAAAATAAGAATTCACTAATGTGACCAAATTGAAAAATGCTTATTTCCATGGTCGAAGTTTATGTTATATCGTCCGGAACATCGTGTGTAAAGAGTTTATTCCGGAAAGTTTTTGTGTAACAATCAACTTAGTAAACAGCAACCACTTAACGGGAGAAGTCTCGATGTTTGAACTCGTAGCCACACCAGCCGCTCGATTCTGTAAAAATCTCACCGTGAAAAGTTAGGTGAAGTGAGCTTATAGTGAGCTGTCAATAGTGTCAATCCCTAGCATTCGTTGGAATTACAGCTCACTCCACGCTCACTTCACCTAAATTTTCACGGTGAGATGGTTACAGAATCGCACGGCAGCACATCGCACATCCGCGCGCAGCAGGGTCGCTGGCAGTTGCTAACTCGTTTGTGTTGCGATTGTTGCGGTTACTTCAGTTACTTCCCTTGTGCTCTTTCTAATTGGATTCCTACTTATATTTATTTATTATTCCCAACACAACAATCATTACAGGTTGCCCCAAATCGGTAGCGTGGTATTAAACATTTTTTTTTCCATTATGTACAGCTTATCACATGTGAAGTCATTTATGAGTATCTATCTAGTATATTACCTACCCATAGGGACCTCTCCTGTAAAAGACGCTATGTTGTTGATAAGTTAAAATGTTGACATCTATTGTATTCTTGAGCGTTGTATATAAGTATATATACAGGGTGACAGGGAAACTCGACGTATTCCTTGAAAGGGCTTATACTAGAAGTCATTAGCAACAAATTAAGTCCAGTGAACTAGGTGTCAAAACTGAATGGCGAAAAAAATAAAATATTGCTGTTAAAGACATTTATTTCTGAGATTATGTAAGTTTTGCAAGCATTTTATAAAGTGATCATTCATTTTTCAACTTTCAGAAAAGTATCATTTAAGTCAGCGGTCGGCAATCTTTTGGCAGGCAAGGGCCACAAGGTGGCAAAATAAACTAAAAGCGGGCCGCATTTGTGATATTAACCCTAGAAGCTAGAAGAAAATATGTTTAGGCTTTATAGCTAGAAAAATAACCAACGTAAATCATTCAGAAATGAAAACTACAAAGTACCTAAATAGATTTTATCATCATCATCATTTTATCATCAGTGTGATATCTGAAGTTGCATTTGGGAGGCTATTTCTTGTATGTTAGCTGTCGTATTTGTAGTTGCAATTCGTAGAATGGCTCTCAAATGCTCATGTGTCAGACGAGATGCATATTTATTTTTTCTTAATTGACAATTGAAAAAGTTTGTTCGCATAAATAAGTGCTACCAAAAATTGTAATGAACATCAGTGCGATTCTGTAACCATCTCACCGTGAAAACTTAGGTAAAATGAGCGTGGAGTGAGCTGTCATTCCAACTAATGCTAGGGAGTGACACTATTGACAGCTCACTCTAAGCTCACTTCACCTAATTTTTCACGGTGACATTTTTACAGAATTGATTGGCTGCTGAGCAAACCTTTCAATTCGTCAAAATCAGATGGCAAGATGCCATAAAATTTAACAAGATCATTGATTTCATAGAAAGAGCCTTAAAGAGTATCATTAGACTGGAGATTAATCACGTTCATTTGTAAATGACTCGGTACATCCTCAATATCGCTCGAAAAAGAGTTGGCAAAAATCTTTAGTTTGCTTGAAACTTTCTCAAAATCACCAAATCTGTCGCTGAAATGAGTTTGCAGTTATTATCACTGTTATTAAAATATCTTTCATTTTATCACTCTTCCAATTAAAATTAATACTAGCTTCCTCGACAGCATTTTTACAATTCGGAAAATTATCTATTTTTCATCAATATGTTTTATAAAGAGTTTGTTTTTCATTTGGAATGCCTTTACGTCTGTGTGCATATCAGATATTAGTTTAGTGCAATGCATATTTGGATATTTATAACTTATTTACAAAACATTCACGGGCCGCAAGTAAGACGTCCGCGGGCCGCAAGCGCCGCGTGTTGCCGACCGCTGATTTAAATATTTGGAGTGGAGTAGTTTTTTTTTCATAATTATCTGTTTTTGGTAACAAGTCGGAAAATGTCTAAACAATCGAAGAACCGACACAGCTCGGTAACCATCCAGTTTTGAAGAGATTTTTTTATCCTCTAAGAGATTTTTTTTTAAGATATTGGTATTCTCACGGTAGCATCACAATTCATCTTCGCCAACATTTTATATATTAGGCAAAATTTACACTTGTAGGTACACTATAAACAGTGATATTCATAGTGTTAACACTAGAAATAAGGACAAACTACGTGCCCCCTTTCACCGGCTTCATAAGGTTCATAACTCATTTGTTGGGCTTGGTATAACCTTTTACAATAAGATACCCTCTTCTTTGCTAGACTTGCCTTTTAATGCGTTTAAAGCTCAAGTAAAATCCAACCTTTGTTCAAAGGCATTCTATTCCATCAACGACTACTTACACGATAAGAATAGTTGGTCGCCCTAATTAACTCAAAACAATGTTTATGTTCTCTCTCCAGAGCTTTAGCTTACTGATAGGTTATTGTTATTACTGGGGAGTTTGTTGCGCCACTTCTTATTCCCAGCGATAGCACTAGGAAGTGGTGAAGGGCGGGCGTTTTTGGGGGACTGTCTTTTGTAATTTTGACGTTCGAAAAGTGTTGATTCTCAGCCTAATTTGAATAAATGACTTTTGATTTGATTTGATTTGAGTATTAACTTATTTATTTATTTTACTTCGATGGTCCTGGTTTGTCATTTGTGACTTCAAGTGACAGCTATGTGAATAGAAGCCAGCAATGCATAAATATGTAAGCTGTCACGCTCTTTATGCCTGGAGGCTTTTATATAGGTAGTAAGTTTTTATTTACATTTTAATTTTATTTAATTATTTTCTTAGCTTGAGTACGTATAGTTTTTATTATATTTGTTGGTATATTGGCGTGACTAGCTGACATTATGGCAAATAATTTAATTTTATGTTCTGGTCTTGTAATGTTAATTACTTAACATAGGTACCTACCTAGTATTGTATACAATCAAGTATTTTCTAACTGAACAGACAGCTGTGCTGCTGGGGAGTTTGTTGCGCCACTTCTTCCCAGCGATAGCACTAGGAAGTGGTGAAGGGCGGGCGTTTTTGGTGGACTGTCTTTTGTAATTTGTACGTCCGAAAAGTGCTGATTCTCAGCCTAATTTGAATAAATGACTTTTGATTTTGAACCCTAGTTCACTGGACTAAAGTTGCTAATGACCTCTAGTATTACGCCTTTCAAGGAATACGTCGAGTTTCCCGGTCACCCACCTGTGTGCTGTATAAGATATTGTTATGTCATAATTATAATATACGAACCTGCGTAAGCTGCTTATATAATAAATATTTTTTTGTTTTAAATAGTTGTTGTTTTCTTATGATCGCTGTTGGCACCGGCCACCTTTAATAAAAATAATAAATGAACTTTATTTCGGACAACTAAGATCCATGAATTGTTAGTAACAGGCTTGCACTTAAACACTATTGGTAGAAACTTAAACTAAAGACTAACTAATGAGAAGACCACCCAACAACTAGACACAACGAGAAATGTAAGCTAGGGTATAATTCTTCTCACAAATTGCCTTATTATGGCGGAGGAAGTGTCTGCTGCCACAGCCTTCAGGATGCTATTGTGACTGCCTCTTATTCTGCTCCTGAGCGAGGCCGGTTTTTGCGGATGATGGAATGAAAACCATCGGTATGGGTTACTGCGAACATTTCTGGGGCACCTTTGTGTTCGCATCACGCACTTCATGCACAGATTGCCAAACGTGTTTATCAGGCGCTTATAACTGCCGGTACTTTCAGCTGCGCGCCTGCGGCAAGCTGAGAGTCGTTCTCGCTGTACACTCGCTACTGCTAAGACTACAACAGCTACATTATGTCGAAGACCATTTCTCGATATATTACTTTACTCTATGGCATTTCTCCTCACTGTGCGGACCTCCTTGCTAGGACCCGTGACTTCACGTCACATGTCACCCTGACGCAGCGTTTCGACGTTTGAAAGTTCATTTGTTTATAATCAACAGTCGTGGCCGACGGATCCATGTCAAAATTACCGTAGATTTACTCACCTTAAAAACATAAAATAATTCAATGTTTTTAAATTTCAGTGACATATAAACCTATACCTAACAAAGAAGAAACACAAAATGACGTCGAAACCGCTAGGTGAGTGATTGGTTCGGAGCACAGAGCACGCAGACACCTCGGTGACTGGGACGCACTCGCGAGAACGAGGCGCTGCTTAGCTACGACACATCCTGGCAATAAGCAACACGTGGCCAGTATTCACAAAGATGATGATGCAACATAGTTGATGCGCTCTTAGTTATTATTTGGCTCACAGCTTTTAATATTTCCAAAAGATAGGTAACCACAGCGTTTTGAACACCACCAATAAACAACGGGACCGCCAGCCCGCCAGCCCGCCAGCCAGCCGACTCCTATTGAGTCTTAACAGGTCGTTGGCTGCCTCGAGCATGGGGTCCTTCTGCTTGTGATCCCATGTTAAAGGTCGGCCAGTATTGTTGAATTTTTACTTCACAAAATTTCGCACGAGGAGCCTTTAGTCTAGATTTGTGCCCGTTAATGACAAAGGGCTCGCCCTCCTATTATATGGGGCTTAAACATAACTGGCGAGTGTGGGTGACATGTCATGTCTGCCCACTGAACTCGGACGTGATGTTGTGTATTACTGTTATATGTATGTAGGTAGGGGAGATCGAGGAGGGTTGTAACAACTGTCCTCGCCAATGGACGTATCTCTCGACGAAAACACTCGATAAACAAAAACAAAAAAAAAAAACAAAAACAAAAAAACAAAAAAAAAAAAAAAAAACACACTCGAAACACTCACACACACAAAACTCAATGCACGTTTTAGATATAAATAGCTAGTTCTATCCTCAATAGGATTTTGTTGAACAAAATAGTACCAATTATCTAGATCAGATAAAAAGTGACATAAACTGAACTAAGTCGTAATGTCACAACTCTCCTAGGAGGTAACGAGGTAGATTGTGACAGAGATGGTTTTAGAGATTGGGATGAGATGAAAATAAATTAAATGTATATGGACAAATAAATGTCAAGTACCAACATTAATCAAAAATCAACTTTAATAAGCTATAGTAAGAAAAAACACGCTTTTATAAATGCACGTAAAAACAAAAAATAAATTATGAATCGCTCAAGTTGTCTCTATTTCTGGGCGGAAGTGTAAACTATGTGCTTTTAATTATAATATTTGATTGTAAAAGCGTGTAGAGCTGGAACAGGGAATACTTTCTTGTTAACAAATACTAATACTAACTTCCTGGCGGAAGGTGCGTGAGGTCGCACAAGAGCATAACGTTTATGCCGCCAAAGGGTTACCAAAGGGAACCAAAGATATCTCGTCCACGAACAAGAACTCTACATTCATCGATAACCGGCGAAAAATTTCTACACTATGGGGTCTAAACTCATGTGCTGAATCCATGGTTCCAGTTTGCGCGTCGATGTCCCTGCCACCCTGTATATGCTAGTTGCGCGGTAAACTTTGCTTGCGCGATGCAGCATTTTGCGTGACGCCCGTGTGATGCGTAGTTCGTATGTGGCGAGATGCCGCCTCACACTTTGTAAAACTCTCCTCTGGCACAACTGTCCTCGGTCTCCTCTTGAGTAGGTAAAACACTATACCTACCTACACTAAATGTCCAATTCGTGTATACTTAAATAAACTTGAATTCCGATTCTTCACTCAATGTGTAATCATCATCATACTTTACAAAGTTCAAATTCCATTTCAACGCAAAAATATAGATTTTTAATTCTAGTTCCAAAATTGCTCAAAAATCAACTTGGACCAAACAACTTTGCAACCTAAATCATCTCGTTAAATCTTAACACATCTTGCATCATTCCCAAATACTTACCACTGTTCATAAGTTTATTGGTAACATCAAATCGTGCTTAACACTAAAGTAGGAAATGTGTTGCAGGCCCCGGGCCGGGCGCGTACCGGCTGCCAACGACGGTTGGCTTCCCGGCGCACGACCCGTCGCGCTACCGGAACCCCATG
Organism: Apamea epomidion; assembly: GCA_947507525.1. Classification (NCBI taxonomy): domain Eukaryota; kingdom Metazoa; phylum Arthropoda; class Insecta; order Lepidoptera; family Noctuidae; genus Apamea; species Apamea epomidion. The sequence goes on along the minus strand of OX382245.1, from coordinate 17,672,596 downwards.
TACTCGTTCGGCACCAACGTCGGCTACCGCGTCAAGGTAATGTAGTCTTATATCTTCGTCAGTTTTTTAATCCTTTCTTTTATCAAGTCAGGAGTTCAGGACACAATACTTTTTGAAGCTGCGGCACTGAAGACTATTGCAAAGAAAATAACTTACACCTTTGAACAATGTCGAGTTGTCATCAATTTAAAACCTCTTTATTGGCACCATTTTATGAAATAATAAATCATTTTTATTTCGGTGTGACATGTAAAGAAGATGGCTGCATGTCATTCTGCAGTATCTGCACTACGACGCAATGTAATGCTAAGTCAGTAACGCAGTTTCTACCGTCTATCGTGTTATGAGTAGACAAAAATTGCCCTTAAGGTGACTAACATATTTTGGATATGACTGTACTCGCTCGGCACAAACGCGGGCCACCGCGTCAAGGTATGTGCCCATTGATATATGTGCCACACTGTATGTGCCCCCCGGAACCGGAACTAACGAGCTCACTATGAAAAGTGACAAGCTCTGAAGCTCTATCATAATGATGTTGGGTTTAAAAGTCAAAATGGGTGTACCGCAGGGCTCAATATTCAGAGGACTTCCGACGTTTGGCTCCCAGACTGGAGCGGGCCGGGGCTGCTTTGAGGCGGCTCCTGCCCAATCTAGGGGCACCAAACGCCTCCTGCCGGAGGCTCTATGCGGGGGTCGTGCGGTCCATGGCCGTACTGGTAGACCTGTACGCCTTCGTCAGCGGGATCAGGCCCGTTCTCTGCCACCTGAGCAGCACGCTGCGAACAACGTGGAGTGTCGCCCTTTTATGCCAACAAGCAGCAGCATACGTCACCGTGGCGACGAAAGTGCCCCTGTAGAGGACGCGGAGTCCGGGATATCGAATGCCTCAGGACGATGCCGACACTCTTGACATCTTCCCGAAACATTTGGCCGCGCGCTCCCTTATCGATGCCGCATGCTGCGCAAAGGACTGACTTGTATCGAGCACCACGCTCAGAACCGTCGCCGAGGTGACACTCCTTTCCGAATCCCCGGCCATCCTGACAGTGAGGCCCGCTGGAATTTTCCCCTGATCGTCATCATACGCAGGGGAGAATCCCAGCCTATTCCTGCCACCCCAACTGGCGACCAAGTCCAGTGTTATCTTGGCCGCTGCCTCAATCCCCGAGCGAGATTGGGACTCGATCAGGATGGTCACATCGTCCGCGTATGCGACCATGCGAACGCCGTCCGGCAGTGGCAGTTGAAGCAAGTCATCCATGAGCAGGTTCCATAAGGCTGGACCCAGGACAGACCCCTGAGGGCAGCTCATGGTGGACACCTTCCACTCCACCCGGTCCCCGATGAAAAGACCAACTCGTCGGCGGACAAAGTAGTCCGCCAGGATCTTGAGGGTGATAGGGCTGCCCGCCTCCAGCATTTTAATTACATTTGCCTACTTTGTGTTTCCATTTAGTTAATCTGAGAAAATTTCAACTATCTAGTGACAGACAGACGGTCAAATTTACTTTTTCTAGTATTATTCATACGCACAGTACAATAAACAACTATTATTAATAATAAAATACCACGTCTTTACTTTGAATTATACAAACTAACAAAACAAAACACACATGCTCCGAGGTCTTGACACAAGCGTACCTACCGTATCATGATTCATGAACCGCCTATAACTACCTATTTCACTCGTGTCAATCACTTTCCTTTACTCTATTCACTTTGTTTATTAATCCAGGCATATTTTTTTTCGGGAAATAAAAGGAAATATTAAAAAGACACATTATGTACCTACCTACTAGTAAGTAAAATTATTTTTTAGTCTTACCTTTCAGAGTTTTCAGGTAATCCTCGTAATTCCTCGACGTAAAAATATCCTGGTGATTTTTTTTCGCGCACTGGATTTTTAACACTGCAATTTTGAACATTAGCGCCGAGAGTCGAAAATCAAACAGTCAGTTTTTTCGATGGACTGGAATGCACTATGTTATATGTATTCTTAAAAACCATTGCGCGATAAAATCCCCCCGCGATATTTTTACGTCGTCCGTGCGAACGTGAGCTTACAGGCAAACAAACATACATTTTAATACTTTCCAGGCTTCCAACTAGTCGGTGCAGAATCACGTCGATGTATTGATTGCTTTGTTGTGGCGTAAAGAAGGGGCAAACAATTTAAAATTTATGACAAATATTATGATTATTTAGAAATAAGTGTTTCAGTGATTTTATAAAAGCAGTGCAGCAGTGGTGGTAAAAAAGGGGTTGAAAGTTTGTAGAAGTAAGAAGAAGTTAGATCTATAAAAAATCGTATTTGTTTTTTTGGTTGACAATAAAGTATTACGTGTGTAACAGGGTTTTTGTTATAAAAATGGAATGGGTGGTTGAATGGCGGTGTTGGTTGAAAGTTTGTATGAAAATCCGACAGGATGTAGATTTCCGAATTACCTACACGTAGGTATGCAAGCTCGAAATTTAATATAATAATATACTTAAATGATAATAATAAATACCTAATGGTAATGGATTTATTACTGCAAACTCATCTAAACTAATATTATAAAGCTGAAGAGTTTGTTTGTTTGTTTGGTTGAACGCGCTAATCTTAGGAAGTACTGGATCGAATTGAAAAAATATTTTTGTGTTGGACAGTCCATTTATCGAGGAAGGCACTATAACATTACGCTGTGACCAATAGGAACGGAGCATCAATGGACAATATTGAAAAAACGGGAAAAATTATTCCTTTTTGAGAGCTTCCGTTGCGTGCGCTGCGTAAACGGTTTAAGTTACGCAAAAATCATGTATGAAGGAATTGTTCCTCTTTAAAAGTTCAAAAAAAAAGTCCGCGACAGCATATGTACATCTTTTAAAATTGATTCGCCAGTTTTATGTAATCAAATTTGTTCGAAATTAATGCATTATCTGCGAAGGTGTTTTATCAACATGATATTAATCTTTATCCAAATAAATACGTTATTCATCACAAGTATTTAATTGTGGACAAAATTGCCCTTGACATCACTTGATTTCAATCAACATCTTAGGAGATAACATAATTTTAAAATAACTCCGCAACAAAATAGGTATGATAACGTTCGGGTCGGTTCAACATCACGCTAGGTCAAAATGAATACAGTCAGAAAGAGAACTAAGCGAGAACGAGAAGCGAGCGATGCGATGCGACGGGGTGGGGCGGGGAACAAGAATTTCACGCGGACGAAGTCGCGGCCAGAAGCTAGTATTATAATACGAGCTCAACTTGTTTACAAAATATTATATATGATACGCATCTACCTACATATGCATATACCTACGCGCTGATGTTGGTGCCCCGCGCTCCGGCGCAGTCCTGCGTCGTGCGTGCGACGAAATAACAAAAACATATCACACCCTCTCGCACGATTCGCAGCGTTCAACTTCTAGTAGTCCAAAGTCCAAACAGTCGTAACTTGATGTGTAGCCGTGTGTACGAAAAATGCTAAAAAAATGGGTAAAATTGATCTTTTTTTTTCAGATGGTATCGTATCGAGAATCAGTAGCCCTATCACCTGTCTTCGTTTTCGGAAGCGTTTCCCTTACACCTGTATAAATGATTTACCTCATTACCTAAAAACCCGATCACAAATGGTTTTATTTGCTGATGACACATCACTGATTTTTAAAGTAGGCAGACTTACTTACTTACTTACTTACGACGTTACTGTTCATTACAAATAGTTAATAATTATTATGTGGGTAGTTAGGTTTTTTGATGCGAATGGCGTATGAATATATCTTGGCATCCCTACTCACTCCATACTGAAATTTAAGAAAATATATTTATAGAACGCATAATAATAATTTTCCTGCTTCACCTGTCCAAGTATTATTTGAAAACAGAAATAATTGCGCAAATGAATAAAATTATAAAGCGCCTGCACGAAATGTTGCTGCAACTTTTTACTTGAAGTATTTTTGCTCGTTAAATTATCTAAGCGTAGAAAATGTCAAATACGAAAAATGTATTTATAATATTTGCAAAATAAAATACCTTTATCTTTATTTTGTAAAGATACTACTGAGATCTCCGTCACCCACTGTTGATTTTTTGAGGTACTAAATCAGGTTTGATCCGAATGATGTAATTCGTTGTAGTTTTGGAGTATAGGCATGGTCTCGTCATTATGACACATCATAATGGCGGGACCAGTGTTATCGTGAAATTTCGCTTATGCCGTGTGAGGTACAAAAATTTTAGGACGGGTACAAAATAGTACTAAATAGGTACTAAATATACGTGGTTGAATCATTCAATTACAAGAGTTGGTCCCTCCATTATGACGTTTATCACCTAAAGGCCAATTCTCGTAATTTAAAACGATCAAAATCAAGTCGCAGTCTCATCTCGGCGACAAACATATTTCAAAAACTTGTCAACATGTAGGGAAATTATAGGTACTTTTAACAGATTGAGACTGAGATCTGAGGGGCAATTCTCGTAATCTTAAGAACGTTCAGAGTCTGACCTCAGTCGCAATCTCCCTCAAAAATATCTCTAATTTCCCTACATTTTTGACAATGATTGTCGCTGAGATGAGACTGCGACTAGATTTTGAACGTTTTAAATTACGAGAATTGGCCTTCTGACTGTGAACGTTCTTAAAATTACGAGAATTGCCCCTCTGGTTTCTGAATTTGTAGTTGAGAACTTGTCAAACTCTACTTTTACAAATAATTATCTAAGGAGATTCCTTTAAGGTCGTCCACAAAATGCAAACTTGCGTTTCTTGCAAATAAATTTCGATTTTTCCCGAGCTTTCACCTTTGTTTGCTCGAGTAGGTTGTTTGTGTGACTGACATTGGTTGAGGCTTGTGCTACAGCATTCATCATTGAATAATGTATAATATACTGAAACGCTTGTAATCTAATAGGGACTGGGCCCGGGGCCCGCCTACCGCATCGAGCGCATCACGCGCGACGGCCTCATGTCGTCGCCGGCCTGGAGCTTCGGGGCCCGCTTTGCGACGCGCTCCACACTACGCACGCCGGGGCCAGGGGCCCACGCACCCGAGCGGTGCCCACCAATGCGCGAGCCGCGGGCCCCTATTTATTCTATGGGCGCGCGGTTAGGCTTTGCCCTGAAGCGCCCGGGCCCCGCGCCCAACGCGTACGCGCTGCGCTTGGGGTCGGGCACGCCGGCCTACACGATGGGGGCCCGCGTGGGCTTCAATGCGAAGGCCAAGTCGCCCGGGCCCGCCGTGTACTTCCAGCACGACACCAACGTGTACAAGTGCAAGTGAGTCGTGTTGATTAGTCTATTCCCTAGTCTGCCATCATACTCATAGCTACTTGATCTTCTTCTTCTTCGCTGGCACGACTGTTTTTTAGATCTTGTTGCCCCAAAACTTTGCCACTTCCACGGCGTTGTCGGTGGCAGCGCAGGTCACTTTGTTTTGGGACACAGAGGTCAAGATAGGAGGTGGAGCATAGTTTGCGACGTAGCTCCACAATCACACCCTACTGCCGTTACGTCAAGGTAGCACCACTTTGCTAGGCTGGACTTACATCTTCCCACTTTTGTCCGGAGACGGTTCAGGGACTCAAGTGAACCACGAAAGGTTACACCCTGCAGGGAGATGCTCCTGTGGTGGTAGATAGTAAGTGGGAGGGGAAAGAGTATCCTGCCACAATTTGCAACGGGCGTCGGCCGGGTTTCCTGACAGAGACACTGTCGATTTTAAGAAGCTGTGTCTGCTTTTAGCCGGTGGGTTGATAGCTGTGCGCCAGATAGTGGGTATCTGGTATCAGATTCCTCTTTAGAATTTCTCCACTGCGCTTGCAACTTCTCTTTGGACTTGTGGTGGTGCTATGGCAGTTGTGGAATATAGTGCGCTGACCGGGGTCGGTTGCAGGCAGTCTGTAACCGTACGGCAGGTTTCGTTTAGTGCAACATCTACTTCCTTGGCGTGAGGGGAACGGTGCCACACTGAGCACGCATATTCGCCCGCAGAGAAGTAGCGTGCTAGTCCAGTAGACCGGAGTACCTGAGGTGAAGCACTCATGTGGTCGTGGTTAGGAGCCTGAGCAAGTTGTTACGGGAACCGAATTTTTTCCTAGTTTTGAGACAATGGTTCTTAAATGTCAGCGCCGTGTCAAGGGTGACTCCCAAGTAGGTAGCGTTACTGCAGTGTTCAATGGTTGTCACCAATTAATCATCCAATTATTGTTTAGAGTGCGTCTTGCCGAATGGTTGCGGAGATGGAAAGCGCATGCCCGTGTTGTTGTGGGGTTTAGTCTGAGAGCGTTATCAGTGTAATACTGTCCGAGAACGTCTAAGCCTACCTCTAGGATATTGTAATACTGTCCGAGAACGTCTAAGCCTACCTCTAGGATATTGTAATACTGTCCGAGAACGTCTAAGCCTACCTCTAGGATATTGTAATACTGTCCGAGAACGTCTAAGCCTACCTCTAGGATATTGTAATACTGTCCGAGAACGTCTAAGCCTACCTCTAGGATATTGTAATACTGTCCGAGAACGTCTAAGCCTACCTCTAGGATATTGTAATACTGTCCGAGAACGTCTAAGCCTACCTCTAGGATATTGTAATACTGTCCGAGAACGTCTAAGCCTACCTCTAGGATATTGTAATACTGTCCGAGAACGTCTAAGCCTACCTCTAGGATATTGTAATACTGTCCGAGAACGTCTAAGCCTACCTCAAGAATATTGTCGGTGCCTGCAACCTACGTGATGTGGTTGAACGTCGCGGTATCTACATACTTACATGTTGTATTTATCACTGCTCGTCGTTTATTCGATTTGGTAATGTTTTGGTGGTACAGTTGACAAAAACAATCGGTGCACAAAAATAAAAACTCGCGGAATGCATAACCTCCTCCTTTTTTTTGAAGTCGGTTAATAAAGTTATTTGTGACCTTTTTGAAATTTAATGAAAATCCAATATCCGTATATTGACCTACCTACTGTCCAGTATACGGCCGGCATTTAAATTAGGTCGGATATCGACTATTTGCTGATCAGTATTATATGTTGGTAGCGGGTTTCCCATTGTTTGTCAACTACACGTCCATGTGCCATGTCCATGTGTGTGAACTTGACACTGATAATGACTTTATTTTCGTAGCCGTAAGGGCGATTTCTGTATTAAAAATATTGTGCTACGGACGTGCGGTCGAGCACACGACTGTGATGAGGGCGTGAGCTGTACCTAATATGTGTGTGTTTGTGTGTGTGTGCAGACAGCCGATCTTCTCGCTGGGCGCGCGGCTGGAGGGTGCGGGCAAGGCCACGCGGACGCCCGGGCCGGCCGCCTACCCGCCCAACCTCTACAACGTGAAGAAGGTAATCGTTTCGACAACTCTAATCAGTCTAATCAATCTCTTCAGTCTTCGTTGTGCTCCAAAGGTATAAGGTAGCGCTGGCCCTCTAATGCCTCATCTCAAATTAGGTACCAATAGGGCTAATTTCACCAAACTTTGTTTTCTACTCTGTTACCCCGTGTCCTAACCAAAAGCGATCGTCGTGCGAGTACGCGATCGACGAGATCGTTGTATGACTTTTATGACATATAATCGCGACTTGATGGATCGCGCGAGTGTGTCAGTTCATATACACACATCAACACCGTCTAGGGATATTTTGTATAAAGTTATTAAACTCAAAAAATACTGGCCAGTTTTAAATTCATTTGAAGAAAGCTTATTTTGTAAACCTTTTTGAACGATTCTAAATTTGAATTTGAAAAAATAAATTGAAAACAAAAGACTTACGCGGCATAATGGTAGCGAAGTCCGAAGGTTTCATTTACCTACAGTAGTTTTTGCCTGTTTTTTTGTGACAAATTTAAGTTTTATAACAAGTTATCGGTTAATTTCGAATTAATGTTATTGTGTGCATCATGCAGCGGCGCCATTTAACGAGAGAGGAATTGTTAAAGGCAGTAGGCATGCTCCAAACTGGGGCTACTCAACGGAGTATTGTTGAGGAGATTGGAACAAGACAAAACGTGATATCAAGGTTATGGTCACGTTATCGTGCTACTGGTGATGTGGCTGAAAGACACCCAGGCGGGAAGCGCGTTACCACTCAACGACAATACCGATTTTTGCAAGTTGCCGCGAGAAGACAACCAAATGTTACGGCCATGCAGTTGGTTCAGAGGCTCCAGTCAGAGCACCAGTTGCTTGTGAGGAGAAGGCTGCATAAAGCTAACCTTCATGCTCGCAGACCGCTTCGTACTCCAGCACTACGCCGAGGAAATCGTGGACGACGACTAGAGTGGGCTCGTGAAAATTTGCTCTGGGAAGATAACCAGTGGTCTGTAGTGCTGTTTACCGATGAGTCCCGGTTCGGTTTCCATCCCGATACACGTAGAGTATGTGTTTCGCGAGTTCCTGGTCGTGAGAGCCGTCTGCAACATCCTCAGGAAGTCTATTCATACCACGGCGGAACAATTATGGTTTGGGCGGTAATTCGTGTTGGTGGAAGAACCGACCTCGTTTGGATCAGAAACACCATGACGGCTGAAAAATACCGTAACGAGATGTTAGTACCAATAATCTACCCCCATCGACTACAAATGGGCCAAGAATTCACGCTCATGCACGATAACGCCCGTCCGCACACAGCGAGAGTGGTGACGAGCTGGTTGCAGGAGCACGACGTATCGGTCTTAGGCTGGCCCGCTCAATCGCCTGACCTAAACCCGATAGAACATGCGTGGGACATGCTCCAAAGAAGGGCTTTGAGGAATTTCCCTGCAAACATTGCGACAGAAGAGCAACTTTTTTTGCATCTTAGCCGGACTTGGGACAATATACCGCAGCAAGACTTGGATAACTTAATCCAAAGCATGAAAAACGGTTGCAGGACCGTTATTAACGTCATGGGGTGTTTTACTGACTACTGATTTTTCACATAACTGTTAAAAACAGATTAATTTTTCCTTATTTTTCACTTTTTCTTGAGAAACACATTCATTGTTAGTTTTACCATTATTTCACATTTTTTCTTTATTTAAATAAAAATTTGTTTACGCAAAAAAAAATAGTTTTCTTTTATTCTGGAGTGTAGTCTGATAAATGGGCCTTATAAAAATATATGCATGTTGTATGTTATTTTTAATAAATTTTGAGTAAATTGAGTAAATCCAAAATATCCCTAGACAGTGTTGATGTGTGTAGTAAGATATAAGAGCGCGACGACCGCGTCCTCGCACCGGCCCGCACGACAAGCATTTTTACGGACTCTTTTGCATAGTACATACGTCAAAATGCTTAACGGGTCATTTAACCACTAATGGACTATGGCAAAATTAGATACCATCTCTCTGGTGCTACATTCATCATCATCATCATCATCATTAGCCTACAGCAGTCCACTGCTGGACATAGGCCTATCCAGTTGCACGCCATCTGGTGCTACATTGGTATATTGTAACATTGCAGAACCCTTACTCGTACTCGTTCGGCACGAAGCACGGAGACTACGCGCCGCCCCTCATCGTCAAGGAGGACACCATGGACTGTCTGTAGCGCCCCTGCGATGGTTCGAGCGGGTCTAGTGGCCGGCGACGACATGCGACGGATAAAGATAGCGTTCCTAGTGCACACGAAATAGCTTAGTACCCGCCGCTGACGACTGTGGCTTGTTCGGGCGCGTGCCCGGTAAGCGTGGCTAGCATACATCTCTAGTTATAGGACGACTCTGGCAATAGGTCCACCCATTTTATGGTGGTGTTCGGTTATCCGAACATGACCGAACATCATTAGAAGAGGACATTCATAGATTTCTAATATGTACATATGACGTAAGTGATGTCAATGTGTGTTTAAAGTAAACGATAAAAAAAATCGTACAGTCCAGTGAAGTAAAGTAGACTGTAGGTATTAGAAATAAATAGTTTGGGAAAATATTCAGTCGGAACATTGTGAAGTATTTCAGACAACGATCGCGAATTATTGACGTTGACTTGTGGTATTGCGACGGTGCAGATCTTGCATTATGTCCAAAGTGTCTGTGCTGTGCGTCGATTATTTTTGTGAACCGAGTGTAATCGAATCCATTGTTATGATATTTCGGTTGAGTTTAAATCGTCTACTTCGTCACTACTCAACAAAGTTTAGGGAACAAAGGTATGTTAGACATTTTTCAAATTCGTCTATAAACACGATATCTTGAGCGAGCTGATATTGGTGAGGGTCAAGTCGAGGGATGTCTTTGGTTGCACAACCTCGTCGCGGTATTGACCCACATTTGCATCGTGTAGATAACATATGATACGTGTTTCATTCAGCATTCTGGGGTCAATTCCGACGAGCTGGAACTTTATAACCACGCTTTACACTCCTCTGGAATCGGGATGGAACCTGAAGCGAGTTCCCATGAGCCTCGCTCTTGCACCGAAAAATTTCTGATTTTCGGTCCAGGGCGAAAAATAAACTTAGAACACGGTGCTGACATTAAGCGGCCGCTAAATGATGGCAGTCATGTAAATGACGGTAGGTGTTTGACATTACGATGTTAGAAGCGCTCTCAATATAGGCTGGCTGGATGGCAGTCATTTTGCAACGTTATATTATGACCTACGAAAAATCAGTGACAATTGTTTTCCAAAATAGGATGTAACATATTTCCTCTTTCTCATCAAAAACCGAGTGCGCTCCGCCTTCAATTTATCTCTTATTTAATTTTAATGAGTTTGAAATGAATTTCAATTTTTTTAATTTTAGAAAAACTTTTTTGGGGCCAGTACTTGTTATATTTTCTACAGTTTCTTGGGTAAGTGTGATACAGTTGCCTTATTCCCTAGACTTTTGTTAGTAGTGTATATAGTTCATAATTATATGGAAATATAAATCATATCATTCGCATTGTTTAGAGAGCCAACTTTTTGTAAATCGTATTGTGAACAGTTTTGTTATGAAGTCTTTGTGAATTCAATAAATCTTTATTTTGGATTACTTGTTTATTGTTTAACAATTAGTAGCTAGTTAAATCTAAAGTTATTTAATCACTATATACATACTCAGTCCACGAACCGCACTGCCACTGTCTTTAGATCCACTATATTCTTGTTGATTAAACATCTTTTTGAAACTGACCACACTATGTGGTAGAGCTAACCAATACACGGTGCAGGCCGCGCACAGCCGGCGCGCCAGCTGTGCGCGGCCGAGCCTGCACCGTGTATTGGTCAGAGCGACACTGTACACAGTACGAGGATCTTTTGGCGCTCGCATGACGTTGGCAAGGGGGCGCTGTTGGTAAACATTTGTGGAATTGTTTTGTGAAATGTCACTTGAAATCGTAGACAGAATATAGCAGTAGACAAATCACTAAATAATAATCATAATGATACTATTAGATCCAGTAATAGGTGAGAGTAAACGAGACAAATGCATTTTCTGCCTCCTTCGCGTATGCAAACTTTTTGTCTGACCCCAGTTGTTGGCCGAGACCATACAAAACGGCTTACAAAGCCTTCTTTGGAAAATGTGACCCCGACTAAATTAGATAGTGCCAGTTTACAAGTGGCTTTCAAGACGATTGCTAGCTCATAAGGTATTCGGTGATATCAAATTTATACAGTTCACTATCTACGCTTGAAATGTATTCAAAAAACAAGATGGCAGCGTTAGTTCAGAATTTGGCCACGCGCCAAGATAACCTTGTACGCTATAGCGTTGTTAGAAGTTCCTCATGGAGCGCAGCTTGTTGTTGCGGCGCATGCCGGCGGCGCGCACTCGCAGCCAGTAGCGCTTGCTGGTCGGGTCCAGCTCGTCCAGGCGCGGCGCCGGGCCCGTGTTCAGGCTCCACAGCCACGACGGGTATGCGCTGTCGTCTTGGAGCTGAGGGATACAATATAAACATATAAATATTACCTAAACACAAACAGGCGGTAAAAAACAGTGTATAAAAGGTGAACGGATGAGAAGCCTGCCTAGCACAGATTTTTTTTTCGCAAGAAATAAAATTTCTTTTTTGTTTTTTGAATTCAATGATAATTTACGCGCGTAGAGAAGGGTGGGTGCCTGCAAGGTGAATTTTTAATATAATTTTTTTTTATTTTTTTTCTTTGTCATATCTCGGGACCCTGGGGTCCAGGACTTTTGAAAGGCGTCGGGGGCCGAAGCCAACTCGCAGAGGCCCTTTAGACAATTTTAAATGATGAGAAAGCACCAACCGACGATTATCCCTGTATGCACCATGCAAGTGCACCCAAGGACAACCCCCGGTTGGTGCAGGACTATTATTGCAGAACATGGAAATAAAATATACTGGGCTATGGGTGTGGGTGGCTATAGTAGATCGGTTACCTTGAACTATGGAAGGTCTATGTCCCCTGCCTGATCAATGATAATATAATTCACAGATAAAATGTCAGCGGGTTACTTGCACACTCAATAATGGGGCCCCGAAATCGGTCGCGTGCACATAGTGTCGTAGCGACAAGGGGGCAACATGTCCTGAGGTGATCCGGCAAAGTAAACTCTTCCGTCGCAGACCTATAATAACGTTTAGAGCGCGCAAGCCCCACCACGACGTCAACGTAGAGATACGGCGGTGGGGTTATTATTATATCGTTTATTTATTTACTTATTTTATTACATTTTTTTATATAAAAATTAAGTATAAAAAAAAATACTTATACAGGTTGATTTTTTAAAGACCAGCCAAATTTAAGGATGTACAGACCATCAAACTGAACAACTTTCTCCATGGGACAAATAGCGTAATCGCGAAAATTTTATCAACTGTCCCATAGAAAACCTCAATACCTACTCGACCTAAATGTATGGGACGGCTGAATTTTTATTCGCGATTACGATGTTGGTCCCATGGAGAAAGTTGTTCAGTTTGATGGTCTGTACCACATCCTTAAATATGGCTGGTCTTTAAAAAATCAGCCTGTATAAAAAAAATAGTGATCCACCGATGTCGGGAGCAGGTTCCAAGCTGCCGGTGGTTAAGGCTCCAGAGACAGGAACCTCCTCACAATGCGAGCCGTATCGAGGAGTACTGCCTTTTGAATCAGGCCCTTAATCCAATCGCCTAACGAAAGCCTCGATAGATGTTGATCGAGGCTTTCGGCCATCAGGCCATTGGCTGATACAACAATCGGCACAATGACAGCCGAGCACATATTCCACATGTCTACAACCTCGTGTGCTAAGTCGAGATATTTAATTTTTCTCTTTCTCAGCTTTCACGAGGTTCCCGTCATGTGGAATGGTAACATCGCCAATCATTGTCCGGCGCGCTAATCGATCTATCACCACTATATCAGGGCCCCAAGTCTGCTATATTTTATAAATTCGTCATTCCAACACGATCCCATTGTCATTTTTCTAAAAGTTTGTAATCTGCTAAATTCTAATGGTCGATCATTGGTCGGTCAATGGTCTCTTAATAGAATTGTGTCAAAATGACATTGTCGTATTGCCATTATTATAAAACCCGTTAGTCGAAGAAAAAAAATTACTCTGTAGCTTTATCATACCGATCGAAAGGCTTCATCATAAGGATTATTTTTTGCTAAATAACATAGTGTCAGAAATAAAAGGAAGACCATGAATTTTAACATTTGATGTGAAATTTTGTTCAGAAAAATGAAAAGCTGACATTGCTGTAAGGACATACAACTGACATTATCATAAGTACCTATTACTAATACATGTACCCACTTGAGAAGTACGCATCATTTCCCTATTATAATTTAAGTGCATGATAAAATGATAAAGAGATACGTAATGGTCAAAACCAAAATTTTGGACTATTTCATTTATGTTATTTTTATGTCACAGTAACATAAAGGAAAGTAAGGGCTGTGTTGATGATGTAAGAGAAAAACAGTCAAGTATTTTATAATTATTTTTGTTCATTATACAAATGTAACAATCTGGGGCTGCCGACAGTAGTCAAAACTTTTACAGTGATTACCACATTGCACTGCGGTCCGTACGAAGCGCGCGGTGCAGTCACGAAAACACGAAATTTTACACAGAAAATGCGGTTTTTTTAAACATTTTTTATTGTGTTGCCAGATACAAGTGAGGGCTGCCAACAATATGTAATAATTAGTACTTACATCGGATGAGTCGAAATCGTGGCTAAATTGTTTTGGCGATACTATGGCACCGCGAAAGATAGCCTGATAAAAATACACCATCTCGATTTATTATGAAACGGTTGGTGAATAATCTGCTAAATTTGGGACGTTTCGATCATCGCTTACCACAACTGCGGCACCAAATGATAAACACTGACGATGAACTCAACATTTTGATATACATACTTTGAAAATCAAATTCGTCAAATTCGGCAAATCCTAAAAGTTCAGTGAGGGAAGGTGAAGAAGTAATCGGAATTTCGAAAAGCAAATTACACCGTGTACTGAAAAAATACAAATTCAAAAGTTACGTTGAAGGGCGATTAGTACAAAAGTTACGTTGAAGGGCGATTAGTACAAAAATTACTGCTGGGTGATGCTGAAAGATGACTTATTTTCTGCCACGAAATGGAGAGGCTCATCCTAGATGATCAGTATTTTCTAAATAATATTATCTGGCCAGACGAGACATACTTCAGCAATAATGGTATGTACAAAACCGGGTCCTCTTAGTACATTTCTACGAAGGGCATTTGAATACGGAAAAGTATTTAGAAATACTTGAGATTTTAAGAAATGAGATAAATGATCGTCCGGTTGCAGGGCGACAAAACCTTACTTTTCAGCAAGATGGGGCTCCGGCTCATAACAGTCACAGAACAAGGGACTATCTCAATGAACACTTTCGTCCTTGGATCGGGACAAATAAGATGGCCGCCGAGATTGTCAGATCTAACTCCGTTAGATATTCCTTATGGGGTTATGTAAAAAATGTAGTTTACAAGAACCAGTATGAAAATGTCCACGAGCTACGAACAGAACTTACGAGGTATTACTCTAAATATCCATCACAACAAGATAAAAAAATCGACAGGGAGTGAAATAATCAAAAAAGTGCGATTTTGTATTCAACAGTATGGGACTCATTTTGAGCATTTGATAAATTGATTAATTTTGTATTAAAAATGTTAAAATTCATGGTCTTCCTTTTATTTCTGACACTATGTTATATAGCGAAAAATAATCCTTATGATGAAGCCTTTGGATCGGTATGATAAAGCTACAGGGTATTTTTTTTTCTCGTGTAGCGGGTTCGATTCCCGGTTCAACCATGTAATTATAAAAATCTATGAATGCAGTTTAAATTGTTTTTTAAATTAAAATAATGTGTTCTTTTAGTAAAATGTTCCATCTACAATATTCAAGGTACTTTCCCTTCATGTGGCATAGCCGTGGGACGCCCTGTATAATGGGAAGATCCTTCACTATAGTTACGGCTCATAAACCTTTGTTGGGCATATTCGATCAGAAGCGACCTATGCGCACGGTCTTGTCGCCTCGCCTAACGAGGATCGCAATTTTGTTGACGTCACATAATTACGAAATTGTGTACAAGTCGGGACAACAAATTGGTCACGCTGATGGATTGAGCCGATGGCCACAGCCGGTTCTCGACCAACCTGAACAGCAGTTATGTGATGTGTTGCTGATGGCAGAGACACCTACCGACTTTCCTGTGGATGCTGACCAAATAGCATTAGCAACGAATCGAGATAGGCTATTATCTCGTGTCAGTCATCATTTACTAAGCGGTTGGCCAGCTAGAGTTACCGATGATGAACTGCGTCCATACTGGTTACTTCGTTTGGAACTCTCTATGCATGAAGATTGTATCTTACTGGGTTGTCGAGTGGTGGTACCGTCATCATTGCGTGAAACGATACTACGTGCTTTACATAAAACACATAACGGCGTCGTCGAAACGAAATCACTGGCCAGGAGTTATGTTTGGTGGCCAAAACTGAACGAAAGTATTGAGGCATTAGTAGGCGGCTGCGACAAATCGGCACTATGCCTTCGAAAACTAAATCTGAATGGATCACGCCTAGCCGTGCAAAGCCGTGGTCTCGAATAAATGTGGACTTTGCGATACCTTTCCAAGGTAAATAGATTTTAATTGTTGTAGACGCATATTCCAGATGGCTTGAAGTGATCTTCGTGATCTTTTTCTGTAACATCGAAATGTACACATGAATGCAATAAAGAGTTTGAGTTTGGTTAACAATATGACAGCGGGAACGGTCATCACACACCTCAGAAATTTATTTGCTATGCATGGTTAGTGTGAGACATTGGTTTCCGACAACGGAACGTCCTTTGTGTCAGCTGAAGTTAAGCAATTTTTGGACGCGAATACAACAAACGGTTTGGCCGAAAGAATGGTGCAAACTGGTAAAGACAAGTTGCGCAAAATGGATGACATCTCTTGGGATGTTAAGATTCCTCCCATGCTACTAGGATTGCGGGAAACTCCTTGCACAATAACTAACAAGAGCCCCTCTGAACTCTCTCCCCTTCCCCTCGGACCGCCGTAAGGTGCTAACGTGTGCTCAGTACCGTATCGATTTTTAATTAATTTTAAAACCTAGTTTTATCCAATTAAAATCACCAATAAAAATAGGAGTGCAAAAGTATCGAAGAGGTGACAACTGCGAGCGCTCGCTAACGAGTAGACTTCCTTGCGCGTGAGCGCCTGGTACTTCGGCTAACTACCTGCTGCTCGGACTCCGCCCTGTGAAGACGTCACGTAAGAGATTCTATTATAATAATACCTGCGCGTGCGCACCTCCCTAATGATAGACGGGATTAGCCACACACCGCTGATGCGTAACTGGCTGCGAGACCTACTCTGACCACGCCCGCTGCTAATTGGTGACCCAATTACGCACGCGCTGAGGTGAATTCTCATTAAGTAATTAGTGAAGTCACACCCCCGTCGTTGGCGCAGCTCGAAACGTTTTTTATAAAAACAACAAATCATTAAGTTGGCCGCATTTTATATACCTATTTACTGGACTACTTCATTATGGAAAATACGTCACGTAGCCAAAAGTACAAAAAAAAATTAAAAAAACCCCCGACAACGTAAAACCCTATAAAAAGAAAAAAATAACCTTGAAATTATGACCCTACGTAAGTACGTATGGATTTTTTTATTAAATGTTGTCCCGTTGGGGGACCGCTCTCATTATTAACCAAACGTTCTGTTAAAGTTTAAAACGTAAACGTAAACGTTTACGTACTTACGTAGGGTCATAATTTCAAGGTTATTTTTTTCTTTTTATAGGGTTTTACGTTGTCGGGGGTTTTTTTAATTTTTTATTTTAGCTTTTTGTAGGGACTCCTTGTTATTTCATTTCTTTTATTTTCTTGCGTTTTAAGATTCAGGTAATTTGGTATTTAATCAGGTTTTTGTAATTCGCCATTTTGTGGTAGAGGCCATCTTGGATTTGAAATTTGTCATAGTGTATAGTATTCTACTAGTCAAGCCCTTACATTTGATACCCATATAGAGGGAGTTGTGAAAAAAAAAATGTAATTCGCCATTTTGTGGTTGCGGCCATCTTGGATTTGAAATTTATCATAGTGTATAGTATTCTACTAGTCAAGCCCTTTCATTTGATACCCATATTGAGGGAGTTGTGAAAAAATATGTAATCCGCCATTTTGCGGCGGCGGCAATCTTGGACCGATTTTCATCAAACATAGCTAAGAACACTCCCGACAAATTCACATTTCAAACAAAAAAAACAAAATTAAAATCGGGTCATCCATTCAGGAGCTACGATGCCACAGACAGACATACATACACACACACACACAGAGACACGGCAAACTTATAACACCTTGTCGTTTTTGCGTCGGGGGTTAAAAATAGTATGGATAAGTCTGTGTCGGAAAAGGATGTCAGCTTGGTGGGAAAAGTTCTCACAACACCACCAAGCTACGTATTTAAACGTGTAGGGAAGAGACGCAGAGAAGATATGGATGAATCAATTAGTAAACAGCTAGAGGATTTCAAAGAGGAAATGAGGAAAATGATGACCTTTTTTTCACATGGGAATAAGATACAGCATATAAACTCAACTCTAAAAGAAATTCAACAGACTATTATTAAAATAGCGCAAAATGATGATCTTACTAAGAAAATCAACAAGCTCGAAAACAAAGCCATAGAAGACAAAAAGCTCATCACTATTTTGGAGAATAAGATTGAGGATTTGCAAATGGGAGGACGGAAAACGAATTTTGTTGTGAAGAATATACCAAGGAAAAGTCATGAAACCAAAGAGGACCTCATAGAAATGATCATATGTCTTTCACGAAGCTTAACCTGCAATATAAATAAATATGACATAAAGGACATCTACAGAGCAACAAAACACTCCTATTATTGTGGAAACAGGATCCACTTTATTGAGATCTGAGATTCTGAAGATGGGTAAAACATTTAATTTAAAAAACCAAAGTAAATTATGCTGTAGACACTTCGGTTTTAAAACACAGGAAGAGACCCTTATCTTTCTGTCAGAGCATTTAACCCCGAAAGGATCGCGTCTACATTTCCTTGCCGAGACCTAATTAAATCAGGGGTCTACAAATTCTGCTAGACTGCTTTTGGCAAGGTTTATATAAAAAAGGATGAACATGCACAATCTATAGTCATAAATTGTGAAGAGTAGGTACATCCACTCTTAGAGAAAGCATGACTTACTGCTTATAGTACTTTCTGTGCACCCTTTTTATCTAATTTGCTGATACGTCTTTTGTTACTTCCTACCTCAAACCTGTTATTTTATACATTTTTTGTTAGATTTTTCTCATATTTACTGTGTACTTATATCACATTAAGTCTGCACATTGTATACGCTGTTAAGCATACTTACACTCTCACGCATCCTCATTTGTACAACACACACACTCGTTCCACCGTATATGCTACACACCATAACTACACATGTACTTACACTAACCAAAAACATTCCATGACGTGCCCAATCATCAAAATAATACATAAACTTCTGCAACATACTATAAATAACTTAAACACTAATCTTAAAAAAATGTCTATTCTATTCACAAAAACGTTAAATGAATGACGCACTATTAACTGTACCCGATATAGATAAAATCGAAATTGCCCGTACAGTCGAATGCGCGATCTCAGAACTTGGCAGACACATACTGTACGGTGCAACCGCACATTCTGCAATTCAGCAGTTAACGCCACACATTCATTTCAACTCATAATAATTAATTCAGTTCGCGTTGGGCTATCAAGTAAGCCAGGCGTTCTCGTTACAGCCAACAAGGGCCGCGTCACTCACTTCATTTCCACACCATCAGTCCATTAAGCTCATTTTACCTTTAAGTACCTTTGGGACAATACAGTAGTGTTTTAATACTTACCTTCTTTTATTCCATTCATCTCTCATCTAAAAGTAATGTATGGTCTAGCAAGGGATCGTACACATACATATTAACAAAAGCGACCTTACTATTATTTCCCAAAACATAAGAAGCATTTATCGTAATTTTGATGATTTTGTAATCAACTTGTCAACTTTTCCAGAAACAGATATCATTATACTGACGGAATGTAGGTTAAATGCTAACAAACCTATTCCGCAACTGAAAAATTATGAGTCCTACTGTACTAAACGGCAGCTAAACCAAAATGATGGGGTAGTTGTGTATGTAAAACAATCCTTGAACCCAAAAGTTAAGGAAATATCTATCTCAAGAGAAAATATCTCAAGCCTCCTGCCTTGAACTGGACATTCTTAATAACATTGTATTATGTACTTACCGCTCCCCCTCAAAGACAAACACTGATAGCTTCATAAACTCCCTTAGTGCTAACCTAAATGTATTAAACTCTCACAAAAGCATTATTCTAACGGGAGACATAAATATAAATATTAAACCTAAAGAAATAGAATCATCCCAAGAGCATAAAAATAGGAACAGTTATCTTAATATGTTGTCATTGTATGGAATTCTACCTTTTTTTTTTTCTGGGTGGGAAATCATCAAATGACTCCTCCCGCTCTGGGCGGAGCAGAAGGTAGTGTCAGACTTTTACTGACTAAAACCCACCCGTGTTCCTTCAGTTGCCTGTGCCAGGGGCCACGGTATCTCTTTCGAACAACCCGCAGCCCCGGCGGCATCGGCTCTAGCGGACCCCGTCAGTTCGTGCTGACAGCTCTTTGAGGCGCGCGTGGAACACAACGCGCCGTCGACCCGGGCCTGGTCCTTACCGGGCGGCGAGCTGCCCATAGCTCGCCGCTCGCAGGCCCGCGCCTACGGTGGCCGGGAGTCGGCTGTTGACTCCCGTCCAGGGCGTCTCCTGCGGCGGCTAGGCGCGCGCGGGTGCAGCGATTGCCTCTCCCTCACGCGCTCCGCCTCCTCCTTCGCGAGCATTACTGCTTCGCAGAAGGAGGTGACGGCCTCCCATTCACTCTCGCTCCGTACCATGGCCTGTATGAGGGCCGGACGCGAGAGGTCGCCGCCGCCGATCGCCGCCACGAGGACACGGCGGGGCCCCGCCCAAGCCGGGCAGACCACCACCGTATGCTCCACCGTGTCCTCCGGGCGATCCCCACAGTGGTAACACCCTGGCGTTTCCTCCCGCTTTATCCTGAACAGGAACCTCCCGAAACAACCGTGTCCGGTGAGGACTTGCGTCAGGCGGAAGGTGAGGGCGCCGTGGCGCCTCTCTAGCCACTCCTCAAAGAAGGGACTTATCGCCGCAATTGTGGCGTGCCCAATGGAATTCTACCTGGACATACACTACCCACTAGAAAAAGAAACTGCCTAGATCATTTCATGTTAAAAATTGATAAAAATAAGGCATCAGCATTTATTGCTGTACTTCATACCTCTATCACTGACCACTTTACAACATTTTTATGCCTGTCTAAACTAAAAAACACCCGCATTCCAAAAAGAACTGCTACTATTACCGACTTTGATATGGCTCTGAAAGCGTTACAGGAAAAAAATCTAGCTGAACTATTGTTTTGCAATGATCCAAATGTACTGAATAACCTCCTCTTAAATAAACTCACTAATACTTTAATAAGCAGCAGTACCACCCGCACCTTATCAAATAGTAAACAAAGTTTAAACCGTGGATTACCACTGGCATACTACGCTGTATAAGAAACCGTAATAAATTACAAAAACGTTATAAATCTGATCCATACAATGATATTATGAAGATAACCTACAATAGATACAGGAATTTCTGTAACAATTTGGTAAAAAAACTAAAACGTAAATATGAAAGGGAATTACTAGCCAAATCTGTTACAAATAATAAGCTACTCTGGAAAAACATAAAAAACATTACTTATTCCAGTAAATCACACGATCACAACTCTGAACTACTAAATATCAAGTCATCTCCTCTTGAATCAGTAAATTTTATCAACTATCATTTCGCCAACGTTGGTAAGCAATTGGCTGAGTAAATTCGGCCTAGTAATAATGACTATCAATCAGCATGCCGAACTACCAGTCCAATGCAATACTTTTGTCCTCCTCGATACTGACCCCAATGAAGTTGATCGAATCTTGATGGGCCTTAAATCTGGTAGTGCCCTCGGCTGCGATAATGTATCGACAAAATTTCTAAAACACGCACGAAAGGAAGTCGTTCCAGTAAAAACTCATCTTAAAAACCTTTGCTTCCAAATTGGCATCTTTCCTGACCTACTGAAACATTCCATGATTACTCCCGTCTACAAGGGTGGGGATAGAGATGATGTCAACAACTACAGGCCTATATCTGTTTTGCCATCCATTTCTAAAATACTAGAAAAATTAATAAATAATAGATTATTGAAATATCTTTCTAAATTTAATTTAGTATCACCCTCCCAATTTGGCTTTAGACAAGGCTTATCCACAGAGGATGCCGTTACAGCATTGAGTTCTCTAGTAACTGAACAACTTGACACTGGTAATAAATGCCTGACTGTTTTCCTGGATCTTAAAAAAGCTTTTGACACCGTCTCTGTCCCTGTCCTTGTGAGTAAACTGGAAAAGTTTGGAATAAGAGAAACCCCGCTGAAATTGCTCAAAGACTATCTCTCGTCTAGAAAGCAAAGGGTTAAGGTGGGTAAACTGACCAGTAGCGACGCTGAAGTCACATACGGCGTTCCCCAGGGCAGCGTTCTGGGCCCTACACTTTTCTTGGTATATCTGAATGATCTCTGCAACATGTATATCAATAATGCAAAAGTTTTCTCTTACGCCGATGACACTGCTGTCGTTTTTTCTGGGAACTCCTGGCAAGATGTGAAACTCAAAGCTGAGATGGGGATGGTACAAGTAGCCAATTGGCTAGAAAATAACCTGCTCACTTTATATACATCAAATCAAATCAAATCAAATCATTTTTATTTGCAATATAGGTAAGTATAAAGTGTTGTTACAGAATGAGGTTAGTAGGTATCTCTATATTTTGCCACAACAAGGCATGCAAATATTTAATACAATTTCAAAATATAATTATAGCAAAATTCAACAGGAAATGTCAATAAAATTAATCATGTCAAAAATTACTCATGTCAATATTATCCATTAGAAAGTCATTAATTGTGTAATAACATTTGTCAACCAAAAACTTATTCATACATTTCTTAAATTGCATTATATTTAATTTTTTAATGTCATCTGGTAATTTATTAAAGATTTTTTGTGCCATGCAAAGAAAACTCTTTCTGAGCAGTGCTGTGCCAGCGCCGTACGAAATCTCAAGCTCCAGTTTATTCTTATCACGTAGTTGTCTGTAGTGTCTTTTATATGCAATGCTGTATAGGTAAGTGTTCGTCCTAACAAAGATACTCACTTCATAGATATACAACGAAGGCAATGTCAATAATTTTAAATGTTTAAAAAATGGTTTGCAGCTTGCTGTTGTATCCAGGCCGCACATGGCTCTGATACATCTTTTCTGGGCTTTAAAGACAGCGTCTTTTGAGACTGAATTTCCCCAGAATATTATGCCATATCTCAGAACGGATACGACATTTCCATGGTAGGCACATAGGACAGATTCTCGATTAACTATTCTGGTTAGTTTATATAGAGCGTAGGCTGATTTGCTCAAATTTTTACAAATCCCATCTAAATGTGTTTTCCACGATAATTGATTGTCAATATGTATACCTAAAAATTTAATTACATTAATTGAATTAATCATTTCGCCTTGATAATTTAAACTGATATCTCTAATATTTAATCTCTGATGGAAATGCATAATTTTGGTTTTTAGTAGGTTTTTTTTAAATTGTTATTCGTAAGCCACTGAATTATCATATTTAATGTGTTATTTATTTCCAACTCATAGTTATTGCGATCATCACATTTTATTATCACAGTGCTATCGTCAGCAAATAATACCATAGGGTGTTTAATGTGTCTCGGAAGATCGTTTATATAAATTAGGAACAACAATGGTCCTAATACGCTGCCTTGTGGTATTCCGTATTTAGCCATTTTGGGCTGAGACGTGTGTTTATGCTCTTTAGCCGTTTTAGGGCATATCTGAGTAATTTCTGTTATTTGTTTTCTATTATTTAGGTATGATTGTATAAGATTTAGGACATTACCTCTTATGCCATACGCATTCATTTTTTTAATAAGAATATTATGATCTACGCAGTCGAAGGCTTTTGTCATATCCATAAATATGGCGCAAATAGGTACTCTTTTATCCATGTTGTGTATAATTGGTTCTATTAAATTATAAATCGCCAAATTAATGCTCTTACCTTTACGAAATCCATTTTGCTCTTCTGTCAATATTTTATATTTCTCTAAATATGAATACAGGGAATTGTATATTATCTTTTCAAAAATTTTTGATATAATAGGTAGCAATGCAATAGGTCTGTAGTTTTTTAAGTCTGTTTTAGCGTCCTTTTTGTGTAATGGTATTACTATTGAAGTTTTGAGCTTCTCGGGAAAAATTCCACAAAAGATGCTTAAGTTAATAATATAACTAAGGTGAGGCGCTATTGCGTCTGCGACGTATTTTAAAACTTTCGTACATATACCATCATAGCCCACGCTATTGGTATTTTTTAGTGTTTTTATTACTTTTAGTACGTCCGGTAGAATTATGGGATTCATGAACATTGAGTTATTGCATCGGTAATGATCAGAGATATTGAATTTATTAAAATTATTTACGTCATTGATATTAGAATTATTTATGTCATTATTATTGAAATTATTTATATCTTGATTATTATTAAAATTATGAATGTCATTATATTTAATTGTCGGCAATAAAGAGTCAGTAAAGAAATCATTGAAGTAATTGGCTATTTTGGTGGGATTTGTAACTTTGCTGTCGTTTGTGTGAATTTCAGTTATAGGTTCTTTTGGTAAATTCAATTTTGACTTGTTGATGATAGACCATGTTGCTTTAGATTTATTATCTGCTGACTTTATATAAAAATCATTTTGCGATTTTTGTGTTAAGGTTATAATTTTTTTAAATCTTGCTGAATATGTCTTGTAAGCGAGTTTATTTTTAGGATTAGGGTTACTGTAGTATTTCTGTAAAAGTTTCCTTTTTCGTTTACTGCAGGTTTTAATACCTCGTGAAATCCATTTTTCCTTTTTGTTTAGGGTTTTAGTCATTGTTTTATACGGAAAACATAAGTCATAAAAACATAACAATAGATCTATGAAGTGCGCATATGCTTCATTAGGTTCATTTGAAAGATAAACTTCAGAAAACGTAAGGTTATCGAGACATTCTTTGAATTTTATAAGATTGTCTCTGCTATAGTCACGTCTTATAATACGCCAAGATTTAATGAAACAAGTTTTCTTTACAGGGCATTTAAATAACTGTGCAGTATGGTCAGACAGACCAAAATCAATTATGTCACCTTTACACCTTTTCATATTATGTGCAAAGTTGTCTATACAAGTTTTGCTTATGAGTCTAGTTGGTTTATCAAACTGTAGTTTTAAATTATGACTTAATAAAAAGTTTTCAAATTCTAATGTTTGTCGGTTTCTGTTTATAACGTCTATATTAAGATCTCCACACATAACAACCTTTTTACTTGTGTTATCGCATGCTTTGCGTAAAATTATATTTAATTTATCATAAAACGTGTCTAGGTTTGACTGTGGCACTCTATATATACAAATTATAACAACACGGTGTTCAACAAGTTCAATCGCGCAACATTCCAAAACATTAATAACAGATAGATTAGTAATATTCCAGGTTTTATATTTGTGACCAATTTTTAATAAGATGCACGCGCCTCCTCTCTTCTTATTCCTAGAGAAACTTATTGCCAGGCGATAATTAGGAATACATAACATGTCTTCACATTCGGGTGTCATGAAGTGCTCCGTTATGCAAATAACATCAACCATGCGTCCGGTTGTCTGAAGTTCATTTAAGTGTACCGTGAGAGCATGGGATTTGTTTAGTAGACCAGCAATGTTCTGATGAAGAATGTGGATGCTGTTATAGACGAAAAAACTGAGAGTTTGAATTGGTCGACTCCTCGGAGGGTATATTGTGAGCTTCTACTGAATTTAATTCGTCGTCTTGTTTTGGTATTGAAGTGCCTTCTTGTTGACTGAAATATATCAAGTCGACAAGTATTCGTTTCATAATATTTTCGTATATATTTTTTATTCCAAAGCGGTTAAGTTTACCTGTGCGATAGGAAAACATGTCTAGAGAGAGATCTTGGTTGGAGTCAAATATATACGCATACTCATGTGTCTGTACGTCCAGAAACAGGAGATTGTTGAATGTTTCAATGTTATGATTGTAGATAGGTGCTCCTCGTATGTAGGTTGGGAGACCTAAGATAATATTTGTGTTGGTTATGGGCTCTAGACATTCCCTGATATATTTCACCAAATCTATGTTGTTATTTGACCTTTTAAAATCAGTTTCACCTATCATTACCAGACAGTAATCATCCATATTGAAATCTTTCAGTTTCGAGTGAACATTTGCTAAAATTTGTTTTGTACTAGCGTTTGGAACAATGTAATGACAATATTGAAATCGATCGGCGAACGCATCTTGAATAATTCCTAGTTTGCTCCTGTTGTCGCTACAATTTGTTATAATGCATAGTTTGTTTTTCTTTCCTACTGTCTTTTTTAAATTATTTGTCTCATGGTTGTATGTATTTTCATTTAATTCAGTTATTACGCTCCTGTGTAGATCTTCCTTAGTAGTTTCTGAATCTGATTTCATACCAATGGTTTTCCTTATTTCTTCCCTTCTGCTTTTAGTGCTGATATTACATCAAAAACTACATCAAAAACTAAATACATATGTTTTAGTATTAACAAAAGTAGTCGACCATCTGAGGATCTCAATCTAAGAAAACACACATGTGGAGATACTAATAACAGATACTGCAATTGTTCATACACTAAACAAGTTGCACAGACTAAATATCTAGGTGTGATAGTCGATCAGCGGTTATCCTGGTATCCACATCTTGAACAGGTCTCAAATAGGGTTAGGAGATTAAGTTGGATCTTTAAAACGCTTCGTCATATTATTCCAAAAAGTATGACCAGTACACGATACCACACAAGAAATGTTCTCAATGAGATCTACATGGCTTTGGTGCAGTCTGTCTTGTTATATTGCATCCCTATTTGGGGTGGTGCAGCGAAAACTAATTTTATTGACGTGGAGCGAGCCCAACGAGCTCTGATAAAGATAATGTATTTTAAAAATAAAAGATTTCCTACTGATACCTTATACAAAATTAGCGATCTACTTTCCGTAAGAAAAATGTATATTATTCAAACAGTCTTAAAAAAACATAAAACCCTGCCATATGATCCAAACTTATTACGGAAAAGGAGGACTGACATTGTTGCACAAATTCCTCAGACTAAAACCATGTTTGCCAGTAGACAATTCAATAAACGGTCTGCTCAACTATACAGGCTGATTTTTTAAAGACCAGCCAAATTTAAGGATGTGGTACAGACCATCAAACTGAACAACTTTCTCCATGGGACAAATAGCGTAATCGCGAAAATTTTATCAACTGTCCCATAGAAAACTTCAATACCTACTCGACCTAAATGTATGGGACGGCTGAATTTTTATTCGCGATTACGATGTTGGTCCCATGGAGAAAGTTGTTCAGTTTGATGGTCTGTACCACATCCTTAAATTAGGCTGGTGTTTAAAAAATCAGCCTGTATAATAAAATTAACAAAATTATTTACATTAATACACGAAAAGAAGTTATGAATGTAAGAAAACAATAACAAACTGGATAAAGACACTCACATATGATAACACGGAGGCACTTATGGAGCACATAAAGCAGTACATAGATACGCTCTCACCTACACTCTCACATAAACTCTCGCATGCAGTCTCACATACACTCTCACATATACTCTCACATACACCCTCACATACAGTCTCAATACACTCTCACATACACTCTCGAAGACAAACACAATAGGTACGCAAAGATGTTCACACTCGAAACATACGCTCACTAACATCCATCATTTTATTTTAATACTTATTTATTTTTTATTCAATATTATTTTTAAGTACCTATACGGTTTTTGTTATACGGTTTGTATTAGAATAAGTAAAAATGCTGTACTATGGAAGAGCGGAGTCTCCTAACACAGGCATTGTTTGCTTAAAAGGAGGCTCCAAACACTATACTCCTTTTTGTAAACTGAAGCATTAATAAACTTATTATTATTATTTATTTTTACATTTTAACAAATCTCGGGACCACGGGGTCCCGGTCTTTTGGAAGGCGTAAGAGGGGCCGAAGCCAACTCGCGGCCCCTTAGGAAATTTCATTGAAATGTGGCACCACCCGACGATTATCCCTGTATGCACTATGCAAATGCACCCAAGGATAACCCCCGGATAATGTAGGACTATTGCAGGATATGGAAAAAAAACAAATTTGGACTATGGGTTTGGGTGGCTAAAGTGGACTGGTTACCAATAACTATGGAAGAACTATGACCCCTGCCTGATCAATGTTTTATATATACACTGATAAAATGGCAGGGGGTGACTTGCACACTCAATAATGGGCCCCCGAGAACTGTCGCTAGCACATAGTGACGTAGCAACAAGGGGGCAACATGTCCTGAGGTGCTTATGAAGAGTGGAGAGGTATTCCACGGCTTTCAGAACAATCCCAGAGCCCGGAAGATGGTCAAGATCCCTACGAGCACTTATTGGAATACTTCCTTCCCCCGAGCACGTTTGCTCTTGCGAGTCTCCACTCAAGCCGGCCAGTAAAGGTAAGAATGAGGTGGGAGCTCTGTTCCTTGTCATTGTTCACTCCAGCCGGCCAATAAAGGCAAGCCAGAGGTGAGGAACAAGATTTCTCCCGGGAGATAAGGTCCGTGGGGTCGCTACTGCCCAACAGCTCGCCACATGCTGCCCTGCTGGTTTCTGTATCTCTCTTGGTCTGGTTCCTCACCCTCGACCTGATCCGGCAAAGTAAACTCTTCCGTCACAGACCTAGAGTTAAGAGCGCGCAAGCCCCCCCACGACGTCAACTTAGAGATAAGGCGGTGGGTTATTATTATTATTATTGATGACTAGGCGCCTACGTACCTTGTTAGATGTTATACATCCGGATAAACGTGTTCAAAATAAAACTGATCAACAGATTACCAATAATGCTCCTAATGTAACTCGAGAAACTAATGTGGGCTAAAGTGTGATGTATAGAAACTATAGTTGTGGACCTCGTTGGTTGCCTGGTAAGGTGGTTAAAAGGCAAGGGCCATTTAATTGTCAAGTTGCAACTGGTGATGGTAATGTTGTCAACCGACACATCAACCAACTGGTTAAAAATAAAGTCACAGAAGATGCAGACCGCGAAGGAGAGAGGGAAGAAGTGAATAAGGAAAAGGCCAGTTTGGAAATGGAAAATCAAGATGTGGAAATGGGAAGTACAGGTGAGGAAATAATTGAAATA
The DNA here is from genome assembly GCA_947507525.1 of Apamea epomidion. Lineage (NCBI taxonomy): Eukaryota > Metazoa > Arthropoda > Insecta > Lepidoptera > Noctuidae > Apamea > Apamea epomidion. The sequence continues at coordinate 17,643,635 of OX382245.1, read as the reverse complement.
CCGAGTCCGGACCAATGGGCGGAGATGTTAGGTATACCCAGTGATTATGAGTCTGGCTATTCTGGGGGTAAGATTAAAAGTAAAGTTTTATCTCATACAAAAGGCCCTTATGAAAAGCCAGGTCTACTCCGTAGTGACACATTCGAATGATCGGATCGAACCGACACATGGCCAAACCAAATATTATTGAAAAATGCGAAAAAAGTTCGGATCGGCTCAGTTGAGTCGGGGCCATAGTCAATATTCGAAAGAGTGTAGGAGTGTAGGATCGGGACCGACCGAACCAAATAGTAACTTCGTAGCAGGAAACGGTCGAACATTCGGCCGATACGATACATTTACCACTTCGGAGTAGACCCCCTGATTCAATGTATATGGAACAGACATAATGTTTTTTTTTTTTTTTTTTTATTCTTTATTTATTTAGGGACATTTATAATCGCTATGCGTATGTCAGTCCCATCGTATCCTAAATATATACATTCTACTCATATCAGGGCCATGAACCTAAACAGACTCTTCGCATCATCGCTATTCGGTCTAGATAAAATGTTGTGAAATGTTCCTACTTCAAGTCTGTTCAACTTCAAGACCCTAAACAGGTCATTTCTCTCAGGCTCATATCGAACACATTCCATCAATAAGTGGTGCAGGTCTTCAACAACTCCACACTGTACACAGTTGGGCGAATTCGTTTTCTTCATCATGACATAATGTTAGATATTTAAATAAATACAAAATTTGTTGGCTTTAAGTATAAGTTAAAGTTTAAATATATTTTGTATACTTGGGGGAAAGGTATGTAGTATATAGGTACCTACAAACTTCCTAGTTTATAACTTTATGTTTATTGTGCTTTCAGTCTACCCTCCATCATATTGTTGTGCCAGGGTAGGCACAACAATATGATGGAGGGTAGACTCTTATGATTTAACTACTTGTATTTCTAGGCTACTTAGCTCAATACACAAATCACGATATTTGGTGTTTTACTGAAGACATAATACACAGGTTTTGGAATTAACTAAAAAAATTACCATTCATCCTAATCGCAAAGTCATTCAGTACCCCAAGTCTATACTTTTGGTATTGTTAACTGGCCACCAAGATGGCGTGTCGCGGTGACAATGACGACATTTACCTATCATTTTGGTTGACTTCAAATATTTAAACCATTTAAAATTGTGTATTTAATATTAGGTATGGTAACATTACTTTGCTTCAAACTATCAAGTTACGAATACAGTTAAAAGTCCAAGTATAGTGCTTAGAGGATCTTCTACATGTAATATATCAACAAGTCACCTTGACATCCTCGCCAGTGGTGTATATGTTGGAGCCGCACACGTAGCTGACCAGCTTCTGCGGGTCAGTCTCTACTGGCATCTCCTTCTTCTCCATGGTGCCCAGCTTGCCGCCCTTCTTCTTGCCCTTGCCCAGGCCCATTACACCTGGAAGTAGACCCGTTCTACTTTACTATGTAACCCTAATAGTCTTATTAGGGTTGGCAGATAACCACTCTAATACAGGGTGGCAGGGACATTGATGCATAAACTGTAACCATGAATTCAGCACGTGATCTAGACTAGACCCCTTTTTTTGAGGATGGGAAATCATCAAATGACCCCTCCCGCTCTGGGTGGAGCAGAAGGGAGTGTCAGACTCTTACTGACTAAAACCCACCCGTGTTCCTTCCTTAGCCCTTTATGTACGACGGAGGAGAAGGGGCGGGGGACGGAGAGCTACCCATTGCTCTCCGCCCGCAGGCCCGCGCCTACGGTGGCCGGGAGTCGTCACGCGGCTCCCGACGCCCGGAGCGTCTCCCTCGGCGGCTAAGGCGTGAGGATCTCTCCCTTGCCCATCCCGCCACCTCGTTCGCTAGCATGACTGCTTCGCAGAAGGAGGTGACCGCCTCCCACTCCCTCTCGCCCCGGACCATGACTTGCACCAGGGCCGGACGCGAGAGGTCGCCGCCGCTGCCGATCGCCTCTACGAGGACACGGCGGTGCTCTGCCCAAGCGGGGCAGACCTCCACCGTATGCTCCACCGTGTCCTCTGGGCGATCCTCGCAGTGGTGACACCCGGGCGTCTCCTCCCGCCTGATGATGTGCAGGAACCTCCCGAAACATCCGTGTCCGGAGAGGACCTGCGTCAGGCGGTAGGTGAGAGCGCCGTGACGCCTCTCTAGCCACTCCTCAAAGAGGGGTCTTATCGCCGCTATCGTGGCGTGCCCTGCGCTGGGTTGCGATAGTCGCGTCTTCCATTCCACCATGAGATCGCGCCGGAGGTCCGTCCGCTCCGCCGCGATTTGCCGCGGGTGCGGAGTTTCCCCCCGACGTAGTGCCTCCGCGCGCCAGTCATACAGGCGCGCGAGGACTATCGCCTCCAGATCCCATGGTGGCAGTCCGGCAATGAGGCTTGCTGCCTCGCCCGAGATCGTGCGGTACCCCCGGATTACCCTTACGGCTACCACTTTTTGGGGCGCGTTCAGGTAGTGTGCGGCTCGAAGCCGCAGTGAACGCGCCCATACCGGGGCCCCATATAGGGCCATGGACCGCACGACCCCCGCGTAAAGCCTCCGGCAGGAGGCGTTTGGCCCCCTCAGGTTGGGCAGGAGCCGCTTTAAGGCGGCCCCGGCCCGTTCCAGTTTGGGGGCCAAACGTCGGAAATGCTCGACGAAGTTCCACCGGCTGTCGAGGACGAGACCCAGGTATCTCATCGTTGTCTCGACGCCGATGTGAACCCCTCCTACCATCAGTTGGGATCCCGAAGGTGGCCCGTACCGGGGCCCATGAAAGGACATGGCCTCGGACTTGTGCAATGCCACCTCGAGACCCAACTGCCGGATCCTTTCCACGACTATCGCAACCCCGCGTGTCATCGCGTCGGCCGCCGCCTGATGCGACCTCCCCTACGCCAGGACCAGCGTGTCGTCAGCGTAGCAAACTACGCTGACGCCATCAGGGAGGTCGACCCGCAGCACCCAGTCGTAACCGATGTCCCACAGGAGCGGCCCCAGAACTGATCCCTGTGGGACACCGCACGACATCTCTCGCCGGTTCCAATTCCCGTCGCGACCGGGGTAGATGACGGCTCTGTCCGTCAAATACGCCCCGACTATTCGACGGAGGAAAGTCGGCACCCGGTGATACCGGAGTGCCTCCCCTATGCAGCTCCAGGCCAGGGTGTTGAACGCGTTGGCGATGTCGAGTGACACCGCCACGACCACCCCACCCCGGGACACCGCGTTCCCCGTCGTGAGGGCTCTCACGCGCATGATGGCGTCCACCGTCGAGCACCCCTTGCGGAAGCCAAACTGGCACTCCGCAAGATCCGGCCCCGTCCTCACCAGGTGCCCGACGACGCGGCCCGCAATCACTCTCTCAAAGAGCTTGCCGACCTCGTCGAGCAGCACTATGGGCCGGTATGCGGACAGAGAGTCCGCAGGGCGCCCTGGCTTCTGAACGAGGACCAGCTTCCCTGTCTTCCAACGGAGTGGAAACTGGCCTCTCTCCATGCATGCGCTTAAGAGCGCCTCCAGTCGAGGCCCGAGAGCCCTCGAGGCCAGGACCCAGGCTTTACCCGGCAAGCCGTCGGGTCCCGGGGCGGTATTTTTGGCCTTCAGCCTGCCTACCGCCGCTCTCAGATCTACCCCGGTCACTTCAGGGGTGTCGTCGTCGTCGTCCGCGTGGTCCACTTCGGGCACCGCAAGCGGCAGAGCCATAGGCGGGGGAGTATGCTCCCCCCGTGAAGGGAACAGAGCGCTCACCACTTCCTCCACCAGCTGGGGTCGGAGACTCTGCGTCAGCGGGGGGGCCCAGGTGCGGAGTTTATTCCGCACCATTCTGTAAGGGCGCCCCCATGGATCTCGGTTCAGAGTCTCCAACATCTCCTCGCGGGCCATATCCTTGGCCCGCTGGACAGCCTCTTCGAGGGCGGTCTTCGCCGCTCTGTACCCCTCGTACAGCTCCACCTCGGTGGCTTCCGCATCCGGAGGGCGGATGCGGAGCCTGCGGTGCCTGGTGTACCGGTGTCGCGCGTCGACGCACGCCTTGCGTAGCGCTCCAACCTCCTGCGACCACCAGTACACCTGACGTCGGGCGCATCCTGGCCGGACTCGGGGCATTGCCACGTCACAAATCTCGGACATGGCCTCCCGGAACCACTCCGCCTCACCGTCAATGTCAGCAGGCCTGTCCGGTGAAAACACCCAGGCCTGCACGATAGAGGCTTCCAGGAGAAGCTCCCGGTCCAGCTGCTTCAGCGCCCACCGCGGACCGCTCGGGGCCTGTTGGACTAGCGCGCTAGAGGTCTGGGTGGAGACATCAAACCGGATATACCGATGATCGGAGTATGTACCTCCTCCATGACGCGCCAGTCAATGACACGCTGTGACAGAGCGGGGCTGGCGAACGAAATGTCCACTACCGTGAACCCCGATTTAGGACGACCAGGCCTGTTTCCAGAGCCCAGTCCTCCACCATCCTGCCCCGCACATCCGTGCAACGGGAACCCCAGGCCAAATTCTTGGCGTTGAAGTCCCCGAGCACTAGCACGGAGAAGGCGTGGTTTCTGGCGACGACGACACTCAACTCTGTCAAAGAGTTCTGGAACTCGGCAAGAGTTCGGCTCGGAGAGAAGTATACTCCCACTACAACAATCTCTCCGAACCGTGCTGCTACGCACCCCTGTCCCTTCGTGACACCTTCGAGGGACGGGGTACCGGCGGCTGCCGACGAAATTATGGCCACTGAGCCGTTTAGGTCCTCCACCCAGTCATCCCTGGGCGGGACAAAGTACGGCTCAGCGACCACGGCAATGTCATCGACCACTGCGCCATGCTCTGGAGCAACAGGTCCTGAGCGCAGGCGCAGTGGTTGATGTTCGCCTGGAGGAGGCGTAGAGGAGGAGACATTACTCCTCCATTTCAGCCCCGTTCTGGGGTCCATTGGGAGTGGTGGCGGCAGTGGTGGCGGCGGTGGCGGCGGCGGTGGCGGCGGCGGCGGCGGCGGCGGTGGTGGCGGCGGCGGCGGCGGCGGCGACGGTGGCGGTGGTGGCAGCAGTGGCGGCGACGGTGGTGGTGGCGACGGCGGCGGCGGAGGGCCTGCCTTTCCTCCTGGCTTCGGCGGGTGGAGCGCAGGACTTGCTCCCCGCCCGGTGATCGGCCGGCTTGCCAGCAGCCGCACATACGACGCAGTGCGGCGCGGCGTTGCACGAGCCGGCCGTATGTCCGGGCTTACCGCAGCGAAAGCACAGAGTGCTGCGGACCCCTAAGGTGCACTGGACGCCCACGTGGTGCCCCACGAGGCATCGATAGCACCTCAGAGGTCTGGGCTCCAGCAGCTTGACCTGCGCTGACACCCAGCCCACCAGGAGCCTTCCGCCCTCCATTATCTTCCTCGCCGCCGTCACGGGACAGCTACTAAACCCCCTAGGGTAGACATTTTTCGCCGGTTATCAATGCAAAATCAGCTGTTTTATAGAAAAGTGCAATATACAGAGTGAATTTTTCAAGAAATGGGTGAACTGTTCAGGATCATGTACTGAATCCATGGTTACAGGTTGCGCGCATCAATGTCCCTGCCACCCTGTATAGGGTATTGTAGTCTATTTCACGTAAGTGTACTTTATAACCTGCCGGGGTAGCGGGATCGTCCGAAAGGGTTACCGCTGCCCTGATACATAAAGGGCTAAGGAAGGAACACAGGTGGGTTATAGTCAGTAAGAGTCTAACACTCCCTTCTGCTCCACCCAGAGCGGGAGGGGTCATTTGATAATTTCCCATCATCAAAAAAAAAAAAAAACTTGTGTGCTTTAAAATCTACAAAAGCAATAGAGTATGCTAAAATCCTCTATTCATATTGACTCTGACTTTGAATTGAATTAATTCCAGCCATTTCAACATTCTGAGCAAGTCTTTTCCGACATGAATGCAAAGTGGTGGATGAGAAAGACCTGAATACATTTTAAAAAAATATCAGCTCATATTAGAACTAAGAATTAGAATATCTATTTGTTCTGCAAAAAGAAATAACAGTGTGTGTGACCACTGGTCCCTCCCGTAGTCCCTGGAAGGTACCCTCCCACCGAAAAACACAATGCTGACGAATGAATTAAAATGGTAGTCCCTCCAGTACTACCTGGAAGGTACACCCTCCTTCCGAAAAATACTGGAAATATATAGTTTGATATGTCATCGTGCGTACCTGTGCTACAACTGATGAACTATTTTAAGTTTTCTACATTTGTTACTAGCAGGGATAAACAACATACATGGGGTTTTTTTATACAACCCTTATTAACCAGATGACACTGACTACTGCTAATACTTAGAATAGTTAGAAATTAACCAAGACAATATTTGAGTAAGTATTTGAGAAGATTATTATAAAACAAAAACAGATAATAATCACCTCCTGCGGCGGATGTAGTTTTCTTGACGGCAGCATTATCAGCGACTGTACTGTGCAAGTGTGACGACGGAACGACGAACACCTGGCGCAATGGTAATAACGTCTTCAAGAATCCGGGATACATTGTGTGCAACTTTATGAAATAATATCAGTAATACGAGGACTTTTTGACTAAATTGAGATTTGAGGTTATATTTTGGAAAGCTAGCTGACTGACAGGTTGTCAGCTTGAGGAAAAGTCAGCTTAGTCAGCTGTGACAGTGACATTTGCGTTTTGGGGCTGCCATTTATTTTACCAAGAAATAGAAAATTGTTTGTTACATAAAGTTATTCCTTTGTTCTAGTCTTTAATCCCAATAAAAGTCATATTTTTTAAATAAATCACTCACGGGGCTTAGGTTTTGGTGTGCAAAATAATATCTTGTACTTTTATTGTCCCTGTTTTTAAAGGCTAAAACGTTACGTGGAACAAAACATCAATGCTGTGAGCTTTGATTATGAGTATACAAACCATTGACATAGAAAAGTATGGACTAGAAATACCGACAAAAAAGGGTGTATACCTACAACTCATATTGTCTCATAAAATGACTGCCATTGCTAGGGTTGTGTCAATCAGGGAACATAGGTATTACTATAACGAGTATCGATAATAAATACGAATTTACTAGTTATCACGTTTGGATCACGATGGATTTTGGTGCTGTGAAGTGTGAACCACAGGCCGGACCTAGTTAGGTCACTTGAACCGAATGAGACGCAGGATTATTTATGTTAACATCGCAGAATATACGGTTATCGTTTCAGTGGAGGAACTAGTTTCGGAAACTATTACGGCAACTCGGCAACGGTACAACACTATTCCATTATGACATATTTTTGTAAACAAACGAATGAAATAACAAATATAATAAAAAGGCCTGTTAAATGGAAATGAAACCAAATATCAATACTTTAGCCATACATTCATGAAATCATCGAATGTGTATTATTGTATGTAATAGAATAGAATACTCTTTATTGTACACCATACCAATTACAGAAAATAAAAATATACAATTTTACAAAGGGTGACACAATGGGCGGTCTTATCGCTAAGAGCGATCTTCTAAAGACAACCTTTGGATGGCTTAAAATGAAGGAGAGACAAATATAGGTGGTAGTCTGTGGTGTACCATTTACATTATACAAATAATATTACCATTTACATTATAGTATATTTTACTCATCTAAATAAATATATACATTTAATAATAAACATGAAACAAGAGCAAAGAAAAAATAATATAATAATAAATAAATAATAATAAAATAATGATGATGTTTAAGGAGAGAGGAAGTGCTTGTGTACCATAATTTTGAAAGCGGACAAAGATTGAGCACGCCTTAACGACACGGGCAAGTCATTCCATAACCGTACTGCTTGAACAGTAAAAGATTTGTCAAAGAAATGGGTGGAATGCATCGGCATCTCTAGTCTCAGGTTTTCCGATGACCTCAGATGTCTATTATGTGTGTCATGAAGGAACTTGAAACGTTCTTTAAGATAAGAGGGGGTTTAATGGGGTAATAATGCATGAAAACCGGCTACTAACCTGTGCAAAGGCAATTGAGGTTGATTTTCATTCTTTCTTGCACCACACTTTACAATACAACACACATGCATGTTGAATTTCTGTTTCCCAACATTTGCATGCAGTTTTAAAAGGTAAAATCCTCGTAATTTTCTCGCAAATCTCAATAATACAAAAAACAAACAACCATTTGACACTCAACAGCAAAACTACCACGGAACTCGTCGCTTAAGATGGCTGCTCTGCTACGGCATTTACCTACAACTGTCACTACGTCACGACAAAATGTTGCCATAATTAGCAACAAATTAAAGTATAGTTGTCTCTTTTAACAAATAAGATTATCTCACTAGAAAGAATGAAACATAACGATATTTCAAATTCTGAATCATATTTTACTCATATTTGTATAAGCAAATGTATGTATAGAATAACGCGGCGTCTCCATGTTTTTTCCTATCTCAATGATACAAACCAATGTCAAACCAAATGTCGTATAGTGATGTCTCCACACGATCAGTCACAAGCGAGATTAATCGATTGGCAATTGCATGCAGCTGAGATGAGAATACCAATAGGAATCTGTAGAATAAGAAATGAGTTTGAAAAAGAGGAAGTCAGAAAGTGGCACCGGTGAATGAAAAGCAGTGTTGAAATCAGTTGTCCCGGTATGAGCATGTGATGCGGAGGATTGAGAAAAATGTCGTAAGGAAAGTTTTAAGTATGAATGATGATTGCTTTAAGAGCAGGTGTGATAGATGATTTGGTGAGAAAGGGTCACCCCCTTTCTCACCAAATCTACCGAGATAACGACTGATGGAAGAAGAAGACATGTTGCACAGACGCCAAATGAATTGGGATTAGGGCAAGAGCATGGTGATCATAATGAAGCGAGTTGAATCAACCAATTTTAATTCAACCTATTTTATTAGGTAGGTACTCAATTCTTTAATGCATTCCTCAATGTAGGCTATTTTAATAATAAAGTAGAAGAAAGTAAATCCTACATAACTTTTAAAACACAGCTGAAACGAGCGACTGTCATCACTAGTTGTGAGGTTTTTTCCTTAATATATAGGTACATTAAAATAATCCTATCCTACTTATAATAATAATAAAGCGAAAGTTTGTATGGATGGATGGATGTTTGTTACTTTTTCACGCCAAAACTACTGAACGGATTTGTATGAAATTTGGCACACAGATAGTTTATAACCAGAATTAACATAGGATACTTTTAAGTTTTATCCCCATATTCCGACCCATGTATATTACTATACTCTTTGTTCCGACGGGATCGAAACTTATGCGGGTGAAACAGCGGGGTGCAGTTATTCCTTTATATTTTCCTGGAGTTGACACTCATGTATTACCTGTTTGCCTATTACGTAATACATTGTTAGTGCTGGATATAAAAATATCCATAAACAGTCTGTGTCTAACATTATTATAAGCAAGACGTGATTTCGAGGAGTCATTATTTATATTTTGAAAAGGTATTGTAGATTTATTTATTGTCTATGTTGAGTTCATTCATCGCAAAAATATTTTTAATAAAACAAGTATTCATATTTTTAATTTCGCCTGGAAAGTGGCTTGCCCGGACACGGTTCAGCCCGAGAATCCGTTTTCCCAAAGACAGTGGGATGAGCCGCTCTGCAGGATGCCTGAATAAATTATTATTACGTCCACCAATACTGCTGAGCGTGCCCGCCTGATGGATGTGGGTGAATCGGAGTCGGGCCTCTGGTTTCTTGATGCCCAATGAGCTCCTGCCTTTTTCTTTATTTCTTTTATTAAATACTTTTTATTATTTTAGTGTTAGCTTATAAAAATAGTAATAAAACAATAATAAATTGAAGTTTTCGACGTTTGTTGAGTGTTAGCCTGCCTTGTCAATCGCTATCAGTATCACAGTCTGCAATTATTCGGTTTCGGTAAATTGTTAGCAACCGGTATCGCCTCACTAGCTATCGCCGCGATACGGGGCGGTACGATAACATTACAATCGGCCTACAAAGGTAAAATGTCATTTAATTGTTTTTATGATTTGTCTTGCAAATCTCTTGATAGGTTATTTTTGTTAACAGAACTTAGTGCAGAAAAGAATGAACTTCCGTTCAATAAGATAAGAAAACGTCCTTATTAGCGTTTAGGATTAATTTTAATTCGCGATCTAAAGAGATTTTCATAGAAACGTAATCGTATCTTGTTTTCCTTGTAAAAATCCGGAAAGTCCCGTGAAACGGTGCGTCCGTCAGTCCGTCGGCACTGAGCAGAGGTGACTCACATACGTCGTCGTTGCTAATGTTGTCTGCGTGACTGTGGGACTGCTAGTGTAGTGTAGTCAGTAGTTCAGTACTTCAGTAGCGTGGAGGCGGTTCAGTCATAGACTACTATTAGGTTCAGTGGAGCGCAGTCATTGTTATTGTTTTACAAGTGATGTTCGACTCGAATGAGTTTGATGATGACGACTTTTTCAAGGTAGGTTGGCGGCGGTAGTCACACGCGACCGCTCCACACGACTGAATCGTTATCTCAGTCACATATCATAATCAGCTGTACCTACTAGCTACATTTCGATTGAAAATAAGTAATCAGCATAGGTGACGGTGCAGGTGAGATAGTGGCAGTCTGCAATGGGCAGAGTTCCTTAGTGCTGAGTGTAGTGTTGCATGTAGTGAACAGTGCAGTGATTGTTGTCCATTCATGGTTGTAATGGTAATGCGGAGCATGCTCAGTTGATGTGGGTGCACATTGTGCCTGATTACTGCTGAGAGCTGTTGCAGGTATTGTGTGCATATATAGCGAGTTAACTTTCATGTAATGTGCAGTTAATGGCCCATTACAGGCCCATTACTAATGGGCCTCAGTGACGTGAGCAAGCCTCAGTGGATGAGTGTGCCGACATGGTATTCTTACATGAGTGTGTACAAAGTGAATGGTTTTCACTTGCTGCTGTATTCAGAGCTTAGTATTCATAAGATAACATTCAAAAGTCCTGTTATCAAGTAATCCTCTGGTGGGTAGTCTTGAAGGGTATATTGTAATAAGTTCAGTTTGTTTGTCTGTAACAAGTTACATCATTACGGATCGGAATAATCTTGGTATCAGTATAATAAACGTGATAGATATGAGTACCAGTATCTTCTCTATTGTCTGTTGAATTCATTTTCTAACTTTAAAAGTCTACAATATTATCTTACTAGAAATGTTGTAATCTCTTTGTTGATGTTTGAATGGTTATTAAAATGAAAGATGTACATGAACATTGTTTATACACACAGTATACCATTCTTGTTATATTATTGAAATCATGAACAAGTTTATATTGTTATTTACACCAATAAGTATCAGTAGTATATCTGTAGTAAGTATCTGTAGTATCTTACAGTATTCCAAGACGATGTTATGTATACACCTATTAAACTATCCATAAAATAAGCTTAAACATAAAATTCAACAACAAAAATAAAATAATAAAAATTACAATATTTTTTCAAATTTCTATGCCTCCTTCAATGCGCCTTTGTGCTCCTGATACAAATTTCTATGCCTCCTTCAATGCGCCTTTGTGCTCCTGATACAAATTTCTATGCCTCCTTCAATGCGCCTTTGTGCTCCTGATACAAATTTCTATGCCTCCTTCAATGCGCCTTTGTGCTCCTGATACAAATTTCTATGCCTCCTTCAATGCGCCTTTGTGCTCCTGATACAAATTTCTATGCCTCCTTCAATGCGCCTTTGTGCTCCTGATACAAATTTCTATGCCTCCTTCAATGCGCCTTTGTGCTCCTGATACAAATTTCTATGCCTCCTTCAATGCGCCTTTGTGCTCCTGATACAAATTTCTATGCCTCCTTCAATGCGCCTTTGTGCTCCTGATACAAATTTCTATGCCTCCTTCAATGCGCCTTTGTGCTCCTGATACAAATTTCTATGCCTCCTTCAATGCGCCTTTGTGCTCCTGATACAAATTTCTATGCCTCCTTCAATGCGCCTTTGTGCTCCTGATACAAATTTCTATGCCTCCTTCAATGCGCCTTTGTGCTCCTGATACAAATTTCTATGCCTCCTTCAATGCGCCTTTGTGCTCCTGATACAAATTTCTATGCCTCCTTCAATGCGCCTTTGTGCTCCTGATACAAATTTCTATGCCTCCTTCAATGCGCCTTTGTGCTCCTGATACAAATTTCTATGCCTCCTTCAATGCGCCTTTGTGCTCCTGATACAAATTTCGGCAGGCTATCAAACACATCATCCAACATATTATTTATAAGTTAGCAACAGTAACTCATAGATAGGGTTGACTTCAATACTAGGTACAGCTTTCAGGCAACAAAGAGTATTGTATCAACTTGTAATTTGATAAATCATAAATCATTCATTTATTTGCAAACATGGGTAAGAGATACATAGATATTTTTGCTTATCATAAACTTCTCCATATTTTACCATCACATGGGTATGCAAATAGTGTGATACAATTCAAAACTATCAATAATGTCAACTAAATTCAATAAATCACAAATATAAACTAAAGTGTTAACAAGATAACTAAAGTGTTTCTGTGTGAGTCAGGGCCCCAGGGCACACAACCTGAACTACACTGTGATAACGTCACATACACTTGTTAATGTTTCGATTGCTTCATCCACACGCTCACTGCTCAAAGGATACTAAATAGTTGCACAATGTACAAAATATAATATGTATTTCATTATATTGCATGAGCTGCTGTCTTCACAACTAGCCCCTTATCTATAGGCGCGGTCCGAGGGAGGGGGCAGCCCCCCTCCCTCGGACCGCGCCTCATGACCCTCTCAAAATTATTCAAGCTGTCGAGAGTCTGCATGAGTTACTCAGCCCCGGATCTTCAATTTTTTTTAGGTGGTGCAAAAACTGAAAAATGCCACTCCCACCCACTTACATTTATTTTTACCTTTATTATCCATATAATTTCAGCTATCAGATGTCCACTAATTGATTGAAATTTGGACATAGCCTACATAGGCCTTCCGGAAATAATGCATCCATTGCTGTTCTTTATGTGTTAAGCCTATTTATTTACAGATATATAGACATAAACGTGTAAGATATATATTTTATTTCTGTACTTGTACTATTATTTATTCCGTGGTCAAAGTTAAGTAAATGATGAGTTGTCCATTTGTCTGTAAAGTGTGAATTTGGCCGCCCTCTGAACTTGCCGCCCGGGGCATGGGCCCCAGCTTGCCCCCTCCTAGATCCGGGGCTGGATTTACTTGACTTACTAACTTACTACTTGGTGCCCCCCCCCCCCAAATCTTGAGCTGCGCCCGCGCTTGCTTATCTACATTTGATCCTGAAAGCAACTTTGGTTGGGATTGTGTTAAATGAATAGTAAATTATTTTTAAATATACAGGGTGACTTGTAATTTGACGTATTCCTTCCAGGACCTGAAAGTGTGGGCCATTTGCAACAATAAAACAGCCCATAATTTAATGGCTAGCCCAAATGTGTGTGTTTTATGAAAATGGTTTATGTAAGTACTTCTTCCTTTAACTGTTTATGTTTTAGAGAAAATTGATATTTAGTGACCAGTTTCAAAACTACGTAAAATTTGGGTATTCTCGGATCCCATGAATTTTCGCCTACGCATTGGGGGGTGCTTAATTGTTGCAAATGGGTCACACTTTCAGGTCCTAGAAGGAATACGTCAAATTAGCAATTACCCTGTATAGAGCAGACAGTTGGTAACTGTATTTTATCTTGGCACCCACACGTTCCGGCCGACCGGGAAGCGATGTGCTGTGGTGTAGTATAGATAGGAACAGCAGTAGTGAGTAATGTGAAATCGCAGTCACCAAGAACTTCATTCTCATACAAAGTATCGTTCTTGGGGTAAAATTGTTCAGTGGTTTCAGCGGTGTATGCACTATGTAGCAAATGTGTCGCGACACGTATAGAGACATTGTGCAAAGTGTTTGGCGACATAGAAAACGACGAAAAGGGTCGTCAGACAAGTTGTCAGGCGACGTCGCGTCGCGCAACGTCTCTATAGACATGTTACGCGGGAGGTGTACACAAAACATTGTAACAAACAAACATCGGTTTTCGTATAACGTAACTACAAATTACAAATTAAGTATGTCATGTAACTATCCACACACATCAGAGCCTGCAGGCACTAAAGCTCCGTCGCCGGCCCGGACACGGACGTGTGTGAACGAGTTCTTATTAAACGTACACACCGATAATATATCTTTGAGCCCCTGACGGCCCACGGTCCGTCCACGTCCCGGGCACGGCCCTGATACTTGTGGAGACCTTAAATCGTACAGATTATGTGTGACCAGGGGCTGCAGTCTCGACATTCATAGCGATCGCTTTATGACCGAATTCGGTCGCAAAGTCCCGGATTGACAGGTGTAATGTACGGAGTGACAGGATTTTGCGACCGAATTTGGTCGTAAAGCGATCGCTATGAATGTCGAGACTGCAGCCCCAGTCTCCGGTTATATGAAAACCTACGTTGTTTTGTTACGATGTTACGGGTTTGGTTTCCGCACTTAGTCCTTCAAGTGGACCATTGTGCGTGGGCCATGGCGGCCGTCGGTGGTTATTCCAACCATCCCACCTCCCTCCAGAAGCTTATTAAGTCTCCTGGCCTGTTGAGAACATCTGTGTAAGATCTGAGTGTTCCGAGGGTTTCCGACCTAATCTGGGTGACGCCTGTGCACTCAAAGAGCACTTGCGCGACGGTCTCATCAGCCTCCATGCAAGCCCTGCACAGGGGGCTGTCCGTTATGCCTATCGTGTGGAAGTGTTTGTTTAGTAAGCAGTGTCCCGTGATGGTCCCCGCAATCAGGCGCAGGCCTTTCCTGTCCAGGCGTAGTAATCTTTTCGTTAGCTTGCCATCTAATGATGGCATGGCTTCCTTGGACTGCCTGCCGCCCGGTGACGAGGACCACCAGTTTTCTGCTTGTGTGTGGGTGTGCTTCTGCAGCCACCTGCGTAATTGATTGAAGGGGATGGGCACGACTGGTTCCGGTCCATAGACTGACGTGCTGGATGCCCTTCTGGCCAGCTCGTCAGCCGCGTCGTTACCTAGTGATCCACTGTGTCCTTTTATCCATTGTAGTGTCACTGTGTTGCGGTTCGATACAGTTACCTGTTCAAGCGCCTTGTGACATTCTAGTATTAGATTTGATGTGATGCATCCCTTCTTTAGGGATTGGAGGACTGAGGCGCTGTCAGAGAGTATACGAACATGGGTGTCTGTAACTCCCCTGGCTGCTATGGCATGGGCCGCTTGTATTATACCCACACACTCTGCTTGGTAGACCGTGCTGAGCATTCCTAGCGGGCTGGATATGTTTATGTTAAGGTCGTGTGAGAAAACTCCGACTCCAGTTCCGCAGTCAGTCTTTGATCCGTCAGTGTAAACTCTCAGCTCCTTCGGGCCTGAGTGGTCGCACTGCTCCTCTTTGAGCACTATATTATAGTGCTTTTGGAAGCAATATTGCTTATGGGCTTTGTCGCAGGGTGATGCCATCATTGGCTGCCGTTTGTTCGCCTCGTCCTTTAAGCGTATGTGCTTGATCTTCGAGTCTTTAGGGTTCCTGATATATGGAGTCTGAAGGCAGACAGGGCCGCCTCCGCCCGCACGATAAGGTAAGGGGGGGGGCGGGGGGGGTAGCCCAAGCATAGCCTGTAGGGCAGCGGTGGGTGCAGTTCTCATGCAGCTAGTGATTGCCACGCAAGCAAATCGCTGTAGCTTTTCGAGATCTCTTTGGGCTGTGCTCAGGTGTGTTCTGGGCCACCAGACTAGTGAGCCGTATGTGATAATTGGTCGGATAACTGTGGTGTAAAGCCAGTAGGTGACCTTGGGGCTAATCCCCCAGTTTATCCCAAGCATTTTCTTGCATTGCTACAGGGATATGCTGGCCTTTGTGGTGATGTAGTTGGTATGTTTTGCCCAGTTCAGCTGTTTGGCCAAAAAGATGCCCAGGTATTTGGTTTCAGTTGATAGGCTTAGGATAGTGCCAAAGAATCGTGGAAGTTTTAGTGTAGGAAGTTTCCTCTTTTTTGTGAAGAGGATCAATTCGGTTTTTGTTGGGTTCACTGATAGTTGGTGTGTACTGCACCAGTTCTCTACTATCTTCAGGGCCTGGTGCATTAGGTTGCACAGGGTGTTTTCGGGGGTGCCATTTATTATTATGGTTAGATCGTCGACGTAGCCTACGGTAAAGTAGCCTTTATCGTTTAGTGCCTTTATCAGGCTGTCTACAACCAGATTCCATAGTAGTGGCGAAAGGACGCCCCCTTGCGGGCAGCCCTTTGCCACAATGGCCCTTGTGGTGTCGTTTACGGTCACTTGTACAGCTCTCTGTTCGAGCATATTGGTAATCCAGTCGCTCAGAAACGGATTTATACCGTGTCTGTCTAAGGCCGTGCTGATACTTTTGAACGTGGTTTTGTCAAAGGCGCCCTCAATGTCAATGAAGGCGGCTAGTGCTGAGCATTTGTGGTCCACTGCGCATTCAATCTTGGATACCACGCTATGCAGAGCGGATTCTGTTGATTTGCCTGTGGAGTACGCATGCTGTTGTTTGTGGAGTGGTTTTGCCCTAAGGGGACCGTCTCGGATGTGTCGATCACATAGTCTCTCCAGGGTCTTTAGTAGAAAGGTGAGGCTTATGGGTCTGTACGCCTTGGGTTGCGTGTAGTCGGCGTTTTTATTATTTTTCCACGCTTCTTCAGCTGTCGTACTCCATTTATCGGGAGAGTGGTAGGGCCGCCGGGCTCGTCAACGTTCACCGCCTCGGTCTGTCCGTGTCTTTCGGTGTCTGGGTTCGTGATGCTGTTCCGCACGATACTCTGTTGCCAGAGGCTCGCGGGAGGAATACACGTCGTAGCGTGTTTTGGCGCGTTAGTCGCTGCCGGGGTTGTGTCCATGGGCGCGTTTGTCGCTGCCTGTGTAATGGGCGCTAAGTCAGCAGCCGGCCGCGCTGGATAGCGCGGCAATGATTCGCAGTTAGTTGCCCCCCCCCCCCCCTCCTGAACACGTTGGGGGCTGACCGCCTTGGCGGTGTGGGATTCCCCACGGCTTGTCCGGGACCCACCTGGGTAGTGTTATTCACTTCCTGCATTTTCATTTGATGGGGGGTGGGCTTTTTTGGAATCGAGGTTACCCGTCCTCTGGGACCGACAGGATGTAGGGATAGGAGGGAGGGTGTTTGGTAGTGGGGTGTGGGTTACTTGGGGGGGGGTCACCCTAGGTCTGGAATTTGGCCTAGGGGTTTTGCGGATTGACAGAATTTTATGGATACGGAAGGGTTGGGTTTGTTTAGGACATTGAGGAACATGGGATGAGTTGTATTGGATACCCTTAACCTGGGACTTGGTGTTCGGGCACTTCTCTTGTCCGGGATCTCTTTCGAGATGCTCCGGGTGCGGGATCGGCTGTAGGCAGCCGCTCCCGAGCCAGAGTTGGGCTATCCGCAACCTGCCCACCCGCTCGGTTGCAAGAGCAGAAGTGCCCGGCAGTCTGAGTCGCACCACCGCGGATGTACGTATACATTTGCGTTGGTACGAGCCAGCTAGCCCCAAGTGTTACGATGTCTTGTTTGGACTTTTTTGTCGTAGTTGGGTTTTAGTTTTTAACTTTCTCTTTTTATCCTCTATTGCATACACGTCTTCAGGCTGTTATCAGTCAAAGTCTATCAGACTGATTACGCATGTTCAATAGGATAGTTGCCTGGTTAAAAAAATAATAATTATATTTAGTCCGTCAGTTAGATTACCGAAAAATAATGGACACGTATTTTTTCTTTTGTCAATCAAACAAAAAACGACAAAGATAAAGCGCGTCAAAATTTGGGAGTGGGGGGTCGTGACGTCACTTCGTTGCAAGTGTCGCAAGCAAGTTACGTCATGCGGAACTTTAACGGGCGATATCTTCATCATTTTTTATATAATTGACAAAAGAAAAAATACGGGTTCAATATTTTTAGATAATCTAACTGACGGACTAATTAGATTTCTTTAGGAAAATAGCCTATAGTACTCACCAAGAAGACCCTGTAAGCCTGCTTAGTCGCTGCCGGACGGCGCGTATGTGTTCCACGCGCGCCTCAAAGAGATGTCAGCATGAATGACAGGGCCCGACAAGGCCGAAGCCTGCCGGGGTAGCGGGATCGTCCGAAAGGGTTACCGCTACCCTGGAACATAAAGGGCTAAGGAAGGAACACGGGTGGGTTTTAGTCGGTAAGAGTCTGACACTCCCTTCCGCTCCACGGGGTCATTTGATGATTTCCCATCCTCAAAAAAAAAAAGCCTGCAAAGTAGAGTCAGTTCAGTCAACATTTATTTCAAAAACGCTCATAAATGTAGGTGTACAAGAAAATAGAAAAAAAAAAAATACATGCCCCTCCCAAAACGTAGTTTCGTATAGAGAAGAATGGGCATGAAACTCACGACGCAAACAACAATATTTTATATACAATAATTATATAATTAGTAGATGTTGTGTACTGTCATGGTGTGACCGAGCGTGTGGTGTGTCCAGGGCCGTGTTCACTCCGTGACCGTCTCGCGAAGCCCAAGCATGACCCTGCTGATGTGGCTGACGGCGGCGGTGGTCTTGGCCATCCTGCTGGCCATCATCTGCCGCTGCTGCTGCCGCAATCGTGGCAGAGTCATTGCCCGTGAGTACCTACATACACCTACACACCCCCATCTACCCTGATACACTATCACACCCTTACCTTGCGCCTAGCCAGTCGTAACTAGACGCGGAAATAATTACGAGCTTACACATATTACACACGTTTTTTTTTATGTTAGCCTACGCTGTCCCACTCCTGGGCAAAGGACTCCCTCCACTCCTTCCCATTACATTTAATAAAACTAGGGCCGACTGTCACGAATACGTCATTTTAAGGCCTAATCAGTTGCCTAAGATTTTGTATTGTGGAATTCCCGCGACTCATTAACAATTGTTCGAGCGTCACATTCACAGGGAAAGTTTATTTTTTTTAGAAAAAAAAAAACAAATGAAGCAAAACATTATTCGCATAAAATGAGAGATAATAGTAATTCAAGTCATTTAGAAGTATTTAGAACAGTCTGGTACCTAGTCGCTATATTTGTTGACGCTGACTGTGTTTTGTACAAGTCTACACCTCGCAGCCCCACGCTGTAATGGTATCGAGCTATCGATCATCCGATCTCAAGCGTGATTGACGTCGGTCATCGGTATTCTGCGAGGCTTTCCTCTCCGTGCAGCGGCACCGCGGCACCGAGCGACCTCGCCGGACTTGATCGAAACAAGTTTGTCGATAACGTTTCGCCCGCGGCTGGGTTTCTCCGCGCAAGGTCCACAAGGTCCATCTTGTGTCAGCCTGTGGTGACGAGCGCTTTCTGTATTTTACGTAATAGTTACTTATGTGGGAAGTCTGATTTAACGGTAGATTAATGAATATCCATAACGATACCGTCATGCATCTATCCTATCCTACAGGAGTTCGGTGTGCTTCTCTCTTTCTCTTTATGACGGGCTCATGAATCGTGACATTGATTTTGGTCTTTTATCCGAATTCTACTCTTCGATAGATTGGGCATTACAAATTACAACACCTATTAAGTATACTATTGCTTGCGTTAAATAAAAGCCACAAATTAACACAGGTATCCGGCCTATAATGTTAAGCATTACAGCTGCTGGGACACAGGTGTGCACCGCTCGGAGGGAATCCTTTCAGACGTATGTTAACATCCCAATGAATGCAGGCGTCTGTACATTGGACGTGGGTCCCACGACTGTAACAAATATGTATCTACAGAATGGTAATCATTAAAACCATCAATGCTCTAAGCTGAAATGCGCATTTCAGTATTTAATTGAATACCTTAGCGCCCCCTAACGTGCGGTGTGCGTATTTGCAGCGCCGCCGCGCGACGAGTCCGTGCCGGCGCCCTACCCGCAGCAGCAGTACGTCACGCCGCTATACCCCGGTGAGCGTACAGAACAAGGTACCATTCTCATATTAACCACCTTACGCGCCCAGCTGGTCATATCAGCCACAACAGGTGACTAAGGTGAAATGTCCACTAACATACTACCCGTGATTACCGCGTGAAACAATGAGACGGATCACCGAAACGGAAGATGAGAACATGGATCATAGCGTTAATAAATATTACTAAAATCTGTTCGTACGTATTCAGTTTAATTCTTACGCAATCACGCACTAAAGCGAATCAATAAGATATTCATTTGTATTTAGAAAGTTTCAACTTCATTCTTAGCCCAAAGAATCAGCATTGCCATCCAACGTGGTAATGCTGCCAGCCTTTTGGGCACTTATCCCATTGACAGTGATGCGGACGAATTTTTTGATGCCCAATGAGCTCCTGCCTTTTTCTATATTTTTCCGTATTATATACTTGTATATAGTAGATATTAGTGTTAATTTGTTCTTGTACAATATTATTATAAATAAAAATAAATACTTCATATATCACCAGTTTCTCCAATAATCAATAATAATTTTCTGAATAACATTAATTAATTGTAGTTGAAAAATAGTAGACGAAAATCTTCATTATTACTGTCAAATGAAAAACGTCTTTGACTGTATTACAAGTACCCGTTAATTTTAACGGGTACTTGTACAATTAATAATCTAATGAAAACTCTCAATATTTAAGTGGCACATTTTCATCAGATCATTCCTTCGGCTTCTGAAAGTTTTGCAACAAGTACAATAACAGCCAATCGATGCAGATGGCTGCTCGTAAGTCGAGATTATCTATAATAAGTAGGTAGTAGGCTTTCAGAAGCCGGCTCCCTAATTGCGTAACACATTGTCAATCTCAAACTGAATCATTTGGAAACATGTTGATAGTCTATTGCTTCATAATTATTATGTGTAGGATGCTGCAGGTGACCGTCTCGTAATGACTGACTGCAGTTCAAACGTTTTATTCATAACCATTCCGTGTTCCGTCGCATCTATTCGTTATCAGTGCTCATGTGTGTAAAGTTTTTGTGTTGCACGTCGATGTCAAAACTGTGTCAGTCGCGTTACTAACCGCTGCCATCGCCGTCGACAGCTCAAACAGTGACGGTGTACCCGGTGGGCGCCGCAGGGTACCCGACGGCGACGCCCTACCCGACGGGCGCGCCCTACCCGACGGGCGGCCCCTACCCGACGGGCGGCCCCTACCCGCCGGGCGGCCCCTACCCGCCGGGCGGCCCCTACCCCGCGCCGGCGCCCTACCCGGCCGGCGCGCCCTACCCGCACGCGGGCGCGCCGTCCGCACAGTTCCCGACGCCCTACCCGCCCGCGCCGACTGCGCCCGATGCTACCGGTACGTCACTGCCCCTTTAGTTATGACTTGAGACATTTAAGCGTCAAAAATGTATAAGTCGACAGTCGCTAATCATTGCTTAACTTTTAGCCACGTTTATAAATAAGCTCTTGAATAGTTTGAGCAACAATGCAGATTCATTGTGTAAATCACGATCAATCAAACAATCAACTTTATTTTCTCACCACAATATACATAAATTATTTTACATTGGTCAGATTCGACAATGATACACAATTCAGGTAAGTATATACTATTGTGTGAGACTGGTGCCTGAGCTAGGCCCGTGGCCTGTGCTTCGGGACACCAGGATCCTTTTCATTTTGTAAATTCAACATTATTCATTGCGTTATTTTACGTTATGGAGCAATCAAATGTTTGAAACATGAAACAATGGATTGTAGTTGTGACGGAGTTACGCAATTGTAATGCAGAATGCAAGGAGCCCGTTGATATGTAAGGTGTACAAGTGCTTCGGTAACTAACCTCCTTGGAACGTATCAACGCGGCGATACTAACACGTAACACTAGCCTATCGCCCCAACTCCCCCAACTCCCCCAACTCCCCCAATTCCCCCAACTCCCCCAACTGCATTGACATGCCACTGAAGTGGGGGCCATAGACTTTGTAAATAGTAAATAAATAACTGTCCTATTACACTGAGTTCAGTTTATGTTGTTTAATGTGACAATTAGAAGAACTGCCTTGCACTGCGACTGATAACAGTTTCGATTGCTGTGGCCATAGCTGCACTATAGTGAGTTCATTATTCAATTGAACAATGATGTGAAGATCGCATCCTTGTGGTTTGTTCAACGTTTCGTTTCAAATGTTCGAACGGCTTGCGTGTTTTTAATAAAATTGTAATTATAACTAATTGTAGCGCTCATGACTCGCGTGGGTCAGTCCGACAGTGGTATACAATTGTAGCGCTCATGACTCGCGTGGGTCAGTCCGACAGTGGTATACAATTGTAGCGCTCATGACTCGCGTGGGTCAGTCCGACAGTGGTATACAATTCGTTGCCTAAAATAAAAGTTTTATCATCGTCTGCATACAGGGTACAGACACAGACTCACGGAAACAGAACTAATCTCGTGAGGTTGCCATAAAACTGTTAGCTCTATGACAACTGCCCCTAATCGTGACGTCATCGCGACACAGCTCCTAATTTGATGAGATTGTAACTAAAAGTGTTTCGATGTAGTTATCGAGCGCCAAACAAACCCGAAGGTAACGAAGTGAGGCGATAGTTGGCAGATGAGTCACGCTCGCCGACTTTAGTTCGTCATTCAGTATTAGAAACGTAAATAATTATTATAACCTGTAGTAAGGAGTCGGCCCACTGCAGGGCAAAGGCCTGTTATTTAGAGCTTGCCTCCGAGTGTTCGCGATTTCAGATCTTTTAATATAAGGTCTGAAATATGTAGATCTCCCGTTTAGATCCTGTCTCGATATTTTCCTTCACCATCATTCACTTATATAGTTATATCCTAATCAACTTCGCACGTGACGTTTCGTCACACAGCTTCTTGTTTGTTTCGATCTACATCCTTTAGTTTGGTATTGTGTCACCACCCTGTAAATAGTATTTGTTCTCATTACTTATATAAAATTGCGCTGTAGGTAGTTACTGGCTAAGTAAAACTATTGTACTTGTAGTTTTGGTTAAACTTATCCACTACTTGCCACGCCGTAACTTGAGCGTGTCCTCTGTAGGCACTTACTTACTCTGTGTCATCAAGTTATGTATACCCTAAACACAAACGAAGTTTTACCCATTATTAACTGACCTAGTATTCTATGATCCTGGAGAGAACTTGTGTTTAACAAACTCGCGGTGGATTGTGGCTTATGACTCCTTAAACCGTAAACAGGGAGCCTGCGTCCTAGCACGCAGCAGTGGCAACACTACAGGCTGGTCAATGATTATGTTATGGTTTAGTAAATGTTCGTGCCGCAGGCTTCTGTTGGAATGTGCTCAGGTACATTACAACACAGCATGGTGCAATAATATGTCGCGGAGCTTACAGATATCGCGATGATTTACAATAATATGTCGCGGAGCTTACAGATATCGCGATGATTTACAATAATATGTCGCGGAGCTTACAGATATCGCGATGATTTACAATAATATGTCGCGGAGCTTACAGATATCGCGATGATTTACAATAATATGTCGCGGAGCTTACAGATATCGCGATGATTTACAATAATATGTCGCGGAGCTTACAGATATCGCGATGATTTACAATAATATGTCGCGGAGCTTACAGATATCGCGATGATTTAGCACTCAGCGCATATTGACTGATTGTTATTGATAAATATTCGTGGCGTGAGTACGTCCACAGCGCAGCCTCTGACGTTTGGATTCCGATAGATGATGTGTCAGTGATCCGGTCGCCACCTGAGTGATATCTCTATCGAGTACCTAATTATGACGCGCCACGTTGGCCACGTCGGCCACGTTGATCATATCAGAGGAAACTAGCAGCTACTTATTCAGACGATGTGGTTTTGTATCAGAACAGAAGACGACTTTACAGATAGGAATGGTATTTTCTTGGCATTCATATCTATTTAGATCGTAATCCAAGTATTTGAGATACCAAAACGTATAGGAAGTCTCTGCCAAGTTAAATATAAATAAAAAAAAGAACAAAAGAAGTTCCAAGTGCGCGCCAGGCATAAGGCAAGGGCACGCCACGATAGCGGCGGTAAGACCCACCCCTCTTTGAGGAGTGGCTAGAGAGGCGTCACGGCGCTCTTACCTACCGCCTGACGCAGGTCCTCTCCGGACACGGATGTTTCGGGAGGTTCCTGCACATCATCAGGCGGGAGGAGACGCCCGGGTGTCACCACTGCGAGGATCGCCCAGAGGACACGGTGGAGCATACGGTGGAGGTCTGCCCCGCTTGGGCAGAGCACCGCCGTGTCCTCATAGAGGCGATCGGCAGCGGCAGCGACCTCTCGCGCCCGGCCCTGGTGCAAGCCATGGTCCGGGGCGAGAGGGAGTGGGAGGCGGTCACCTCCTTCTGCGAAGCAGTCATGCTAGCGAAGGAGGTGGCGGGATGGGCGAGGGAGAGATCCTCACGCCTCAGCCGCCGAGGGAGACGCTCCGGGCGTCGGGAGCCGCGTGACGACTCCCGGCCACCGTAGGCGCGGGCCTGCGGGCGGAGAGCAATGGGTAGCTCTCCGTCCGATCAGGACCAGGCCCGTGCCGGACGGCGCGTATGTGTTCCACGTGCGCCTCAAAGAGATGTCAACATAGTTGACGGGACCCGATAGGGCCGAAGCCTGCCGGGGTAGCGGGATCGTCCGAAAGGGTTACCGCTGCCCTGGTACATAAAGGGCTAAGGAAGGAACACGGGTGGGTTTTAGTCAGTAAGAGTCTGACACTCCCTTCTGCTCCACCCAGAGCGGGAGGGGTCATTTGATGATTTCCCATCCTCAAAAAAAAAAAAAAAAAATGCATAAGGCAAAGAAAGTAACACTGAGCCGCGCCGAGCCCGAGGCGCCCGTAGTCGCCCGTAGAGTCGCCCGCAGAGTCGCCCGTAGAGTCGCCCGTAGAGTCGCCTGACCGACCGCCGCGAGCGACCTTATGATATGACACACGATATTCATAAAACCATGACGAGGCGGTAGTTCCGAACCTTTACTGACTAATTACTAAAAGAATGCATTCTTATACACTTATGTGTAAAACTAACATAAGATATGGCCGTTATGAACGAAATAGGTATATTCCGCGTGTTTCGCAAACAGTTGGCGCGTTTCCGGCCGATATGATAACTATGAGTATGTTTATTGTGGACTGAATTTATCAAAAATCCCGACTTGCTTTCGATTCGTTATTATTTGACATATCCGTTAAACAAGCCGCCATTGTTGTATCACGAGTAGTAGGCTACCAGCACGATACTGAACGCGATGTCCTCACTTTAATTTGTTGATTTTAATAATGAAAGAAGACATTGTTCTTCGAAACAAGTCTTCTACATATATTAGAGCCAGGAATTTGAGATAATTTTCAAGTTATGTTACAACAAACTGAATGACATATTATGACTTCACAAACTCAAATTTCATTGCAACCAAAAACGTATTAGTTATTAGGACATTTTATGTTACAAATGGTCACTCAAAAATCAATTTAGAATAAACTAGCTTCTGCCCGCGGCTTCGCCCGCGTGGATGTCGGACATGATCCCACGAGAACATTATTATTTACTTTCGATCCTAGGTATAAATACTGAGTTCCGAGTAAATCGGACCGCGCGCTAAAATTCTTCCATACAAACTGAAACCCCCCAATCCCCTTTTAGGGGGTAGCTTAGAAAAACAAAAAAATGAAGAAGATTTTTGAAATAAACCTGGTCGTCCCCTTTTATCACGACAGGCTTTGTTTTAAAAAAAGCGTTTGGTACGTTTCCATTGTATGACTTAAATATTGTTTATACCCATTTTCGAGTTAATGTCATGAAGCAGTAAAATCCACCCCTTAAACTTTATTACCCTTTTCCACCCTGGTAAGAGAAAATTTTTGGAAAACCCTTAAACACGTACTATTCATTTTTTGTTTTATTTATTAGTACCGAGTTTCGGGTTAATCCGTCCGAGTGGTTTAAATTTTTTTCTTACCTATTAACTTTTTCACCCCCTAAATTCTCTGTGAGAAGTTTTTTTTAAACTAAAAGTGACCATCTGTATAAATTACTGAGGCAAATATTGCCAAGTATCAAGTATCGTAGTATCGTAAGTACCAAAAAAAAAAAAATTCATTTTAATTGTATCCCCGCTTTTTACTCCCACAAGGGTGGAATTTGAAAACTCGTTTATGATGTATTCATAAATTGACTCAAAGATTAGTTATACCAATTTTCTAGTTAATCAAGCCACGCATTATAATCTTCTCCTGTAAAATTAATTACACCTTTTCACCCCGTTAGGGGTAGATTTTCGAAAAACCCTGATACACATTATTCTTTACTTTCAATCCTAGGTATAAATACTGAGTTTCGAGTAAATCGGACCGCGCGCTAAAATTCTTCCATACAAACTTTGAAACTCCCCAATCCCCTTTTAGAGGGTAGTTTAGAAAAACAAAAACTGGCAATCTTCATAATTTACTTAGATAAGTATTCGTGCCAAATTTTAAGTTTATTAACTCAAGGAATAAGATTTTTCATACAAACGAAAACCCCCCATTTCTCCCTCTTGTAGGTGGAATTTCGAAAAACCCTTTCTTAGTGGATACCTACTCTTCACGAAGAATATACCCTCCAAATTTCATGTCTCTAGGACCAGCGGTTTAGGCTGTGCGTTGATATATCAGTTAGTCAATCAGTCAGTCAGGACTTTGAATTTTATATATTTATAGATTTAACTAAAGTAGATAACGATAAGAATAAGTGGCGATGGAGTGTAATCGTCTGACATCACGGACACTGCTTATGAAACCGCTTGTGAACTGCTTCTGAGAACATTATTTTCCAATGTTAATGTTTCTATGTTCTGTGGTTTGGTGTCGGCAGTGTGAGGCATGGCAGTACAACGGTACAGGTACCTCCTGGCGCCCCGCTCACACTGAATCATGACTAACGCCGCCATCTAGTTTTTTCAATTTAATATCTTGTGACAAATTTACACATGTTTACCAACAACG
The DNA here is from genome assembly GCA_947507525.1 of Apamea epomidion. Lineage (NCBI taxonomy): Eukaryota > Metazoa > Arthropoda > Insecta > Lepidoptera > Noctuidae > Apamea > Apamea epomidion. The sequence goes on along the minus strand of OX382245.1, from coordinate 17,616,616 downwards.
CCCCGTGCCCATGTCAATGTCATTCAGGCGCCGAGCGTTCCTTGTAGCAGTGTACCTGTTTACAAATGTATCGCCTGTGATGGTAAGTGCCTGCGATGCGATGCCCTCCACAACATAAAGTGGTCGGTGTAAATCAACTGTGTCGAGAGTCACTGTGGCTGCAACGGTTATCTTATCGAGAGGCAGTGTGTGCCATTGTTGTCAATATCCATCACACATAATTATACCAAGTTTAATTTTTAATTTATTTTATTCAGCGTGCTTATTTATTGTACGGTCAACGTTACTACACGTCAGTCGTAATACTTGAGCTAAGAAAACTAAACTGCGACTAAATATTTTCAAAATCAAAGTGTTACTATGGATGTCCGGTCCATGGCCCTATATGGGGCCCCGGTGTGGGCGCGTTCACTGCGGCTGCGAGCCGCCCACTATCTGAACGCGCCCCAAAAGTGGTAGCCGTAAGGTTGATTCGGGGGTACCGCACGAACCCGGGCGAGGCGGCAGGCCTCCTTGCCGGACTGCCGCCATGGGATCTGGAGGCGATAGTCCTCGCGCGCCTGTACGATTGGCGCGCGGAGGCACTATGCTGGGGGGAAACTCCGCATCCGCGGTAAACCGCGGCGGAGCAGACAGACCTCCGGCGCGATCTCATGGTGGCATGGAAGTAGCGACTTTCGCAACCCAGCGCAGGGCACGCCACGATAGTGGCGATAAGACCCCTCTTTGAGGAGTGGCTAGAGAGGCGTCACGGCGTTCTCACCTACCGCCTGACACAGGTCCTCTCCGGACACGGATGTTTCGGGAGGTTCCTGCACATCATCAGGCGGGAGGAGACGCCCGGGTGTCATCACTGCGAGGATCGCCCAGAGGACACGGTGGAGCATACGGTGAAGGTCTGCCCCGCTTGGGCGGAGTACCGCCTGTGTCCTCATAGAGGCGATCGGCAGCGGCGGCGACCTCTCGCGTCCGGCTCTGGTTCAAGCCATGGTCCGGGGCGAGAGGGAGCGGGAGGCAGTCACCTCCTTCTGCGAAGCAGTCATGCTAGCGAAGGAGGTGGCGGGATGGCTGAGGGAAAGAACCTCACGCCTCAGCCGCCGCTGGAGACGCTCCGGGCGTCGGGAGCCGCGTGACAACTCCCGGCCACCGTAGGCGCGAGCCTGCGGGCGGAGAGTAATGGGTAGCTCACCGTCCGATCAGGACCAGGCCCGTGCCGGACGGCGCGTATGTGTTCCGCGCGCACCTCAGAGAGATGTCAGCATAAGTGACGGGGCCCGGTAGGGCCGAAGCCTGCCGGGGTAGCGGGATCGTCCGAAAGGGTTACCGCTGCCCTGGAACATAAAGGGCTAAGGAAGGAACACGGTTGGGTTTTAGTCAGTAAGAGTCTGACACTCCCTTCCGCTCCACCCAGAGCGGGAGGGGTCATTTGATGATATTCCATACGAAAAAAAAAGTGTTACTATGGATTTGTGGTTTACCGTACATCGATATGATTTGTACAATGTGCAGTAATGGAAATTAATTGTTAATCAAATTGACACTACGTCAATTGGCCGTGTTATAGCCATTTGATACAAGTGGTGAAGAATAACCGCTGTGATTTGAAAATACGGTTAATTAAAGTTGGTAGTCAAGTTGCTTGAAGCAATTTATTTCCATGACTTTACCCAATGCACACACTACATTTTGGTCCTTCGTTGTAAAGCGGAAGGGCGTGTCAGAAGACTCGAACAACCCGCAGCCCTGGCAGGGTGGTACCTATGCCTGCTATCCATATGTAGCCTTTCATGTACTGACAAAACAAAATACTAAGCGCCAGTTTCTGAAATTCTGCTGGAAAATGTGCTGTCCATGTGACCATATCAACTTGTGATTTGTACAGTCACGAGCAAAAGTATGTATACACTCGGCTTTATTCAAAAGCGATTTAGTCCATTATTTGTGAATGAAATTTTATGTTGCTACGAGCATAGCATTTTCGAACCCGTAGGTTTATGTAATGTGTCGTATTTCAACGTTGCATTCGTTATTTCACGAAAAAATCGCAATTGAAAGTTTCCAAGTGTTGACATATTGGTGCTCGTGACTGTACCCAAGTACAACAAAATTAACATAAAAATGAATTAATTAGATAACCTTTCAGAACACAGTCACAAAAATATGATGAGGATAAAGGTAATAAGTACAGGAAGAACAGAACGTAAAAAAAAATTTGTAAAAATAAAAAAAATCCTCACCATATTTCAAATCATTGTAAGGAACAAGCACACGTCTATGGTTGCAATTTGTCATTGTCAGCGCCTTTATCTCGCACGCAGTAAGGACGGTTTACATAGTTTAAGGCCCGATTGCATCATAACTCGCTAGGTACGTCGAATCATGTCAAATCTATGTCATCTTCAAACGATTGTCAGATACGGAAAGATCTTTTAAATACCTTTGCGTTAGACGCAAGTAGTGAGTTGTGCTGCAAGTCTACCATGACGTGCGCTTGTCCGAACAACAAGCTTCACTATTAACCCTTTTATTCATAAACGTTGCTTAAAGTAGTGATTAGCGACGGTTTAACCATACATTTTTGACGGTTAAACGTCTCTTAACTTTAATCATCGTTTATAAATAAACCCCTAAGTGTATAATATAACTAACACGTGTTCGCTTTGTGTGAAGCCTTCTATGGAGTCGCACCGCCGGGCTGGAGCGCGCAAGGTGGGTCGTACTGCTCGTTTTTCATTGATCAGTTTGTGCTTTCAATATATTTCTATCATTCGTCATCTCGGTGTTCGCTTGAGTGTCCCGTAGCGTTTATGTTACGTATGAAAGTAAACAGTGCGATATACTAAAGAGTGTAATGTATTGTGTTACAGCATGCCCGCCCTCGTATGACCAGGTGATGAGCTCGGAGCAGCACAAGCAGCCGCCCTACAACCCGCACGCGCCGCACTAGACACGCTCACACACTCGCACACTCTCTACATACACTCACACACACGCACTTTCTCTACACACCTCACCCACGATGTAGAGGCGTGTGTCGATGTCACATCGACGGTGATGTGTGAAGACTAAAACGAAAATGAAAATCTACGAGGTAAATAATGCGAGCGTGTGAATACATCAAAAACAAAAATCATTTGTCTGTATTATAACAACCGTGGAAGATTATTTAGTCACAAATAAGTATATTCTGAGAAAAATGAAGTTACCAAGACATTATAAGAATGTGTAGTACTCTAACACCGTAATGTATTCGAATGGTGTTCACAACTCGACTCAATGATTCCTACGACGATGTTAAATAGTCGGCGATACATCGCGTGGTGTGTGGTGAGCCTTGTCGTGCTAGTGTTGTACATTCGACTACAAGCACATTCGAGTGCGAACATATCGACTAGTTAGTCGTCTGATGTAACGATACTCGACTCGACGTATTTAGCACATTGTGCCCAGAGGGAAACAAGCTATGGAGCCGATGACTGACCCATTATTCCTTATTTTATTTGAAAAATACCGTAAGTTTTTTTCAAATAATAGTAAGTTTTAGTATGTATCTCGCTCTTTTTCTCTGAAGTTGACATGTCTGTCTCTTTCTCCCGTTATATATTGGCTCTGTAGTTTAGCTCCCTCGCTAAAGTTGGAATATTGTATAATTTGTAAAATAGAATGATTTAGTGAAGCAGGGTCGTATAGTACGTTGTAAGGATACTAAAGTAACTCGCCATTGTATTTATTTAAGATATGATTATTTTCTTATGAGATTGTTTATGAAGTATATTTTCCGAATTATTTTTGACAGGGATGATTATTATTCTTTAAAAACATACAATTACAGATTTATATTTATTATATTATATTTATTTATATTTAGAAGTGATACAGATCTCAAATTGTAAAAAGATGTTTTATCAGATTCACGATGACTACCTACGTAGTACGTACAGTCAACAAAAGAGGTAAGTATGCAAGGTCGTCGGATATAGTTGAAGTTTAGTAAGAAACCGATGGATGTTTTTGAATGAAATTTAGTTTGATAAATTAACTGTTTCTTTTCTATCAATTAAATCAAATTTTATTCGAAAACATCAATCAGTTTCTTACTAAACTTCGACTATATCCCACGACCCTGCATACTTATCTCTTTTGTTGACTGTACATATACATACATATTAAAGTAATTCAAGTTTTTCAAATTTTGCAAATTTAACAAATGTTGAAGATGCATCTAGAATACATATTGTATTCGACTAAGGGCTGATTTTTCAATCGGCAGATAATTTTTATTCGTGGAATAAAATTGACGTTGACATATTTTGTATGGAAAAACTTTCAAAAATTCAAAATTATACCTCTTATAAAATTATCTGGCATTGGAAAAATCAGCCCTTATCGACTAATGGCCCGAATACTATTCCAGGCAAGAACTAGTCGATAATCGAATGTTGTCGGTGCATCTCTAGATTATTAATGATAATAGCCGAAGTGCGGCTACACCTAGTTTCAGCCGGCTACACCTAGTTTTAGCCGGCTACAACCAGGCGTAGCCGGCCAGATGCGGTTAAACTTAGATTTATCCTACTTAGCTTCGGTTAGAACTAGGTTTAGCCTTTATCGTAGTGGCTAGAACTAAGTTTAGCCTTCATTATAGTGGCTAGAACTAGGTTTAGCCTTCATTATAGTGGCTAGAACTGGTGCAGCCGCACATCGGTGGTTAAACTTAGGTGTATCCTATTTATCATCGGCTCGGCATCACCAACCCCTTCCCCGCGTCGCAGCCGGCCACGTGCGGTTCCGAACCACGAACCCCATGTGGCCGGCTGCACCTGGTTGTAGCCGGCTAAAACTAGGTGTAGCTGCACTTCGGCTATTAGCCGTAACATATATGTACATGTAATTCAATTATTGCAGTATTTTAAATGTGGGTTGACCGGGGTCATTGTTTAAAAAAACTGTTTTGAAGGACCCTGGTTGACTATACTAGTTTACATATTTATGATAAAATATATTAGGGTTTGTTGAATGATCTGGTTTAACTGACAATACAGTAGTGCAGTGTAAGTAAACATACATGCGGGCGTGTGTGCAGGGCGTTCTATGTCTTATGATGGTGGACATTAGGTTGAGAATAGCATATAAAAATAACATGGATTGTCGACGCAATAGGCAGTGAAATGTGAAGGATTTTTTTCAATATCAGTGTTTAATATTTGAATCTCATCGATGTCCGTTAATATATTATCATAGACTCTGACTACTCTTATTTAGCACTTTGTAAATAAACGAACGGTACAGGATGTTCTAGAAATCGATTTAAAATTATCTGCTGCTGCTATAGATGAACTCTGCATAAAATTCTTTGTGATTTTACTTAAATAATCGGTGGGAAAACACAGTTTAAAATAAAGTGAAGTTAAGAACAGCCTGTATCAGTATGTGAATAATCAAATACATTCAATCCCAACTTTCTGTGAAATGTAAGAATAAATGTTAGACGAAAAATGACCTTGTGTCCCATACAATTAGGATGTTAGTTTAAAAACCTGCCGGTGAACACTTGTTGATTGTATACTCTATGTGTTGCATCACGGTGTCACGTAACATTCGGTTGTTCTGTAAATGCTCAGTTTTGACTGTTTTGAGTAGAATCTTTTACAAACATTGTCTTAGTTGTACACTTGTTTACTGTAGCGTGTACAACAGTCGTCGCGACGAGTACTTAATTATTATTACTTGGAAACCTACTGTGTCTATGTCATCATCTTGTATGATTATTTCTTCGTATCGGATGAAAGATTATTAAATTTCTGTATGTCCTCTCTGTTCAGATCAAAATGTTACTTTTGAGGCTATTTGCAGATAAAGATATTCAATTTAAATGTCTGTAAGTAATCGATTTTTAAATATTCGATAGTTTAAATTTTATAGAAAATCATATCCATTGTACAGTTGTCTACTACAGTGATATAGCAACGTTCACTAGTACTTATTTACCTCCTAGCGACCGGCCGTTACGCACTGGCGCTGTACCCGACCGTTCACTCGACTATCACATAAGAGTGCCAGAGACGACGCTCTACAAAGCTGAAATGTTTCTAAAATCCAATGTGCCACATTCACGGTCGTGTACTGTATACCGGTATTAAATACTAGAACATAATACCTCTATTATACCTGTTATGCCAATCTGAATGTTGTGTAATATAATAAGTAAAGTTAGTACAATACAGTACACTCGTTGTGATGTCACAAACTATGTTCCTCTCACCGCTCATCAAGAATTAGCCTGTGTTGCTACACCAATATCGCGTCGTTACTAAATCAATCACTACGAAAGTACGGAGGCTACGTATACTAAAATGAAGCAACAGTCAACGCAAGACATTGTGAAATGTAGCAACAGTCAACGCAAGACATTGTGAAATCTTCCAAGATTCAGTAGAGTGCTCACTTTTGTAGTAAATACGAACACTTGTGCTCTCGAGCGTACTCAGGACTGCGTTAACGTTAAGTATACATTGTGATATGTGAGCGAGTACATAAGTAGGTGTTATGTATCTCCAGGGAGATTGTAGCAGATTACTATTATTTACCCTAGGCAATAAGAATACTATTTTTTCCAAATATAATTTTGAGCTTTATTTCGTAAAAGTTAAGGTGCATTTCGTTATGATAAAAATATTTTCAGTTTAGTTTTGTAAGTCGTTACCAAGTGTATTTTAATTTTCATACAAAGTATTCTAAATAAATGCGTAACGCATGACCTTGTGGGTTTTATTTAAACACGTCCACCAAGTATCTACCTAGCTACCTACTAGGAAGCAGGAAATTATTATATTTCTATTTATCCTCAATACTCAATATCTTTATTGCTTTACCATAATGTGTACTTAGGTGGTATACATATGATTTAGATCATTATGGACCCTCTAGGGCACAGCAAAAAGGATAGAACTCGTAGCGTTTGAGCAAATCTTGCTGCTTCTATCTATATAATCTATCTTGATTATATATATGGAGCTACCATTTGATCGTGACGTCGTCTCATTACATGCTTTTATTTAGCTTGCCTTGTTAGTATGTAGGGGTCAAATCTTGCGAACTGAATTAAAACAACTTCCTCTTATCCTACTGAGTTGAAATTTTACATGTTGATTCTGTTTTGAAGACAGTGCATTTTTATGATGCATGACCCGATTCTACACCCAGGATTGGCTCCAGAGGAAGGAACTCTAATGGTCAACGAAACGGACACGAAATTTAATACACGCATGTAATTATGATAGTCCGTTCTAAAGTTCTTGACTTGGTGGCTGCCTGCACCCAGGATTGGCTCCAGTCGAGGGAACACTTCAGCGGTCAACAGTATAGACAATAAATTTTATTTTATTTGTCGGATAAACCCGGTGACTATCTGACGAGTGTGAGATAACGTCGCTTATGATTTGTTAGAGACCTAAATAACCACTTTTGAGCACGTGACAAGCCAAAACCAACCTTAGGCGCAAGACAAGAAGTCCAATCAGCTTCAGTCAAATCTCCGAAGGTTGGAAATGGTTTGAAATCTCCAACACAGTAAGCAAGCTTGGAGATTAAGCTTGTCCCTTTGTGTAAGTAGAGGTTTTTACTACATGCTAGTAAGATTAAATCCTGACACACCATTACGCCTACAAATCAAATCAAATCTTTTATTTCGGACCCATAAGTGTAGTCCATTTGGTTAGTATACACACGACTTAAAAACTAGTTTTAGTACTTATATCTACCAGAAAAACAACACAAACTATTCATTAATACGCCACAGTGGCATGTAGGCGTATCCAATGTCCCAGTATGGGGCCGTCCCACCTATCAGCTATAGTTTTCAGGATGCTGTTGGGACTGGCGTGTACCCTGCGCGTAATGGAACCGCAACCGTTGCGCATGATAGTGTGACAGTCATCCATTCCCGCCTCTGCGAACTTGCCGGAAGCACTGCACTGAACATATTGCAGCGGACAATCAACGCCCTGCGCTCACACTCAATATCCAGACTGTCTTTTGGTCTTCGGAAACCCAGTGGCCTACGCACTGATCCTGATGATACTTCTTTCAACAATATCAGAATTTGATGTAGAACATTATCCTTATTTAATTTTGTGGTGTGAAGCACCGTCAGTTATAATCGCCTGAAAAATAAGCTTGGCAATCTGTTGCATGAAGTGTGTGACGCGAGAACAAAGGATACAGACGCCAACAGAGTGTCAAAGGCTTTCGCTGTCACTACATCACCGGGCGGTCGATATGGTATACGCTGATGGCTGATCTATACCATAGTCTATCTACGCCATGCAGTGGGGTGGTGTCACGTCACTTGTCACTAGTTGTCATGTTTAGTGACGTGTGGTGGTGGAGAGCGCACGCGCGGGTTCGGCGCCACTCTGACGCGACAATATCGCGCTCTCCAGGGCTGACACAGAATACTCATGTCTTATTTTTACAAGGTAATGAAACGTTCTCGTCACTAAAATATTTGCCATGTTTAAAGTCCAACAGGGAGGTGAGCCTATTGCCACAAACCCGACCTCTGGCTGCTACTGAATACAGATGGAAAAACCCAACGACATTGCCTGACCTGGGAATCGAATCCAGGATCATATGCTCAGCTGTCTACAGCAAACTGCTAAACCAGTGAGGCAGTCCCTTCAGATTTCAGTTAAGTTCAGTTGAAGTTGAACATACAAATAATGGAACGCCTGAAAGTTAAAACGACAACGACGACGTCTGAAATATGCATCCTGTAATCTGAAATAAAGAGTTATTATTATGTCGTTTATTCATTGAATTGTCTTATTTTATTATATTTTTAAATATAAGTATTAAAAAAAAAAAACATTAAAAAAAATATCAACCGGTGTCGGGAGCAGGGTCCAAGCTACCGGTGGTCAGGGCTCCAGAGATAGAAACCTCCTCACAATGGTATCGAGGAGTACTGCCTTCTGAATCAGGCCCTTGATCCAACCGCCTAACGAGAGCCGCGATAGATGTTGATCGAGGCTTTTGGCCATCAGGCCATTGGCCGATACGACAATCGGCACAATGACAGTCGAGCTCACATTCCACATGTCAACAATCTCGCGTGCTAAGTCAAGATATTTGATTTGTTTATCTTTCTCAGCTTTCACGAGGTTCCCGTCATGTGGAATGGTAACATCAACAATCATCGCGCGGGCACTAATCGATCTATCACCACTATATCAGGTTTGTTGGCGACAACAGTCCTGTCAGTGATGATAGACCGATCCCAGTACAACGTGACGTGGTCATTTTCGAGAACTGGGTCGGGTACATACTTGTAATATGGTACCTCAGAGTCGACAAGTTTATATTTCAAGGCAAGTTGCTGGTGAATAATCCTGGCTACTTGGTTATGCCTGCAAGTGCAAGTACTCGCTGTTAGCCAGACGAGAACAACCAGAGATAATATGTCTGATGGACTCACCCGGACGGTGGCATGCCCGACACGTCAGCCGTCCCGTCATTATTATTATTATTTATTTTTATATTTTAACATATCTCGGGACCACGAGGTCCCGGTCCTTTGGAAGGCGTACGAGGGGCCGAAGCCAACTCGCAGAGGCCCCTTAGGAAATTTCATTGAAATTATTATTATGTCGTTTATTTATTTAGTCGTCTTATTTTGTTACATTTTTAAATATTAGTATGATTAAATAAAAAAATAAAAAAAAAACATTTAAAAATATAAAAAAATAGTGATCCACCGGTGTCGGGAGCAGGGTCCAAGCTACCGGTGGTTAGGGCTCCAGAGATAGAAACCTCCTCACAATGCGAGCCGTATCGAGGAGTACTGCCTTCTGAATCAGGCCCTTGATCCAACCGCCTATCGAGAGCCTCGATAGATGTTGATCGAGGCTGTCGGCCATCAGGCCATTGGCCGATACGACAATCGGCACAATGACAGTTGAGCTCACATTCCACATGTCAACAACCTCGCGTGCTAAGTCAAGATATTTCATTTGTTTATCTTTCTCAGCTTTCACGAGGTTCCCGTCATGTGGAATGGTAACATCAACAATCATTGCGCGGCGCACTAATCGATCTATCACCACTATATCAGGTTTGTTGGCGACAACAGTCCTGTCAGTGATGATAGACCGATCCCAGTACAACGTGACATGGTCATTTTCGAGAACTGGGTCGGGCACATACTTGTAATACGGTACCTCTGAGTCGACAAGTTTATATTTCAAAGCAAGTTGCTGGTGAATAATCCTGGCTACTTGGTTATGCCTGTGCAAGTACTCGCTGTTAGCCAGACGAGAACAACCAGAGATAATATGTCTGATGGACTCACCCGGACGGTGGCATGCCCGACACACGTCAGCCGTCCCGTCCTTCATAATATGTCTCCGGTAGTTATTCGTCAAGTTAACTTCGTCCATAATTGCACAGACAAAACCTTCAGTTTCCCCGAAGAGGTCACTGAAACGCTGCCAGGATACGGACGCTAAGAAATCTACACCGGGCTCATGAAGAGCCCGATAGAAGCGCCCGTGAAGCTCCTTGCTTTGCCATACCTTCTTGCGGTCATCGGTAGTAAGTACTACAGGTTTGCGCCAGTTCTCTTTCGCCATGGAGAGCGGGGTGAGCCCCTTGTCCATTGCGACCACATCACGGTGCATACCCACTTCGGCTTTTAAAAAATATTCCCTGAGACTGCACACCTCGCGGTTGTGGAGGGTTTTCGCATTTAAAAATCCTCGACCCCCACACTTCCGCGGGATATACAGTCTCATCACCGATGATCGTGGGTGATGCATCCGGTTTGCGGTCAGCAGTGTACGGACCCTTCTATCTAGGGCGTCGAGTTCAGTCTGAGTCCATTTGAGTATGCCAAAAGAGTACATCAAAACCGGCATTACCCAACCATTGAAGGGCGCGCCTTCAATGGTTGGGTAATGCCCTTACTTCCGCCCCCTTATTTCCGCCCGAAAGAAGACTAATTAATACCTTCTTCAGGCGACAAAAGAAGCGCTCCTTCAACGATTGCTTCATGTCAGCATCGTTGATGCCTAACGCTTCCGACATACCCAAATACTTATAGCTTTCGGATGAGGAGAGGGATCTAAGGTGTATGGAATCCGAAAGTGGAATTCCCTCGGATTCCATAATCTTCCCCCCCTTTACATGCATGACTGCACATTTGTCCACACCAAATTCCATCCTGATGGCACTACTAAAAGTTTCAGTTACCTTCAGTAGCTCCATCAGATGCAATTTGTTAGGGGCAAAGAGTTTCAAATCATCCATGTAGAGGAGGTGAGATATGACCTGACCACCTCTCTTCAACCGATAGCCTAGACCTGAGTCCTCCAGCAGTGTGCTTAGAGGATTCAGGGCTAAGCAGAACCAAAGTGGACTCAAACTGTCGCCCTGAAATATTCCCCGCTTAATCCATACAGGCTCATCATTCCCCTGGATCTGTCGACACCCTGGATAGCGAAGGACCGTCTTCCACTGTCTTATACACGACTCAAGGAAGGTGCGTAGAGTTGCATCTATCTTGTACAACTCCAGCACCCTCATGAGCCATGTATGTGGCACCGAGTCGTAGGCCTTCTTATAATCTATCCAGCATGTCGACATATCCTTGCGGGATCGGCGAACCTGTTGGCTAATGGCCATGTCTATGAGGAGTAGCTCCTTAGTACCGCGAGACCCATTCCTACATCCATTTTGAGAGGCAGACATAATCGAGTAACTGTCAATGTGTGTGTTAATTTTCGCTCTCAAAATGGATGTAAGAAGTTTATAAACCGTCGACAAACACGTGATCGGTCTATAATTCTTGGGTTCCGCGGGACTACCTGACTTATGGAGCAGGTGGGTAACGCCTGTTGTTAGAAACTGTGGTAGTGACCCAGACTCTAAGGATGACTGGAACTGAGATGCCAGGCAAGTGTGTGAACTAATTAGCCATTTTAACCAAAAGTTATGCAGTCCGTCCGGTCCCGGTGATTTCCAATTCGGTAACGGACGGACTGCTTTGGCTACGTCTAATGGCGTAATTATGACTGGTTCCATTTCTGGTATAGTTCCACACACTCGCTCGATATCGCGCATCCAGCCACCCTCAGCGTGACAGACAGGCACCGACCAGATGCTGCGCCAGAATGCACTAGTGGTGGCATCATCCGGGCGGCACACGTCCATCACGTTTTGTTCAGGTCGCTCCCAAGTTCTATATACCCACCTCTCATCGCTCCGGAACATGCGATTCTGCGTGTACCGATCAACCCGCCGCTTATACCGCCGAATACGACTCGCCCATGCACAAACTTTCTGCTTCAGGAAGTCGATGCGCTCTGTGACATTGGACATGTATTCCCGAGGGCTGATTCCAGTCCCCGAAAATGCCTGTCTTACAAAGCGCATCACTCGTGGTCGTGTGTTGCCCTCCCTGAAGCAGTATAGTTTACCGATGAGTACCCTGGCCCCATCGATACGACGCTCGATCCTGTATCGCCAGGCTGGTACGGCTGGTTTTGGTCGAGTAGCTGCGGATTTGGAAACTTGACGTTAGCTAAACGACATGCCGCCACAGCCGCGCAATACAAGATCGAGTGTGTATCAACGAGATCCTCGCTGCTCTCGAAGAAATTCTTGAGCTGCGAGTCCAAGGCACACACTAGCGCCCTATTTTTTTTGTGCATAGGTAGCCGTGGTATTCGGGGTCTAAGTTCGGTTGGAGTGGACCTATACTCGCGAAACGCATCTTCCAGTGCGCTCCTCAGTCGGACGTTGTACTGGCTACTTACTGTGTCAACCCTATCATCATCTTCTTCAACACGATTGGACCGCGGCGGGATGGCATCAATAGTTGACGCTTGTGCCGCGGTTTGTGCCAGAGTCGAGACGATTTGGTTGTTCAGTACCTCTGAGCGCAGCCTATCAAGTGCTATGTCGTCCAAGCTGTGATTGCGTTGGATGACCCGCACCTGATCCGACAGTCGTTGGGCCGAGACGTTGACGGTTGGTTCCAGTTCCTGGAACAGAGACAGCAACCTATCACGGTACGCAGTGAGGTTAGTTCCCCCCTCTGTAGACCCGTAGTATGCGCGCATGACGTTCTCGTTCATAGACTGAGTCCATCTCATGCGCTGCACACAACCACCGGCAGCGGGGACCCGGCTCGGGGCCGGATGGCCCCTAATTCCCAAGCTCCTCGGTGGCCGGCCTCTCCCCTGCCGACGTACAGGTGTTGGCGACGTCGGCGGGGAAAAATATTCGTCGCTCGAGCTCGACGCAACTGCTACGGCCGGTGTCACAGCACTCTCGATGGGGCTGGATTCCGGCGGCGGCAGGGCGGGGCTGAGCGACGACTCCGGAGGTGGTAGGCGTGCACGGCGAGCTGCTAATCTCGTCAACATTTTCAATATTTCATTTTCACGTTTTTATCGGAGGTGATATGACAGATGTCACCTCCGGATCGGCAGTTTTCGATGCAAGTTTTTGTTTCTGTTCATTGTATTTATATAAAATTATGTTTATGTTTTGATAATATTGGATTTTCTGATATGGTTTTACGGATATATGAATATAAAAACTGCTTCTAAATATTATATATTAGGAAATTGTGAACAGATGACAAAAGAGACGTTGACGTTGACGTTGGTGTTGCTAGCTTGTGTTATTATTATTATTATTATAATCTTAGTATACATCTGATTTCTCGGCATCAGTTGTGATGATTTAACACCGACCAAGTTCAATAGTATGAGCCACCCCTGAGCACAGTATCTCAGGCGCCGGAGTGTCGCCGACACTTGTTGCGATGTCGCGCCGCTCGTCTGCGCCACATCACTGCGTGTTCCACCTACAGACACACTGGGGCACGGCGTATCTGAGTCACACAATATCCCCTTTGCATAATTATCAGTGCTAACTATTGGGTTGTGATAACTAAACAGAAAGGCGTAGAAGGTCCACTTGAGTCCGTAGTTACACGGCTACGGCCTACGCGCTACAATCGTCCGTGCTTCGAGATGTATATTGCTTTCACAGGTATTTCACCTCTGACAGCAGCAATCCAACAGTGACCTTATTGTGATGGCAATAAAGATCACTGCGATTTTTACAGTGGTGCAAAACCCGGGGTAACACAACTGACAGAACAACCTACCTGTAATCACACCAGTACCCATACCCTTCGCTGCGAAACAGCAACGCTGCGCGGCGGCAGAGATAATATTATGGTCAATCACAAACACAAAGAATTTATTTCTTTGATTTGTTTAGATTTTACAATTGCCAAGCAGTCGGTCAGTCAAAACGTTAAAGCTTGGGGTGTTGGTGGTCTCTCCAAGTACTTCCCCAGGCGAGTTCATGCGCAAAGAGCTCTACTACTGCTAAAGAGAGTTGTTTATCTATTCCGAAAAGTTGCCTTTCTCTTCTCCCTATATTATGGTGATACCGTGTGGAGCACAGTGTCTCTGTGTATGTCGAGCACCGTGTTGCTGTGTGTCGAGCACTGTGTTGCTGTGTGTCGTGCACAATGGGCTCTGTGTCGTTGGCTCGTCGTAGACTCACCATTGTAATGATATCGTCGCGCCGGACATGATCTCCTCAGGACATACAACATTCAACTTTTTTATATTTTTACACTTTTTGAGTCACTCCCGTGTCAGTTGATATGTGAAGGTTTCGGCAAGAGAATGAGGTATACGGGTAGTGAGTGTGACTTCTCTAGTATAAGACGGAGAGAGAAGAGTTAAGAGTTGAAGGAGAAACCGACTGTGGTAGTTACGTCAACGGACCTTATCAAAGGTGAGTGACCTCTGAGTATGATCTATGGTTTGAGTGATTTCCTTTTGGCAATTACTAGTAGTTGTAAGGGTCAATGACCTCATCAGATGCATATTATTTTATTTGTTGAAGTTTTGAAATAAGTTACAAAAGCAGCCGGCCAGGCCTGGGCCCAGGGTCTCATCTAAGCAGGTGTGGCCAGAGATCACATGGTTTAGTAAAAATGTATAAATTACTTTGTGACATCAATGTCTCACTGTTGGTTGGACAGATATACCCAATCAACTCATAAAGGTGTGATGTGATGGCATGTTAAGCTTGTTAGGGCATATCCAATCCTTGCAAACGAAGTTCTAGTATCTACCTACTTTATAAGTGACTCCAGAATAGTCTAAGTTTTAACTAGAGTTCTGGAATGTTAGGTAGCTTGCACATATTCGGTGTAGGTAGCTGAAGAACATAATTTCTAACCGGACATTGTTTACACAGTGCATGGTAATGAGATTACCGCGAGGTGCACTCAAAGTGCGGACACAGCGCATTTTAATCAGTTGTTAAACCATGTCGTGGTGTCCGGGGAGTGTTTGTGGCACTTCTAGAGCCTCAGCTCGTGTGTGATCCTGATCTGTGTACCATCGCTAAACTTGTAGCTTTTATGCATTATTTAATATGAACCAATGTTTAAGTTTCCGTGTTCCTTTGTGATGTATTTAATTGTACTCCAAATAATTCCCATTTTGTTGTCCTAAAATACTAAATACGCGGTTTCCCACAGTTCTAACCAAACCATTTGGTCGGAGACAAAGTTAAAAAGGCGCATTTGTTTTAAAATGCGTACAATTAGTTTTTAGACAATCAATTAAATATTTCCGTTATCTAAATGAATGGTCATCTATGATGACGTTAATTTAACAAATTTCTCAGTCCTAGTCCTCACTCTTAAACTACAGTGGCAGTGGATTCTCGTACCTGCTACGAGTACGTAGTTCTACGACTCGTAGCGGTCGCTACGCCCTTCGTAGGCGCGTAGCACGCTGCGTAGCTCTCTGTTCCCAGTCAGTATTGCGACGCGGAGAGACGGGAAGAGTGGATGTCGTCCATTATGTTTTACAAGTCGTAGGTCAGAAATAAGGATCGAAACTCAGAATGAGTCAATAGCTGAATGTTCACCCTTCTTCTGTGTGTATAACTCCAGCTTCCTCATATGTGATAGAATAATTCTACCTATGCCAATATTTAAGGTACTCGTATAATAGCTGCAATCAAAGTTCCCAATCTTAATTTGTCTTAATTTTGTTATTACTTTGTGTTATTTTTTAAAATTGTACTTTTTTATCTAACCTACTAAGTATGTATTTGTGTCACTTTGTTGTTTGTAAATTGCGCTGTACAACGCCTTGGTATTCAATTCTGTAATGTTGTGCATGAATCTTAAATAAATAAATAAATTTAGCTGCCAAACAAAAACTTCTTTTATATGAGTCGTTTAGTGTGTGTTAGCTGGAATGACGTCACCCCAGCTTCCTCATTCAATTCAGACAAACCAGTGAGGTTAGGGTTTTGGACTATAGTCAGAAAAATAAGGCATAATAGCTACACAAGGAAGTAAAAAACTGAACGATAATACTTAATAATATAATATAATAAATAATAAAGTCAAAGTCAAAGATAAATATGGCTACAAAAGTTCTTACAATGGTAGAATAATAGAAGCTTAACATATTCAATCGTAACATAATGACAAATAATTT
Organism: Apamea epomidion; assembly: GCA_947507525.1. Classification (NCBI taxonomy): domain Eukaryota; kingdom Metazoa; phylum Arthropoda; class Insecta; order Lepidoptera; family Noctuidae; genus Apamea; species Apamea epomidion. Next base: position 17,600,066 of record OX382245.1, on the reverse strand, counting down.
TTTTGGTATAGGTACAATTATATAATTTAGATTTAAACTAAAGGAATTCTTTAATAGTGTTGCGCGCCACAATTAATGCCTGATGCATGGTGACATTAGTTACCACTAGCGCCATCTAGTTTCTAGTAGCAGAACTAATAGAGTCACTAGCGCCATCTGTTATCGATTGGCTGAACTTACTAGAATTATCGACATCTGGTCAGTCGGGGCCGGTATGTACTCGAACATTCTACATATTTCTACAATTGAAGGTTCTGGAATTATCTGCGGCACTATATAAGGCCGGGACTAGCCGCGACCAATCAGCGAGCAGTTGCCCGCCAGACACAACACCCGTCTGGTCGGAGGATCCTCCCTTTTCTATGGAGGATGAGTGAACTTTACACCCCGTTCCTCATACCTCTAGATTACTAAGAACAATCTTACTTCCACATAAACTATGAATCTCACCTTCTCAGCAGTAGCATCGCTCGGTTCTTGGTGTGAATGCGACCTGGCTGACCCTCCAGTCAAGTTGGAAGACGACTTGGTCGAGTTGGAGCTGTGTACGCTGCGACGTTTGTATTCTGGAGAGCCTGCGAAAACAAAAGGTTTTTTCAGACCCAAAACAAACCGCACGGGTCGATCGATCAGAGGTAAAGCGACCAATCAGACTTGGATCTGCGATAGTAGCGAATACATCGAAAGCGATCTTCAAGTGCGACTTAAGAGCGATTGTGTTTTATAATTAGTGTGTTTGAGTTGTTATTAGTGTTGTTTAATTAAAGTGTTATTTTTGGTAATTTTATCGGCAGTTTTTATTGTCACGAACCCGAAGCTCGTAACAATAGTATACGTAGAAGGGATTCTCAATTAGCCACCTGTGTAAAGATTTTCTGAAGCGGACCATTGGAAGTTATTTAATTTGGTTAGGAATCTTGTTGTAAGTCTGAATACACATAGGGTAGCAACTTCGTCTATATAGTTCCGTTTTCGTTCTAGGAATAATGAATCTATTAGAATATCTTGTTGTGAACTTACATTTATCTCCCAGTTTTTCAAACATCTGAGGGTCAGATTTGGTAAATTTACATATTTCCTCAATATAAATACCAGTTAATGTAAGTATTCTAAGTTCTTTAAACAGTGGTTTACAGGATGTAAGTGGGTCTACATTACAAATCGCACGTACTCTCTTACTCTTATCTCTTTTGTGCGACGAAATCTCTTCCGAGATGCACCGAGTTCCCCCATACCAGTATACCATAACGCAGTATTGAACCAACATATGCATGATAAGCCTGTAGTGTGGCTTGTCTACTTGTTAGGTTAGATATACGCCATATAACATAAGCAAACTTACTGAGTTTCCACATATCATATCAATATGATTAATCCAGGAACACCTCCCATCTAGAACTATCCCAAGAAAAGTTATACTATCTGATTGTTGTATTTGTTTACCTTTATAAGTGATGTTTAAATCCATTTTATTCCAGTTTTTTGTTATGAAATTGTACATATTTGGTTTTATCTATGTTAGGTTTAAGGTTATTTTTTTCCATCCAAGTTAATACTTTGCTTACGGTACTATTTAATTCCTCATTATAGTTTTCTTTAGTTTTAGGGATAATTACGGACACATCGTCTGCAAAGAGTATGCAGGGATGATCGTTTACTTCTGTCAGGCCATTGACATATAAATCAGAAAAAATTAGGGGCTTAAAAAACTGCCCTGTGGAACGCCTGTGCAATTGTAACCTAATTTGAATTACAATTTCAGTTCACCGTTTTGATTTGGTTTATCTACAGTAATTTCTACAAATTGCGATCTGTTTGTAAGCTAACTTTTTAACCATGTATTTGCCTTACCGCGTATTCCATATTTATCACATTTTTTTAGTAGTAGTTCGTGCGATACAAAGTCAAAGGCTTTTGGCATGTCAAAAAATACAACAGTTGTCGGGATTTTATGGTCAATATTTTTAGTAACTAGGTGAATTAAGTTAAATACCTCTGTGGTTGTCGATTTCGTTTTTTGGAATCCATGCTGTTCATGTTTCAAAAATTGGAACTTATCGATAAAATTAATTAATCACGTATGCATGACTTTTTCGTAAATTTTCGCTAAAATAGGCAATAGGGCTATCGGTCTGTAATTATCAACAAGTTTTTATTACCTTTTTTATGTATTGGTTTATTAGCTATCATTTTCAATTACTCAGGAAACACTCCCGTGAATAATAAGTCTATTAGTACGAGTGTACGAGTACCGGAGTAATAATAGGGCCTATGTATATATTTTATAATTTTTGTAGGTATTTGATCATATCCTGTTGAATTTGTATCCCTGAGTGATTTAATTACTTTTTGTATTTCGCCATCATTAGTGGGCATTAAAAACATACTAGAATCAATGTGATAATTATTAGTGTTAATGTCAAAATCGTTGTTCGTCAAATTTATATAATAGTCATTTACATAATTGGCAATGTCCGTAGGTTGTTAGTGGTTCGGTTTCGGTATCTATCTTTTTAATGTTTGTTTCCTGAATTTGATTTCATTATTGGAATTATATTTTATTAAGTTCCATGACGCCTTACATTTATTTTTAGCCCTAGTTATGTAATTAGTATTATTGATTTTTTGTGCGTTTTGTATTCATTTTTTAAGCAATTTATTTTAATTTACTGTCTTTGTCAGATGAGAAGTAGTATTTAAAACGCAGGTTTCTTTTGGTTTTAATTGATTTTTTAATACCTTTGGAAATCCATTTCGTATATTTCTTAACTAGGTTGTATATTGAGCAATAAAAACTTTATTGCTCAAAAGATTACAGGGATTTTACATTGGCCACAAACTCGGCAAGCCTGTATCTTGGGCACCAATATGGAGGGTTTACCATTTAAACATTTATTTTAAAAACATGTTCAAAGTTAAAAATCAAAATCAAAAGTCATTTATTCAAATTAGGCTGAGAATCAGCACTTTTCGAACGTCAAAATTACAAAAAACAGTCCCCAAAAACGCCCGCCCTTCACCGCTTCTTAGTGCTATCGCTGGGAAGAAGTAGTGGCGCAACAAATTCCCCAGTAGCACAGTTGTCTGTTCAGTTAGAAAATACTTGATTGTATACAATACTAGGTACTCGTACCTTTGTTCAGTAATTAACATTACAAGACCAAAACAGAAAATTAAATTATTTGCCATATGTCGGCTAACGCCAAACGCCAATATACCAACAAATATAATGAAAACTATACGTACTCAAGCTAAACAATCATTAATTAAAATGTAAATAAAATCTTACTACCCAAATAAAAGCCTCAAGGCATAAAGGGCGTGACAGCTTACATATTTAAGAATTGCTGGGTTCTGTTCACATAGCTGTCACTTGAAGTCACAAATGATAAACTAAGACCATCGAAGAAAAATAAATAAATAAGTTAATACCAATAACCTGTCAGTAAGCTAATTCTGGAGAAAGAACATAAACATTGTCTTGCGTTAAATTAGGGCGAGCAACTATTCTTATCGTGTAAGTAGTCGTTGATGGGTAGCGGGATCGTCCGAAAGGGTTACCGCTGCCCTGGTACATAAAGGGCTAAGGAAGGAACACGGGTGGGTTTTAGTCAGTAAGAGTCTGACACTCCCTTCTGCTCCACCCAGAGCGGGAGCGGTCATTTAATGATTTCCCATAAAAAAAAAAAAAAAAGTAGTCGTTGATGGAATAGTATGCCTTTGAACAAAGGTTGGATTTTACTTAAGCATTAAACGCATTAAAAGGCAAGTCTAGCAAAGAAGTAGGGTATCTTGTTATAAAAGGTAATACCAAGCCCAACAAATTCAAATTCAAATTCATTTATTGCTTGTTACAGGTGTATGGTCAGTTCTTATAATTATTTGTTATAATGTCTCTGTAACATATCCATGGGGTGTATAATGTTTAAAAAATAATAATAATTAAAATAAAATAAAATTAAATACATCACTGGTCATAATTACATTAACTACAATATATACATGTCATTTTCCTTTAAAAATAAAATAAATTAAGCCGGCTACAATAATTATATGTCAATTTCAATGAATATAAAATACATGACTGGTTACAATATTATTCACATGTCAATTTCAATTAAAATAAATTACGTCATGAACACTTTGTACTTTAATATGGTCAAATTCGTTTTGGATTCATAATCTTAATTTATAATTATACAGTAATTAGTCATAATAATACAATTAAACAGTCAATTTAGCTGTTTCATAATTACATTATATTATACATATTTAGTCAATAGCTCGGTCATTCAGAACTTCATTAATTGAATAGTAAGCTTTACTTAAAAGAAACTCTTTAAGCCTGACCTTGAAAATATTCAAGGACGGGATCTTTAAACACAAATTGGGAGTTTGTTATAAATTTTTATTCCCATCCCAAATACACTTGATTTATACTTTACAGTTCTACATATAAAGCCTCTTAGTTGCGTTTTGTGTCTCGCACTTCTCAATGTTTCATAACTACCTATATCGCGTTTTACCATCATTGCTGCTTCGAATATATATAATGAAGGTAAGGTCAAGATTTTCAATCTTTTGAATACTGGTCTGCATGAGTCAGTCTCTCTAAGGCCACATATACTTCTGAGACATTTTTTTTGGGCTTTAAGAGTGTAGTCCCTGGTTGCTGAATTACCCCAGAAGAGGATGCCATATCTTAATGTGGAGCCCACATATGCATGATAGACACTCAGCAAAGTACTCTCACTTGTAACTTTTCGTAACATATAGAGGGCGTATGAAAACTGATTAAATTTTTTGCAAACATGGCCAATTTGCGTTTTCCAGTTCAGTTCAGATTCAATTTGAAAGCCAAGAAATTTTATAGTCTTAACTTCCTTCACCGTTTCACCCTTATAATGTATTTGAAGATTTTTAATTATTTAATTTTTATTTGCAAAGGACATATAGCATGTTTTATCAATGTTAACTTTTAGATGTCCCCTGCCTGTTGGAGCCTCCGGGTCTGTGCAGGACTGACGGCAAGAGGCCGGACGGGCTGACCCTGGTGCCTTGGAGGAACGGCAAGTGCCTAATTTGGGACGCAACTTGCGTCAGCACTGTTGCTGCCAGCCACTTTGGTCGCACCGTCCACTCACCATCAGCAGCAGCGGAAGACGCCGCTGAGAGGAAGAGGGTGAAATATGCACCGTTGGTGGACCGCTATCATTTTGTGCCCGTTGCCATGGAGATCATGGGTGCTTGGGGCACTGAGGCCAGGAGGCTCATTAGTGAGATAGGGCACAAGCTCCGTGACAAAACGGGTGACTCCCGCTCCGGCTTGTTCTTGGTGCAAAGGTTAGCCATTGCCATCCAACGTGGCAATGCAGCAAGCGTTTTGGGTACGTTTGCGCCGGGAACAGTTAGGGGCGGGTTATTTGACTAGGCTTTTTTTTTTTTTTTTTTTGTGGATGGGAAATCATCAAATGACTCCTCCCGCTCTGGGTGGAGCAGAAGGGAGTGTCAGACTCTTACTGACTAAAACCCACCCGTGTTCCTTAGCCCTTTATGTACCAGGGCAGCGGTAACCCTTTCGGACGATCCCGCTACCCCGGCAGGCTTCGGCCCTGTCGGGCCCCGTCATCTATGCTGACATCTCTTTGAGGCGCACGTGGAACACTTACGCGCCGTCCGGCACGGGCCTGGTCCTGATCGGACGGAGAGCTACCCATTGCTCTCCGCCCGCAGGCCCGCGCCTACGGTGGCCGGGAGTCGTCACGCGGCTCCCGACGCCCAGAGCGTCTCCCTCGGCGGCTGAGGCGTGAGGATCTCTCCCTCGCCCATCCCGCCACCTCCTTCGCTAGCATGACTGCTTCGCAGAAGGAGGTGACCGCCTCCCACTCCCTCTCGCCCCGGACCATGGCTTGCACCAGGGCCGGACGCGAGAGGTCGCCGCCGCTGCCGATCGCTTCTACGAGGACACGGCGGTGCTCTGCCCAAGCGGGGCAAACCTCCACCGTATGCTCCACCGTGTCCTCTGGGCGATGCTCGCAGTGGTGACACCCGGGCGTCTCCTCCCGCCTGATGATGTGCAGGAACCTCCCGAAACATCCGTGTCCGGAGAGGACCTGCGTCAGGCGGTAGGTGAGAGCGCCGTGACGCCTCTCTAGCCACTCCTCAAAGAGGGGTCTTATCGCCGCTATCGTGGCGTGCCCTGCGCTGGGTTGCGATAGTCGCGCCTTCCATTCCACCATGAGACCGCGCCGGAGGTCCGTCCGCTCCGCAGCGATTTGCCGCGGGTGCAGAGTTTCCCCCCGACGTAGTGCCTCCGCGCGCCAGTCATACAGGCGCGCGAGGACTATCGCCTCCAGATCCCATGGTGGCAGTCCGGCAAGGAGGCTTGCTGCCTCGCCCGAGATCGTGCGGTACCCCCTTATAAGCCTTACGGCAACCACCTTTTGGGGCGCGTTCAGATAGTGTGCGGCTCGAAGCCGCAGTGAACGCGCCCACACCGGGGCCCCGTAAAGGGCCATGGACCGCACGACCCCTGCGTAAAGCCTCCGGCAGGAGGCGTTTGGCCCCCTCAGGTTGGGCAGGAGCCGCTTTAGGGCGGCCCCGGTCCGTTCCAGTTTGGGGGCCAAACGTCGGAAATGCTCGACGAAGTTCCACCGGCTGTCGAGGACGAGACCCAGGTATCTCATCGTTGTCTCGACGCCGATGTGAACCCCTCCTACCATCAGTTGGGATCCCGAAGGTGGCCCGTACCGAGGCCCATGAAAGGACATGGCCTCGGACTTGTGCAATGCCACCTCGAGACCCAACTGCCGGATCCTTTCCACGACTATCGCAACCCCGCGTGTCATCGCGTCGGCCGCCGCCTGATGCGACCTCCCCTGCGCCAGGACCAGCGTGTCGTCAGCGTAGCAAACTACGCTGACGCCATCAGGGAGGTCGGCCCGCAGCACCCAGTCGTAACCGATGTCAAACAGGAGCGGCCCCAGAACCGATCCCTGTGGGACACCGCACGACATCTCTCGCCGGTTCCAGTTCCCGTCGCGACCGGGGTAGATGACGGCTCTGTCCGTCAAATACGCCCCGACTATTCGACGGAGGTAAGTCGGCACCCGGTGATACCGGAGTGCCTCCCCTATGCAGCTCCAGGGCAGGGTGTTGAACGCGTTGGCGATGTCGAGTGACACCGCCACGACCACCCCACCCCGGGACACCGCGTCCCCCGTCGTGAGGGCTCTCACGCGCATGATGGCGTCCACCGTCGAGCGCCCCTTGCGGAAGCCAAACTGGCACTCCGCAAGGTCCAGCCCTGTCCTCACCAGGTGCCCGACGAGGCGGCCCGCAATCACTCTCTCAAAGAGCTTGCCGACCTCGTCGAGCAGCACTATGGGCCGGTATGCGGACGGAGAGTCCGCAGGGCGCCCTGGCTTCTGAATGAGGACCAGCTTCCCCGTCTTCCAACGGAGTGGAAACTGGCCTCTCTCCATGCATGCGCTTAAGAGCGCCTCCAGTCGAGGCCCGAGAGCCCTCGAGGCCAGGACCCAGGCTTTACCCGGCAAGCCGTCGGGTCCCGGGGCGGTATTTGACTAGGCTGACGTGTTGTTCTTGTCCTTATATTATTTTTACAAGCTTCGGGTTCGTGACAATAAAAACTGCCGATAAAAATTACCAAAAGTTACACTTTAATTAAAGAACACTAATAGCAACTCAAACACACACTATTTATAAAACACAATCGCTCTTAAGTCGCACTTGAAGATCGCTTTCGATGTATTCGCTTCTATCGCAGAACCAAGTCTGATTAGTCGCGGCTAGTCCCGGCCTTATATAGTGCCGCAGATAATTCCAGAATCTTCTATTGTAGAAACATCTAGAATGTTCGAGTACATACCGGCCCCGACTGACCAGATGTCGATAGTTCTAGTAAGTTCAGCCAATCGATAATAGATGGCGCTAGTGAAGAACTAATAAGTTCTTCTACTAGAAACTAGATGGCGCTAGTGGTAACTAATGTCACCATAATCAGGCATTAATTGTGGCGCGCAACACTGCCCCCTCCTAAGACTTGCTCGTCCCGAGCATTATCGGCTCCATAATAACGCGCCAATCGATCCACATGGACGATCTTAGGAGTACCTCTTGCACCTTTCTGTATCCGGTAGGTTACGTCATTGATCTTTGTCACAATCCGGTACGGTCCATCCCATTTAGCTTGAAGCTTAGGAGATTTCCCTTTGCTGCGGACTGGATTGTGCAACCACACTAGTGAACCTTCGTCGAACCCTTTACTGTTCATTTTGCGGTCATAACGGGTTTTCATCTTTTCAGACATTTGCTGGCCCGATTGTCTGACGTGCTCATAAATGTCATTCATTTTGTTCCGCAAGTGATTCGCATAATCGGTTATACTGCGTGGGGCATCAGGTGGTATTCCGGTGATCAGGTCTGCAGGCAGCCGTAATTCTCTTCCAAAGTTTGCGAAAGCTGGTGTCACCGATGTACTTTCGTGAACAGCGCTTCGATATGACAACAAAAACGGTTGTATGTGCTTGTCCCAATCTCGTTGCCGATTTTCCACAACTTTTGCTAGGTACCTCTCCAATGTCTGATTGAATCGTTCCACCATTCCATCCGATTGTGGGTGGTAAGAAGTTGTTCTTGTTTTATGAGTACCCATAACTCGGCAAGTTTCCTGAAATATTTGGGACTCAAAATTCCTTCCTTGATCACTGTGAATCTCTAAAGGTACTCCAAACCGACAGAAGACTTCATAAACTAATTTATCTGCAACTGTCGAAGCTTCTTGATTTGGGATGGCGAAGACTTCCGGCCACTTAGTAAAGTAATCCATCACAACCATGAAATACTTGTTACCACTTTCACTTTCCGGAAACGGCCCCGCAACGTCAAGGGCTATCCTCTCCCATGGTGCGCCAACATTGTACAATTTCAATGCACCTCTACTACGAGTCTGAGGTCCCTTTACAGCTGCACAACTTGTACATTTGCGACACCAGTCCTCGACATCGTCCCGACAGTGGACCCAGTAAAACCGTTCTCGTATCTTCAGTAGAGTCCGTTTTACTCCCAGATGACCTCCTGAACAACCATTATGGTACAGCTGTAGAACATCCGGAACTTGAGCTTTAGGGACAACCATTTGCAAATGACAGCTGTCTCCCCGAGCATTTTCCCATTTACGGCACAGGACTCCATCCTGAATCACCAAGCTGTCCCATTGGGCCCAATAGCTTTTTGTGATCGAACTCATTGCTGAGACGTCGCTCCACCTGGGCTTAGGAGCTCTGGCCTTCATCCACTCGAGAATCGGCTTGATGTCCGAATCTTCCTGCTGTGCACGTTGTAGGCTTTCCTTCCACTCGTTGCTGAGGTCTGTCTTGAGCATCCTCACAGGTACGACTTCTTTACTTTCTTGCCTAGTACAATGCTTGCAGTCTTCAGGACAAGGTCTTCTTGACAATGCATCTGCGTTGCCATGAGATTTTCCGCTGCGATGTTCGACCACGAAGTCGTATTCCTGCAGTAGTTCAATCCATCTCGCAACTTGACCTTCTGGATTTTTGAACTGCAATAGCCATTTCAGTGCAGCGTGGTCAGTTCGCAAGTGGAATTTCCGCCCCAGAAGATATTTGCTAAAGTGCTGCAATGACTTTACCACAGCAAGCAGTTCCCGTCTCGTAACACAATAGTTCCTTTCAGGTTTCGACAGTGACTTGCTGAAGTATGCTATCACAAACTCTTGATCGCCATTCCGCTGAGACAATACACCGCCAAGTCCTATGTCGCTTGCGTCTGTGTCAACTATAAATTCCTTGCCTGCATCAGGGTATCCCAAAATAGGTGTTTTGCACAGACGATCCTTTAGCTCCTGGAATGCGATGTCGCAACTTTCATCCCAGCAGAAATGTCGCTTCTCCTCGGTTAGCTTATGCAGGGGTTTGGCTATATCTGCAAAGTTCTTGACAAATCGCCGATAATAGGAGCACAAACCCAAAAATGCTCTGACCTGCGTCTTGTCATTTGGAATTGGCCAATCCTTGACAGCGGCGATTTTCTCTGGATCCGTGCGGATACCTTCTTCAGACACTACATATCCCAAAAAGCTAACTTGTCGTTTGAATAGTGAACACTTCTTCGGACTTAACTTGAGGTTGGCCCCCTGGATCTTCATGAGCACGCGTTCCAGGTTTTGAAGATGTTCTTCAAACGTTCGGCCTACGATGATGATGTCATCCAAGTAGACCAGGCAAGCATCGCCAATAAGCCCGGTAAGTACAAGTTCCATCAACCTTTCAAACGTTGCCGGAGCATTGCATAATCCAAACGGCATAACTTTAAATTGCCACAGACCCTTTCCTGTCGAGAATGCAGTTTTCTCCTTGTCCTTAGGATCAATTTCAACTTGCCAGTAGCCACTTTTCAGGTCCAGCGTGCTAAACCACTTTACTCCAGTAAGCATGTCCAGCGTGTCATCAATTCTTGGCAAAGGATAGCTGTCCTTCTTCGTGACGTCGTTCAGACGACGATAGTCAACACAAAACCTCATGCTGCCGTCCTTCTTTCTTACCAGCACTACAGGCGAACACCATGGACTAGATGAAGGTTCAATAACACCATCCTTCACCATTCCCTCAATCATGGTTTCCACTTCCTTGTCACGTGCTACCGGCAATCTCCTTGGCCGCTGACGGATGGGCAATTCTTCTCCTGTGTTTATTTTGTGTTGAACTAAGCCAGTCCTCCCGATGTCAGCATCGTTTGACGAGAAAACATCGGCATACTTAAGTAACATTTTCTTCGCCTTGACCATTTCATTTTGGGACAGAGCGCTGCGGCAGTCTTCTAGAAGTGTGGTCACTCTCGTTTGTGCATCCTTGCTGAGGGTCCCAGTCGATAGATATTGGCATCGACGCAACCAATCCACTTCCTCGCAAGTACCAACTAGTGTGCCTTTTTCTATAACCTGTTCCTGATCACAAAGGTTCAGCACACGTACCCCTGAGATGTCGGTGGTTCTGACCAAAGTTCGTGCCACTTTCCATGGTAGGTCATTGTCTACCCTTTCCACGAGTACACAACGATGAGTTTGCCCAGGATTCCGAGGAAGACTAACCGGCACAATCGTTTCCGATCTCGGCGGAAGAACAATCTTCTTAAGGCTGTACACGTTCCCTGGTAACGCTCCTTCCACGAAAAGTTCCTCTTGTCCACATTTCAAAACACCCTGCTTGACGTCAATTTCGCAACAATTCTTCCTCATAAAGTCAAGGCCCAGGATGCAATCGTCCATTATATCAGCCACGATGACATTATGCAGGTAGATTCTGTTGCCTAGCTTCAACCCCATCTTCTTCTCTCCATGGACGGGTATGCGCTGACCGGTGGCTGTTACCAAATTAATGTGTTCCCGGCTGTATGCGGAGTCCCCAAGGGACCGTCTTATGAGTTGGGAACTGACAACCGTGCGAGTGGCTCCAGTGTCTATGGTCAGCTTACACGGCGTTCCGTTGACCTCGCCCTTGATGATTAGGCTGTTCCCGTCTTGGGTTTGTGTGATCGAAACCCTTGGGGCTCTTTGAACATCAGCCAGCACCCGCCCCGCAGTCCTGGCTATTACTCGTTTCCCTGCTGCTGGTGCTGGGCGGTGCTGTTAGCTGCACTGCCCTCTGGAGATCGGCCGTCTTCTCTTTCTGCAGTTCGCTTGGGGCAACTGGATCGAAGGTGGCCCCTTTCCCCACAGCCGTAGCACCTAGGGCTGTACCCTTTATTGCGGTCGCGAACTGTAGCCGCTGCAACCTCCCTGACGCGATGGGAGCGATGATCCTGTCGCACGGCTTCCACCTCCAGTGCATGGGCCAAGGCGTCCTTAAGCGTCCCGTGGTGCCCGAGCCTCACAGCAGCTCTAACTTCAAGGTCGCGGATGCCGTCGATGAATGCCTGCACCAGGTTCCCATCAATAAGCGCAGGTACGGACTGGTAAGCTTTACGCACCAGCTTCTCCACTTCAAGGGCCCACTGCTGCAGGTTTTCATTACTGCGTTGCACGCGATCCTTGAGCTGCGCACGAAACACGTGTTCCAGGTGAGCGTCGCCATACCGAGCCTCCAATGCCTCAAGGAGCTGCTCGTAAGTCACTTCCTTACCGAGAGCTTCCAGAACAGTTAAGGCCTGGTCGCGCAGGCCTAGGGTGAGGGCAGTCATGGCCTGACTTTTATTCCAACCGTTCGCCTTCATGACAGCCTCAAACTGGATTTTGTAGGCCGACCAGGAAGAAGTTCCGTCGAACGGTGGCACTTTGAATCCACGTAGCGAAGGTGTTGTAGCTACGGGAGCTGCGATTCCATCCCCAAGCTTAAGGTAATCCAGCGTTTTCTTTACGTCAGCCATCACGGTTTTCTTTACGTCAGCCACCACGTTGTCAACCCGATTATTCACTTGGTCGATCCGGATTTCAGCTTCCGACAGGCGGTTGTCATATTGAGCAACCTTATCCTTCACCTTCTTCATGTCTTTCCCAAAAGTAGCGTGAAAGTCCTTAATAAGGAGCATCTGCTCCTCCTGGCGGCGCGCTTGCTCCTCCTGGCGGCGCGCTTGCTACTCCTGGCGGCGCGCTTGCTCCTCCTTATCATGTTGGAGCTAAAAAGTAACATAACCCTACAAACTAATAATAGTGTAACTTCTGAACCTAAAGAGGTAGCAAACATATTAAATTATTTTTTTGCTTCTATCGGGGAGGCTACCAACAACTCAACCGGCAAACCGAAAGGATCTCCAGTTGTATGTCCTACAGAGAATACCATCTTCCTCAGTCCAATTGATCCCTACGAAGTGAACGCATTACTAAAAAATTTGAAAAATAAAAAAACTCACGGCGTTGATGAACTTCCACCTACCTTGTTTAGAAAATGTGCAGATGAATTAACCTTACCCTTTTTTAAACTATTAACCCAATCATTTGAAGAAGGAGCTTTTCCCAATCTCTTAAAAAAAGCTCTTATAAAACCCATTCACAAGAAGAATTCTAAAACTGATCCAAATAATTACCGCCCCATTGCACTCTTACCGACAGCTTCCAAAATATTCGAAAAAGCCATGTGTAATCGAGTATACGCATTTTGTGAAAAATATCATATATTTAATGACTGCCAAAACGGATTCCGGAAAAACCGTTCCACTATCTTAGCCGTTTACAAATACATTCAAAAAGCCCTTGACATCATTAATGATAAAAAGTACGCGGTAGGACTTCTGCTGGATATGACTAAAGCATATGATAAAGTACAATTTGACATTTTATTAAATAAACTTTATAGTATAGGACTCCGCGGCAAATGTTATGACTGGTTCGTATCTTATTTGAAACATAGGGAACAAATAGTTGAAATTGAGCATTACAACATCAACAAAAATGAAATAGAATTAATCAGATCCGACAACAAGCAAATCACCGCCTCAATCCCGCAAGGAAGCGTAATAGGGTGTTTCTTATTTCTTGTTTACATAAACGACCTTCCTAATAATATAAATGAACCATGTGTCCTGTTTGCGGATGATATATCTATACTTACGTCATGCGAAAATAGCACCAATTTAAATGATAAATTAAACTCCGTACTAGGTTCTACAATAAATTGGATGACTGAACACAACCTAGAAATTAACTTCAGTAAAACTAAAATAATTACATTCCACCCTCGCCAAAAAATACCAATAAATATAAACTTTAGCTTCAAAAATAATAAATTAGAATTAGTTGACAAATTCACCCTACTAGGCCTAAATATTGATACACACATTGATTGGAAGTCACACATTCAGAAAATAAGAGCCAAAATATCGAAATTTTCATACGCCCTCCGCGAGATTAAAAAAACTACAGACCTTAAAACAGCTCTAGTAACGTACTACGCATACGCCTACGCATGGCTCAAATACGGTGTCATCTTATGGGGCAACAGCACCGACGCGCCCACGCTATTTACCCTACAAAAAAAGCTAATCAGAATCCTAGTAAATATTGAAGCCACCGATAATAGCTGTAAACCACACTTTCAGGAACTAAAGATTTTATCCCTACCCTGTCTCTATATATTTGAAGTTTGCAAGTTCGTACGCAAGTATCCAGAGTTCTTTACAAAAAGAGAGGACATACAAACGAACATTATTTTAAGACATAAAAATAGACTTAACTTACCTAAATCGCGACTAAAAATGCACTCCAATAGTACCTTCGTCATGTCCATAAAAATCTATAATAAGTTACCCGAAATAATAAAAAAATCAAATAAATATAACATCTTCATCAATAAATTGAAGCTTTTCCTTGTAAGCAAATGCTACTACAGTATAAGCGAATTCTTAAATGAAAATTATAAGTATAAGGATGTAATTTAACTAATTTTGACATTTTTTGTAATTCAATCAACTTCGTCATTTCTGTAATTTAATCAATTTTGACATTCCTGTAATTTTATTAATTTTGACTTGCCTGTATTCTTATTTTGACATTTGTAATTTCTTTTTTTATTGACATTTTCTAACAAATTTTAATGAATACATTCAATAACTATGAATCAAAGCACATCCAAAATTTTGCATGCTGTTGTATAGATACATTCATACATACATAGATAAATATTTTAATATGATAGATATATGTTTAATTGACCTTACCTAATAATTATTATGTACAATTATAACAGATTGATCTCAATGAAATAAAATGTTATATTTACCTATAAAAATTTAATGTTAATGACATATTTTAAAGATTGCTTATTGTTAATTTGTTTTCTAAACTTATTTTATTTTAATCATTAATTTTATACCTTTTGCTGTGCCCTACAGGGTCCATAATTGTACCATAGCTGTAAGCCATTGTAACACCTCTACAACATTATGGAATGCAAATAAATATATGAATATGAATATGAATATGAGCTGTTGTTCCAACCGACGAGCCTGTTCCTCCTGTCGACGAGCCTGTTCCTCCTGTCGGCGGGCCTGTTCCTCTCTGTCACGCAGCAGCTGTTCTTCCAACCGACGGGCCTGTTCCTCCTTGTCCCGCTGGAGCTGTTCTTCCAACCGACGAGCCTGTTCCTCCTGTCGGCGAGCCTGTTCCTCCTTGTCCCGCTGGAGCTGTTCTTCCAACCGACGAGCCTGTTCCTCTTGTCGGCGGGACTGCTCCTGCAGCATCATCATCAGTGCAGCAAAGTCTGGTGCTGCTGATGCTGGGGCTGCTGCGGACGGGTCGGCCTCCGTGGTTGGTAGCTGGCCCTCCGACCTCTGCGGCATAGCTCCACCAAAACGTCTCTGGTCCGTCTCCTGTTGGCGTTGACTCCGGGTACGGATACCCTCCGTGTCGTCTTTGGGTAAAATCGGCATGATTTTAATCCTTGCTTCTGACACCAATTGTTACGAGCTTCGGGTTCGTGACAATAAAAACTGCCGATAAAAATTACCAAAAGTTACACTTTAATTAAAGAACACTAATAGCAACTAAAACACACTATTTATAAAACACAATCGCTCTTAAGTCGCACTTGAAGATCGCTTTCGATGTATTCGCTTCTATCGCAGAACCAAGTCTGATTAGTCGCGGCTAGTCCCGGCCTTATATAGTGCCGCAGATAATTCCAGAATCTTCTATTGTAGAAACATCTAGAATGTTCGAGTACATACCGGCCCCGACTGACCAGATGTCGATAGTTCTAGTAAGTTCAGCCAATCGATAATAGATGGCGCTAGTGAAGAACTAATAAGTTCTTCAACTAGAAACTAGATGGCGCTAGTGGTAACTAATGTCACCATCATCAGGCATTAATTGTGGCGCGCAACATTATTGTATTTTTGTTGACATTTCCTTGTGTGTGTAATATTCTGTAAATACATTTCAAACCTATCTAACTGACGGACCTTTACTTACTTTTAGATTGTTTGCCCTTAACCAATTTATTATACTTTCGAGGAAGTTATTTATGTCTATTTCATAATTTTCTTGAATTTCGTCAGTGAAAATAGCGGTACTATCGTCTGCAAATAATATCATATCATTATTTATGACTTTTGGGAGGTCATTGATATATATTATGAATAAAAGCGGGCCGACAATACTTCCTTGGGGCACTCCGTAATTAACAATTTTAGGCTCTGAAAAAACGTTTGTTCGTATTTTGTATCATCAGCTGTTCTAGATATTTGAGTTATTTGAAACCTGTTTTTTAAGTATGATCTAATTAGATTTAATGCATTTCCTCTCACTCCGTGCTTTTCTAATTTATTTATGAGGATATCATGATCTACATGATCAAAGGCTTTGGACATATCCATAAATATTGCAGTTACTTGTTTTTTGTTGTCAAGTCCTGTCATAACCGTCTTTAAAAAATTTAAAAGCGCGTCGAGATGAAAAAGCGCGTGGAAATGAGTTATGAACTTTATGAAGCCGGTGAAAGCGGGCACGTAGTTTGTCCTTATTTCTAGTGTTAACACTATGAATATCACTGTTTTTAACCCCCGACGCAAAAACGACGGGGTGTTATAAGTTTGACGTGTCTTTGTGTGTGTGTGTGGGGGTGTGTGTGTGTGTGTGTATGTCTCTCTGTGGCATCGTAGCTCCCGAACGGATGAACCGATTTTAAATTTGTTTTTTTTGTTTGAAAGGTGAATTTGTCGGGAGTGTTCTTAGCTATGTTTGATGAAAATCGGTCCAAGATGGCCACCGCTACAAAATGGCGAATTACAAAAAACCTGATTAAATACCAAATTACCTGAATCTTAAAACGCATGAAAATAAAAGAAATGAAATAACAAGGAGTCCCTACAAAAAGCATGAAATAAAAAAATAAATTAAAGATTAAAAAAAACCCCCGACAACGTGAAACCCTATAAAAAGAAAAAAATAACCTGGAAATTATGACCCTACGTAAGTACTTATGATTTTTTTTTATTAAATATTGTCCTGTCGGGGACCGCTACTATTTTAAACTTTAACAGAACGTTTGGCTAACAATTAGAGCGGTCCCCCGACACGGGACAACATTTGTCGTTGTCGGGGGTTTTTAAAATTTAAAATTTAATTTTTCAATATAACTGGTTATATCCGATTCTGACGTGTCTCTGTGTACATAAGATATAAACATAGTTATTTTTCTGTCAGCTGATCTGAATTTCTCTTCAGATTCGATAACACTAGTACCAGTTTTTCCTCTAAGCTTATCTTTAGTCTTTTGTTTCTTATATTGGACTATCGTAAAACCATCATTAGTTTCAACAGCTGCAACGCTCGCATACGACGGACGTGGTGCCATCAATGACGCATGAGTCATCACTTCACTCAGCTGTCCTCTAGGCTCGTTAGCAATCGCTGATAACGGTAACGATGACACTTCGTCCCGGGCGTCTTTACTTGACGCGCAGATTGTGCCGTCTCTGTCGCCGTTGTCGGATTCGCAACGTTTGATGAAACACGTTCTCCAACGGTCACCCGTTGGAGAACGTGTTTCATCACTGTCCTCCATCCGAATTCTGTTAATATTCGGACAACTATGATTTGGTTGATGATTTGCTCCGAATGATAACAACTAATCCGAACAATCCGGCGTGTCTTCTTGAAACATACAAACATATCTGTTATCACTGGATGCACCTCTCTTTGTGTTAAGATTTGCGGCAGCGCACGGTAACGACAGCAACTTCATGTTACACTCTGTTTTTACACCTTGCAGCTCGTCTTGAGTCACGTATGAAGATTTAATTTGATCAATCTCGGCTCTCACTGTTACTAAATCCTTCACCAGTTGTGATACATCCAGATGATCGAATGTGATAGGAGGTATCTTCTCGAGGTCGCGGGCTACAAACACCGGCAACACATCAGGCACAGTCGTTTTAAATATAGCAACGCGGCGCGCGGCTTTGTGCACTTTTTTTGTGATGGGTAAAAATTTTAAACTCGCGTCAGGACACGTGACCTGATTGAAAATTCGTAAGACGGAGCTCGCGTCAGGACACGTGGCCTGATCGAAAATTCGTAAGATGGAGGGAGAGTAGACCGCATTCTAAAATATCAAAAATGCACAACGTTAATATTCAAGTTTTCACTTCTGCCGGCACTCCCGGAGTGCAACCCGTTTTTTTTTTCTTTAATCTTATGTTTAAACACAATATGACTAAGTATAAAAAACTTCAATACTTACATAGTACGATTAAAGTGTGTAGTCGGCTCCCTGTCTATAATCTAGTTCAAACTACTTCAAACTAATAATGTTGCGCACGGAACGGCAACGCCGCTCCTTACCTTCTCCGAAGCAATAATAACTCATAGAATTATTCAATAAGTGTGTTTAAAGTGTTTACCTGGATCAGAATTATAGACAATATCGATTCAATAAGTTCCTAGTATCGAACAGTGCAGAGATTTAGTTGATACATTGTGTGATCATTGAATAATGATCAATATCTGTTAATTTCCTAGAACGAAGTACCGTCATTAACTGTTTACCCAGAGTGTTTCCTAAACATGCGTAAGCGACGCCGTATATGGCGGACTTACGACCTTCTTCGCGCGAGCTTACGCTCGCACGCTCCAGCGTCGGCGAAAGGTTGGATTGAATTATTTTAATACTTCGACGTGCAAAGGGTAAACAAACTGCCGCATACTTAACACTGTTGTGAATTTATTGAGATGGCTACGTCACCGTTATGGGGATGCTGCACCAGTGTGAACAAAAACGATAACGACCAGTCTATTACTTGCATGAGATGTAACTTGAATTATCACTTTGTTTGAAACGGCAGGAATGTTCGGTAAAGATATGCTGTTTACCGAACATTCCTGCTGTTTCCGATGAATATTTTAAATGGATGTGCACGAGTTGTACTAATCTGGTTCCTAACACTGCGGATAAAGATTGCACGCCTGCTCGCAATGAATTCCCCGGCCCCCGTGATTTAATCAGTGAACAGCGATGATGTGCAAGAACTAGTGCAAGACGTTATCAAAATAGAGCTCGCTGCTATGTTACAACAATTAAATAACTCAATTGTTAGTATTATCAACAAAGAGTTGGAGCCAATAGGGAATGAGGTTAGAGAATTAAGCTTAGCACTAAATTTCCATACTAAACAATTTAAAGACTTCCAATCTCAGCATATTGCCTTAAAGAATACTGCGAGAGAATTGAAGGAAGAGACTACCAAATTGAAAGGGTCTAACTCAGAATTGTGTCAGTCTCTTAATTACCTGGAGCAACAAGCGCGGTCCAACAACCTTGAGATACAGGGTTTTCCTGAAAATAAACAGGAAAACCTATACACCGTTGTTAAGCAGCTGGGGTCTGTAGTTAAATGTGAATTGAAAGATAGCGATGTTCTACACTGCCCCCGTACAGCTAAGCTCCAAACATATATATCTCGTCCTCGGTCTGTTGTGGTTCAGCTCGCCTCACCAAGAATACGGGATCAGCTACTGGCTGCCGTTATAGATTACAACAAAAACAATAAAACAACAAGCTTAATAGTACAGACTTTGGACTTGGGGGTAACAAGACCCCGATTTATATTGTGGAGCATTTATCGTCATCTAATAGATCTCTTCATGCTGCCGCCAGGCTGAAGGCAAAAGAAAAGGGGTATAAGTATGTTTGGGTGAGAAACGCCAAGATTTTTGTTCGGAAGGCTGATGGCGAAAGACATATTCTGATTAACAGTTTGGATACTGTCAATAAGATAATGTAATGTTGTAAACTTTTTTCTCATCGCTCTTATGCATGCTACATAGAAATAACTTAAAAACTAAATTCAATGGCTTAAAAATATATAACTAAAATAGTCGTGGCCTGCGAACAAAGACCCATGTCTTCTATCGGAATTTATGTTGTAACGACTTTGATGTTATTATATTGTCAGAGACTTGGCTTAATAATTCTGTTCTGAGCAGCGAACTGTTCGACGACAGGTACGTAGTTTATAGAAGGGACAGGGAAAGTACTTTAGCTGGCGGGAAAAAAGAGGGCGGAGGAGTTCTGATAGCTATTAAGAAGAGCATCAAGTCCAAACGCGTGAAAGACTGGGAAAGTAATTGCGAAGATATCTGGGTTTCTGTAGAACTACCATAGACACGAACAGTCAGTCGAATAGCTCTCTGCGCAGTATACTTACCTCCGCCAGTGCGTCGTAGTACTTTGGAGCATTTTGTGGATTCTTGTGGTGCGGTCTTTGAAGAAATAACTGACTGTGACGTTTGTCTCGTGGGTGATTTTAACTTGAATGGCATCGATTGGAAATGCGTGGGTAACACCGGGAATAGCGTTGGACTAAACAGTTTTAATGAACTTTTGATGGATTTTACTTGCGTTAACATGTTGAAACAATGTATCTTTATACGAATGCCGCTGGTCGTATATTGGATCTTGTGCTCTCCACCATACCACTATGCTCTGTAAATGAAAGCATGTATCCTTTAAGTAATGTGGATCAACAGCATCCTCTAGACATTGTTACTTCATTTGACAGGGTAGCAAGTCTCCCCTACAACATAGGAAAGGCAACTCCTGACTTCCATAGGGCTGATTATCATAAAATTC
Source organism: Apamea epomidion (assembly GCA_947507525.1). Taxonomy (NCBI): domain Eukaryota; kingdom Metazoa; phylum Arthropoda; class Insecta; order Lepidoptera; family Noctuidae; genus Apamea; species Apamea epomidion. The sequence goes on along the minus strand of OX382245.1, from coordinate 17,579,463 downwards.
GTAATTTCCTAAAAGAGATTTACTGGAATTCATTATTCGGTGAAAGTGATGTTAATGAGATGCTGAAGGTATTCTACGATAGGTACTCTTGGTGCTGCGATACAACAACTTTTGCCATTATGTAAACCTAAAAACCGAAAACCGTAGTCGGTTTAGTCGTAAATTGATTAAAATATTGAATGAAAAGAATACGATTCGAAAGCGTTTTAAGAAACCTAAGAACCCATTAGATGCATTTAGAGCTCAAATTAATTAGTAAACGATGTGAAAACCTTGCGTCTACTTGTTACAAGTATTACATAAACATCTAGAAGACCAATTGGCATCTAACCCTAAGTTACTTTGGACTTATCTAAACGCTAAATGAGGAGGTTCAAGTGCTTACCTCTTAACTATGACCGATGGAACTACCGCTACTTCTGACGGATCAAAAGAATGTGACCTCTTTGCAGGCTATTTCTCGTCTGTTTACAGCCCGGATGATAGTAGTGGTGTTGAATACAATTCCGAATTCATGCAATTTTTAGAAAATAATAGTTTGGGTCTAACTACCCCTGTTATTTCTTGTGAATATCTCCACAAAAAACTTAAAAACCTAGATCCAAAAAAAGGGGCTAGGCCAGATGGAATACCTCCAGTATTCATTCATGTTCATCTGAACTGGTTTACCCACTTATGTTGATTTATAACAGATCATTGTCGACGGGTATATTTCCATCAAAGTGGAAGATCACAATAGTGGTTCCGGTTCACAATTCGGATAACAAAGACGTTGTAACCAATAATAATAATAATAAACCTACAGAAAACAATCGCTGAAAAAATAAGTAAATATGCTGACCTCAAAGAAGAAGTCACAAGAATCTGGAGACAAGAAAAAGTATATGTTATCCCTATAGTTCTCTCCACGACAGGCGTTATCCCTAACCATTTTTTCGGTAGCCTAAAATTAATAGATTTAGAAGAATTGGACTATATTAACCTACAAAAAGCTGCCATCTTAAACTACTGTAGAATAGTTAGGAAGTTCATGCAGCTAAAGGAAGAAAACACACCCTCATCCTAAATACACACCACACGCTGCATTTACTTGGCTTTGGCCCGTAAATGGAGCTAAAACCAGCCTTAGAGCTGAGAAAAAGAACACTCCCGATAATAATAATAATAATATCGGCGATCATTGTGCCGATAGTCGTGACAGCCAATGGCTTAATAGCCAAGAGCCTCGACCAACACCTGAGGAGGCTCTCGTTGGCCAGCTGGATCAAGGGCTTGATTCAGAAAGCGGTACTTCTGGACACGGATCGCATTGTCAGGAGGTTCCTCTCTCTGGAGCCCTGACCACCGGTAGCTTGGACCCTGTTCCCGATACCGGTGGGCTACTATTTTTTATATTTTTAAATGATTTTAATCTTTTTGTAAAAATATTTAAAAATGTAATTTGTAAGTTTTAAAATGAAATAAAGGAGATAATAATAATAAATGGCCTGATGGCCAAAAGCCTCGCTCAACATCTATCGAGGCTCTCGTTAGGCGGTTGGATCAAGGTCCTGATTCAGAAGGCAGTACTCCTCGATACGGCTTGCATTGTGAGGAGGTTTCTATCTCTGGAGCCCTAACCACCGGTAGCTTGGACCCTGCTCCCGACACCGGTGGATCACTATTTTTTTATATTTTTAAATGTTTTTTTTTTTGTTTTTATACTAATATTTAAAAATATAATAAAATTAGACAATTAAACGAATAAACGACATAATAATAATAATAACAATTAACAACAACAATTAATTAACATAATAATTACTGGCTTATCTCAATATTATCTTCGTTTGCCAAAGTATTCGAGTCACTGATATGCCCATATATTCAGGATCATTTTAAGATGTTTTTAAGCGACAATCAGCACGGATTTGTTAGGACCCGTTCTACTAGTACAAATCTAGTCCCTTTTACAGAACTTCTTGTAAGGGCTATTGATGTAGGCTATCAAGCTGACCGGATTTCAACAAAGCGTTTGACAAAGTATCCCGCAAAATCTTAATGACTAAGTTGCGCGCCTACGGCATCTCTGGATCTTTGTTGGAGTGGCTAGGTTCGTATTTAACGACTAGATTTTTCTTTGTTGTCGGTAACGGTTATCAATCAACCCTGCAATGCATTTCTTCCGGCGTGCCCCAGGGCTCGTACTTAGGGCCAATATTATTTATTTATTTTATACATGATATTCCACGGTGTGAATTTTATCTCTGTTAATAATTTTATAGTTTTTTCTCTTATTAGTTTAATAATTTCTCAATTTTATTCAATGAATTTTAATTTTATGTCGATTTATAATTTATCAATTTACTAATTTAATATAATTTGAATTTTATTTTACCTATTTACCAATGTTGTCATTGCTAAAAATTAATCAATTTATTATTTAACAATTTTGTCATAATTCTGTTTCACTATTTCGAATTTTAATTTTATTTAATTGAATATTTGCGCTTAGTACTTAGTAAGTTAGCTAATTTCCGAATTTATTGTTTTGAGCATGTGGTGTGTAATTGTTGCGCTGTAATTTAATTTTAAGAATGAATTATTTTGCTGTATCCAGTGAACAACACTGTTCATCTCACATCAACAGTGAGAACAATTGTTGGAGAGTTTTTTGACCAGAGATTTGAAAATTTTGCTGCCAATGGCAGCTATTACGCCTTATTTTTTAAGCTACAATACATAAACATATCTTCTTTCGTTTGGAAGATATGTCATGAGCAGCTGGGGTGACGTCACTCCAGCTTACACACACGTTTTTGACCGTAGTTTCAACACTTTATAAGTATTATCGTTCAGTTTTTTCCTTCCTTGTGCTGCTATTATGCCTTATTTTTCTGACTATAGTCCAAAACCCTAACCTCACTGGTTTGTCTGTATTGAATGAGGAAGCTGGGGTGACGTCACTCCAGCTAACACACACTAAATGAATCATATTAAAGAAGTTTTTGTGGCTGCTAAATTAAGACTGGGAACTTTGATTGCAGCTATTATGCCTTCAATATAGGCATAGGTAGAATTATTGTATCACATATGAGGAAGCTAGAGTTATACACATTCTTTTTCTTGTCCTGTTAAAGTGTAAACAATGTCAATGTATGTACAATGCTATAAGGATCGGCGCTTGAATGACTTTGACAGTTCGCCCCACGCAAAAAAATTCTAAACAATATATAGATTTTGATTCTGAGATTTACTTATGTATTTCGTTGACCATATTTGACGGCTATAGTTTTTTTTCAGCCTGTTTCTTGGCGCTCGTCGGCATACTGTCGCCGTGTCTACTTGATGTTGTACTAGTGATGGTCCCCTTTGCCCTCAGTGCGATGGGCGTGCCGGCCCCGCTGCCGAAGGGCGCGCGGCGGCCCAGCCACGTGGCCTACTACGTGGCGCTCGTCGGCATACTGTCGCCGTGTCTACTTGATGTTGTACTAGTGATGATCCCCTTTGCCCTCAGTGCGATGGGCGTGCCGGCCCCGCTGCCGAAGGGCGCGCGGCGGCCCAGCCACGTGGCCTACTACGTGGCGCTCGTCGGCATACTGTCGCTGCTCATCATGCTGTGTCTGTACTTCTTCTACTACTTCATCAAGAAGGTCAAAGGTATGCTGACTACTGACTAGCTTCTGAACTAAAACTGCAACTGCAAACTGCAACGGTCGATTTACGTCGACCAGGCGATATTGATTACCTGAAAACGTAAACGACTAAGTTCATCGATTACCTTTTCAAGTGAACGTTCTCCGGCTGCCACATACAGGATTGATCTGAATGAACGATTCCATAGTACATTCGATCGAATAGTACATTACGATATGTGTGACTTAGTAGTCCATTATTGCACGGCGAGAAATTAAAGCAAATAAGTCACACTTATCGTGTACTATTTTGTAGCTCTAAACGCGCACTTAAGTCACGCTTTTCTGTGTAAAAATGGACTATTTAAGTCACAAATAAGCGTGACTTAAGTGCGCGTTTAGGTCACAGAGTGCTATAAAATAAATAAAAACTTTACCTTATATAAAATGTATGATTTATTTTGTATTGTTTTAGTCGTTCTAAGCGCGATGGTCTAATATTTGGCGACGCATTTCACATTTACTGCTTTTTTTTCTTAACGATGCTATTCGTGCTAGAACAACTTACCCCCGGCACTTTGAACCCCGGCCCTACGTGATGTATTGTCATGTTACCCCGCAGAGCTGAGTTCATCCGACACGCTCTCTCTGCCGACAGCGTCGTGTCGGCCCCCGCCCGCTGCCAGCGCCTACCCCGTGCAGCCAGGTAACATGACACATTCATAAGCCAACCATCCTATAACTGTCTCAATATTCAAGGTAAAGGTCTCTTCACATACAAAGAAGGCACGAGCATTGATCATCACCCCTGCTCAAGACTGCTTGGCGATTACAGACTTATAGTGTATTTTATATAGGTATGCGATGTTTTCTGTTCACCGATATCAGTGTTGTCTAAGATAAACTTAGAAAGTACATACCTATTATGAATTGATAAAGTCATGTTGGTACTTGCTGGATTTAAACCCATAACATCGTACATGAGAGGTGAGGCGCCATCACGACATTCGTCTCATAATCTTAGTCTCAGAAAGAAAACCCGACTGCAACTAAAAGTTCAAAACTAATTAGTTGCAGTCGGGTGTTTTGTTTTTTTTTACATTTAGTGTGTTATATTCGTGGAATCGCGTGTCCTTAAACCACCTCATGAATTGAAATCTATCCAACCATTACGCTTCGAGCGTACAAAGAATCCCACAAACAAAGATACATAGATATGCGTGAAAAATATAACCATAAAACGATGTCTTATTCCAGTGGTTCGTGACAGTGCGAGCGCAATGGCCAAGCTCTGCAAGCAAGTCCCTCCCGCCGGCAAAGGAGACACCGTGTTCCCGACGTCCACGTCGCCGGCCGCGCTGCGGGCTAGCACGGGCGAGGCGGCGACGGTCACCGACGTGCCCGACGCGACTGATGAGCGGCCCGATAGAACCGACATCGAAGCGCGGGCCGACAAGCCGCCGCCCGTGCCCAGCGTGCCGGTCGTGTCGGTCAGTGCTGCGCCCGACGTCGCTGCGCGGTAAACTGATACAGCCGGTTTATTTTGTAAAAGTCTCACCTTGTAACATTAGGTGAAGTGACATGTCATTCCAACTTACAACGCTACGCTACGACAAGGTTCTAGTCGTGCGCGTCCAAAATCGGAACGAACACCGCCATCTTGTTTTATCAATACAATTTCACACATGTCAGGATTCCATATTGGTCCACCTATCCAACAACGGGGGGCGTTGTTCGATAGGTGGACAATTGTTTAATTTGTTTCACTAGTTTAAGTTTTAAAATGTTCAATATCATGCAAGCACCAAAAGATCCTTGTTGTACAACTCAATGCTGGGTGCGAGGGATTGACAGCTCACTTCACGTTTTCACGCTGAGATGTTTACAGAATAGATCGACAGGTGTGGGCCACAGCGCCCACAGCACACTTGTTACACTCAACACCAAAATGACGATATGTGTTTTCACAAGGTTAATTAAAGTAGCTATGTCCAGAGCCGCACTATCAACAGACAGTGGGACACAGTGGGACACATTTCTGCAACTCTTGGACAATATTATAGTGTTATAAAATCGGTGTTTTTATTGATAATACATAATATCAATTCTAGTTCCAAGTGCTTCAGAAATAATATCTACGTCTTTAACTACCTCAGAAACTTACAATATAATGTTCCTACCTAGACCCTTTTCTAACGCCCTTTATAAAATTTTATCTCTGAGAAACATTTTCATAAATAATGTTTTCTATGTACTTACTTATGTGTAATGTTTCCGTCGTTTTACAAGTTTATTGTTAGTTACTTAAGGCGCTTCTAAGCGGGCCAGATTTTTATAAGATTCAATACCTTTACAACAATGCTTGTTAACAGTTATTTACTTTTACAAGTAATGCGAGAGTTTCGTTGTATTGCAATGTGCTCAAAATTGTTTTTCGTCCGACCGACTGGCCGTCCAGTTCGATGTAGGTACAGTCGACTGCATGTCCATGGTGTCAATAATTGACATTGACATATTTATGTCATCGACGTCGTACATACCAGTGGCGTGCGGTTGACAATACTCTTGTGATCAAATTATTTGTTTGTTATTCTTAGATATTCACATTTATAATTAAATATATAATGTAAGCTTTTCGATGGTTATACTTACTTAATATCAGCAGGAAGGCAGTATCCCTAGTAGAATAAATAATAAAAAAATAATGAAAATATCTTTCGAAATGTACGTAGTTTAAATAAAACCTGCCCGTATAATGTTCAAGACGTATTATCATAATTATTATAAATATTTTTAAACCCATTTGTATATTTAAGATACGGCGTGAAGTGTCGCCCTCAGTGGCCACCTCGGCAATCAAGCGTCCTACTGACGAACAAATGGCTACATTCATGTATTTTAGTTATTTTGTCTGTACAATTACATAGGTATATAATATAAATTGATGTTAATTGTCTATTGCCAAATAAAATGTGCCAAGTTGTTGAGCCAATAATTAAGCTAAGAAAATATAATCAGTTAGTTTTAGTGTTGTCTACAACCTCTTGTACGTTTATACAGAGTTATTAATATTTAATATTAGTATTGTAATGGTTTACAATAAATGAATGTTTGATATCGCTTCTATTCGAGCTTCGTGTCTGTATAAATTTGTACTGTTGTTTATAAATAAATTAAATAAATATTAATGTGAAAATAAACCACTTAGTTTTATATAATTTGTGGCGACATCTACATCGTCACATGCGTCCTACGCATCACACTGACGTCACGCAAAATCCTGCATCGCGCAAGCAGAGCTTACCGCGCAATACAGCGTTCCGACATCAATCGTCCGACAGTCAGGCCACCAGACACGACATCCGTCTGGTCGGAGGATCCTCCCCAATCTATGCAGTATGAGTGAACTGTACACCCTGTTCCTCGTAAGTCTACACTTTCAAATCGTTCTTCAAATCATCAAGGATTTATTGAAAATCATCCATAGGTATAGGTATGGTAATTAACGACAAAAAGATCGGTGAGAGAAACACAGACGTGTTCGTAACATAAACTTTATTAACACGAAACGATTGACTAGAGTTTATTATTGAACTAACACGTAACATATGTACAGTCAGGGAAACATATTGTTAAGCAGATGAGCACACAAATTCTTCGAGTTATAGCCATTCCAAAGGTAGAGAATGACCGTTGTGATTTGAACACAAATGACGGTCAATTTGCTAAACAATCCGTTTACACGTGAAGCACTCCACAGCGACAGCGGTATAACTGACGAACGATTTAATTGTTCATGCAATATTGTGCTTATATTATATTAACGGTTTCTACCTTTACAGTTATGTTGTAATAGACAACAGAGTATGTTAAACATATACAGCTAATTGACAGTATCTAACAGAGGAAACCTTTTGAACGGACTTAACATCAATTTGATTCGATATTGAGGTATTCATTGTACAATATAGGGTGGCCGGGACATCGATTCGCAACTTGTTACCATACCATTCAAAACTTGATTCTAAATCCCAGGGGCGATTAAATGTTTATCGGCTATTATTAAATAAGTTCCGAATCCTTGATAGGAGGTTGCGCGTCGATGTCCCACCAGCCTGTATATCAGTAATGAATTAATGATTCAGGTTCATAGAAACATTAATGGTGTATATAACCTCTGCCTCACACATAAATAAATGGACATAACCACACACCTATTATCTATACGCAACTATACCTACTTATTAATATGTACGTCAGGCAAAAAGATTGTTAAGGAAATTGACAGACTATATTATTTACATATTCACGTGTTAAAACCATATGATACGACCGATTTGGTTTTCCTGTATTGTGATTCAGTCATTTTGCTAAACAATCCGTTTCCTTAACTGTACTACATCAAATTGTAATCCTATCTCCTTTATATGCGGCGAGTGCCTGCCCAGTTAATACCGTTGGCCCCCACAAAAATAATGTAACTATAAAATATACTTATAAATTACTCTCACTACGTGTCATTCACATATCAAATATAGTTTTCTTGTAAAATATTATTTTGAACTCTTTGCTTTTCTTTTTCGACACGTCTGTACGAGGACTCGGGAAGTATCACCTCTTAATTGAACATTTATCATACTGCACTGCGAGAGAGAGATGGGGCGATATTGGACGAACAGCACCATCTGTTTTTCGCAACGGAATAGTGATCGTTTTGATACTCTAATGTAGGTATATAGTAAGGACCCGAGGAACGTTTTAAGATGCAACATTTAATTCTCTCTTGCTCACAGCAAAGAATATCGATTAAATATTAATTGCACATTTGGTTTAGAGCATTAATTAATTTACTTACTTCTACAAATGTTAATATCGAAAGCTTCATATTTAAAGACGCGTAGCTTTCACAATTAGGTACGTAGTTCTGAAGCATCATAAGTTCATTAGATGTAACATTTACATCACTAAGGTTTAACAAAGTTAAAAGTTTTATAAACATTTTGTCACATCGCATTTGTTTCTCAAAGGTTTTCTTTATTAACCCTAAGGTAAAAATACATATAGCTGCGCAAGGATCTTTTGGCGCGTGGCCAAACTCGTAAGTAACGATGACATCTTGCTTTTCAATACGATTTCTCAAAACAATATTGCAAATGTTTACCTACAGCGCCACCCTGTCAATGTCAGTCAAGCGGCAAAAGATCCTTGTCGCACGTTAGTTGTGATCATCTGAGGACACTCTATATGGCGGTCTCCTTACGATCAGACTGCGCGTAGTGCTGCAGCTCCTCGTAGGCAGGCGGGCGCTCCTCCGCGCCCTCAAGGTCCAGGTCAAGGTCGCTCTCTGGAACAGACAGTACACAGCTATACAGTCAGGGCAATGTGTAGTTTGTTGATTGTCTCAATAGGAAAGGTGAATTTGCAAAATAATCAGATTCCCTGATTGTACTTAGAATCAAGACATAGAACAAAACAAGGCACAACGTTGCTCACGTTCAACGTTGCGTAACTCTATAATTTGATAATTATTTGTAAATTCTAAACTAACAACTACAATGTAGGAGTATGGTATGATGTGAACTCAGGCCAATGGGTTGTTAACAGACAAAATTTAATGCCTCAAAAAAAAAAAAAAAGAACTCGGGTTACCCCTCGAGTGCTGATGGAGACTGTCGGAGTGGCTTCTGAAGAATCCCACTGTCTTTTCCATAAACGCTATGAACCCGTTGAAGATTTCTTACCAAAAAATCGAGGAGAGCCGTCAATGATGGTGGTGTCATGCTCTGTTACGTCTTACCTGAAAAGGCCCCAGACTCGGGTCTGTGCGGCGGGGCCAGGATGTCTCCGTCGCTGGCATGGCGCGCACGCATGGCCCCCGGGCCACTGCGCCCGGGGCCCCGGCCCGCGGTCGGGCGCAGCTCGGCCAGCTCGCCCGTCTCCGCGAGATAGCACGCGCCGCCGTCGTAGCCCACCGGCTCTACACGTACGCATGCACGCATATACACACCCAGGAAGCAGTCATCACAAGCTTTTATTGCAGAGGTTCCCAACCTTATTTGGGAGATCGAAACTTAACGTATCAAACCCCTTGATAATAAAAAAAATTGCAGTTCCTAATTAGTGACCTTATGTGTTTTAATTTAGTCCCTGGGACCCTTTTGACCACGCCCTCGTACCACGAGTTGGGAAAGCCTGTTTTATCGCAAAGCTCCAATGTGGGAATAGCTATTAGAATAGACAAGATGCACTTTCACTCAACCCTCAAGAATACACAGAATCATGTATTTCAATTCAGGTATATATATTGAAAAAATAGTAGACATAAAATCATGCGTCCATTATAAAGTCACAATAGATAAATAGACAAGCTCGGCGAGTGACATCAACTCACCGACCGAAGGTGGCGGGAACACGTGTCGGTTAGACAGACTGATGCGCGACTCGATAGAGTGGTGCATCGCGCCCGAGCGGTCCAGCGGCTCCAACTGGTCCAGCTGTTCGATGACGTCGTCCAGGCAGAACCCCAAGGTCACGGGGTGCAGTTCGTCCACCACCACCATCTGTCGCGGACGATCCTTACTTCTGATCGACTCGTTGAACGACTGCTTGTCGTCTTTAGCTTTGTATATGGACTAGAAATAAAAATAAACAATATCAAAATTCGTTCAAACAAATTAGGCTGAGAATCAGCACTTCATTAGACGTCAAAAATTAAATAGGACAGCCCTACAACGCCTGCCTTTCACCACTTTCTAGTGATTAACTGAGAAGAAGCAGTGGCGCAACCAATCCCAGTCTCAATTTGTAAAAAGGCCTCTCATTTGACTGTCGCTGAGATGAGATTGCGACTTCAATTTAAACGATTTTGAAGGACGAGAATTATTATTGGCATTCTGCGGCTGTTTAGTAAGTAAGGTATAAGAACTTTTAATAACTTGAAAGTCACGAGTGATAAACTAGGAGTATCGCCGTCAGCTGAAATAACCAACCTTGGTGTGCACATCCTCGCATCTCTCGTCAACATTCTTGTTGATAGGGAAGCCCTCGTCCACATGCTCTCCGATGTAGAAGTTAGAAGCTTCAGCTTCAGTAGCGTCATCGTCTTTGATGTCAGTGGATTGCTTCTCCTTCTTTCTCTTAGAAGACTTGATGTTCGTGTGGTGCTTCTTGCAGGGCTTGGCGAGCTGCTCTTCGCTCTTAGCTTCAATGGAAGAGGACTCAGGAGTGGCGTGCGGTGCGTCCGGACTTTCACTGGAGCTGGTGTAAGAATGAATCTCGCGGTCAGGTTTGAGGGGGATGTACAGGTCTTTGGAAGACCGCTCCCAGTCGCGACGGTGCAGTACTTCGTCGATGACGCTCGGTGCCGAGTGGTATCGCGTCTCGGGGTCCGTGATCTCGTGGACGGACAGCTTGCGATGCCTTCCTATCTCTTCGTGGCTTCGGTGCGCTGATAGGGCCTTTTTGTATCCTAAAAGTTGTGGGTCGTTACTTTGGGAAGTCGTTACATTCTTATCTGATAGAAAGGTTTGAAAAGATGTCAGCTCTGAAAGTATTTCATAGAACTAATCGCATCGTGGTTCTTTTTGTTATGGAGTGTAGGAAAATTGGAAGAGAAGTCGACTTCGCTGCTAATCGTTTATGGACCATCAATTTTGTAAGTTTTGGCTCAGTTTCAAGACCACGTCGCAATTGAGTCAAGGCATTGGTGTTCGTTTCTCCCCCTATATTAAGGGATCAATGACCTCGATGATTTTGCCAAATTCTTAAAGTCAACGCTGCTGGTTGCCTAAATAAAGAAAATAAAATAAATAAACGTATGAAGTTTTACATTTCATCGTGACCTCACTTCCTATGACTTTGATTTAGGGCCTATGCACACCGCGCTTTTAATACGCGCATACCGAGCGTGTTCCATGCGAGTTTTTGTCTTACTAAAAAAGAAAAATTGCATTAAAAAAAGCCCTGTCTGTACCAAATAAGTTGCTTACATTATTATTTTTATTCCGGAAAAATGTTTTATTATGAGATCCACGATGTCAATGCATTGTTTACACAAGTTTGACTAGTCAATATGTTACCTGAGGTGCTGGGCAGGTGTAGTGACACGGCGCTGCTGCCGATGCGCCTGCCGAACAGATCACTCGAGCGACGACGAGAGCCCGACTCTGAAAAAAATATTAAAACCGAATTTAAAACTTCGTCCTTCTTGTTCCCACGTTGGGCGCCATTTCGTAGATATTTACATGTATTTCGTTCTTACTTAAACCCAGTTTTGTTTATGTTAGTGTACGACTAACAAGCCTAAGGCTCATCTAATGATAAGTAGTCACTGCGTTTGTGTACAACCGGCTCGGTCCCACATTGGGCGCCATTAGCTAGTTATGTATTTCGTTGTCATAATAATTATAAATCTAGTAATCTAAGCTTACCGTGAACATGGGCGAGCACCGGCCTCTGCGGGTATTTACCAGAAGTGCTGTCTGAAACCAGTAAATCAATATATCTGAAGAAGATGAAGAAGACAAGGTTCTAAATTATAAAATAAATGATATATGATTAAAGGACAATGGGTAATATTGTACGGGCACTGTACTCAAAAAACAGTATGTCTGTCTTTTACGCCCTCAGGGAGGAATTTAATTATATCTAAGAAACCATGTCTGAATTCACCTGGAGGAAAATGTAGTATCCCTTTGTTAAATCAATGTAACTTTCTCACAGATCTTTATTCTGTAAATAGGTTATAAAAACCCATTTACGTGTAAAAATTAAATTATGTTTTAAAACTAGATAAGGTCGGTGTGTCCTATCGGTGTACTTTAAAAGAAGAAACCCCGAAACAAAGTCAGAGGGCAAAGATTTGAGTGGACAGTAACTGTGTAGCTCAACTCAGATCTTAAATAAGGAGCTCAATAATTTTGAACATGGTTAAGGTTTTTGTAGAGTAGTTCATACCCGAGGCGTCATCAGGCCAGCAACAGAGCCAGCACAGCAGCAGCAATGGCGCGCACATCTCCACCGCTAGCAGCCCCGCCGCCACCGGCCCTGCACCCCTGCCCGCGCCCCCACCTGCGCCCGCGCCGCCCATCGCACACGCACTGCATCACATCCATAGATATAGGAAAGAAGGAGATATGCCCCGGTAGTTGAAAATGTATCAGAACTCCATGTCGCTAAAACGATCCCACTACTGCGCCACTACTACACATGTAGTTGAGTAAAAGCAATAGATACAAAGTCGCGCACACACTTGCAATTCATAAATCAGAAGTACTACACAATCACAATAAACCTTAACTGATCAAACATAGCGTGCATTTGCCATGCACCGTACAACTTACTCACCCAAAAACATCTATCCCTATCGTTGTATTGTGCAAAAGCCATTTATTTTACATATACGCTAGTGATTGACTAAATCGGAGAGTTATTGATTCTCCCATTTATTATTGAAAAAAAAAAATTTGGGGTTCTGAAAATAAAATAAATAAAAAAACGACATGTCCAGAAAATATAATATTAAAAAAAAATAAAAAAAGCAAAACAAAAAAAAAAAAAATAAAGTAAGTACCTAAATAAAAAAAATTAAACATTATTTGACATCTTCTCAAGGGTCTTCCACCCGGATTTAAACGTCATCTTTTTAGGTTTCTAACCTACAATTTGTTGTTTTTCATGATTTTAAAGACAAATATTATACATTCTTTTATTTACGAGTATATATGGTAAGTGATTCCATGATTTACAAAGTTTTGGTTTTGACTTCGGTTTTTACAAGAAACCACTCACCAACACGGCATTCTTATATTTTTTCACGATCACGGTCGAAAGCGCACTAGTTCGCGGAGACGGCCATTTGACTAGAACATGGTCATTTTGAACATACCGCGACGACACAGACACGCCCCCTTGCCACTTCTCCTGTTTTTTACATTTCTATGATCACAACACGGGACAATAATATACGATCGAAACAAAATATCCTAACTCATATTGTCGAAAGTGAGTTTTTTACGCTTTCCCGTCTTAACGGCTGAACAGATTTCGATGAAATTTGGCTCACAGGAGGACCATGACGTGGTTTAGGATAAAATATACTTTTTATTGTAGCTCATTACCGTGGGATGATTTCCGAAACCGCAAAAGTAAGCTAGTCTTTATTAATTTTAAATTCAAATGGTAATCAAATAATTTATGTACTTCATTAAGTAATCTAGTGTACTTCTGAATCCTTATTATTTTTTTAATGATTGTCTAATACACGAGTTGTGTACACCTTTAAATTATAAATTTACACAGAACGAAGGTCCTTTGTAAACGACATGTAGCCTGTAGGTATGGTATTCATGTGCTTATTGTAAACAAGGCCGCAGGCAGTGGAGGGGGGGGGGGGAATGAGAGCATCCAGAATCTCAATCCAAAGATTACTGTCACGCACTTTATTTTGACTAGTAACTTAAATTGTTCGCATATTTCGACTATATCACTGCGTCAAACTGCTAAACAATACTTTTGCCTGACTGTACGATGATATCTGTTTCGGGCTGTCCATCCAATGTTCGATGTCGTTTCCAAACGAGGTCAGGGATTTTGGTTTCCATTTCAGCCGCTTGGACTTGCTGTATTTATTGTTCACGAGCTGATAGTTCTATGATTAGCCCTTTGATATTATTTTGATATTACTATTATTGTTCACGAGCTGATAGTTCTATGACTAGCAGCCCTTTGATATTATTGTTCACGAGCTGATAGTTCTATGACTAGCAGCCCTTTGATATTATTGTTCACGAGCTGATAGTTCTATGACTAGCCCTTTGATATTATTTTGATATTACTATTATTGTTCACGAGCTGATAGTTCTATGACTAGCCCTTTGATATTATTTTGATATTACTATTATTTTCAAATTGTAAATAGTATCAAATCTTAATAGGCAAAATAGTATTAATTTATTAAATCTAGTTCATTTAGGTAGGGGGTCCGCGCACATACCTTATTAGATAGGGGGTCCGCGCACATACCTTATTAGATAGGGGGTCCGCGCACATACCTTATTAGATAGGGGGTCCGCGCACATACCTTATTAGATAGGGGGTCCGCGCACATACCTTATTAGATAGGGGGTCCGCGCACATACCTTATTAGATAGGGGGTCCGCGCACATACCTTATTAGATAGGGGGTCCGCGCACATACCTTATTAGATAGGGGGTCCGCGCACATACCTTATTAGATAGGGGGTCCGCGCACATACCTTATTAGATAGGGGGTCCGCGCACATACCTTATTAGATAGGGGGTCCGCGCACATACCTTATTAGATAGGGGGTCCGCGCACATACCTTATTAGATAGGGGGTCCGCGCACATACCTTATTAGATAGGGGGTCCGCGCACATACCTTATTAGATAGGGGGTCCGCGCACATACCTTATTAGCCAGCAGAAGTAGAACTTTAGAATCAATTAAGAAAGCTTTTCTTAATTTACAGCATCTTTTCATCACTTCCTGACAGCCGACTTGAATTACAACACGAATGTTAATTAGGATAATTACGAGAAAAATCACAACTTTATCCGACGTTCCCTTGTTTCAAGAATATTCAATTTAATTGTTTGTGGTGACGATGAGCTGGTGGTGGTAGGAGGTGGTAAGATGTAGTGGCTGCGCGTGCTGTATGACTGCGAGTGGTTCAGGGTGTTGTTTACAGCGGCACTGCGCGGCTGATCTGCCAAACTCTCTCACAAATGAGAGTAAAACTGTAGGACAGGGACACACCGAGATATTCTTATGGGATCCTGAGGGGAACATTTATTTGGTTGGGAATTTATTTACTTAATGTAGAACATTTTTTTACTCGAATCTTGAATGGAAACCAAGAATTGGTTTTTATTTTCGATTCTTTAAGTGTTACAAGAACAAACCGAAAAGCCTCTTACTGAATTTAATTTGCTGACAAATGTCATGTTCAGTGAATTGAATAGCTTTTATGTATAAGTTAATTAGTGTGTTTTAATATTATTTGCCTTGTGCTGAAGTACTTGGGTACTCACACAAGCAGTTACAGAATATCGTTACCCCCTTGAAACGTGAAGATCCTTATTTTAATTTAGTTCCTACCAATAAGTAAAGAAGAAAACGTAATTATTTTCCACTTTGTACTCGCTTTTTTGAAGTCGATTGTTTGTTTTGTAAATGATAAATTATTTTATTTCCTAAGTAGGTTTGTACAAACACTTTTACACGTCAATCATAATTTTAAAATTAGGTGAGGTCGGCGTTTCCTATTTTACTACTCTGTGAAGAAAGGCCGAAACAAACTCAGAGGTCACAGTCTCTTTTAAGCTTTTAGTCAGATCATTTGAAGACCATGAAGATTGATTGAAGATTGTCTGAAATGGTCTTTTGAGGAAAGAACCACACAGATTGAGTAGAGCTGTCCAGTCAGTGCATGAATTTGTCAGTAATCGTGCACCTCAACTCAAAACTTAAGGAGCTCAACGATAAATAAATACGATGAATATTATTTAATTTTCACTTTTATAGTTGTAGTAGGTAGTACAACTCCCAAACCCGCTTACCTATTAAGGTAGGTGGACCTTTGGGGTCGCGGGCGCATAGAGTGGGGACTCTGTCTGCCTACCAAGTGACCCCAGGGAAAACGGTGGCACAGTGGTCACGTGCTGCCGTGCATAGCAAGGCTTAGGGGAGGCCCCTTTACAGTCTCCCCAGGGATGTGCCTTACAGGCGTTGCGCAGGGATGGTGCCGGAGTTGGTCTTTTAAGAGGAACCGGGATCACCCTTATGCGCAGATGGTGATCACCGGGGTGGTTTTAGTGAGGTAAAAATCCTACACTCCCCGACCCCTAAATTCATCTAATAGTATAGTGACTATAACAACATCATCAACGTACTCGAACTAGGTTATATACCTACGTATTATTTCAGCGAACTCAAAAACTACGACAAGGAAGTTAATAAAATTGATTTGGCACCACCGCGCGGAATCGCGTAAATCGACCCAGCATTCACGGAGCAATCCGAATAATACATGAAAAAAAACTTACCGAATACATAACCTCCCAAGGGCTGGCTATTACCTTCGCTAGAGGATAAGTATTGCCCTACAACGTGGCAATGCCGCCAATCTCTTGGGTACATTACCAGTCGACAGCGATGCGGAGGTTTTTTCGACGCCATATTTTTGTTTGTTAATAGTTTTAGTTAGGTTATGTTATATTTTTATTTTAATAGTTTATTAAGCATTCGAAGTTTGTACATATTTAATTAAATAAAACACAACCTCCACCTTTTTGAAGTCGGTGTACTACAGCCATACACTTTCACTGCGCAGTAATCCCTTGTGCTCCCGGTGTGTCCCGGCCGGGGTGGCGCCGGAGTGGCGGCCCTCATCGATCCTCCGCGACACGCACACATACACACTGGGGCACACACACACACAGATAGACTCCGACCGAAAATGGTTGTTCTTTTTGGCCGAAATCGAAACTGAAATACATTTAACTAATTTGCATTTTCAGCCGAAAACCGAAAAATGTGTTTTGGTTTGTTGATAAGTTTTTCTTTAGTATAATTAAAAGAGAAGCAGTATGAATCATGATAAAATATCTAACTGTTTAAACTTAAATCACACAAAACTTAATACTTTCCGCAAAGACATAATTAATAATGACTAATAATCAAACAATCAGAGGGCATTTCTCGTCATTTAAAGAACGTTTGCGACTAGATTTTGATCGTTTTTAATTACGGGAATTGGCCTTCTGATGTTAAATGTGAGAAAAAGCAATTTTTTTCTGCATGTTTACTTTAAGTTGTTGTAACTATCGACGTTGTGTATAAATGAATTGAAAATAATGTTTTATTTTCGGCAACACGAAAATTACCCGAAATGGACATTTCGGCCGAAAATTGCAGAAAACCGAACAACGTGGTATTCAGCTGCATCGCGTCAGACTGGAAGCCAACTCCAACAACAGTTCGGACAGGGCCGATAAGGTATACAATGTTAAACAAACAAAATAAAATAAAGAAAAATTGAATAAACTATTAATTTAAATAAAATTAAATAGCGAAACTTCGCAGACATAATGGCTATCGATATCTTAATACGATAAAACAAAATAAAACTCAGTAATTCTGTTTCCTCAAGTAAGTAGGACTCCGAAAATATCACCAAATCTTTATTTCTTTATTGTGTTTAGATGTCGGTATCCATCACGTCTGCAGAGTTTCGCTAGTTTATTTAATTTGACCCTGTATAAACGAATAATAATTAATCATCAAAATAAGAATCACTGAAGTTAGGTTACATACAATCACCTCATAAGGGATGAATTCGTAGACCCTTCGTAGTGCGTAGCACTCGTAGCACTCGTAGCACTCGTGTAGCGTTCGTAGCACTTGTAGCTGTTTGTAGACATTTTCATTTAGCTACGGATGCTACGAGTGCTTAACAGGCGAATTCATCCCTATGTCATTATTAAATTATTGGTGAATATTTTAATAATGATAGATATCTATATATTCTTTGTATAGCTTTATCAAAAAACAAGTCACTTTTCGTGACCGCGTTGTTCTTATTACCTACGCAATAGATTTCGATACGGGGTTCACTATCATTTAGACAATTTATTACGGAAGGTTTATATTAGGTGTACAATACAATTAAACTTAAGTTGTAATACAGAAATCTCTAATTATAATATAAGATAATGTTACGAGCTTCGGGTTCGTGACAATAAAAACTGCCGATAAAAATTACCAAAAACTACACTTTAATTAAACAACACTTATAACAACTCTAACACACTAATTATAAAACACAATCGCTCTTAAATCGCACTTGAAGATCGCATTCGATGTATTCGCTTCTATCGCAGAACCAAGTCTGATTGGTCGCGGCTAGTCCCGGCCTTATATAGTGCCGCAGATAATTCCAGAACCTTCTATTGTAGAAACATAGAATGTTCGAGTACATACCGGCCCGACTGACCAGATGTCGATAGTTCTAGTAAGTTCAGCCAATCGATAATAGATGGCGCTAATAACTCTATTAGTTCTTCTACTAGAAACTAGATGGCGCTAGTGGTAACTAATGTCACCATGCATCAGGCATTAATTGGGGCGCGCAACAATAACTTAAACTATAATATAGAAATCTGGTAAGTATTGTATAATATGAACTAAGGAAATAAAGACTTTACTTTTCAAATGGGTCCAGAATCTTGAACATTTTCGTAAGATCTCCCGACAGCAGTTTATTTTCTCGTGAATTTGCAAGTCATACACGAAAAACTTGTATGTAACAAAATTATATAGCATAGTTATCCTAAAAGCCTCTTTGCCTGAGTTCTAATAATCTGCCGTGTTGAGAGTGTATTGGATATAACTGGTAATGATGAGTGTTCGTTCAGTTGGCGCTGCGCCAGCTACCTGCTCTATTTACCTGCACATTTGTATCGCGCACGATGGGACTACCCATCGGCTAAAATTACAAACTTCCATACAAACTTTTAGCGGATAACTTTTGAATAATCCTCCCTCAGTGCCCACTGTCGTTATGAAGGGAACTCTTCTGCAAAATGTTATGCTTCTAGACCCAGCGGAGTATGTTGTGCGCTGTCTGTCAGTGAATGAATGAATGAATTTGAGTTGTTTAAGTAGAAGATGCAAATAATAATAATAATCATGTATTTATCCAGATCATACAACCCAATTTGCTAGTAATAACATGCACATCTTAAACACTAGTGTTAGTACTTAGGTACAATTGGCAAATTATTGAAATAATTACTAATAATGTCAAAATCACCAATAAAAATATCAAAATCACCATTAGTAATGTCAAAACTACCATCAATTATGTCAGAATCATTAACAATACAATACCATAATCAAATACAATACAACATCAATAATCAAAAACGCAATAGGTACAAGAACAACATGCTATTTCAAGGAACGATTAGAAGGCAATACTTGTGTCCTGGTCCAGTGCCTGAGTACTAGTCCTTCCGCCCTATCAGCCACAGTGACCAAGAGGCTGTTGGCGCTGCCCTGCATCTGTCGCATCAGGGAGGCGACACGCTTTCGCATGCAAAAGCAGCCTCCACTTGATATTGATATTAAAGTACGATCAACCGCACACCAGTAACGCTTGAACTACGAAAACCAATACGACTTAACAGCGCTGCCAAAGTCAAATTGTTTCTATTCTGTTGAATGTGCGAAGGGTCAACGTTAATGAAAGTTAATGTACCTGCTCTGATGAGGCTTTTGACTTGCTCGTTGGTGTAGTGATCGCAAGCCCGACTGCTAATCGTAGGGTCCTGGATTTGATGTCTAGGCCAGGCAGTGCTGCAGTGTGATTGTGTTTTGCCACACGGATTTTTTCAGTATTTCGGATTCTGGATTTGTGTATGATGCAATCGGCAATAATAAGGTAAAAAAAAAATAACAAAAGATCCGACTGCAACTGAACAGTCCGCAACAAGCTCACTTCTCAAGCAGTCTGATGCAGTTCGTGCCGATTTAGTTCAATTTAATGCAACCAAATACAAAGATACGTGTGAAAACTATATCCTGTCCTTGGTGTCGCGCAGTCGGGTAAAAAGAGGGTACTATTGTGGTTACACATTTATATAAACATGTATACCTAAGTAGTATTTCGTCATGCGTTGGCTAGATGTCAGTAGCGCCTGGCATAGCTTCAGCAGAACATCGTTAAATCTGTCAACTCAGAGAGTTCTCACAAATTGATGGGTCGCAGTGTTATGAAGGCTGCGGGTGACGTCACGTGCAATCGATGCCACTGGAATGTTCCACTACTTAATATATATACATTGGTTGTATCATTTCCCGGTGCGGAAAAAATAGTCCAGAAATGACACGATTGAGATTTAGAAAAAGTTAGGCTTTGTAGAGTCGTTTCTGTCACTCCACAGTGTCTAGTGTACTGTTACGTTTGTAGGTAAGGTTGAATCTGTGTGGGAATCGAACCTGGGGCCCGCAGCGAAGAAACGAATCGTTGTCTAACTAAGCGGTCAAAGTATAAAAAAATAACGTTCTCTAATCTATCTAGGTTCTAGGGTAATAATATCTCTGTGTAATTCGAAACTTCTTTCAAACATTCCTTATTTCATACTTTCTTACCGATCTCCATAAACATGCAAAATGTGTCAATATGTATGTCAACATGTTGTAGTGATTTTGAGTCAAAATCATGAATGATTTGTAAATAAAAAATTGTGATAAAATTAAAAGGAATATTTGCGATGATGATGATCCAAGCTATCTCAGTGGCCAGCGTGGCTCGGTGTGGGGGGACGTAGTTCTTTAAGGTGGGTCGTGGCTTGTCGTGGGCGCTTGTGGCTCGCAAAGGTTTTCTTTCTATTTTTGGTGATATTTGGGAGGAGGCGTACGCTCGAGGGAGGTCGCTGGCACTATACGACCAAGAAGCAACACTGCAGGATGAGGTGCTGTGGCTTAAGGACTGAATTGCGATAGTGACTGCCTCGTTGGTGTAGTGGTCGTAGACTGCTGCAAATGAGCTCCGGGGTTGGATCCTCAGGTTAAGCAAATTGTTATCCGGTTTTCGGTTAGGAACATCTCAGTGGCAACTATGTTTATTTTTTCTGTTTTTTGCCATCGACTCGCTATGAAGAACAAGTGGCAGTCCGCACTGGAGTCTGGATTTGTGTCTCGTTAATGGTAATACACTCGCCCCCTAATAAATTAGACTCAAACATAATTAAACCAATAGGAAACTGGCGTGATTTATGTTATACACAACAGCACAATAGGATATGGCTACTCTTGAGGCACTAAAGCTTGTTGCCCAATAAAACGAACAAAATGTTGATGCTGAACAATGCTTTTAATTCTGATAACACTTCGTTCTGTTTTAGTTACAATATGAATATTTAGGACAGAAGTAGACGCGGACCGGTTTTGGTCCTTTATGAAAAAGTATGTGAGACTATATACAAAATATAAGGTACCTAGAAGTTTTTTAACATTTGCGGTGAGTCAGATAAAACCGCCTAAGAAGTATGCAACATATTAAATATGCATGAAATGCATGATCCGAACACAAAAGTTGCAGGTACCGATATGATAGATACGGATGCTGTATTAACGGCCACCCTTATGGCATTGTTTGCGTCCGTGGTACCCAATTATAGCCGGTATCACATCAGAGGGTGCGTTTGTGTGTGAAGAATGTAGTCACAACTGAAGGAATATGAACCGTAGGCACCTACTCCTCTGAATTTTAATAACGTGTACCTATAGAAAATCAATTACTTAGCTTGTATCGCAAATCTGTGACCAAATTCAATCTGTAGGTCAATCAATCTGTGCGCTATTCATTATTATCTACCGCTGGGCGACCCCTTATTTCCAGTTATGTCATATAACTTGTATACTTTTCCCGCTATTTCTCCCGTTCCCCGCGGCACGGGCGCGGCGCTAGTGTGCCAGCCACTACGCGCATGCGTCCGACACACCCTTCGCCCGCTGTTTATTTATCCACCGATATTCCGCCGCGACTAACGCGTTCTCATCACAAACATTGAATCAAATACGACACAATTTACACATAAAATAGTGCTGTGATTTGAGTGGAGTTCTTAAAATGTGAGTGGTGAAGACAGTTATTGATTTTGTGTGCCTGTTCCGGCTACCCGAACTCTGCGGTGAGTGAAATATTATTCATG
Source organism: Apamea epomidion (assembly GCA_947507525.1). NCBI lineage: Eukaryota > Metazoa > Arthropoda > Insecta > Lepidoptera > Noctuidae > Apamea > Apamea epomidion. Next base: position 17,557,111 of record OX382245.1, on the reverse strand, counting down.
TTGCATTGATTGCATGACCTTGACATGGGAGGAAGGGATGTTGGCAGACATTTGGTGCAACATAACAAACATTGGCCCCTGATTGTGGGGATATTGCATCGCTGCATACTACCAGTCGGGTCGATTATATTCAGAGAAATAGCCCGCAATACGTACCTGTACGTTTACACGATTATAGCGATTTTCTGAATAAAGTGGGGGCTGAAGTTGTGGTTACCAACCAAGGGGTAGTTCAGGAAGTCGATTATCTCACCCGTATTCCCCGAAGGGCGAGCCAAAGGTTTATTCATAGAGCGCACAACTCGCCCGTCGAGGATAGAATAAAGTGGTTTTATTGTAATCACAGCTAACTCCCGCCTGGTAGTTAGCAGTGGAAGTACAAACTGTTGGAGATTTGACCTTGATGTCTATTGGACCGGAAATCAGAAATTAATGGAAGAAGAGCGAAGGTTCCGTATTATGTTCCTTATTCCTTTATCTATTTCTGTCAATGTTATTTAAACACTACGTCAGAGTCAACGTCAAATCTTTTATTCCTACTCATCATTTGCCCAGCCTTTTGCCAACATTGTTGGGGTCGGCTTCCAGTCTAAGCGGATTCAGCTGAATACCAGTATTTTACATGGAGCGACTGCCTGTCTGACCTCTACAACCCATTTACTGGGTAATACGATAACCCCTTCGCTGGATTGGTTGTCAGACTTTCGGGATTCTGACTACCCGTACCGACTGTCAATGATCTACAAATGACAATCGGTACCAACGGCTTGACGTGCTTTCCGAGGCACGGAAGGGTCTCGATATGTAATGGATGGTCACCTATCCACGGACCGGCCTCGGTAAGCGTAGCTTCACCGTTGATCGACCCGTGCGGCTATTATTATTTAGCCCTAAGCCTCTTTTATTTTTAAACCCCTTTATTACTATTACTATTAAAAGGAATTTTTGAACTTCAAAAGGCCATGACCAAAAGTTGTACCAAAAAGTCTCATGCATCAACATCAAAATATTATAGTAAGTAATTATTTCCATAATTTTAGACGCCATACGTGTCGGGGATTATATTTTAGAACAGAGGATTTCATTTAAAGTAAAAAAGTGTTGATATTGTTTTATTCCCTTTATATGACGTTCCGTTTCAAATAATATGATTAACCTTGAATTTTGAAAATTTCATGATCACGTCTTTCAAAAAACATGTTAAAAAATTATACTTTGCTGATTTTATATGAATTAAAAATAACTAGAATAAAATGGAAAAGAATTTTTATTTAAACGATTATCATTTTTTTGCAATAATGGCCGTTCGAGTACGACATGTCAAACAAAATAAAGTAGGTACCTAGTTTTCAGAAATTTCAATTTTGTTTGAAAATCTCCGAAACCCGGGTTTTGTTTACAAAAAGAACTTTTATAGAAGTTAATATGATAAGAGTACTCTATAAAAAACAAAGTTTGACTTTGATGCAGCATGCTACGGGATTCCATACATCCTGAGCACTGTCCTTTACAGGAAATTAGGATCGATTCTAGTTTGCTCCTTCCATCAGGTGGGATCGTCTGGAGAAGAATGGGCAAGAAACATAGTTAAGTAGTCTTTTAAAGTATTTACATTAATTTTTTTACATTACTTTACACTAATTACATAATTATATGAGAAGACGATGTACCTGGAATAAAATTACTGTACTACAATAGGTACAAAGTAGATATTAATAATTAAGCAATGACAGATAAATTAACTACATAGTGTTCACATATTTACCAAAATTGCCACCAGAGACGGTTTGTCGTAAGGCCGACGCTACACCTACAATAACATTCGGCTTAATAGTTTTTTTGTGCAATAATATTGAGTCACTCATTGCAAACGATCAATTATCATGTTAAGAATTGTTTAGTTCATGTTCGACGGCCATAGCCGCCAGCCGGTTAGTTAGTACGAACCAGTTCTTCTGGTATTACTCGTTGTTGCTACAATTTCGAGAATGTACTGAGACCTAGATTATAATGCTGTTGTTATCCGTGATTGAAAGTGTTGCTCATAATTATCATAGCCATCAGCACCAGCAGGAATGTCGCAGGCAGCCGCGCCGTGGACACAGACTGTACGAAATTAATAAGTCACATAGGAACTTGTACAGGACGTTCAATGATATTAAAAATGGGAAATATTTAATTGATCCTCTAAAAACTTATGAGTCTTGTAATGATAATCGCTTTATTAAATAAATTAGCCTCTTTTTAACTTTCTAACCTTTTCTCAAAGTTGGTCGCAGTAACAGTAAGCTAAGGCGTCCCGACTCACGATTTAATTTAGATTAGATGTGACCAATCACGTTGGTCGCAGTTACAATGCTATTTAGTACTTTCAAGGCACCCAAAGTAGAAACTATTTGAAAGAAGAGGCTCATGTATTATAATTATAATGTCCATCAATATTTTTTGCAAAGCTAAATGGGAATTATTTGGGATTCAATGAAATGCATGCGTATGGTACAGTCACGAGCACCAATATGTCAACACTTGGCAACTTTCAATTGCGATTTTTTCGTGAAATAACGAATGCAACGTTGAAATATGACACATTACATAAATCTATGGGTTCGTAAATGCTATGTTCGTAACAACATAAAGTTTCATTCAAAAATAAAGAAGTAAATCGCTTTTGAATAAAGCCGAGTGTAAACATACTTTTGCTCGTGTACACCCGTCGGCCGTCAGCTACATTTCGCCAGTTATTTCTTAGTCCCACGTGGTGGGGGCGAGCCTATTGATATACGATAACAGCGCTGTATCACCCCTCCTTGTTATTCAGTGTTTGTCACTTCGCTCCCCTGTCCCCTACCTGTGTGTATGTAGGTCCTCGGTTGAGGTCGCCATGGTGACTGGTTTACCATAACTGCAAATGTATTGTCTAATGATATTAATACAGTCTGAATCATCGATATTATTATGCTAATGATATCGATGATTCAGACTGATGATGAGCACTGGGAACAGTATAGGCATACATATACTGTTCATTCAGGCCTCTCTTCGAGAGGGAGTGGCTGTAATCTTTCAAGCGGGCCCACTCATGGAGAATAGCTACTTACTTACATTATACTCGTAGTAACTAACGTGCTATGAGTTCCTAGTTATAAGATCATCTGAATGGTCCTGCCAATGTCTAGACTATAAAAAAAACTGACCTTTGAGTTTGTTTCGGTGTTCCTAGTAGCTCCAGATTAGTCGGATAGGAAGCACCGACCACAGCCAAGTTAAAAAAAAAGACTAGTAAAAGAGTTTTTGTCCATACCTATTTACATAGATAAATACAGTGTGGCAGGCACATTGACCCTTAGCCATGTATGTGGCCATGACTTCACAGGATTCTAGGCCCCCTAGCGTAGAAAAATCGACGAAAAATTGTAACCTCCCCGGGGTCAGAAGGGGTCACAACGATGCACTGAATCCATCGTAACAGGTTGCGCATCGTTGTCCCTGCCACCTGTATAATTTATAATTGTTACGTATCTTAATAATATTCCAATGAATTACGACTCCTGTAATATAGAATCAGTGGTCACAGTCATGTCAGTGAGCACACTGACATGACTGTGACCACTGATTCTCGCTCTCACTCTATTGTGAGCACACAATAGAGTGCCGACTGTGACGAAAGCAAGTGCCTCGGAGACGAGTTCGGTCTCCTATCAATTAACTATGTATAATTGATCTCAATTATGTACTCCATGACACGGCATGGTCCTCTGAGAACACGACACTGTGTTGCTAAGTAGATAGTGGCTACGGCTCGATAGATCATGACAAGTCGTGATTGAACGTATTTAGTCGTCGGTTAAGAAGTCAGTCACGATTATTGAGGAGATCAAAGTGAAATGTACTGATATACAAGAACCTTGAACCCTGGTAGGTAGTGTTTACAAATAGTTTACAAAGTAAGACGTTAGTTATGTGACTAATAATGATTTTTTTTGGGAAGGGAAGCCGAATACTTATGTATAATAAATTACACTTCATACTCGACGGCATTTCGGACAGATTCCGTGAACTCAGCGATGAAATATCATAAACCACAGCACATTCCTAAAATTCCATCGTCGGTGTCGAATACAAAGAAACTTAAGTTACTAATGACTTAGTTGCAATTAAAATAAATAGTCGTGCTTCATTAAGAATACATTAGTTCGGAACAATAGATTCTTAAGAAAGAAACATTTTTAATTAGGTTGTAATATTTACTTCTTGTAAGTTACTTGTATAAGGGTCAACGGGCTACAGCAACAGAACGATTGTATGATAGTGATCATTGTGATCAGTCTCTGAGCCCTTATATAGTGATCATTGTGATCAGTCTCGAGTCCCTATAGTGATATTGTGATCAGTCTCTGAGTCCCTATAGTGATCATTGTGATCAGTCTCCGAGTCCCTATAGTGATCATTGTGATCAGTCTCTGAGCCCCTATAGTTATCATTGTGATCAGTCTCTGAGCTCCTATATAGTGATCATTGTGATCAGTCTCTGAGTCCCTATAGTGATCATTGTGATCACTCGCTGAGCCCCTATAGTGATCATTGTGATCAGTCTCTGAGCCCCTATAGTGTTCATTGTGATCAGTCTCTGAGCCCCTATAGTGATCATTGTGATCAGTCTCTGAGCCCCTATAGTGATCATTGTGATCAGTCTCTGAGCTCCTATATAGTGATCATTGTGATCAGTCTCTGAGCCCCTCTAGTGATCATTGTGATCAGTCTCTGAGCCCCTATAGTGTTCATTGTGATCAGTCTCTGAGCCCCTATAGTGTTCATTGTGATCAGTCTCTGAGCCCGTATAGTGATCATTGTGATCAGTCTCTGAGCCCCTATAGTGATCATTGTGATCAGTCTCTGAGCCCCTATAGTGATCATTGTGATCAGTCTCTGAGTCCCTATAGTGATCATTGTGATCAGTCTCTGAGCCCCTATAGTTTGACGGTGGCTGTACCTCTATTAGGCAAATGAACATCATCAGCCTACAGCATTCCACTGTAAGACAGTAGGCTTCGCCAGTCACACAACATTCAACTCGACCCTCGACAACTCTCAGCCAGCTGCTGTCAAATTACTAACCAGTGCTCGGATCATCCGCTCCGGCTTAATTGAGGGGCTGAGGGCGTCCTACCTTACGTTTGCTGGCTCGCGGCCCATTGGTCACCGGTTCTACAGCTAAAATGGCCGGCCCATTGCCAGTTCAGGTTTGCTCAGGTAACCCATGGGCTGTATGGGCCTCTGTGGCTCTCAGCCGAACCACCGGTTTGTCGAATGTATAAAATTAAAACCATAGGTTATTGTTAAAGTAAATTGTTGGCAGCTGCTCTAGGTTTCACGCGTTTCAATGATATTACGATGTAGGCTAGTTACGTAATTTGAAGTAGGCTGCACGTTATTGCTGTGTATCGGAACTAGGTATCCTGTGGCGCACTGCCCGGCTCCGAAGGCCGCACACGTAACTGTGATAATCCGGTGCTATACAAACATGATCAGGAAAAAGAAAGACAGTAATTATAATGAGAGCGGTGTGCAACCGGTGTGTCATTGTGCAACAACAACCAGCCATTCTAATAATATCGTCCTGACCGAACATTGTCGCGGCGGTCAATTTCAACAGAGGCTTACTGACGCATAAGGCATACGGTACTATCGAACGATGGTCGGCAACACGACACGAGTGAGAAGAGATCAGGCGCAGGACCAACGACAGCTTGACGTGCTCTCCGAGGCACGGCGGTGACACACCGTCACCGCCGTGCTAACTCTGGGCTACTACCTACTGAACATTTCTTGACCCATTTGTTTTTATTCGACCATGGTTTTGCAACCATGACCTCACCATCCACAACCGCAAATCTAGCCACTAGACCAAAGAGGCAGTCAAAGTATTGCTAGAACACACATCGACCAAGTAATCGTAGTAGGTAAGTAACAACAGTGTGTAACGTGAACCAACGGAGTGTAGATACAGAATATATTATCAGTGACTCGGAACATATGGGTCACTTAGTACATTCAACAAACTCCTACACGCACAGCATGACAAATAGTATATAATATGTAGCATAGCTACTCTTCGACGAATATTCATTTAGAGTGCGACAATGATCTTTTGGCGCCTGCATGACGTGGGGCCATTGTTGGTAAACATTTGTGAAATTGTCACTGTATCTTTTTGTATAAGTACAATTAATTTCTTTTCTTCATATTATTCGACCTCGCGCCGTTGAAATTTTTGAACAATCTATCATTTTTACGGTGGTCACGCCACACGTGCGGGTGTGATCGAATCGCAAATATTGAAAGAACCTAAATCATATCATGGAACTTAAACATCCATATGTTATATATATTATGTTATATATATCCAGGATATGTTTCAGCTCCATGATAGGATTTAGGTTCTTTCAATATTTCAACTTCTAGTCATATTTAAGTTTTATCAACTTTATTTTTAACCCCCGACGCAAAAACGACGGGGTGTTATAAGTTTGACGTGTCTCTCTCTGTGTGTGTGTAAGTCTGTCTGTGGCATCGTAGCTTCCGAACGGATGAACCGATTTTGATTTTGTTTTATTTTTGAAAGGTGAATTTGGCGGGAGTATTCTTAGCTATGTTTGATGAAAATCGGTCCAAGATGGCCGCCGCCACAAAATGGCGGATTACATATATTTTCACAATTCCCTCAATATGGGTATCAAATGAAACGGCTTGACTAGTACAATACTATACACTATGATGAATTTCAAATCCAAGATGGCCGCCACCACAAAATAGCGAATTACATTTTTTTTTTCACATCTCGCTCAATATGGGTATCAAATAAAAGGGCTTGACTAGTAGAATAAACTATAAACTACTACTACTATAAATAAACTATTGAAAAAATAGCCACAAATAGAACAAAATAGGTATAAACGTGAAACCCTATAAAAAGAAACAAATAACCTTGAAATTATGACCCCCCACGTAAGTACGTACTCGTATGAAAGTTTTTGATTAAATGTTTTCCCGTCGGGGGACCGCTAAAGGCTAATAATTAGAGCGGTATTTAAATTGTTTTAGGCTTTTTACATTCATACTATTTTTATTATAATTTTGTGTCGGTGGTTTTTTTAATTTTTTATTTAATTTTTTGTGTAAAATATGTGTTGTTCAGAACGACTTGTACTATTGAAAGAGTCATAATAATGTTGTAGCGCAAACTGAACTTTGTGTGGGAGTGTTAAAGTAGTTTTTCCAAAAACACATGCTTGATTACATATTTGAAAACTACATTGCGAACGCTATATAGGTAGGTACTATCTAGACCTTTGGGAAATACAGGCGTGACGTTTCGTTATGTTTTGCGCAAAAACATCAAAGGCCCCAAGCGTCCTTTAGTAAGTTCTATTGTTAATAAGAGCGTGTAAAACAGTAGTAGTTTAGTAAAACGTAGGTAAGTGCAGCACAGTGGAGGGTAGTTAGTAATTAGATAACGTCTGCCCTATATCGTGAGGAAGTCTAGCTACTAGCTGCCGTAGGACCGGCGAGTGGCGGACGAGCTGACTGGCTCGGAATGTCTTATTGGCAGTCGACAAGGGACGCCTTGCATTATTGATTTATGTTTGATATTTCAGTTAGTCATGATCAAAGTTGATCACATTCACGAGTAATATCACATACTGCAGCGCCATCCGCTAAATGTCTGGCTAGTGAACATTCGTGTAAACAAGCTCCGTACATTTATCTTAATTAAAAATAGTTTTAAGTGTTCATTTATAATGAATTCTGCTTAAATTTATAAAGTATGATCCCAACTATATGAACAAGTGTAATCTAAGTGAAATAATGTGAAACAGTGAACTTTTGGACATAATAACATTCTAATAAATAAATCTAATAAAGTGCTTAAATCACAACCAATAAACAATCATAAAGTGTTGACGCAGCTGTCACAAACTAACAAAACAACTACAATAAATTGTGATATAATAACAAAAAACAAACAATAACAACATTCATTCAAACCTTTCTTCTGTTATAAAGTTTTGTGTAGGCAAGATAAGTGAAAAGTGAAAAATTAATCATAGAAGTCGTAGTACTTCGTATTCAACCGTAACAAAATAAATTATGTTTGTGATTAAAAAGTGCAAAAATAACTATCGCATGAATCATTATAACTACTTTTTAAAATTTAAAACGAATGTGGAACACTATTTCACTTAGGAAGAGCCTATTTCGACTATAGAGGCTGCTAAAGAAATTGATAAAAGAACACGTAAAACATAAAAAAGATATCTTTAAAACTAAAATTTAAAACTTACTAACTTAAAATAGCAATCGTTTAGAATTCAAATCATTTTATTTGTTTAAATGCTTTAATTACTTACCTACTATCGAACGCGTTGTCATTTTGTCCTTCACTTCTCGCGTCCGAATACTAAGGGCGCATTATTTGCTACTGAAAACGGCTCGCGACAAATGGCGCAAGACGTGCGCCCCGAACGCTACGACGGTATGTAAATTACAATTCCAATTTTCCCTTCTTACTTTAACGGGCTTAGGACCGTCAAAATACAAAACCTACAAAAAATATTTTGTTTAACTAATATTCAACAGTTATAATAGGAGTAGGTGGTATTAACTAATATTCAACAGTTATAATAGGAGTAGGTGGTATTAACTAATATTCGACAGTTATAATAGGAGTAGGTGGTATTAACTAATATTCGACAGTTATAATAGGAGTAGGTGGTATTAACTAATATTCAACAGTTGTAATAGGAGTAGGTGGTATTAACTAATATTCGACAGTTATAATAGGAGTAGGTGGTATTAACTAATATTCGACAGTTTTAATAGGAGTAGGTGGTATTAACTAATATTCAACAGTTATAATAGGAGTAGGTGGTATTTACTAATATTCAACAGTTATAATAGGAGTAGGTGGTATTAACTAATATTCAACAGTTATAATAGGAGTAGGTGGTATTAACTAATATTCAACAGTTATAATAGGAGTAGGTGGTATTAACTAATATTCAACAGTTATAATAGGAGTAGGTGGTATTAACTAATATTCGACAGTTATAATAGGAGTAGGTGGTATTAACTAATATTCGACAGTTATAATAGGAGTAGGTGGTATTAACTAATATTCGACAGTTATAATAGGAGTAGGTGGTATTAACTAATATTCAACAGTTATAATAGGAGTAGGTGGTATTAACTAATATTCAACAGTTATAATAGGAGTAGGTGGTATTAACTAATATTCGACAGTTATAATAGGAGTAGGTGGTATTAACTAATATTCAAGAGTTATAATAGGAGTAGGTGGTATTAACTAATATTCAACAGTTATAATAGGAGTAGGTGGTATTAACTAATATTCGACAGTTATAATAGGAGTAGGTGGTATTAACTAATATTCGACAGTTATAATAGGAGTAGGTGGTATTAACTAATATTCGACAGTTATAATAGGAGTAGGTGGTATTAACTAATATTCGACAGTTATAATAGGAGTAGGTGGTATTAACTAATATTCGACAGTTATAATAGGAGTAGGTGGTATTAACTAATATTCGACAGTTATAATAGGAGTAGGTGGTATTAAGGAAGAAGAAATAATTATTTGGAATTGTAATTTACGTACTTACTACTTAGTTACGTATCCTTCACCCGGCGGTATCGAAGTGTTATCGAAGTGTTATCGAAGTGTTATCGAAGTGTTCGGGCGCTGGTCTTTCATTGCGCCACCTATCCTTCACCCGGCGGTATCGAAGTGTTATCGAAGTGTTCGGGCGCAGGTCTTTCATTGCGTTCGATAGTAGGTAGCTAACTCTAGGAAATTATTCATTAGCATTTAAACAAAATAAAGACTTATTTTAACAATTTTTTTTAATCAATTCAAAACGATTGCTATTTAATAAGTAGGTCCTACATTAGGTTCATCTTATGATAATATTCGGATTTTTTTTAAACTTTTTTTAAAGGTATTTATTTTTATTTTTTACGGGTTCCTTTATCGATACTGAACTCACCCTGAAGCTATGACACGCAATTTCTTTAACATTCTGTATCCTGTATAAGTAACAGTCACAGCGGCGAGTTCGTCATACGGCCTACTTGTCACTCGAGAAGCTCGCGACCCGAGTTCGATTCTCGCAAATGGTTTTCATTTTTGTGTTTTATAATATTTAATATTTCGAATTAAAATGAACTTCGGAAATATCACGCAACGTCGCAATCGACCAGTCTCAGATACAAAAAGTGAAGATTCAAACTTTCAAACACAACAGATTACGAACTAGATGGCACTACTAGCAACAGCCTACCAAACATTTCTGACGAAGAAGACTGCAAAAATTGTCATCCTTAAACACAAAATAGTTTAGTAGTTTATGATCCTGTACGAGTCGCAATAAATACTTTTTCTTTCTTTCTTTCTTTCTTTCTTATAAAAGAAATTGACTATTCAATTAGAAGCTGCACATACCGAAATAGAAAACCTAAATATTGACAACACAAATCTCAAAAAGACTATTGAAAGTTTGACAAAAAAGGAAAATATTTACAAAAAAACTTGCGACAGACATTGTAAACTCTTCGAAGAAAAAAACCATTAAAGCAGTTCCCGTCAAAACAACACCAACAGCTCCTAAAACTCACACTCGAGCTGACCGAACAATAAACACCGTCAACACCGAAACCTACACCCAAGACAGCTGACCAATCTACTCAATGTGACATGCGTGTTAAGGAGGAGCTAGCTTGTGATCATTGGTGGGCGGTATCCGACCAAGAAACCCAAAACTAAACTATGTATAGTAAGTGCTAATAATAGAACCGGACTATGTAATATTATAGAAGATAATTTGGGAGCAAATCATGATTTCTTTCACTACTCTTATCCAAATGGTAGCATCAAAAACTTCCACTTGGCATAGAAAATAAGCTTAGTAATTATAATAAAACTGATAATTGCGTCATATTAATTGGAGAAAAGGATTTCTTAAGTACAAGGAACTATCCCGATTTTATCTACCTTATTAAAGATACCATTGACAAACTAAGCCATACAAGTATTATTATATGCCTCTCGACCTACAGACAATGTGGCCAATACACAACACTATATAACTCTAGGATTGAAATTGTTAATAATCTATTGTACCTTCATAACACAGCGTACGAATATGCTTACATATTGGACTCAAACGTTGACTTATCTTACGATTACTCTATGTTTTTTTATCTAAGCTTGAGACGTTGGGGGTGCGTGGCATAAGCTACAAAATCTTTAAAGACATCCTCACGAACAGGAAGCAACGTGTTAAAATTGGGGATTGCATGAGTGATGAGGAGACCGTCTTCTACGGAGTTCCACAAGGGAGCGTCTTGGGTCCCACCCTCTTCCTCCTTTATATCAATGACCTCTGCACACTGTCCCTCCCTTACACTCGCATTTTCACGTATGCAGACGATACCGCCATATTTGTCTGGGGCCCAAACTGGCACACTGTTAAAGAGAGAGCAGAATTCGCACTATCCAAAGTGAAAAACTGGCTGACTTGCAACCTACTAACTCTACTTACCGGAATTCCTCCAAGTCTAACCGGTGGAAAGGTCGTGGGAGTTTTATTACCCGCCTTAAACACAAGTAGTTCACTTTTTTGGTGTTGTACCTGAGGCCATGTGATGAGCATATTGAGGGCTTTAACAGATGGGCTCAGCAGCTATATCGTCAGCGTAGTTAATGTTGTTCATACAATTGCCATCTATTGAACAGCCGACACCAGCCCTGCTGAGCTCATCTATCAGTCCATTAACGTACAGGTTTAAGAGCCGTGGGTCACGGTCAGGCCTCCCTGCCTCACTCGACACTCCAACCTGTACTCTGTGGAACATGAGCCCGCCTACTTAACATTATTGGATTGGAAATTTTAAAAAACTTTAAAAAAAGATAGAATATCTCAGGAGATTACAAATTATTTATTGAGCTATAACTTAAAATTACAAATTGACGAGCCCACCAGATTACAAAGCAACACATGCATAGATAATTTTGCGCACAATTACTCGCGAAAATGTACTCTTCATATAATGGATTTTAACATGTCAGATCACACACCCCAACTTCTAAAGATTCCAGTAAAAAAATCTTGTGCAATTAATAGTTGGAATATTTCAACGCGTAACTACAGTCACGACAACCTTATTAAATTCGGATAGTGCTTAAATTTTGTATCTTTTTGCGATATTTACCACGCCGATGATCCCAATATATCGTACAATAATTTTATGGAAATATTTCAGCTATTTTACAATCTGTTTCCCCTTAATTATTAAAAAAATTAAGTCAAAAAGGAATCCGAATTGGTTGACACCTGGTATAAGACGTTGTAGTAAAAATAAACGACAACTTCTCTGGCAATTAAGGCTAAAACCTAATTGTACTAACCAAACAAAAGTAAAAAATTACCCACATAGACATAAAATTGACACAAAAGGTAAAAAATAACCATAAAATAATGACATCAACAAATAAAGCAAAGGATACATGGAAAATTATAAATGAAAATAGATATTGCCCTCCGCATGATTTGAAATAAATAGTAATAGTATTATGATAACAAACCCCAGTGACATAGCGAACGCATTTAACAACCACTTCGTAGATCAAGCTGAATTACATTCTAAAGCTTCAAAATTTACTATCTGCAAGACTTCAAACATATGCGACAACTCAATATTCCTGGCCCCGACTACGCCTAATGAAGTGTATCGGATTATACAAGACCTAAAAAGTAAAGTTAGTGTAGGTTATGATGACATCTCAACAAGAGTATTGAAATTCGTTTCTGGAGTGATATCGAGCCCCATTAGTCATATAATGAATTTAAGTATTTGCTGTGGAATCTATCCCGATAAGCTAAAACCCACTATGGTTAAGCCCTTATTTGAGAAAGATGACAAGACTGACATAAATAACTACCGACCAATTGCGCTTACACCGGTAATATCAAAAATATTTGAGAAAGTTATTTATAACCGCATGTCTTCTTCTTCACCAAGCACAAAATTTTAGTAGTAAAGGAACAGAAAGGTTTTAGAAACAATAATTCCATAAATATGGCTATCTATGACTTCCTTAGTATTATAATGACAGATATCGATCAAAGAACTCCCACCAGCGCTATATTTATGGATATGACGAAAGCTTTTGATCTAGTTGAACATAATATCTTGTTAGAAAAACTAAGTGCTTACGGAATAAGGGGAAATGCACTTTCTCTTATAAAATCATATTTTGACAATAGAACACAGTGTACGGAAGTTAGACGAATTTGTAAAAAGGATAAAGTGGAATATAAATACATTTCAGAAAAATGTAAAATCACATTTGGCGTGCCACAAGGCGGTGTATTGGGCCCGCTATTGTTTTTAGTCTACATAAATGACTTTCCGAAAAACGTCACTTTTCCTATGGTTCTTTTTGCCGATGATAACACTTTAATTATAAAACATAATAAAAATAGAAACCATGAATGTGACATTAAAAACGCATTACAACAATCAATAAACTGGCTAGAACAAAATAACTTAGTATTAAATCTAAATAAAACTAAAATTATGCAGTTTAGACAATGAATTACCAGTCCTGACATTAATATATCTTTTAATAATAATATAATTGCAGAAATAGGACATACATTTTTAGGATTGACAATAGACTCTAAACTGACATGGAAAGAACATGGATCCATCCAAATTAAAAAAAAAAGTAGGTTTAACTTTGCTCTTCACAAATTAAAAAAAAATGTAAATCAGGCAGCTGTCGTAACCGCGTACTCGTATTATGGCTATGTAGACTCCATACTACGTTACGGAGTCATTTTCTGGCCAAATTCTGGGCAGTATCGTATATAATGTTTTATTTATTTTTTAATATTGTTAAATTAATAGTGTATGCTATAAGATAAGACCTGATATATATCATCAAAAATCGCATTAATAAATACTTTGAATTTGACTTTACAGCAGCCGCTCTAATCTGTAAAAAACAAAGGTGATGCGAGCTTGAAGTGAGCTCGGCAGATGTCCTATGTTAATATACTATCTATAGCCCTCTGTTATACATTGTTGTAGTTTAAAGCTGTGTTGTTGGAACACATTTTTCTATTCAATCTACATTGTTGTTAATAACGAATACTTTGTAATTTCCAGCACAATGCAGCCGACAGTATCGCCGTGGTCATGGGTGTCGTCGTGGGATAGGCGCGAGCGCACACGCGCGGCCGGCGAGTTTCCACGCTCGCGCGACCGTGCGGCGCCGCGCGCTCGCGAACACGACAAGTACGCCTTCTACGGGCTCAGGAAGGATAGCAGGCACTTTATCAGGTATTGATATGCATTCATAAAAAATATAGTTCTATTTCTGTAGATTGTATACTCACGAGCTACTTTACGTTTAAGAGCCTTTTCAGGAGTACAGCTACTTAATACCGTGTTGGCCATTATTTATGTCGAATGTGTCGTGTATATCTTGTGTTCGATATCCTAAATAAATAAATAAGATCCAAAAGCATTTTTCTTCACACTTTGAAGAAAATCTTAGTAAAGTATCATCGGTTCGTCAAGCAATGCTTCAATGATACATAATAATGATTGAAGTTAATCTGCGTGTCTGAATCAGTGACCTATTTGTTACTTGTAACAGGAATATCCCCACAATCATAGACGACGATGTCCCTTCCAGACTGGACCCGCTCGCGAAGGGTCTGCTCCTGAACAGACAGTGGGCGCCGACGACCGCGCCCGTCACGTGGCGCGTGGACCGCTACCACGACACGGAGCCCTGGGCCGTGCCCGACATCAAGGTACCTATCCATCTTACTACATTATATGTTTTAATTTATTTGTTTATTTGTTTTGTGCGTGTCTTGTGGCCGTGGGTCGCAGTGGAGGATCCCACCTACATGTTCATAAAAAGTGAAGCTAATGACGCGTGCGTAATTAGCCGTGGGCTGCTGTGGAGCGCCTACTTTACATGCACGCATCTGATCACACTGAACTGGATTGTGATCTCCCCATGTACAAGGTTATAAGGTTCTTTTGGCACGCGGCCAAAATGGGAACTACTAGCGCCGCCAGCTTGTTTTCTCAAAACAATTTCTATGACAATTTCACAAATGTTTACCAACACCGTCCCCGTCATTGTCATTCAGTCACCAAGAGATCCTTGTAGCACTCTGTCGTAGTAAAAATAAGGAAAATAAAACCTCGACAGCAAACTCAATACAGGTATATTATCATCAGAGCATCCAAAGCTACCGGCCGTACGAGCCGTTGTCCATCGTGTTGCCGGGCGAGGAGGCCACGGGGCCGGTGATCCCGATCGGGGCGGCGGGGGCCCCGAGGACGATGGGCCCCATCGCGCACAGCTGGTCGCACGGGGCCCGCGGCTGGGCCGCCGGCGCCGTGGTGTTGGCGCTGCTGGTGCTGCTCGTCAGGGCCGCGGAGAATTGTCTCCATAAGAAACTGTTTAGAGCTATCTATGCGCATACAAGTGAGTGAGTTTTATTTTTGTAGGTAGGGCAGGCGTGTGTATTTTAGAATGTACGAAGGTGTACGAAGGTATGAAGAAAAGTCACAAGTACACAAGTAGAAGGAAGAAAGTTTATTGCACAGACACAGGTTACAGTCACACGCACAAGAGGTACACTAAGAAGAAGGAGTAGTAGAAATAGAATAGATAGCACGAAGTTAAGCAGAAATACAGTCAATATTAATCACGGCGAAGCTATGATTTCGAATTGACAACGGTCGCGATAAGTTCTTGTGAACTTACTGGCGAGGCGGTCCACACGTCGGACGGCGCTTGTGTGAGCGCAACGCAGCGATAGTGCCGTCGCGCACACGCAAGCGCAACCGGTTTGTGTGACGTAAACGTAGCGAGCCCGCTGGCCGCTAGAACAAAAGACGCGTCATAGCTACGCCGGTCAGCTGATAAGTAATTATCTAGTAAGACAAAATATGTGTTTGTATGTTGAATATTTGCTAAGTAAATTATCATAACTATTTTATTTAGATTTTTGATTTTATATAATACTAGTTGCTAAGTTACTTTGTAAATATGTATATAAATTATTATTGATTTTAATTTTAAGCAATAACATAATGTATATTTTATTTTGAGTTTTATTAGAGTAGGTCACTACATCACCCCCTTCCAAAGACCGCCAAGGGCGATAATAGTCGGGAAATCTAACGCGATGTCCTGACCGCGTTGTTCTGATGACGTCATCGTCTGACGAAGGTAACTTTTGGTTATCCGCGTTAGGTGAGTAGTGATGCGTGTTAGTATTGAGGGGTGACTGTGGTGTGTTGTGGTGTATGTTAGTGGTGTGTGGTGAGTATGATGTGTTGCCGGGGTCACGCAGTATGAAGGCCGGCTTAATGCGGTCTATCGATAAGGTAACCTGTTTACCATTAACCACTATTCTGAACACCTTGTCACCTCTTTCTATGACCTTATGAGGACCAGAGTATGCCGGTTTCAGACCACCACCGGCAGTGCAGTCCCTAAGGAAAACGTGGGTAGAGGAAGCTAATTCCTTGTAAATAAATGTTTTAAAGTTGCTGTTATCCCTGGCCGCTGGTGATGGATGCAGATTCCGGAAAATACTCCGAAGCCTTGACAGGTAGGTGGTCATGTCAACGGTCTCGTCAGCCTGAGGGTCAAAAAATTCGCCAGGCAGGCGTATCGGTTGACCGTAAACAAGTTCGGCAGCAGTAGCCTGGGCGTCTTCTTTATAAGCGCTGCGTACGCCTAACAGGACTAGTGGAAGAGATTCCACTTAACTGCCATTTGCGTGACAGGTGATCGCAGCCTTGAGTTGACGGTGGAATCTTTCCACCAGTCCGTTACAGGCAGGATGGTACGCAGTTGTTCTGCGATGTTGGAACCCAGCAATGGCAGACAGGCATTTGAAGAGTGCTGATTCGAACTGCCTACCTCTATCGGTTACGATATCCGATGGGCAGCCGAAACGAGCGATCCAGCCACTCAGTAAAGCCTTTGCCACTGTTTCTGCAGTTATGTCTGCTAACGGTATTGCCTCAGGCCATCGCGTAAAGCGATCGATGGCTGTGAGACAATAGCGGAATCCTTGACACAATGGCAAAGGTCCCACGAGGTTGATGTGGATGAATGCAAACTTCGATTTTGGGAGTTTGAAGGTTCCTACTGGAGCAAAGACGTGTCGCGTGGTTTTCGAGCGCTGGCAAGCCAGGCACCAACGAACCCAGTCTCGACAGTCTTTCCTGATGCCAGGCCTCACATATCAGTCAGCAACCAATCTTGCCGACGCCTTGGTGCCGGGGTGACTCAAGGAATGCAGGCTAAGGAAAATTGTCCTGCGCAACTCCTTGAGCACGAAAGG
Organism: Apamea epomidion; assembly: GCA_947507525.1. NCBI lineage: Eukaryota > Metazoa > Arthropoda > Insecta > Lepidoptera > Noctuidae > Apamea > Apamea epomidion. Next base: position 17,539,643 of record OX382245.1, on the reverse strand, counting down.
TCTTGGTGTAGGGGTGCTGACGTCGCAGCACAGCTGTGTCTGCGATCCTGGTACGCTGACTTGTTGCAGGTGTAATGCGTTATCCCCGGTAAGCAGTTGCTTTAGCTCCTGGTCCTCCAGTTGTGCTGCGGCGATCCTTTCAGCGGGCACAGGCTGAGTAATCTCCTCAACGCGGGAAAGGGTATCCGCCACGACATTATTCTTCCCAGATATATGCCTGACGTCTGTTGTGAATTGGGCTATGAGATCCAGGTGTCGGAACTGTCGTGGGGAACAATTCTCTTTACGAGAGTGGAAGGCGAATGTGAGTGGCTTGTGGTCTGTATAAATCACAAAGTCGCGAGCCTCCAGCATGTGCCGAAAATACTTCACACTCTCGTAAATGGCGAGCAGCTCGCGGTCGTAAGGTGAATCCTTAACCTGCGCCGAGCTGAACTTCCGCGAAAAGAAGGCAAGGGGCTCCCAAGCCCCCGCGTTCAGTTGCTGCAAGACCGCGCCCATGGCTTTGTCAGACGCATCCGTGACCAACGCCAACTTAGCGTTGCAGTCAGGATGAGCCAACAGTGCTGCTTGACAAAGGCTATTCTTGCAGTTCTGGAATGCCTCGAACTCCCCAGGTGTAAAGTTGACTGGATGTAAACCCTTAACCGATCCAGTAAGCAGGGCGTTCAGGGGTGCCTGGAAGTTTGCTGCGCCTGGGATGAACCTGCGGTAAAAATTGAGCATCCCAAGAAATCTCCGTAGCTCTCTTACGGTTTTGGGAGCGGTTAAATTTTGTATGGCCTCGACCTTGGATGGTAATGGTCGTGTGCCCTTGGCTGAGATGTGGTAGCCCAAGAAGTTTACCTGCGGCACTCCAAAGACGCACTTGGAACTGTTGATGACCATACGGTAGTCCCTGAGTCTGGTGAAAAGTTGACGCAGATGGTGCTCGTGGGTCTTCTGGTCTTTCGAGTAAACCAAGAAGTCGTCCAGATAAGCGTACGTGAAGTCCAGACCCCTGAGCATTTCATCCACGAAGCGCTGAAACGTCTGTCCGGTATTTCGTAGACCGAACGTCATGTACGGGAATTCGAAAAGACCGAATGGCGTTGTGATCGCAGTCTTCGGGATGTCGTCTGGATGCATAGGAATCTGGTTGTATGCTTTCACCAGGTCAATCTGAGAGAAGACGGTACAGCCAGACAGACTATGGACAAAGTCTTGGATGTGTCGGATGGGGTACTGGTCGGGGATGGTACGTGCATTCAGCATCCTATAGTCGCCGCAGGGGCGCCATCCGTCATCTTTCTTCGGCGCTAGGTGGAGAGGCGACGACCACGGTGACTCGGACTGGCGACAGGTTCCGCATTGCAACATGGCCTCAAATTCGGCCTTCACAATTTGCAGTTTATCTGGGGCCAATCTGCGTGGTGTGCAGGATACTGGTGGCCCTGGTGTAGTACGGATGTGGTGTGCTGTATTGTGTTTGGGAGTGCGGTCTATACCATGTGGGCGACTGATGTCGGGAAATTCCTGTAGTATGTGTGTATACGCGGAATCACCCAAACTTACCCTCACCGAGGAAACATCATCAGAACGAGGGACAGGCGACGCCGGGGTGGAGAGCGTTGTATGATTGTCGATGAGGCGTTGGTTCCTGCAATCAACAACCAAATCATAAAAAGATAAAAAATCCACGCCTATAATCGCCCTTGTAACATCGGTGACGATAAATCGCCAAGCGAAGTCGCGGCGCAACCCTAGGTTTAGCGTTACACTTATGAATCCATACGTGGTAATCGATGTCCCGTTTGCCGCACACAGCTGGTAGTTTGTTCTATCTAGCCGCCTTGCAATTGCCGATCGGGGGTAGACGCAGAGGTCGCTGCCGGTGTCGACCAAAAACTGCACCTTCGTCCTTTGATCGGTGACAAATAAGCGACCAGCACTCGGACAATCATCGGTCGCCATTATTGATTGCCCCGCACATTTCCCGATGCAGGGTAGTCGCACGGCTTCACGCACTTCCTAGCCCGGTCCCCGAAATTCTGATGGTACCAGCATTGGGGGAACTTTCTGTAGCTGGACTGTGATCTGTTGAAGCTAGACCGACGGCGCATATGACTATGGGACCGTCCTCTAGGACGAGACAGTCGCTCCACCTTCTCCGCCAGCTTTTCCATCTGCTTGGTCAGGGCGGCGATCTCGGAGTACACGCTGTTGCCCGAAGTGCTCGACGCTGGAGCTGTAGTGATGGCAGATGTTGATGCCACCTGGTTGCCGACGACGTCGTGGATCCGGTCCGCCAGCTCTGCCAGCTCACCCAGTTCCGGCTTGGACTGGGAAGCTATGATCGCCTGTGTACTTGAGGGTAGGCGGCTCGTCCAAATGGTCCTCAGGAACTCCTCTGGTACACCTGGACCAGCAAGGTTGAGGAGGTGCCGGTAAAACTGTGAAGGCTTTCAGTCGCCCAGCTCTTCATGCATGAGAAGTTGCTTAATCTTCTTCTCACGCGTCGCCGAAAGCCGCTTAATGAGCTCACTTTTCAGCTTTTCATATTTTCCGGTGGTTGGAGGGTGGTCGTTAATATCTTCCACTTCGGAGGCATATTGCGTTTCCAAGTTGCCGGTAACGAAATGGAACTTGGTGTCATCCGACCTGATGTTCGCCAGGATGAACTGCGCCTCCATCTGGTTAAACCATAATCCCGGCTTCTCCGGGTAGAACGGCGGTACCCGCACACCCACACGAAAACTTTCCGCTGTCGAATCGCCGACATCTCGCTGACTGTGCGCTTTGTCCTCGTGCATCCTCGTGCTCCTGCTCGGGGTCACCAATGTAGGTAGGGCAGGCGTGTGTATTTTAGAATGTACGAAGGTGTACGAAGGTATGAAGAAAAGTCACAAGTACACAAGTAGAAGGAAGAAAGTTTATTGCACAGACACAGGTTACAGTCACACGCACAAGAGTTACACTAAGAAGAAGGAGTAGTAGAAATAGAATAGATAGCACGAAGTTAAGCAGAAATACAGTCAATATTAATCGCGGCGAAGCTATGATTTCGAATTGACAACGGTCGCGATAAGATCTTGTGAACTTACTGGCGAGGCGGTCCACACGTCGGACGGCGCTTGTGTGAGCGCAACGCAGCGATAGTGCCGTCGCGCACACGCAAGCGCAACCGGTTCGTGTGACGTAAACGTAGCGAGCCCGCTGGCCGCTAGTACAAAAGACGCGTCATAGCTACGCCGGTCAGCTGATAAGTAATTATCTAGTAAGACAAAATATGTGTTTGTATGTTGAATATTTGCTAAGTAAATTATCATAACTATTTTATTTAGATTTTTGATTTTATATAATACTAGTTGCTAAGTTACTTTGTAAATATGTATATAAATTATTATTGATTTTAATTTTAAGCAATAACATAATTTATATTTAATTTTGAGTTTTATTAGAGTAGGTCACTACATTTTATTGTCTTTGAACTAAGTATGAGTGCTGTTCTTAGGGTGGCAGTCTTCGGTCGTTGGGACCAGCTCTCTGTATATCTACTGGTATAAAAATATTATAAATAGATGTGTGAAACGTAACATGAAAAACACAGAAAATAGGCGTATTTGCTTCAACGTGTGTTATATTTCACATATGTGTGCCCACCATAATAGTTTGTCGCATAGGCACGACTGCACCAGCAAACTTTGATTCATAATAAAATTAACTTATTTGTTTACATTTCCAGCAGATACTTTTGGAGCAGACTATAAATAATTTTAAACATAGTTTTTTTCGTTGATGGTTTTTAACCGATTTCAAAAAAAGAGGAGGTTCTCAATTCGGATGTTTGTATTTTTTATTTTCTTGATTATGTCTTGAATTCTCGACTCACTTTTGACTGCGCCTAGATAGAGCCTAGATAGAGACTAGTGAATATTTTTACTGAGACTACATTGGGCTTTACAATAAACGGCTCTATAATATAGCCCGTTATTGTAGAGCTCACTGAAGAGTCTTTTGCCTAATATGAGCACTTTTTATGCTTAGATGTTGGAGCGGGGGAACTTCAGCAGAATGAAACCAGGCCGGGTCAATATCGCCTGCCAGGAGGTTGGTCACTCTTTGGATATCTCTTTTATTTTCTTTTAGCTACAAGTTATTAAACTATAGACTTCGAATTAATAGCGGCATTCAAACGCACGATGTTCTAAGACATGTTATGATGGGTGGTAAAGTGGGGTCAAGGCGTAAGAGTTAAGAAGAGCAGACACAATGCTTATTGATGGAGATATAACTGTGACTCGTGAAGCTTTAATTCACGAAGACATCAGAAGCGCTTGAGCACCTCTCATCTAACGTGGGAGTTCAATAAGTTCTTTAAATTGTGACTTTCGTTGCGCAATCTTGTAGAATTTCATTAGTGAATTTGTTTCTTTAATTCCAGTAAGGAGACAGGAGTCGGATGAATGGTCCACGCCGAATGTAATGGCCACTAGTCGTAAGTACAAGCATATATCTATAGTCGGATGAATGGTCCACGCCGAATGTAATGGCCACTAGTTGTAAGTACAAGCATATATCTATAGTCGGATGAATGGTCCACGCCGAATGTAATGGCCACTAGTCGTAAGTACAAGCATATATCTATAGTCGGATGAATGGTCCACGCCGAATGTAATGGCCACTAGTCGTAAGTACAAGCATATAATATCTATAGTCCGATGAATGGTCCACACCGAATGTAATGGCCACTAGTCGTAAGTACAAGCATATATCTATAGTCGGATGAATGGTCCACGCCGAATGTAATGGCCACTAGTCGTAAGTACAAGCATATATCTATAGTCCGATGAATGGGCCACGCCGAATGTAATGGCCACTAGTCGTAAATACAAGCATATATCTATACTAGTCTCTGCCCGCGCCTTCGTCCGCGTAAATTATATATATATCAAAAAAATAACGCGCGGTAAAGGCCGTATCTACGTCTGTGTGCATAAAGTGATGTATCAACACAGAATGCTCACCTCATAATTCGCTCACTGGCTGGCGTCGAACGAAACAAAAAACACCGTCGCTTTTGCACACAGGCTACGTAATTACGTATGACCTTGGTTGGTTCATACCATTGCTAAAATTGAAATCATTACATCAAGTACCGATAGCTGGTAGTCTTACGTATTGGATTATTGAACGCATAGGTCTGGGATCCAATCTCGAGTTGGGACTTTTATTTTTCTTTTCCAACAATAATCTTTATCGGTTATTTTGTTATTCGTTTTTTACAGATTAATAAACAAGAATCACAATGTAATAATTATTTTATTTTCTTTATTATATTGCTATTGTAATACGGGGTTAAAATAAAAATGTTTTATAAGTGATTTCAAAATGTTTATTCGTTATAATTTTATATACTAAAAAAAAAAGAAATAAATAAACTTCTAGTCCAAACAGTATATTTCCTCATAAAGAACAATTTATTGAAGTAAAGCAGCTAATCAGTGAACTACGACCCTTAGACTTAAAATATTGTATCTTAGTAATATAATAGAAGCGTTTTACCTGAAATAAAACGATTATTATATACTTACCTTAGTAGAAGCTTACAAGTATTGAGATAGGCGACTTCATTTCCCGCTTTAGCAGTCCGCTCTTTCTACCCTGTAGTCTGTCTCTTTCGCACACACCTCCCCTCCTACCAGGCGCGCGAGGTAACTGGTGATCCGAGCCTGTTCGTCATTGTGTCGAAATACCACCAGGCAGAGATTAAAAGTAAGGTTTACTAAGGTAAGTATATAATAATCGTTTTAGTTAGTAGAAGCTTACAAGTATTGAGACCTGTTTGTTATCGCCTGGTGATTTAAAGGAAAAACGCCAATGTGATTGGATTTATGTATCAATAAACTACCATGAAAGTAGTAGGGTGTGTATAAAAATAGGTAAAATAAAATGAAAAGGCAGTGTGTGAAGAGACTTCTATTTTTTAATAATTAATTATATGATCACATGACAAACTTATAAACGTAGAAAATGTTCTAATTAATCAACAATTATAATTAAACGATAATTTATCATTTTATAATCAGTAGAATGTAACTGACTAAAGTTGAATATTTCAATAATGAAGTATCTAGTGTCAAAATCAATGAACCGGAACAAAAAGTGTGGAAATATCCGTGTTAGGATTACTATTACTTGAGGAAACCATTACCTTTCGACGATAGAATTTTTGGAAAGTTTTTAGAGATTTCCAATTCCCCTTCTCTAAAATATCCTCCAGGGAGAAATTGTCAATCCAACTTCTAGAGGCTACAGCCGAACGCACACTTCCCGGCGTTGCAGATATTCCTGCTGCCTTCAGAAGCGATTTGAACCAACCTGCCATGACCGTCCTGGAGGCAGGTGATGGTGGACCTCGCAAGGTTATAAATAAATTTGATGTACCAGAGTTTCTACGTCTTTCATTTAGAGTGGCTATAGTTTGATTGACCCAAAATACAGGATTTAAGTTTTGATTTTGAGTATTAGCCATGAGACTCCACCCTGATTGTCTATAATCTCTACAGTCTGTTTTGGACCCAAATTGAGGCCAGAAAGTAATTAAGTCATTCTTGATAATGCATTGATTTCTGTCAACTGCCAAAAGGGTCAAGTCATGAATCCTGCGACCCGAACAAAGGCATAACAGTGCTACAGTATGTCGAACAGTTTGGAAAATGTTTGTACTGTCTACCGAGTAATTACTCATAAAATTGGTCAGTATGTTAATGTCCCAAATAGGTGGTTTTCGAGTAATTGGATTTTTTAAAGATATTGCTTTTAGAATATGTTTTACAAGAACATTTTCACCTAATTTACCAGACAGTTCTGTATTACAAAGAGTGGAAACTACTGATTTGTGAAGGACGATTGTGTTATAATAGAACCTAAATTTAATATATAGGTCGGCTAAAAATTGTGCTAAATGGGATGCTTCAGGATGCATTGGATCTATATTATGCTGTTTTGTCCATGACACCCAACGATTCCATGGTGCCTTGTAAGTTTTCCACGTCGAAGCACGCCACGCCGATTTAAGTAAGGATACCTGACTAGAATCCCATGTTTTTATTTTGTCCTCCCACCCCCACATTTTCAGACCTCTAGAACTATGCTCTCGACTTTGGAGGTTGGTAGCCCCGTCGACGTGTTGACTAGGAATCGTTTCAGATTCGTTAAGGTGAAGGGGGCTCCGATTGCCCGTGATTTCAGGTCCGCCCGCCAGAATACCTTCTCCCAACGTGGGACTACAATGAGGTACAGACCTGTTGCCTGATTGAGATGCATCAATACTCTGGGAATAAGAAATGGTGGTGGGAATATCCATGCCAGAGGGAAATTCCAAGTTGCGCTGAAAGCATCGTGAATCATCGCCTCGTGATCGTTCAAGTCTAGGGTTGCATAATTTGCTACTACTCTTGTGGTCTTGGATGCAAACAGGTCGATCATTGGTATTCCCATTTTCGCAAAGATCATCTCTGTGCAACTCGATGTTAAGTGCCACTCTGGGGTCCGCCGGTGTCTGGATAAACAATCCGCGTGATTGTTGAATCTCCCGGGAATGTAATAAATTTTGAATAGAATCTGATGATGGTCCAGGATCCGTAGAATTTTGTATGTGACATTCATGAGTAACTGGGACTTGGTCCCGCCCTCGTTGCGAAGATAGGATACCGCAGATCGGTTGTCCGATTGAATGAGAACTGATCCTCCCGCTATGTTTGTCGCTTGTAACTCTAGAACATTCAGAATGGCTAACAACTCCTTTACGTTGCTGTGTAAAAATCGTTCCTCTTTGTTCCAAACACCTGACAAGGTCTGGTTATCGAGCTGTCCTCCCCATGCTATGTCCGAGGCGTCCGTAGTTAAGTAATGTGTCGAAGGTGGAATGTGAAGTGGGGATGAAAGATGGCAATGTTGAAGCCACCATTGCATCTCGTCTAACACCGAGCGAGGTAGCACATATCTGGTTGGGGCTGTGTACTCGGGTAGGGAGTTTAGGAACTTCAGAGTGGACCGGTGGTTTAACCTGCCTCGGGGGACCGCAAAGCTTGCAAAGTTCAGTAGGCCTACCAGGCTTTGTAGTTCTTTTAAGGACATTTTGCCTGTCATCAAAGCATGTGTGACTTTTTTGATTACGGCAGATGACTTTTCCGCTGGTAGTTGCTTGTGATTTGTCCAAGGATGCCAAACAATTCCGAGATATGTTACAGACTTTTGCGGAACAAGGACAGACTTTCCGTAATTCACTTGGAATCCGAGGATTTCTAGCGTCCCCAATAGCAGACCCACCTGCTGGACTAATACCTTTGGGTTATGATGTGTTACCAAAAAATCGTCTAAATAAACTATTATTCTCAGACCTTTTTCTCGAAGAATTTGAGCAATCCAATTTGTAAGACAAGCGAAAATTTTCTGGGCTGTACTTAGCCCGAACGGAAGACATGTCATTTCCAGTACCTCGTCCCTGTAAAGGAGACGTAAAAATCGCCTGTGTGACTCTGCTATCGGCAGATGGAAGTATGCTTGCGAAAGGTCGACCTTGCACATCCAATCCTGAGATTGGAGAAAGTCCGGGACGCGGAACATGTTTATTAATCGAAAACGTTCTGATAGCACATAGTGGTTGAGCAACCGTAGGTTGAGTACAGGTCGGTATGATCCATCGGTTTTTGGTACCAAGAACAGGGAGGACACAAAGCTCGGAGTGAGAGGTGCTACCTTCAACACGCCCTGATGTTTAATTTGACGAATGATTGAAGACATCGCCTCTGACTCTAAGGTGCGATGGCGATCGCCTTTTAGGTCCGGTGTTATCAAGGGAGGTCTTTGCCGAAAAGGTATACGATACCCTGTTATTATGCGTAATATAAAGGAAGGAGCCCCCATTTGCTTCCACAGGTTGACAAAATGTGCTAACTGTCCGGCTAGGAAAGGTTGCGTGTCATTGTCTCTGCCTTTTGTTGCCTCTGTAGCCCGAAGGCGACGAGCGGCGTTTCTGACCTCTTTGAGAGTGTCGCGATCCACGAGATCGAAAATTATTATTAGAGCTCCTATTGTTAGAGTTACTAGTGCGTTGGTCTGGGCCAGCATTGTTTTGTGCTTTCGTGTTGTAGTTACGGTAGCCTTGATAATTACCCTGCGAGGGCTGAGTGTGAGGGCCATGCATATTGCTTGATACATCATAGCAATAGCTTGGGTGACCGTGACCATGCGATGGCACATTACGCACGTGCCCCTGCGAAGAGAAACGTGAAGCAGAACTACTGGGTTTTGCTCGCGAAGCATTCCCGCTGCTAGGCCTGTTCACTGGCCAGAAAGCTTTCCTAACACCGCCTGCTTTTTCAAGGGCCGATGTGAAAGCTTCCGAATTCAAAATGTGTGTATTTGAAGGAGGGATTTTATTTACAGCCGTTTTTACCAAAGGATCTCTAATGTACTTAAGGATACCGTCTCTTCTCATTTCTATGATCTCAGCTCTGTGGCCGCAAGCCATTTGTAAGAGGTCTTGAGAAACTTTCTGGAATTCTCCTTTTAGAAAAATTTCATAAATTTTATTTTTTAAATCAGTAAGAATAGCATCTGGCGTTTGAGACCATGCAATTAAACTACGAAAACTACTTATTAACCTCTTTTTGCTTCAAAATGCCGAATGTAATAGCTGCGTAAGATTTATCGGAATAGGCCAGGTGGCGTATATTAACATACGCCTTTACCTCCTCGTTTGATTCCATTTCTGTAAATCCTGGTGAATGGTTATATAATATTTGTGTTTCTGCGTATCTAATATCAGTCCACGAGTTTTGCCCAAAACGCTGAACTTCGTCTAACATGTTTAAATAATTTGCTGGAGTTTTTGGAACCGCGGGATCTTTTAACTTTGTTTCAATATCAAAAGATAAATCCGGTACAACTACCGGGTACTCAGAATTCTGTATTGGTGACGCCTGCGACACACAATATTCGTTATAAAGCCCGTTATCTACATCTCGGCTTACAATGGAAACATAATCACTGTTACAATTATAAATAGGAGGGTATTCATAATTCTGAACGGTTTTTTGTAACGTTTCTACATCTTTCGTTAATTTATCAATAAGATGACGGTCACGCCTTCGTTTTTTAGACTGATGCCGTCGACGGCGCTTAGAATTCCTTTTCTTTGAACCTTGATTTGAGGAGCTACATGATGATGTCGAGCTGCTACTACTACTACTGCTCGATAATGATGATTGCCGTTCACGTAAACGCGATTTACATTTCTGCGGTTTGGTACCCGATCCGCCAGCGGTTGCAACTGGTTTATCTTGGACCTCGGACCCCATGTTAGCGCTCCTGGGTTTAGGTACACTACCTTAAAAGGATATAATAAATCCTAAGTAAGACACGACGTCTAAAAGGAATTCATATACTTAAAACGAAATAATGAGGGTAGAAAATTATATAATCGAAAGATTTTTAACAGGTTCACGCGCGGTAAAAGAGACACAATCAAAGTTTTATTGTTAAAATGACGGCTATAGCCGTACCTATACCGCGCCAGAAAGTGTTAAAACCTTAACGAACGATAACATCGTTTAATATAAAATCACTTGTGCACTTACGTGTGTTTTTCCTTGGAATTATTGATAGGTATTAAAATAGTGAATAAAATATTAGTCTTAGCACAAGTGAACTGCGCGGGAAATATCACGCCAATGACGAACAGGCTCGGATCACCAGTTACCTCGCGCGCCTGGTAGGAGGGGAGGTGTGTGCGAAAGAGACAGACTACAGGGTAGAAAGAGCGGACTGCTAAAGCGGGAAATGAAGTCGCCTATCTCAATACTTGTAAGCTTCTACTAACGGTCAAGTTTATAATAATATTGTGCTTTAACTACTAATGTGTGTGGGTACTGAAATCACAACTAGCAAATCTACCTACGTAAATAAAAAAAGTTTGAACTCCTTGTCACAATACAATTAAATTACTCAGTAGTACTACTTTTTACAATGCAACTTCATCTGCTCATCAAATCTCTCATTCCGTGCTTCCCATCGCTGTATTGCAAAATGTAAACGTTCTTGTTTATGTTTTTCAATCAAATATGGGCGAGACGAAAATCAGCTTTTTAAAAAGCTGGTTTTCGTTTGCACGGCGAACGGTTCGTAAAGATGTGTCGAATAATTCGGCAGAATATCTCGTTGGTATAAAACCATTTGTTTCAATATTCACTTACTAGTTGGGGCCATCTTTTGACCCTCCGACTCACAGTAGGTATTTCTCTAAAACAAAAAAAGAGTACTGTTAGGCTACTAGCAAAATACGAATATTACCAATGTGAAACAAAATTATTTTGAAATAAATAAAAATGTTAATTATTATTATAATTAATGTTATATTTGGACCCTGTTAAGCAGAAAAGATCCAACCAACATTTTGTTACTTTTGACTAATACGATTTGAAGTTTAGGAGTGAATATAAAACTAACAAGCAGAGGAATACAAAAATGGAAAGTAGGTACTAATGGTAACAAAGTAAATTAGCATTATTTTAAATGTAACACCACAGAAAAGTATCCTGATTTTCTTAAAAAACTATCTGTGGATCTTATAAGCAAAAAAGAAAATTGTTGGTAACATTTTTACATAGAAGTTTGTTTGGTGGAAGTGATCAGATTGTTTGGATCTTTTTTGCGCATATAAAGTTCGATGTGTACATTCTTACTATACAAGGTGTCGTTTTGCATTCTCGTCAAATTCAAGGAGGTAACTATGCTACGGATTCTCGACAAGAATCAATAATAAAATAAGTATGTAGGTATTTTTTTTTCTAATTTTCGGAAATCGGCATGTGTGGGACACGCATTTTAAAACGTGGCCTGAGTGAGACCGCACTGCAACTGCCTTTTTACACACACATAAAAACTACCTACTACATAGATACCATAACGCGATTCTGTTCTTTGAAAGTGGTGTATTCTGTAATACTGTCAAACTTAAATAACTAAAAAACTAAAAAAAACAAGTATGTATTCATTATTTACCAGGGATCGTAATTTTATTTGATTATTTATGTCTTTCAAAACAGCCTCCTGAAATTTGACGAGGATGCAAAACAACAGCTTGTATATATAACTCGATTTTCGACAAATTGCTGGTTGGATCTTTTCTGCTTAACAGGGTCCATTTTATAATCATCATTCAATTTTTTTCCTTCTATTTAGGCTTTATGACAAATAAAAAACGTTTAAAAAAATAACTAAAAGGATCAGCAGTTCTTTATACTTTGATTAGAAAAAAAATCGATAAAATAATTAAATCATAATACTCACACTCAGTCCGGTTTCATCAAATATCTGTGATATAATATTAAGTACACTTTTACGCAGCGCGATAACATCTACTTTCATCTCAATATTTAAATTACCTTGCATGTCAAAATGAACTACAACATGTATAACACCGCTAATAGATTAAACACACGTCATCTACAATAACAACCAACCAAAAACAAATACCGTTATATTTAGTCGCGGTGAATGAGTCGTAAGTTAACTGCATCTGTCTACGTTATCATTTATTTAGATTTCTGTGAGTATAATCATAAAGTTTAACGCATTATGTGAACAAGGCGAACATGATACGGAACTATATTCAATAGCGTGATTATTCGAGTAGGTGATTATAAAAACATTTAAAAAAATTATCACCGCGCGTGAGATTCGAACCCACGGCTCGCTACGCATGAACGTGGTTACCGACGTATGATAACCGCTAGACTATCATGCCATATAGCCTAATGATTGAATTTATGAACTACAATCAGTTGCAAACGAATGTAAGAGTGTGTGTCTATAGTATAGAAATCAAACTCAAACTCAAACTCAAAATATTTATTTCAAATAAACCAATTACAGGCACTTTTGAATATGCGGGGGTCGTGCGGTCCATGGCCCTTTACGGGGCACCGGTATGGGCGCGGTCCTTGAGGCGGCGACCAGCCCGCCGGTTGATCGCGTCCCAAAGGGTCATGGCTGTCCGGCTCATCCGAGGATACCGCACGGTCTCCGCTGAGGCGGCGAGCCTCCTTGCCGGATTGCCGCCATGGGATCTGGAGGCCAAAGTCCTCGCCCACATATGGGAGTGGCGAGAGGAGGCAAAACGCCGGGGCGTTGCTCCGCTGCCGCGAGAAATCACGGCACAGCGGACAGAGCTCCGGCGGGATCTCATAGCGGCATGGAGAGTGCGATTGTCGCAACCCAGTGCTGGGCACGCCACAATAGCGGCGATAAGTCCCCTCTTTGAGGAGTGGCTAGAGAGGCGCCACGGCGCCCCCACCTTCCGCCTGACGCAGGTCCTCACCGGACACGGTTGTTTCGGGAGGTTCCTGTTCAGGATAAAGCGGGAGGAAACGCCAGGGTGTCACCACTGTGGGGATCGCCCGGAGGACACGGTGGAGCATACGGTGGAGGTCTGCCCGGCTTGGGCGGGGCCCCGCCGTGTCCTCGTGGCGGCGATCGGCGGCGGCGACCTCTCGCGTCCGGCCCTCATACAGGCCATGGTACGGAGCGAGAGTGAATGGGAGGCCGTCACCTCCTTCTGCGAAGCAGTAATGCTCGCGAAGGAGGAGTCGGAGCGCGTGAGGGAGAGGCAATCGCTGCACCCTCGCGCGCCTAGCCGCCGCAAGAGACGCCCTGGACGGGAGTCAACAGCCGACTCCCGGCCACCGTAGGCGCGGGCTTGCGGGCGGCGAGCTATGGGCAGCTCGCCGCCCGGTAAGGACCAGGCCCGGGTCGACGGCGCGTTGTGTTCCACGCGCGCCTCAAAGAGCTGTCAGCACGAACTGACGGGGTCCGCTAGGGCCGATGCCGCCGGGGCTGCGGGTTGTTCGAAAGAGATACCGTGGCCTCTGGCACAGGCAACTGAAGGAACACGGGTGGGTTTTAGTCAGTAAAAGTCTGACACTCCCTTCTGCTCCGCCCAGAGCGGGAGGAGTCATTTGATGATTTCCCACCCAGAAAAAAAAAAAAAAAAGGCACTTTTGAATTGTCAAGGTCGGTCAGTCAAAAAGATGAAGCTAGTTGCCCATTCCAAAGCGTAGTAGGTACCTATGGAGAAGAACGGGCAAGAAACTCCATGGACACTCTTTTAAATCATAATAATATTGTTACAAAGTATTGGTTACATCATTCATGTTCAAAATTATGCATGTGAGAACGATGCAGAACGTTAAAAGCGTCCGTAATGAAAAGATTAAAAAAAACAATTCAAATATTAAATTAAATTAAAATTATTAATTAATTATAAATTACTCATTAGAAGAAGGTCGTAAGTTAAACAGAAGTGTCAATTTATTCTTTCGTGACACTGTCACTCCACTTTTGATCCTTACTTCTAAACTTTCCTTCCTTAAGAATTGGGCTGTCAAATGTAAAAAGAATGTTTCAAATCCGACTGGTAGTTCCAGAGACCAGCGCGTTCAAAGAAACCAACTCTTCAGCTTTATTATTAGTATAGATATAGATTAGTATTGATAGATAGGAAGAGATGACTAGACTAGAAAGGGGATGACTGTGACTACCGAGATGATATGACGGATAAAGTAGATGTAAAGAGATACGTAGCGATGAGACGATCAGGTAGGGGCATGAGGATGATGATCACAGAGTATGATCTAATAACAGTTTAACTCGAGAAAGAAAGAGAGTATAGTATATATTTTATCCATTATATAATTTCAGACAATCGAGACGACGCCGGTTCCCTGACCGATCTGGATGATATCGAAGATTACCCAGACGTCGTTCATCATAACAACGACATGCCGCCGCCTTATTCCGAGTGCGCGCGCCCTAGCGTCATCAACATCAACAACAATAAATACGTCAGCGAAGAGCCCCCGCCTCCTTACTCCGCCTGCTACGTGTCATACACCAACCTCAAGGATGCCGAGCCACAAGTGCATATACGACGACAGAACGATGTAGACGAGCGAGCACATTCTAGCACTGATATTGATAACGTTCAGAACGATCTCATTGAAAACGGACACAGAACCGATTCCTTTGCCATGACGAACACTTCTAATGACTTCGAAGACGACGTTTCAGGGATCAGAACGGAACTAGTATTTGACAACGGTAGGATAGTTGAGAGGCTGAGCTTAGATCTGAATAGTAATAATAATGAGACAGGAGTAGCCAGTAATGATAATGTGAAAGAGCAGAGTACTAGGCATGCAGACAGTAAGGACAGAGTTGTGTTCATAGATGAAACTGCGTCAGAGAGCACTTCGCCTGACACAGCATTACTCGTGTAGAGTGAACACGCACTGGGAGAGTGCGTGATACCGTGTGTGAGTAGATTGAGTTGAATGATAGACTGTAATTATTTTTGTATAATAATGTAAAATTCAATACTCAATAGGTAGATTTGTGACATAGAATCGACGAAGCACGCTACGTTTCAGTCTGATGTGAATATAGAAAACGCTCAAAGGAGTGGTAGTGGGATAAGTTATGATAAATAGATTAGATTGTAAATTCTATAAAGATCTCGATATGTTTAAATATATTAATAGGTCTGTATCATGAACAGTATCTAGTTACGATATCTGTAGCGGTAGTCTTTGATCTCACTTTGGCGGCAGAATTCTCAGTATTTCCAAGTATTTACCCCTTCTTGAATGATTCATAATAGTGGACTTGGTATAAACTTTGAAAAGTTTTTGTAAAGATAATATTTTTGTAAAATAATATGGCGGTAACGTAGAAAAGATCTTGTAAATTGTATAAAACTTTTACTGCACTTAAGTATATTATTGAATGTGGACAATTGTGCTACGTCTCAAGAAACACGTCTATATGTGTATATATACACATAATATTATATCAATGGCAAACCATTGATTTTGCAAATGTTGAAAAACGATATTTTCCTGATTGCCTTCCGCTTTGAAATACTCGCCCAATTTTTGTTTGTAACAGTTGCACTGAACCCATTCTATTAACAAGAGTGTGTTTTTCTTGCATGATATACACATTCACGTATTTACATAGGTGTTCGCTTACCAAAGATACCTGACCCGTAGACTAGCTGTAAGATATTTTGTAATTTTGTAGTTCCTCGAGAGTCAGCGCACTTAGTGTGGCGCCGACGCTTACGACGCGGATGTAGACGTCATCACAACCGTTGTAACACATACCTAGAACATTGTCTTTACATCAATTACAATTTTTAATAAATTTTATTTAACTTATATTTCGTTTTATTGGTGCCTGTTCTTTACAGAGAACAGCTCCTCGTGTCCTGGGATCTTCATAGGATGCTAGGGACTTAGTCTATCTTCGTGTTAAAAACGATTACCTACAACCAATTTATCCTATTTGAAGAATATAGAGGGTAGCAATGTTGTTCAGGCCACCGGCCATGCTCTCTCGCTTGGTTGTTGTCAATGTGGCAGCTTCGAGGCTGTTTAAGTACTTGAGATATTAAAGCAGTGGCGTAGCTGTCGGAGGGCTAGGCGGTGCCTTGCACCGGGGCCGCCAAGCTCAGCGGGCCTCGGCCCATGACCAGCAAACCTCCAACTGACCTACGAGGGGCGTTCAATGTATTTATGGTATCAGGGTGATTTACTAATGATGTGGGTAATTTGACAAATTAATTAATTAATAACATTATCTAAGGGCTAGTTTGCTGTAGCGGGATTGTCCGAAAGGGTTACCGCTGCCCTGGTACGTAAAGGGCTAAGGAAGGAACACGGGTGGGTTTTAGTCAGTAAGAGTCTGACACTCCCTTCTGCTCCACCCAGAGCGGGAGGAGTCATTTGATGATTTCCCATCCACAAAAAAAAAAAAAAAAAAAAAAAAAAAAAAAAAAAAAAAAAAAAAAGGGCTAGTTTGCTAGTTATCCTTAGTCAACGACAACTGAAATGGCTAACGTGACAATGTTGAAGAAAATCCAGCACCGCGCTGTTAATAAATTCCATACCAAACAAGGAAAAATTGCTGTATTGTTCTTCCTTCCCTTAAAGGATTCTGCATGTTAGAAAATTGTAAAAATTTGGCCCTTATTTTACATCCATAATTACCTGCATTTCATAACCTATCTCAAAAAGGATTATGTGGAATCCAAAAGTGAAGGAGACATCAAGGGTGCGGCCAGGATACTTTTCAGCAGCGATGTGGTGGCGCCTTACTCTCCAGAAACACTAACAGCTCTAGAGAGTAAACATCCAGCGCCTGCTGATGGTCGCACCTTCCCCGACCCCCCCGACCCTCCCACCTAAATTCAACCTTCCTCTACGTTCCGGCCCACCAGTTGTCAGCAGCCGTGAGCTCATTCCGAAGTGGATCCGCCGGTGGCCTCGACGACCTGACTTTGGCTTGCTTTTATTGGTCGGCCAGAGTGGAGATTCGCAAAGCAAACGTGTTTGGAGAAAGGAAGTATTCCAGTAAGATGCTGGTAGGGATCTTGACCGTACTCTCGGTATTGTCCTGATAGCCGTGGAATACCTCTCCACTCCTCAGGACACGGCCCCCTTATCGCTACGATACTATGTGCTAACGACCCTTTTCGGACGCCCATTTTTGAGTGTGCAAGTCACCCCCTGCCATGTTATATGTGTATTAAAACTTTGGTCAGGCAGGGGCTTAGATAACCAGTTCGCTTTAGCCACCCAAACCCATAATCCAATATCTTTGTTTCCACATTCTGCAATAGTCCTACACCATCATCATCAGCCTATAGCAGTCCACTGCTGGACATAGGCCTCTCCAAACTCGATTTTTGGCAACAGCAGGCAGTCCTACACCAACGGAGGCTTATCCTTGAGTGCACTTGCATAGTGCGAACAGGGATAATCGTCGGTTGGTGCCTCATTTCATTAATAACGTGTGTCCGCTATCTGCGAGTTCACCACTGCGTTGCAGTTGTGTCGACATAACTTGTTTACTCGCAGCGCTCACTTGCTGCGACTGAACTTCTGTGATGTCACGACCACTAGTGTTTAAGGGGGATGCACTAGGTAGCCCGAGAAAATCAAATATCTTATTGTTAATTTGCGACCTGCTAATTGCAAAAAACGTAAATAAAATTGAATTTCGCGTGTCGAGTGTCAGGTTGTATGTTGAACAAAATATGATTCGCGAGCGTAACAAGTAGTTATTTACAGAATTATAATAATTGAAATCATCAATACAACCACATCTTCTTCTATACATATATATTTATATAAACATCAAAGTCCTGGCTGATTGACTGATATATCAACGCACAGCCTAAGCCGCTGGTCCTAGAGACATGAAATTTGGAGGGTGTATTCTCCGTGAAGAGTAGGTATCCACTAAGAAAGGGTTTTTCTAAATTCCACCCCTAAGAGGGAGAAATGGCGGGTTTTCGTTTGTATGAAAAATCTTATTCCTTGAGTTAATAAACTTAAAACTGAATACCTACTTATCTAAGTAAATTATGAAGATTACCAGTTTTTGTTTTTCTAAACTACCCTCTAAAAGGGGATTGGGGGGTTTCAAAGTTTGTATGGAAGAATTTTAGCGCGCGGTCCGATTTACTAGGAACTCAATATTTATACCTAGGATCGAAAGTAAAGAATAATGAGTATCAGGGTTTTTCGAAAATCTACCCCTAACGGGGTAAAAAGAGGTAGTTAATTTTACAGGAGATGATTATAATGCGTGGCTTGATTAACTCGAAAATTGGTAGAACTACTCTTTGAGTCAAGTTATGAATACATCATAAACGAGTTTTCAAATTCCACCCTTGTGGGAGTAAAAAGCGGGGATACAATTTACATGAAAAATCTTTTTCCTTTGGTTAACAAACTTGATACTTGGTATATTTGTCACTTTTAGTTTAAAAAAACTTCTCACAGAGAATTTAGGGGGTGAAAAAGTTAATAGGTAAGAAAAAAAATTAAATCACTCGGACGGATTAATTCGAAACTCGGTACTAATACTTAAAACAAAAAATGAATAGTACGCGTTTACGGGTTTTTCAAAAATTGTCTCTTACCAGGGTGGAAAAGGGTAATAAAGTTTAAGGGGTGGATTTTACTGCTTCATTACATTAACTCGAAAATGGGTATAAACAATATTTAAGTCATACAATGGAAACGTACCAAACGCTTTTTTTAAAACAAACCCTGTCGTGATAAAAGGGGACGACCAGGTTTATTTAAAAAATCTTCTTAATTTTTTTGTTTTTCTAAGCTACCCCCTAAAAGGGGTTTGGGGGGTTTCAAAGTTTGTATGGCAGAATTTTAGCGCGCGGTCCGATTTACTCGGAACTCAGTATTTATACCTTGGATCGAAAGTAAATAATAATGTTCTCGTGGGATCATGTCCGACATCCACGCGGGCGAAGCCGCGGGCAGAAGCAAGTATAATATAATCCTATTGATTGATATTTCATGAAATAGTCATTCAATAGACGCGGTGACAACGATGAGCTAGCCCGCGCTGCGACCCCGGTTCCTGCGACGACGTCGCCGTCGTGGCCTGTTCCGTCGCTAACATACACTTCTATAAAAGGCGTTAAGCAGTATTTGTTTTCAGCAGTGTCAGCACTTACATTTCGCATGCGACTCGTTAATTCTTCACCTGAAGTACTTTGCAATGTATGCTGAAACGCGTCTGGACTTCCGTAAGACGAGTTACAGTGGCAGGTGCCGTCGTAACCGCTTCGTCGTTTCGTATTCACACACTGGTCTCCTTCCTGGCTCCTTTACTGGCTTGGTGAAGGGCGGGCGTTTTGCGGGACTGTCTTTAGTAATTTTGACGTTCGAAAAGTCCTGATTCTCAGCCTAGTTTGAATTAATGACTTTTGATTTTCCGCAAGCTCGATCTATGTTCCTTTCAAGTCATGTGGAAGATCTAAATTTAACTCTCTCCAATTGGTCCCCCGCACGTTGCGTTACTACTTTAAACTTCATATTCGTATGAGACGCTGACACATTTTACATTAACACGCTTCACATTCGCTTGTATGAATGTGAACTCTAACTCAAAGCATTTATTTCAAATAAACCAATTACAGGCACTCTTGAATTATCAAGGAACAAATTCTTAATAAGAATAAGGTTCACATTCGTATGGAAGGTTTGCTGTACTAGGTAAAGTGGAAGGTCCGTGAATAAGTCCCATACGACAGGGATACGATAGGGTGACTATATGAGCAGTGCTGGCGCAGTGGTAACGGCCGCGAGTTACGAGTTGTAGGTTGACAACCCAGACAGGCGCTTTTTAATTTGTGTAAATTATTTCATCACCACTGCTCTCAAAACGGCGAAGTAAAACTTGTCGTGAGGAAACCGGCATGTCCTAGAACCAAAAAATCGGAGACATGTGACATCTAGCAACCCGCACCGGCCCGCGTGGCCTACTATCTCTCACAGACAGGAGGCCTGTGTGCCAGCAGCGGAAATATTGAAGGCTGATGATATAGTAGGGTGCCAGGCCAGCCTGTTGCCGTAACCGGACAGGAATTCAGACTGCTACTAAGAGTACTGGTGGAAACCCCAATAACACATTAACGCAGTCGGGAATCGAAACCCGCGCAATCAAGGAAGGAAAACCATATTATACTAAATATTATGCACATACATTGGAGATTTATGTAGGTACTAAAATAGTAATATACTTACCTTGTTAGTTGTGCGCAGTCCGCTGTCTTGTGTAGTCGCGAACGAATTACTTATTACTGAGCAATGGAGATCCCCGGGAACAGCACCGAGGGTGCCGCCGACACTACCCGTGCTCAGGAGCCACACGCAGTTATCAATGAATTCGACAGGAACTTGAAGCGGCGCGGGACGTAAGCGAAACTGCGAAACATACAGATTTGTCCTTCCAACCAATCTTTTCTGTCTTTTTTATTTTCTCTTTTTTTCATTCTTTTATTTATTATTCTTTTCTTTTCAAAAATTGTAGGAGCTTGGCCAAGCGGGCTTTGTCAAATCGCTTCCTGTTTTTATTTGTTTGGTAAAAATAAAAGGAGATTCCAATGACTCTCCGCCTTGTTATATGAAGCTGTACATTTCTAGTAAAGATCACTGAATGGGAACATTAAAGTCCAGGCGATCGATTCTGTAAAAATCTCACCGTGAAAAGATAGGTGAAGTGAGCTTAGAGTGAGCTGTCAATAGTGTCAATTCCTAGCATTAGTTGGAATGACAGACTGACAGACAGAGACAGACTCACTCCGCGCTCACTTCACGGTTAAGTTTTCACGGTGAGAAGGTTACAGAATCGCACTGCTATATATTGAGAGGTCAGCTTATACAGGGATACAAGGGGCCATCCATAAATTACTTCACAGGAATTTAATGATTTTTAAATCACATATTTTGCAATTTTAAATGAAACATTATAATTATTTTTTAAACATTATTTATTGATGTATTAATATATATTGATCGATTATTAAATCTTAAAGTTGTCAGTTACTAGGTATCGAATAGACTAGATGCTCTTTATTACGCACACCATATGGATTACAGATATAAACGTAAAAAAAGGCCAAGTGCGTGTCAGACCACGCAAAATGAAGGGTTCCGTAGTTCGAATGAATTTATCCCAAGAACAAACTTAACATTGTAGTTTAGCTAGCAGGGGTGGGGTGGGGGGGGGACACTTGACTCTAACAAAAATTTGTAGGTACTTTAAAACTAAATATTTCACAAACGGATCCCTGAGTCGGCAAATTGTTTTCACAAACCCGCAATATTTTTGAAAGACCTATCCAACGATACCCCACTCCATGGGGTAGACGAGAAAAAAACAACACTCAAAGAGGGGATTTATCGCCGCAATTATGGCGTGCGCAGTGTTGCAGACCGTAGAGTTGAAGCTTAGAGTTTTAATACATATATCATAAATCACACCCGTGGTTACCGAAGGATTAGGAAGAGGTGCCCCTATACTAATACCCACATTTTGCCCTTTATGTTATTAACTATGAACATACACTGGCCTGCAAAACTAAGTATCACACTTTTAAAATTTGAATAACTTTTTAAGTAAGTACACAAGATATACTTGCGAATTAAAAAGGATTCGAAAAAGAGTTTAATTTTGTATATAAAAACTTCATAGTCGAGAACCTTCTTTTAAGGAATGGCTGAAAAAAGCTTTAATAACAAAAATAGTCCTTTTCGAATTACAATAAATTTTACCATTCATTTTTTTGTTTCTGTTTTTGTTTTCAAATTTTTACTTGATCGATGAGTCTTGTTACCAATGACATTAAATTATTTAGGTACTTGACAATAGACAGGACATGACGAACAAAATCGTAATCCAATACTTTTGTCCTAGTGGTCAAAAGTCGCTCAGTCTAGTGTCGTACGCCTGCGTGTCAAGACGTATTCGTGTCCACCAAAAGATAAATATTTTCTAAGGAAACATGCCGAGTTGTGCATTACGATATTGTAAATCTTGTTGTGGTAAAACAACTGGACCTAACTTCGGTTTATTTAGGCATGAATTATTTATATTTACTCAGTAATTAGAATTAATAATTTTCATAAAGAGATTTAGAAAATTTGCTAATTTTGTAATAAACGTCCTATATTGCTGAGTAGTTTTACTACTGCCTTGTTGAGATGTGATGTTGTTTATCGATTTTGTTATCGATAATATTTATTAAGGTAAATAATAAATAACACTTAAAGTATAATACTGTTTGAAAATAATACCGTATGACCGAACTAAAGTATAGTAAACGGGCTATCTCTAAGTCAGTTAAATCACGATTTTTTCTAACGGCGTATGCTGCAGAGCTAAACTTTTTTGACAATCTATACTAATACTAAAGCTGAAGAGTTTGTTTGCTTGTTTGTTTGAACGCGCTAATCTTTGGAACTACCAGTTGGATTTGGAAATTTCTTTTTGCATTTTAAAGCCCAATTCTTGAAAAAGGCTTAATAGGTTATTTAACATTACGCTAGAACTATTAGAAGTCGAGCAAAAGGAAAAAAAATAAGAAAGAACGCGATGTAAACCGGTTAAAATTTATTTTATTGATCCTTTATTAAGTGGGAGTTTTTTAACAACTTTTAAAAGTTCGTCAATGGATCTGACTATGTCCCCAACGTCTGATCTGTTGGTAGTAGTCGCTATCATTATTTGATCGACCGTCATGTATGAGATTTTTAAGTAGAACGCCCGTAATTTCCTCAACATAAGTGTTTTGACTTTTATATTTTGTACGTACGCAAGGTCGACTGATCTGTTTGCTTCAAAGAGCAGAGCTTGTACATACTATAGGTACTGAACAATGGATGTAATACTTTCTCTTGTAAATAAATACTTATATTCATCACATAAATATTTGTGTCCTGTGGGAATCGAACCCCAAGTGTCAGACTGGTAATCACGAGGACATGGGTCATAATAACGATAATTTATTAATTTGTATGTAAAAAGAATTTTATAGATAAACAACTTGTAAACATTGAAACTACTAATCAATTTATTGCTTTCCTATTTTTTTGGCTATTGTTTGAATCTATTCAAATGCGAAAAAATAGTCTTAAGTATAACATTTTTCAATATTATCGATACCTTCTAAATGATAAAATCCCTACCATAGGTTTTATAGTTTCTATTTAGTGTCATACCGCATTGCCAGACTAATGAATTTAGTAGTTCTACGGATTTTTGGACCTCGCCTCGAGTATGCGTATATCGATATAATAAGATTTACAAATAATTATTTTTATAAAAACGAAATGCAACAGACAATTGCAAAAAAAATGCGCTTTGTGACATAATAGGTCTACTTTACACAAAAATCGTAATAAACTGAGTGCTATAATAATTCGGAGGCAAAGCACGTTTAAAATTATTTTATTTTAAAATGTACTTAAAAAACACACACTTGAAAGTGATACCTAGCGCGTAATAATAGTAGCAAATAAAATTCTAAAATAGTTTTTACTGTCTGGCACAAGTTTTGCTTACTTTGTTTAGTTTTCAAAATTGATTTACCTGATTATGTCACAAAGCGCATTTTTTTTGCAATTGTCTGTTGCATTTTGTTTTTACAAAAATAATTATTTTTACACTTTTGTTTGCAAATAATTGTAAATCTTATTATATCGATATACGCATACTCGAGGCGAGGTCCAACAATCCGTAGAACTACTAAATTCGTAAGTCTCGCAATGCAGGGTGACAATAAGTAGAAACTATAAAACCTGTGGTAGGGGTTTTATCATTTAAATATAAAGGTATCGATAATATTAAAAAAGTTGTAAGACTATTTTTTCGCATTTGAATAGATTTGAACAACTGCCAAAAAATTAGGAAAGCAATAAATTGATTAGTATTTCAATGTTTACAAGTTTTTTATCTATAAAATTCTTTTTACATACAAATTAATAAATTATCGTTATTATGGTCTAGTGATCCAAGTGACAGACTGAAAATCACGAGGACATGGCTTCGATTCCC
Source organism: Apamea epomidion (assembly GCA_947507525.1). NCBI lineage: Eukaryota > Metazoa > Arthropoda > Insecta > Lepidoptera > Noctuidae > Apamea > Apamea epomidion. The sequence continues at coordinate 17,515,169 of OX382245.1, read as the reverse complement.
ACAGGACACAAGTATGTATGTGATGAATATAAGTGTTTGTGTTGGTCCGGGTGTGTCTTATGTATGTATTATATGTATTTATTTACAAAAAAAAGTATTATATCCATTGTTTAGTACTCACAGTACAAGCTCTGCTCTTTGAAGCAAACAGATCAGTCGACCTTGCGTACGTACAAAATCTAAAAGTCAAAACACTTATATTGAGTAAATTACGGGCGTTCTACTTAAAAATCGGCCGGGGTAAAATTATCGGGGTCGACCAAATAATGATAGCGACTACTACCAACAGATCAGAGCATGGGCTGCCATGCTACATATGTCCCCATCGTCAGACCTACCATCCATTGACGAACTTTTAAAAGTTGTTAACAAACTCCCACTTAATAAAGGATCAAGAAAATAAATTTTAACCGGCTTACATCGCGTTCTTTCTTACTTTTTTTTCTTTTTGCTCGGCTTCTAATAGTCCTAGCGTAATGTTAAATAACCTATAGCCTTTTTCAAGAACTAGGCTTTAAAATGTAAAAAGAAATTTCCAAATCCAACTGGTAGTTCCAAATATTAGCGCGTTCAAACAAACAAGCAAACAATCTCTTCAGCTTTAGTATTAGTATAGATTGTCAAAAAAGTTTAGCTCTGTAGCATACGCCGTTAGAAAAAATCGTGATTTAACTGATTTAGAGACCGTTGATTTAGATACTTTAGTTTGATCATACGGTATTATTTTCAAACAGTATTATATTTTAAGTGTTATTTATTATTTACCTTAATAAATATTATCGATAACAAAATCGATAAACAACATCACATCTCAACAAGGCAGTAGTAAAACTACTCAGCAATAGAGGCCGTTTATTACGAAATTAGCAAATTTTCTAAATCTCTTTATGAAAATTATTAATTCTAATTACTGAGTAAATATAAATAATTCATGCCTAAATAAACCGAAGTTAGGTCCAGTTGTTTTACCACAACAAGATTTACAATATCGTAATGCACAACTCGGCATGTTTCCTTAGAAAATATTTATCTTTTGGTGGACACGAATGCGTCTTGACACGCAGGCGTACGACACTAGACTGAGCGACTTTTGACCACTAGGACAAAAGTATTGGATTACGATTTTGTTCGTAATGTCCTGTCTATTGTCAAGTAAATAATTTAATGTCTTTGTGGTAGACCCAGGTGTACTAGTGCCCGAGAAGACCGTTATATTGTTTCCACTGTGTTGAGAAATCGCCACTTTAATGCAGTTGAAGTCCAGCACAGCTTCTTCAGACCCGTAGGGACTGCATTTGTGACAGTACAGTGAGAAGACCTGCTGAAGCAAATCTGAAACCCCGAAGACCAGCGAGTGGCCCTAAACTCGAGAGAGAGCATCGAGTAGCGAAACTGCGATACGCCCGTGAACACATTGGGATGAAGAAGAGTGGTAAAGAGTTTTGTTCACAGATGAGTCTCGATTCTCACTTTACACTTCTGGTGGAAGGCAAAGTGTCTACAGGTGGCCTGGTGAGTGATACCTTCAAGGCTGCTTCTCAGAAAGTGTCCAGTACGGTGGAGACAGTGTACATGTATGGGCTGGCATATCTCCAGAAGGTCGCACAGAGTTAGTGGGCATAGAAAATGGCACTCTGACTGGGGAAAGATATGCCCAGGAGATTCTCAACGAGTATGCAGGGCCGTATTTAGCAAATATGGGTGATGGATCGATGCTGATGCATGATAATGCCCGGCCACACACGGCTCAGGTTGTGCATAATTATATTCAGGAGGTTTGTATCAGCGTGATGGCTTGGCCATCAAGAAGTCCTGATCTCAACCCGATTGAGCACGCCTGGGATGAGCTAGGGAGGCTAGTCAAAAGCCGCAGACCACCACCTACCACCCTCAGGGCACTAAAACAGGCCCTGATTGAAGAATGGGAGAATATTCCTCAACATCGGCTCCGAAACCTTGTGTTCAGTATGCCAAACCGGCTCGTAGCTATAGTCAGAGCCCGAGGAGGCAATACCAGTTAATAAAAATTAAATAATATGTAAAACATACTTTTAAATGTAAAAATGACTATTTTTATTGTTTTATCTTTTTTTTAAGTTAAAAATGTTACTAATGTATAGTTTACTAGTTTCAAAGAAACCTGATAAAATGTGCTATAAAACGTTTTTTATTTGAAATCTCTAACTTTAATAGTTTAGAAAATTTTTTTTTTAATGTGTATATATAGTTTTATACACGCAGCTTATGATTCGTCCCCCCTTATCAACCCTTATTATACTTTGTCCCCCCCCCCCCCCCCCTTTACCTGGTATGTAATTTAAGGATGGCCACTAATAACTGCCAACGTTTTTCATTTTAATATTTTTTAAAGGCTGGATGTGCACAAATGGCTAATAGACCGCTTGCGCATCCTGACACCGCCCAACCAGAAGCCATTCTTCAGAGAGCCGGACAGCCCGTATTACAATCCCCTCGATGAGACGCCTGTCATTCCATCGCTCGGCAAGTTGGGACCATGGCCACCTGTCGAGAACATCCATTTCAAGGTATCCGTTACAAATAGTCCGATGGGACGGCAATCCGACACAATCGGAAGGAGTTCAGCCGTTCAGGCGCAGGACCAACGGCTTAAGAGAAGAGATAGTGTACCTGTATCTGCGCACATACTTGTGCACTACAATACCTCCCGCGCTGAAGGCTGGTCTCCGCTGAGATTGGCCGCCATGGCCGATATTCGGTCTGGAGGACTATATTATTTATTTAGCCGTTAATATACTTATTATAGAACAGCACTAGTTAGGAATAAATGGTGTGGAAAAATCAGTGGTGTGACAAACTAGAAAAAAGAATCCTGTTTGTCATACGGTGACAAACAACCGTACAGAAGAATTATATATATTAAGATATATATATATTATACATCCGAAAGTAACTCTGTATGTCTATCTGGCTGTCACCTTATCACGTAAAGTGTTTCTATCTGGCTGTCACCTTGCCACGTAGGGTGTTTCTCAGTAGCAGCCTGGAGTCTGGGTTTGTGTCTGGTGGGTGGTATGGCTATAGGCTCGCACCCAATTACATGGGGCTTAATCATACCTGGCGAGATAATCTCAATATAGAGGATCCAGTTCGCGAATAAAATGATGTTTTAAATTCCCAGCTGTCCATGCCGGATCTGGCACCGCCGCCACGCGCACGTGTCCCCGTGGCGCGGGTGCTCGGCAGCGTAGTGGGAGCTTTCGTGGCACTCTTGATAATCGCGGCCGTTCGCAGCGGAAGAGCTAGTCGTGCCCGAAGAGGTTCGTTGGAGGCAGTTATTGGATTTGTATTGAAGTATTTCTTTGATTTTTTATTTTATATGTGTATGTGAGAGATTTCTTTAGAACTAAGCATCAAATTCGTCTTTTTCCGTTTCTTTCTTCTTGTCTGTTCATATGTGCGTACCTACTTAAACTGTCAAACTGTTAAAATAAAATGTAATACATACCCTAACCCAACTACAACTATTAACAAACTAAAATATGCCGTCGCAATATTCGTCCGCATCGCTGTCGACTGGTACGAGTAATGTTCCCAAGAGACTGGCGGCATGTAATAGTTTTAGTTACGTTAAGATATTATATTTTTATTTTCATAGTTTGTTGGTTTATTTAGTATTACAAGTTTGTCCATTTAATAAATAAAGAATGGTTTTAAATCTTAAATATTTTCTTCAGCTGTCATATAAATAAATATCTCTCTATCGGTCGTTGGCTGAGCCTCGGCTGCTATAATATGATGAAATAGTTTTCCAGTTCACTGTTTGGCTATTTGTTACTGAGTAGGCACTAGTTTGTGGTTAATTTGTTTAAGGAAAACTATTTATTTATACTTATGTGTGTCATGCTAACACCGTAAACACTTAGTTGACCGAGGAAACCACGCAGGCACAAAGTTATCTAGTGCGTTTGTGTTCATTCTGTCACTCTATTGTGGTGTTGATTGGTGCACAATGACTATTATGTTACTTATAAACATTCAATACACATTTATTGCATTCCACAATGTGTAGGTGATAACTTAACTGAGGTCATTATGGACCCTGTCGGGCACAGCGCGATAGGAGAGAGGAAGCCTTCAAAATGTGTAGGTGATGATAACTTAACTGAGGTCATTATGGGCCCTGTCGGGCACTGCGCGATAGGAGAGAGGAAGCCTTCAAAACTAGAGTTATTAGTAGGTATTCTTAACGACATTTAATGTTATTAGGGTTTTACCTAATAACTATGTTTCTAATAATAGTTTCTTTTATAATATACACATATATTTTATGGTTTAAACTAGCTTCTGCCCGCGGTTTCGCCCGCGTGGATGTCGGAAAGGATAAGAAGTATGTCCTTCTCCACGACGCCATCTATCTCTTTGGCATCTGCTGGCAGGCAATTTTATCGAAATCCGTTCAGTAGTTTAGGCGTGAAAATGTAATAAACAGACGGAATTTATAATAATAGTGGTTAAAGTATGAAATTGCCGTTTTATTGTAATAGGTACTTCGAATTGACATAGAACCTTCATGGTTTGAGATTTTTGAGTGAAATTTTTTTCACATGGTACCTATGAAGTTCTTCTTTTAAAAAATGTGCAACATTCGATTATCGACTTTCAGTTGTTTTTTTTATTCCGCTTAGACAAGAAAGATGGATACTTCGAAAATTCGAGTTATTTTTGAATACGAGTTCCGACGCGAACTAACGCGGCAGAAACCGCTCCCAATATCAATGTTGCGTTTGAAGAGGGGACTGCTAATGAACGCACCGAACAATGATAGCAAAACTAGCAGCGAAACAGCCCCGACTCATGAATCGATCTTCACCATTATTGCTCCATGATAACGCGAAACCTTATACAGCGCGAGCACCGTTTTAACTCTACAGGAACTGCAATTAGAAACCATTTGTCACCCTCCATATTCGCCAGACCTTGCTCCAACGGACCACCATTTTTTTTCGTGATTTGGACAAGTTTCTACGTGATAAAAAGTTTTCTTCTCAGGAGGTAGTACAAAATGCTTTCACACAGTTTGTCGAATCTAGATCACGAGAGTTCTATCGCAAAGGCATAAATGACCTTCCTATTAGATGGCAGCAATGTATAGATAATAATGGTAATTATTTGTATTAAATAAATATGTTAAATTAAAAAAAAAACGAATTTCAATTTTCAGTACAAATCGGCAATTTCATATTTTAACCCCTAATATTATATAGTATAGCACTTTGCCCGCGACTTCGTCCGCGTGTAATTTACTCTAAAAATTTCGAAGATGTATGTTTACGATCTTTTCATTTATTTATTTAATTCGGGTCAATTTTAAAGTTTACAGATCAAATTAATAAAATTTTTGAAATAAACCTTGTCGTCCCCTTTTACCACGACACACTTTGTTTTTAAAAAAGCGTTTGATACGTTCCCGTTGTATGACTTAAAGATTATTTATATCCATTTTCGAGTTAATGGAAGCAAGCAGTAAAATCCACCCGTTAAACTTTATTACCCTTTTTCACCCCGGTAAGAGACGATTTTTGAAAAACCCTTAGAACACATACATTTTGTTTTAAGTATTAGTACCGAGTTTCAAGTTAATCCGTCCGAGCGGTTTAATATTTTTTCTTACCTATTAACTTTTTCACCCCCTGAACCCTCTGTGACGATTTTTTTTAAACTAAAAGTGACCATTTTTGTTTATTAATGAGGCAAATATTGCCAAGTATCAAGTTTATTAACCAAAGGAAAAAGATTTTTCATATTAAATGTATCCCGTCTTTTCACCCCACTGGCATAGAAAACAAAAAAAAAATGGGATGTTTCCATAATTTGACTGAAAGATGATTTATACCAATTTTTGAGTTAATCAAGCCACGTAGTAAAATACTTCCCGTAAAAAATTAACTACCCCTTTTTGCCCCGTCAGCGGTCGATTTTCGAAAGACCCAAAAACTTGTCATCGTTTCTTTCCTGTCAAAAGTATTAATACTGAGTTTCGAGTCAATCGGACCGCGCATTCAAATTCTTTCACACAAACTTCAACAACCCTATATCCCCCTTTGAGGGTAGTTTTGAAAAACTTATAATGATAAACTTTATTACTTAGGCGAGTATTCTTGAAAAGTTTCAAGTTTATTAACCTAATGAAGAAGATTTTTCATATAAACTGTATCACCGCCTTTCGCCCCACAGGGGTGGAATTAAAAAAAATCGTTTTGGATTTATTCATAACTTGAGTCAAAGATTATTTATACAAATTTTCGAGTTAATCAAGCCATGAAGTAAAATCCTCCCCTGTAAAATTTACTACCCCATTTCAGCCCGTCAGTGGTTATTTTTGAAAAACCCTGATAGACATTATTCTTTACTTTTGATTCTAGGTATAAATACTGACTTTCGAGTTAATCGGACCGCGCGCTAAAATTCTTCCATACAAACTTTGAATCCCCCCAACCCCGTTTTAGGGGGTAGTTTAGAAAAACATAAAATGGCAAACTTCATAATTTACTTACAATTAGTATTGGTGCCAAGTTTCAAGTTTATTAACTTAAGGCATAAGATTTTCCATACAAAAAAATCCCTCCATTTCACCCTCTTAGGGGTGGAATTTCAAAAAATCTTTTCTTAGTGGATACCTACTCTTCACGAAGAACACACCCTCCCAATTTCATGACTCTAGGACCAGCGGTTTACGCTGTGCGTTGATGTATCAGTCAGTCAGTCAGTCAGTCAGGAATTTGAATTTTATTATATAGATGTTCATTTAAACTACTACTGTAAATGAACATTAAAACGATAAAATTTCAAACATTTCTTTAGTAAAATTAGTTTTTTTTTTTTTCTTTCTTGTTAGATAATTCTGGTAGTTTGTTACACTTTTATGGACATTCGGTACATAAGGACTTGTAGAATGTATTGTTTGATTTCGACTCACCTCATGTAAACGTTTCAGGTAGAGTTACTGCAGCGGGTGCAGTTCAGCACGGCAGCCCGAGTATATCGACTGATCAACCGAGTGTACCGAATTATCCGAGACAGCCTTCTGGACAAGGAGGTTTGTCACCCTGTTGCTATTCACCTTTAAAACCCCACGCACTTTTTGCTTCTTAGTCTAGAAATTATAAAAAGTAACGTGACGACTGACGGTTGAGCCAACAGTCTTCACGTTAATAATCACTCTCTTTTCTTTCATGTCATCCTTCACTCCTCGTTTAACACAATCCATCCATTTATTCTTTAGTCACCCTCTCACCTTTCATTCAACAACACTCATAAATCATGACATGCCATGACAATACCCTGTCAACTTTTCCGTCACTGGTGCTATTTTCAAAGTTCCTCTATTAGGTATCTATACTCATTTCTTACTTTATCCATTCTTGTCACTCTACACCTTAACATTCTATATTGTAACATGCCGTATTCCATCTTTCAAAGGCTTTTTGTGCTACGATTCTTAAAACCTTTGGCGCTTCCACAGAACCGGGTTCGCCTCATAACGATGACTTGCCGCCGGCGTACTACGAGTGCGCGCTCTCCAGCATCAAAAAGTACGTCAGTGACGAGCCACCGCCATACGCTAACTATAAGCATGCAGAACCACAAGTACACACACGAAGACAGAGCGCTCTTATTGAAAAGAAACTCGGAGCCAAAGTCGTTACCATGACAACCACTTGTAATGACTCTGGAGACGTCGCCCCAGAGATGAAAACGGAACTAGTATTTGACAACGGTAGGGTAGTAGAGAGGCTGAGCTTAGATCTGGATGGCAATAATGTTAAGACAGAAATAGCCAGTAATGATAATGTAGAACAGCAGAGTTCTAGACATGCAGAAGTGAAAGATAGAGTGACGTATATTGATGAAACTGATAATGTGAAAGTGAACACTCAATAGGTAGATGTGTGAGAATCAGCAAAGGACGACATTCAGTTTCAGTATGATGTGAGAATATATGTGTTAACGTTACGTCTATGTAAATAACAGTCTCTATTGGGCAGGCATTTTCACAAATTGTTTTTGTCATTCATGGCACTCTCGGCTCCACTACGCGCCCCATGCCTGCAGCTCGGGCTGCGACCCAGTCTCGAGCGTGATGACAAACTAAGCTCAGGTGTATAATGTATTATACCCCATTATACCACAATGCCATTTTGTAGCTCCCCAAGAGCCAGAGTCGGCAATATCATACACAACCTTTGTAGGTTGTGTATGATATTTACGTCGTTATGGTTCTAGAGCTTTACATATTTTTAGTTCTTATATTGTATCCTAATCTATTACATTTGTTTTTCATATAATTTTGTTTTATTGATTCTTGTTCTTTACAGTGATGTTCATAAGATGCTAGTTAGTAGAAACTGTTACTTCCAAACTAGTTACACTAACCTATACGTTTAATATATTGTAGAGGGTGGCTCTTTCAAACTTGATTTGGTCCATATTACAACTTAAAAGCGGCAAACTACTTTAAGAAAAAAAAATACTATTAGGTAGGTATACGAGTAAAGCTACTTTATCCTAGAAAAGCGGTGGCCGCCTCGTAACGGCCGCAAATCGTTAGGTTCGACCTACCGCGTCATACGATAGTTGCCACCGCTCTCTAGGAATCCGTAGCTTACCACATGACGCGCAAAATGAGTCGTGCGATATATATGTTACGGTAAGTGTGATTAATTGAAAATTAATAATAATAATCCATCATTATTAATAATTAAGTACCTACCTCATGATTTGGTACCTAAATGTGATTACAAAATTGAAATTCATCACTTTTAGCAGTTGTTATTAAATTCACTACTCTCGTCGATAAAAGTAATAAAATAAAAATAAGACTCGGAAGTTATTTGTCTAGTAGGTATTTATTTATAATACCACACTTACAAATACATAACTAAAAAAACTCGTGAATACAGTTGATTTAAAACGTCATACTTTGCCCAGCTTGTATAAGTCAAACTCAAACTCAAACTATTTATTTCAAATAAACCAATGACAGGCACTTTTGAATTGTCAAGGTCGGTCAGTCAAAAAGATGAAGCTAGTTGCCCATTCCAAAGCGTAGTAGGTACCTATGGAGAAGAACGGGCAAGAAACTCTATGGGCACTCTTTTAAATCATAATAATATTGTTACAAAGTATTGGTTACATCATTCACGTTCAAAATTATGCATGTGAGAACGATGCAGAACGTTAAAACCGTCCGTAATGAATAGATAAAAAAAAACAATTCAAACATTAAATTAAATCAAAATAAGCCATGGCAGCAAAGAGTTGACCAGTCCCTACTGACGGCGCCCGTTCACGAACATAACGCATAGTTTAGCACCATTCACCTCAACCATTTTGAAGGGAGCTAAATCATAAATGATCCAACACATGCGCCACCATCAGCGAGACATTAGAGTGAGCATGACATACTCTCAGCCGCCAAGGCACATTCAAGTCAATGCAAGACGTACCCAGTAAATGGTAGCTTTATAGTATGTAACATAGTACTCACATACGTTCGGTACGGAGATTGAATTTATATAATGCAAAAATAGTATTTTAAAATCTTCAGCAGCTCCATGTAGGTAGGGTAGGCGTGTGTGAAGTATCTTCAAATGCTAATCAATTTATTAATGCGTCTTGTGGAGCAGGACCAGCGTTTAGCCAAGCATTTTTGTCAGCGATGTAATCCCCCAACTTATAATATGCTTGGCTGCATAGTGTGCGTTTTATGTAAAATTTCAATTTAGTTTCATTGAGTTGGAGAACATATGTGGAGAAGTATTTTATTGTAACATTTTAAACAGTACCCCATGAAGGAAGTGTCTGTCACCTCTTTTACTGAAAAGATTTAAATTTTTCCTTACGTACATGATGTTTTCATAGATATATTGACAAGGTACCGTCATGATATTAATATCTTTAAACAGTTCCCTTAGAGAATCGCGCCTGCGTAGGCCATATATTGCTCTGATGGCTCTTTTCTGCAGAATTAAAATAGACTCGATATCTGCAGCCCGTCCCCATAGTAAAATACCGTAAGACATGATACTATGAAAATAACTGAAATAGACCAGCTTTGCGGTATCTACATTAGTAAATTGACGGATTGTTCTTACAGCATATGCTGCTGAACTTAGCTGTCCTGCAAGAGATGTTATATGAGGACCCCATTGCATCCTTGAGTCGAGCGTTACTCCCAGGAAAACAGTTTTATCGACGAATTCTAGTTTCTCTTTATTCAATACTATGTCACAATCACTACTTTTAACATTCGGTAAAGCAAATCTTATGCATTTAGTTTTTTTCCCATTTAATACTAAATTATTAGCAGTGAACCAATTTTGCACTTGCAGTCGGGCGTTATATACGTCGTCAAGATTTGATGCACGTCTATTTATCTTGAAAATTAAGGAAGTATCGTCAGCAAATAACACTATTTGTGGTTGGTTTTTAATAAATGGGGCAGGTCATTTATGTATACTAAAAAGAGGAAAGGACCTAATATCGAGCCTTGTGGAACGCCCATTTTTACTTGTAAACCAAGTGAATTGACACCATTTATTTGAACTTTTTGTTGTCTATCATGTAAATCAGATTTTATTAAGCTGAACGCAAGTTTACCTAGTCCGTAATGCTCAAGTTTCAAGAGTAAAGTTTTGTGATTAACGCAATCAAATGCCTTGGAGAGGTCACAAAAGATTCCTATGGCATCTTGGGCTTCCTCCCACGCTGAAAATATGTGTTTTAACAAAGTGACACCGGCGTCAGTCGTACAACGTCCTTTGGTGAAGCCATATTGCTGATCGTGTAAGATTTTGTTGTTGTTAAAATGATTAAGCATTTGATTGAGCATTATCTTTTCGAATACTTTGCTGAATACCGGCAACACGGATACTGGTCTATAATTATTGGTGTCTTTGCTGTCCCCAGATTAAAAAAGTGGAACAAACTTACTATATTTCATTAAATCTGGGAAGACTCCTTGATCTACACACAAATTAAACACTAAAGCTAAGTTTGGCGATATAGTCTCGATTATGGATGTACAAACTTTGATAGACATTCCCCATAGATCTTCTGTCAATTTGATTTTGATTTATCGAAAAGTTTTTATAACTATCATAGGGTTAATATGTCTAAACTGAAACTCAACCGGGCAGCCTGGAACGTTCGCTCTTAGTAACTCAAGTGATACGTCCGGTGAGGAATTTAAGGCTTCCGTTATTTTTGATGGTATATTAGTAAAAAAAATTACAAATTCTTGAGCTACTTCTAAATTAGAGCATATGGCACCACGTGAAGACCCCAATGTGTAATCAGTGTTTCGTTTTTTATTCCTACTAATTTCGTTATTTATAATTTTCCAAGTAAGTTATTATCAGTAACAAACATAATAACACTGATTATGTTTAGACTGTCTGCCTCGGCTCGATCTACTTCTGGTACCCGTACCCTAACACTGGCCCCTATTTTTGCAACCGGAAAGTGTTGGATCGTTTTAACATTTTTTCAGCTTGTTTCTGGAGACTTGCAAAACCTCGCACTTCTTGAATTTTTTCGGAAGTGGTGGGGATTGATGAGACAGCCTCTTTATTCGATATCTTGGCTTTCCGGCTCGATCATTATTTCTTCCCTATTGACATTTTGTTTAGGATCCCCCGGATTTCCGTTATTTTTGAAAATGTATTACATTTATCGGTACTAAGGTTACATTATTAATAATCACCGATAAATGTGATTAATTTCTTACTTTTACCTCGACTTTCGGTAATTATTTATATAGACAATTATTAATCATTTTCAATTAATCACACTTACCGTAAAATATATTATATACAGGGTGACTCTGATTTATAGCCACGATCATCAACATCACTGTTATTATCGTTGCTATAAGGTTGCTGTCAGAGATAAAATAACTCGATCAATATAAAAAGCAAAAAAGGTTAGTTCCGTACATATACGGGTGACAGAGAAACTCGACGTGTTCCTTCCAGGGCGTGATAGTGTGAACCTCTTGCAACAATTAAGCACCCCATAAAGCCTAGGCGAAAATTCATGGAATCCGGGAAAAACCGATTTTCATAAAATTTTGAAAATTTCCCAGAAATCGTCACTAAATATCACTTATGTCTAAATTCTCTAATTGAATGGCTTTCATAGCTATTCCATTGGCTACCTAATACTTTAACACACCTATTGATGTAACCAAATTTTCTAAAATATCAAACAGTTAAAAGTTAAAGTAAGAAGTTTATTAACTATTTTCAAAAATTATCTACCTATGTACACGAACTTTGACACCAGTTATGTCAAAAGTTTACTATGACACTAAGCGTACAAATTACGGGGAAGACATCTTCATTTAATCAGCTATGCAACGAGATACAAAAGTTTCATAAATGTTTAAAGGTGCCGATGAAACAGTCAATAATGTTGGCAAAGGTCGAATTTGCAAATTGTTTAAATATTTTAAAAGTATGTGATAATCGAATTAATTAACTGGTTTATGTTATCCCTTTGCCTCCGCTCCGCAAGTTAAGACCACACTTTCAAGTGGTAAGTATTACTCGCAGTCGATGAGCTAATCACCGATCACTTGTCGTTTAGTTCGCGTATTTTACCCTGATTTTTAAACTACTGCGCACGTATAAACGCTTAAATTTTAAACATACTTCGGTTTTTTAAGCTTTTGACCAATAATCTTTTATTTATCATGTCATTAACCTGCAATGTGGTAGACTCTTCACATCATATTTGGTCGTTTAGAGAAAGATCAAGAAAAAGCATTGCCTTAATCTTTGACGACGGATTGATGATTTTTGTTATTAGTAGAAAAGAGTTCGCTGCTGCCAACTTTATGCCTAAGACAACTTTTTACAAAGTAATGGTCCAACCCAATCAATTAAGTCAATCTATCGCAATTCACAGCTGGACCTTGACCTCTCCCGAGCTACTTGCATGACATAAAATGATGTGCTTCACAAGCCCCTTAAGAAATTATGAATGTGGTTGCTGTTGGTTACTTAGAGCATCTTAACTCGTCTGGTACTGCCTGTGCACGTTTTAGTAAACAGTTATTTCTTTTACAGAAGTCTCAAAGTTTATGTTTATTATAGAATTAAGAGTTTGTACGTGCACAGCAGCTTAATCACACGCGAACCAAGCGACAAGTGATCAGAGATTAGCTCATCAACTACGAGTAATACTAACCACTCGAAAGTGGCGTCTCAGCTTGCCACCTGGTTGCGACGTTCTAGCTTTATGACGTAGAAATGATTGCTGGGTGGTGAGGAGGTAAAGGGATAACATAAACCAGTTAATTAATTCGATAATCACATCATTTTAAAATATTTCAAGAATTTGCAAATTCGACCTTTGCCAACATTATCGACTGTTTCATCGGCACTTTTAAACATTTATGAAACTTTTGTACCTCGTTGCATAGCTGATTAATTAAATGAAGATGTCTTCCCTGTAATTTGTATGTTTAGTGTCATAGTAAAATTTTGAGATAACTGGTGTAAAGTATTTATAGCTATGACAGCCACTCAATTAGAGAATTTAGAGATAAGTGATATTTAGTGACGAATTCTGGGAAATTTTCAAAAAAACATGAAAATCGGTTTTTCTCGGATTCCATGAATTTTCGCCTAGGCTTTATGGGGTGCTTAATTGTTGCAAATGGGTCACACTATCGCGCCCTGGAAGGAACACGTCGAGTTTCTCTGTCACCCGTATATGTACGGAACTAACCTTTTTTGCTTTTTATATTGATCGAGTTATTTTGTCTCTGACAGAAGAAAAAGAAAGAAAGAAAGAAAAAGAAAGAAAATGCATTTATTTGCGGCAAACATGACGCATGAAAAAAGGACTTAGCACACAAAAAAACAAGTTGGGGGTAAACATGCGTCACATTCACGCAAAACGGCCATCGCTCAGCATAATGCTAAGACCCTATACGAGACAGAGCCCAAGCGCTGGTTTTCAGCGGCAACCTGGCAACCTTATAGCAACGATAACAACAGTGATATTGATGATCGTGGCTATAAATCAGAGTTAAAATAACTGTGAACGAACGTAATCTGCGACAGTTTTAAAGTAAATGAGGGATTACAGAAACACGCGGTGTTGTTCGGCGGGCTTATATGAAATGCTATTTAACCTGGGGATGTATTTAGTTGAGCATGGACTTTCATGTAATGAAACAAACATGACATGTATACGTGCCTACAGTGTACACTCACGATATCTACTTACGCAAAATGTGATTCTAGGTAGTAGGTGAGGTACCTACCTATAGTACACACGGCTACAGTTACACATTTATACATTTATACAATTAATTTAATGAATTCGAAACTCGTTTGGTCTATTTAGCGGTCAAAAGTAACAAACTCCGAGTTGTCACTGCGAAATTCCTCATGAAAAACCCAATATTAATTGACCTGAGAATCGACAGACGCGCTTGCATACAAGGAAAATGATATTAAGTGTAAGAATCATTCACATGTTTGAGTCATCTAGTTAGTTGTGTGTAGAACACTGTGCTGTGCAGTCGCAGTTTATTATTGTGCAATAAAACAACACTATGGGATTCATTACTAAAATCTGGGAGAGTGTCTTCAATAGTCATGCATACGACACACCCGTACACACCGTGAGGCCAGTCCACGGAAGGCCTACCAGGAGGCCTATCATGAGGCCTACGTCGACACCGCCACTTGGAGCGCACTGGACCTCAAAGCCGCCCGACATCAAGGTATGCGCGAACATCTACTATTAACTCGACTAGTCGATAAGTTATTGAGCCAACCAGCAATTTTGCCCTGCATATAATCAAACCTTATATCTCAAAAAAGCTGGGTAAACGATGTATAAAGGTTTTGGTGGTGATTGGTTGTTGTGTAAAAGCGTTTGACAATAAATTTTGGCTCTATAAGTTTATACAGCAAAACCGACATATTAGGAATTGATGTAAAGGTTTACTTCGCGACTTTGTATATCTGTTATAGTCAGGTGTTATAGCAACCTCCAATGTGACTAGTATACAACGATAGAACTTTATAACAGTGTTTACTGTCGCCCAAATGCGCCTGATTTACGCAATAAAGGTTATGGATGAACTATAATGGGTCTTTCGTTATAGTAGAGACGAAAACTCAAGAATTGGGGATATATTGTGATATTGTGGGTTTTTAGATCGTCGTTACAGTACATAGTACTATAGTTGCCACAATAAGTCTACAACAGAGTGATTTGGTGATATAGCGGAGTTTCAAATTACATTTATGTAGCTTAAATTGCCATATAAAGGTGTTTTAATGCTCGTTATAGTCGTAGTGGTAAACTTATCACAAATACACTTTTTTAGAACAGGATTGTTTTTTTATAACTGTCAGAGTCCCTCTATTACACAATAGTACTATAACGGAAATCCTTTCTCTTTTAAAACATAATTACTGTATATAAAGGTAGGCTGGCAATGCTTTTAAATGATAATTCTGTTTTGTAAAGACATTTCTATCGCTCTTCTACTACAATATTAACATTTTGATTCAGCTTAATTAATGCGACAACTTACATATATTTTGTATAAATTACGAAACATGGATTTAGAAGCTTGGAAGAGATTCAAACGCAGTGGGACTTATGGACGAGAAGTGAAAAGACAATATGAGGAAACAACGTCGCACAGGAGAAGCTCAAAAGGAACCTTACTTCCATGTAATGGTGGTTGTAATCTGTCATAACGAGTGCTATAGTAGAGTTCAGGAAGCTGGAAGTATGTTTATGATTTAAAATTCGTAATTGTTTTAGTAAAAGCTCAATAATTCGAGGGGGGCATTCAAATATTGTCGTAAATCCGTACATAGTTTAACAGTAAAATTACAGTCGCACGTCATTTTCCCCGTAAGAGACGATTAATTTAATTACAAAATAATATCTAACTCAACGATATATCCTCGTATTCCCTTTTTATTATCTTTTTCTCTTCAAAAACAGAGATACGGCAGCGGCGTGAACGTCATCAAATAGAGATTGCGTTACTGTTACATCAACTGTATTAAGCCAAAATTGTCATGCCTAATACCGCTACAGATGTCCTTTAAAACTGAATGGCGCCACACATAATTGCGCCACTTTCTTTGTAGGCGCACCGTCTTTGGCCTTTTATTTGACCACCGATTAGTTTTTACAAAACGTTCTATGGTCTTTTATACAACTAACTTTTGCTGGTTGATGAGAGGTATAATTATTACAAATATGATGGAACATCAATATTCATCATCAACATCATCGAGGTCAGCAGGTCCATTTCGCAATAATAAAAATAAAAACAAAGCTAATGAATATTCCAACCACAAATACAAAACAGGAATATTTTTACAGTTAACCAAATACTCAGCAACCGAATAGTAGGCCAATATCCTTGACCAGTGGTTAAAACTACCTACTATAAAACTACCTACTATAAAACTACCTACTATAAAACTACCTACTATAAAACTACCTACTATAAAACTACCTACTATAAAACTACCTACTATAAAACTACCTACTATAAAACTACCTACTATAAAACTACCTACTATAAAACTACCTACTATAAAACTACCTACTATAAAACTACCTACTATAAAATTACCTACTATAAAACTACCTACTATAAAACTACCTACTATAAAACTACCTACTATAAAACTACCTACTATAAAACTACCTACTATAAAACTACCTACTATAAAACTACCTACTATAAAACTACCTACTATAAAATACGAAAACGTACAAAATAGTTACTATACTATACGTAGTTACTATTTCATTCATAGGTTGATTGATAAAATGATATGCCAAATAAAACCACAATACTTTGTAATTTTTTGGTAATTCATATTATTTTTAATCTTGCAAATTATAAAAAGATCTATATTTTCAAAGTTACCAATTTATATATATTATGATGGAAAAGTCTAAAGTACTTAGTATTTATTGATAATAAAAAATAAACTACTAGCGTCCGTGGCCTGGCTGCGCTTCCGTGACCTCTTTGGAAAAACCGAAAGTTTTGTCTGTGCAATTATGAATGAAGTTATGATGACGAACATTTACCGGAAATTTATTGTGAAAGACGGCACGGTTGGCATATTATTTCCGGGTGGTCTCGTATAGCTAAAGGAGAGTACTTGCAGAGACACAACCGTATAGCCAGGACGATCCATCAGCAGCTTGCTCTGACATACAGCCTTGTGGCAACGGAGGTGCCGTACTACAGGTAGGTATGTGCCCGACGCAGTTCTCGAAAATGGAAATATCACATTGTACTGAAATTGATCCATCATCCCTGACAGGACTACTGTTGCCAATAAACCTGATATAGCTGGTGGTGGATCGATCAGAGCGGCGCGCAATGATTCTTGACATAACCGTCCTGCATGATGAGAACCTCGTGAAAGCCCAGAAAGATAAACAAATCAAGTATCTTGACGTTGATCGGGAGATTGTCGACATGTGGGATGTGGACTAAGCGATCATTGTGCCGACAGTCGTGACAGTCAATGGGTTAATAGCCAAGAGTCTCGACCAACACCTGAGGAGGCTCACGTTGGCTCGCATTGTTAGGAGGTCTCTCTCTCTGGAACCCTGACCGCCGGCAGCTTGGAACCTGTTTCCGATACCGATGGCCTACTATTTTTTATATTTTTAAATGTTTTATATTCTAATATTTAAAAAATATAATTTATAGGTATGTATTTAATAAAATAAAAAAAATAAAAATATAATTTATTTATATCACATTTACAACAGATATCTTAACAATTAAAATAGAGCACAGTTGTTTATCAGTTCCGTTTCAGTTCATAATCTAACATTCCGACAGATACTGTTGGAAGTCGTTGTAGAAATACGAAACGCTTTGAGAACGAGTGTCACTTGTGGAGGCGCTCAGATATCCGGCTTCTGGTATCCGACCTAATAACTATCCGTTTCATTCAACAACCTATTTAACCAACAACCTATTTTTTACGAGTACATGTTTTGAATTTGTGCAGACCGAGCCACCTTTAGACCCTTCAGACGCAGTAGCTGCCAGGGAGTCGGCCCTAGCCTTCAGCATGGAGAAGGTCCTGTGGGTGTTTCTGAGTGGCTTTGGGGTTATGGTGCTGATAGCGATCTTCATGAAGTTAGGAGGACCTATTCGCAGAGGTATGTTGAATGCAGTTCTACACCTTGGCTTCTACGGGGTAATTGCGTAACACACTATCAGTAACAATGGGTTTTATTTCGACAGTTCAACAACATTCATTGCGTTATTAACGTTGCCGAGCAGACAAATTTTTCGAACATAATTATAAAGCAATGGATTAGCAATATCCTTCAAAATGATTCAGATTGAGATAGATAGCATGTTATACAATTAGGGTGCGGTTCTTACCACCACAAAACGATCAAGCCTTTGTAATATTAAACAAAGCATCCCATCGATCGCAAATATCCGACCGATGACTGTTCACCACGTTAGGCCATGTGCCACGACAGACTGTCCGCGTGGGGGTCTGTTTCTGGAAAAATCGTGACGCGTGATTTTATTGTGTATGTTTTGTAAGGATAATTTCATAAATCGAAATAATATATCATCTTTTTATTGCAGTAAGAAGACAACTGTCGCACGGAAGGCTTGCACAAAATGACGTGATTACCGCTACTCGTACGTGTTACAAAATTACTCAAACCGTTCGCTATTTTTGTACTTATAACTACTAAATAGTATATTATTCACTAATAAATCAGTGTCTTAATGTCGTGGGCGCTATTTTAAATCCTGAACGCAACGAAGGCTTCTAGGAGCTCTGAGTTAACTTCTGAGCGAATCGAGGGAGTTAAGACTAGAATCCTGAGTGCAGTGTAGGATTTAAGCTCGCCCAAGACGAAGACACCTTTATCTTTATAAGAGAATACTCTGCTTTTCGCACCTACTGCGAGGTAATAAAAACCAATTCGATTATCGAATTAGTAGTTTATGAAACTGCGATATAACCGGGGAATACCCAGTTATATGCAGTGTCTATTCTATTCTATTTTTCTCTATGGCAATGGTGCCAATGTCGACAATTCTGCCAATGTCAGATGTGATATGAGAAAACGTGTAGAAAAAAAAAAAAAAAAAAGAGAAAAAATATGTGTCGTGTCATACACTATTTACCGAACTTCGTGACAGGACGGGGTTATGTTTTTATGTGTACTTAACTATGTATCTTTGTATGTGGAATTCCTTATAACCTGGAAGAATTCCTAACGGCTGGATGGATTTTGATACATGAGGATATAATATCGACTTGATTGGGTCGTGCGAAGGTTATAGGCTAGGTTTAGTTTTTATAAAATCTAAATGGCGGATTTTACGACAGCAAATTCTGTGTGAAAAAAAAATTGCACCATTACTATGTGGGGTATCAAAATAAAGGGCTCGAGGAGACGATCTAAAAATAAGACACAATAAAGGATTAAAATAAAATGACATAATCAAAACCCGATTGCAACTAAGATTTAAAATTTGGTCATTTTTCAAGCAGTCTGCTGCAGTTGGTGGCATCAAATCTGAGATTTAACTAAAATATTTGAAGATTTTACTTACTGACTGGTGGGGGGTTTTTTTTTTCATTCTAAAGTCATGTATGTGTTTTCATAAAAACACAATCTATGATATCGTCAATAGAGCGTTCGCCCAAATCTAACATTCTAACTCGGGGTCGACCTGTATATTATGTACTTAATAGAAAAAACTTCTTATTTTGTTTGTTAATATTTCCATACGACTTTCTCAGTTGACGTTCCAAATTTAAATCACATTAACAACCAGCGAGCGGGTCACAATGAAATTCAGTAGGTACAATATTTATGCCCGGCTAGAGCCTAGGGCTTAAATGACTTGCAATAGGTTAGGTTTGCATGACATATAACTTGACGTTAGCGAGCTGGTGGTGTGAAAAAAGTATTACAGACCTACAATTATTTTTACCAATTTTGTTTTGTAAACGTTTACAGTAATGTGTAACATATATTCCAACCAATACTAAGATTACTTTCGGCCGTAACCCTATCCAATCCAATAGATTAAAGTTTCAATTTTCAATATTTCAGTACGCCCCCACAACGGTAACTCGGACACGGCCTCTCTACTCCGCCCCAGCGCCGACCTGCCGCCCCCCTACTGCGCGTGCGTGCGCGCCGGCGCCGGCGCCGAGCGCGACGAGGAGCCTCCGCCGCCCTTCTCCGCCTGCTTCACTAACCCTAAAGATGCAGAACCACAAGTACACCTACGACGACAGAACGATCTTATTGAAAACAGACTGAGAGTTGAGTCCGTGCTCTTGAATAACTCTAAAAGTGTCGCCCCGGGGATGAGAACAGAACTAGTATTAGACAACGGAAGGATACTAGAGAGGCTGAAATGAGATCTGAATAGTAATAATAATGAGACAGGCAGGAGTCGCCAGTAATAATAACGTAGAAGAGCAGAGTAGGTACTAGGCATGCAGACTGTAAAAACACAGCTGCTTTAATTGATGAAGCGGCTTGTCTGAATACACAAGTACCTATTGAGTAACACAATACAAGAAAAAAGTCAATACTCAATAGGTAGGTACTAGGTTTGTGAGATAGAATCAACCAAGAGTATTCGTTTCAGAATGATGTGAATTTCGAAACACTCAACTGAGTGATAGCTGATGAGTCATAAGATTTAATAACAAGACTATATTGTGACATTGTATGATGATCTATTGTATGTTACGATGTCTGTCATTAGGCCCTTATTGTTATGTGTGTATTTATAACATCAGCTTTTGATCTCAGTTTAACTGTAGATTCCTTACTATTAAAAACTATTTGCATTGTCATCAAAACAATAAAATTTAATTTTTTATTTGTGATTATTTACATAGCAGCTCCTCGTACTGACTGGGAACTGGCCGTCTTAAATATAGGTATTATGTATTCAATATTTAAGACGGCCCAGTTTCCTCTTTGTTTTGTATGAATTAATGTTCCGAAAAATTTACTCATCATAATATCATCGATAAAATTGAGGGATTTCCAGCCATATATTTTTTTTTAGCCTACTTTGTGTCCCACTGCTGGGCAAAGGCCTCCCCTTGTTTTTCTCAAACCTCCCTGCCTGTTGCGATCTCTCGTCATGTTGGCTGCAAATGTTACCACATCGTCGCACCACCTTCGCCGTGGTCTACCTCGGCGATCTAATAATAATCATTATAAATAGATTTATTAAAAACACAGGTAATAGTCGAAGTGCTTTATTAATACAACTAAAACAACTTATTCTTAAAGTTTTAAATAAATAATTTCTAACAATAAGTAGTTGTAATCTTTTAAAATAATGTATTTTGAGAACCATGCTCTCTCAAACTTGTCTTTATTCATCACTTGCAGCTTCAGACGGCAAATTGCTAAGAATGGCTGATATTCAATTTCAACGATAAAGAAACATCTAATTTCAGCATGTTCAATAAGTAAGTCGAAGAAAGCATGGTTGTGTTAATAGTTACAATCTTTACAAATTATAAATGCAAATTGAGCTTCAATACATTTCCTCTATTGTCTAAAGTATTAACGAGTATTTCTACAGGGAGAACCTAATTATTATATTTCTTTTTAATTAACTATAAATAAAGAAACGGGAAATGAATAGATGGTGAAATATTAGTATGAACGACAATCTACTTGAAACTCTGTCCCAGAGGTATAACAATGTGTGTATTTTATAAAAATTAAAGAAAATTGTAAAATGTTGACTGAACACTAACTTATTGTATAGTCTACATTGATAAGAGATCTCGCCTCCCATTCCTATATATTTTGGTACGAACCTACTTACGTAATATTTTATTTAGATACAGTCTTAATTTCACAACGTTAAGTAGCAATAGCACCCGAGTTAACATTTAACATACTTATTACACAACGCTCTAGGAATACATACATTTATAATTAAGTTTCAATAAATAATTTAACGATAAGAGTGTGAGAAACTAAAATAATCTACACTGAACATTTCGATAGGGCTTAGCACCAGCTTCCCATAGCACCTACATGTGGGTGATAAATACAAAATCAAGTTCTGAAGAAGGTCCATTAAAGCGTGACCAATATAATTTGGAAAACAAAAAGTTTAAAAATAATCTCATTTTGCGGACTCGTTAATGAAAAATATGAAATACTAGCTTTTGCTTATACAGATGATTTTTTTATGACGTCTGAAGTTTTAGAGATGAAGCTATAATCTTGTCCGTGTGCATTTCTAAATGACATTATAATACTTGCAGCGTGTGTTAGCCATTTCCTTACAGCTCATTGTTCTGACGACGACGCACGTACCTCGCGAAGTAGTCTGGTCTCCAGCACTTGCAAGACCCGGGGACCAGGAACCAGTCGTAGTAGAGACGAACCTGAAAATGAAAGATGATGTATGTTCCTGATATAGAATAGGGATTTAGAAAGTACCTAATCATAAGTTGGGAAGGTATCTCACCTTTTTATTACTCTTTGATAGTGACAATAGTTTAGTTTATTTCGCAGGCAGATCAAAGAAGAGATGGAGGGATTGTGTGGCAGGTGTAATGGATGGAAGGGTATTGAATCATGAGATGAAGGATTTAAATGGTCATAGGGGCAGGAAGCTGATGAGCAAAAATATTTTGTTATATTACTTCAGAGATCAATGATCAACGATACAAGCGAATACATCGAAAACGATCTTCAGTAATTGTGTTTTATAATTAGTGTGTTTGAGTTGTTATTAGTGTTGTTTAATTAAAGTGTATTTTTTTGGTAATTTATATCGGCAGTTTTTATTGTCACGAACCCGAAGCTCGTAACAGTATTTTTGAAGTGAAAACTTCTTTAGCGGCGTTGTGCACTTTTTTTGTGATGGGTAAAAAATGTTAAACTCGCGTCAGGACACGTGACTTGATCGAAAATTCGTAGGATCGAGCTCGCGTCAGGACACGTGACCTGATCGAAAATTCGTAAGACAGAGCTCTTGTCAGGACACGACCTGATCGAAAATTCGTAAGACGGAGGGAGAGTACCGCATTCCAAAATATCAAAAATGCGCAACGTTAATATTCAAGTGTTCACTTCTGCCGGCACTCCCGGCGTGCAACCCGTTTTTATTTTTTATATCGAAACAGCTGGAAGTCATGGGGAGAGCCTTTGTCCAGCAGTGGGATGATGCAGACTAACAGTAACAGTGAAGTGATTCCAATATCCTATTTACAGAATAAAAATAATCATTTCATTAGTGTTTAAATAGTGGATGAATAGTGTGTTACCTGATAGCATCCCATCTCGTCATGTCCGTCGCAGTGCGGCTTGTCGGTGCTGCTCTCGGGCTCCGGTTGCTGGCCGGCGCGGTTCTGTAGGTACTGCTCATAGTCCTGACACGGGACAGAAACACATTGGAACTGATCATGAAGGACTATTGGACTAAGCGGCCTCTGGATTTGTGCCCGGATAATGGCAGTAGACTCACCCCCTATCACATGGGAGGTAGGAGCATACACCTCTGTATATAAATGTAAAATGTAAA
The DNA here is from genome assembly GCA_947507525.1 of Apamea epomidion. Classification (NCBI taxonomy): domain Eukaryota; kingdom Metazoa; phylum Arthropoda; class Insecta; order Lepidoptera; family Noctuidae; genus Apamea; species Apamea epomidion. Next base: position 17,491,537 of record OX382245.1, on the reverse strand, counting down.
AAAAAAAAACTAAAAGCTTAAAGAATTAAATGCTAAATAAAAATCATAAGAAAAAGATATTGAATGTATTAGTAGTATTTTTAACTAGGCCAAAGTACATACAAAGTGCGGTTGCTGACCGTATGGGACTTAAAACATAAATGGTGGAATTTGGGTGAACACGTCGAAGTGAGGCGTCATGCTATGTGTGCAGTATGCTACGTGTGCAGTACGCTACGTGTGCAGTACGCTACGTGTGCAGTACGCTACGTGTGCAGTACGCTATATGTGCAGTACGCTCCGTGTGAAGTACGTACCTGCACGTGCTTGTTCTGTCGCGGCGGGTAGTGCAGCTCGGCCACCAACAGCGACACCCAGCGCGGCGAGCTCAGGCAGCCGCCGTCCAGGTAGTGGCAGCGCGACTGCATGCATCTGCACCGGGAGGGAGCGAGTGGGAATATCAATCTACATATAAATATGTGGCCTGGAACTATTTGGGGGACGTCTTTGTCTTCGTTGCCACTAGTACCATTAACAGTTCCATGATGGAACTACTGATGTTTTTTTTAATCACTAGTTCCATTTTAAAAGAATCTGAAAATAATGGAACTAATGTTGATTTTGTTATCACTAGTTCCACATTATTATTTTAGGCACTTGTGAAATTTTTAAGGGTGTAAAAACACTAGAGGTAAAAACTCTTAGTTTTTATAATAATTTTATTCAATAAAATCAACAAATATTTATTTTTTCATTTATGATTCGATATCAGTATGGATATAAAAGAATCATCTTTGTAAAGAAGGACGGAAAGTCAATCCCAGGATGCCCGATATCTCAGATGGGATAGCGTTTGGACCAGTTCAAATCCTTCTTGGAAGGCGAATTGTTTTCCATCCCCCCTTATCTTTGAAATCATCTCTATTCATTACAGTACGCGCTCAACATATTTTATCTAAAAAATGACCATGTAAATCCTGTAGGCTGTACCTGAACTGTAGTGATCAATGAGTATGAATATCAGTACATTGACAGTTGGCTCAGGAGTCACGTAAACCACTGTAGATCCAATCTGGTATCATCGACTCCTTCATAATATCTAATTACAACGCTACAAGGTAATTTAGGCACGTGGGTAAAATTAGAACTAACGTCGCCATCTTGTTTTGTTAATAAAATATCGGTGACACAATTTCACAAATATTTACCAACAACGTCCTCATGTCAATATCATTCAGGCGCAAAAATATCCTTGTAGCACTCTTACTTCAGAACCTACCTGGTAACCTCAACGGTCTGCGTGAAGTAGCCCTCGTAGGGTATCTGCACGACGTAGCGCCACACTCCCTGGTAGTTGCGCGCGAACACCGGCGTGGCGTACTCCACGCGCGCCGGGCACGGCGTGGGCGGGCCCTGCGGCGACACGAGAGTACAGTACCGACACTACCGACACAACCGACGTCACAGAGCACACATTCAATTCATTTTCCACTCAAACATTTTCTACAATGTTTTCTAAAAGTTACCATTTTGTAGCGTTCCATACCTAGACATTTACGTAGTTATGCCGTTAAGTACCCGGAAAGCCACATGTGCAGAAGAAATCATTGCCAAACTACATTGTCTTCAACGTAGTCTTTAATCTTGTAATATGCTTTTTTGTTAAGGACACGTTTGATGAGGGTTTTGAACTTTCCATTGCTAATGTTTGTTTTAAAAGCAGATGCTGTATTGCTGTTTTTAAGAAATGACTTGCTAGGTAGTTTTAGCTAATCTAAAGGGGCCCACCGACCATAGATACTTCGACCCTGGGTGCACACATTTAAATAATACCGTTAGGTATCACAATTTCATTTTTACTACGTGTATTTATATTATGGAAATCGTTTCTAATTTTGAATAATATTAGATACTGAATTGAACAGCTGTGAATACAGGCAGTGCCAGGACACCTTGTGATCACTATTTGGACCGATAACACATTCGTCTATAATTATATTTTTCATATTTTTATTATGATGTTTGAGGAGTTCTGTTAATACTGCTCACCTCATATCTGTGTTGTGCCGAATGTTGCGTGGCTGCACCGTGTGGCTGTGGGCCGGGGTCCTCGCGCCGTTCCACGCCTGCACTCGACTCGCTGTCGCCGTTAATAGCACGGTATAGCATGCAGAACCTGTGAGAAAAAATTAAATATTAATTACGTTTTAATAAACTTGAATGCATTTTAACTAAGGTTTAAAAATGTACGGATATCTTTAACCTTTAGTAGGTTCCCAAAGAGATGATATGTAAATGTAAGTACAGCCATCGGGGGCACCCCGGTCAGGCAACGTCTTGCTGATTTGCTATACCACGAGGTATTGATATTTACCACGGCATCAGCTATTTTCACAAAAAAAAAGATTATGTTGTTGTTAGTAACTTGAAACGAAACGTATTTGCAATATTTGACATTGACAATTCATCAGTTGATGAGTTGACAGTTGACACTGGTTGACAGTTGACACTTCACGTTTCATGTTTAGAGGTTAGAAATTTAGAATTGTATTTCCGTGTATAACTGCACATAAATGTTTTCTCTACACATTGTTGCATTAAAATGTCTTCAGCATTAGTGCGACAGGCTCTGGAACTCGTCGACCAAGAAGGTACAACAAAAACTTTACTATTTCGTCCATAAGTTTTTAAGTTTTCGGGAGTATTTTTTCAATGTTGTTGATGTTTCGTAGACAGTGGCGAGGCGAAGCGTGGATCTCGGAGAACTCGGCCACGACACGCGGGTCAAGGTTCGTCCAAACTTCACCGACTTACTTTGATACATATCGTTAAGTATTACGTCACACGGCCGGGCCGCAGCACTCGTCGTGTGTCGCGACTTTATAGCGCCTATTACATCGATTAGACTCGCCGGTTTTATTGTCCATTTTATTACTAACGGTTCTTTCTTACATAACGTAAGCGACGCATTGCATGCTTGGTCAATTTATTATTATTCCTCAAGCGATTTATTAACTGAAGTACTGTTGCGTGTAGATCACAGGCATCAGTTCAAGAGTAAGAGTAAGAAGCCGAAGGCGCCGCTGAAGTCCAAGGAGCAGATAACTGAGGAGAACGTCAACAAGTTGCTGAAGCTCAGCAAACCCGTGGCACACAGCAGTGTGGCTGACAAGGTACAATATCCAAGTACTCTAGTACTGACAAGGTACAATATCCAAGTACTCTAGTACTGACAAGGTACAATATCCAAGTACTCTAGTACTGACAAGGTACAATATCCAAGTACTCTAGTACTGACAAGGTACAATATCCAAGTACTCTAGTACTGACAAGGTACAATATCCAAGTACTCTAGTACTTCACTACTTTATGGTATTTTATTCATATGTTTATTTGCGTTTTCCTAATGTTAACAAGATTGCACAATGGCTTAAAGCTAATGAGGTACAATTACATACCCTGTAGGACAAAGCTAAAAGTAAAAATAAAAGTAAAATCAGTAAAAAAAAAAAATTAATAGTTATAAACATTAATTAAGTAAATTGTAACGTCTATTAATGTAGTACTTGAAACACAAGTGACAATCCATACTCGTATAGCAACAATAGGTAGCCACTTATACTTGCAAATGATATTCACTTCATGTGTAACACTGAGTAAATTGAAAAGTTCAAATATTGTTATGATTCTCTTGCTATGAAGTATTTGATGTTATTGTGGTTTATTGAATGTTTTCAAGTACACATTTATGTTCAGAATCATATCACCTACACATAAATATATAGCCACTTGAGTATGGGCCTCCACAACAATTTTTCCAGTAAGTGATTCTAGACTGCTTACATCCATGAATATGCTATTTTTCTGTTCTTATATTGGCTTAAATAATCAATTTAATCATTAGTCCAGAGGCTATTTTCATTATAAAGCCTACAGCAAATTGCTAATATCTATACTTAGAATAACGGTACTTGTAGACTCACTTATAACTATAATATTTGATAACAAACAATAGTTAAGCACTGTTACAAGTGATGCATCGCTACTTACACAATAAGATAGCACTACATCTGTGTGTGCGTGTGTGGTGTGACACGTATGGGAGGTGTGTGTCCACTTGCTACAGAAGCAGTGAGAGGTTCAATTGTGGTAGTAGTACTGTGGCTATTGTTGCAATGTAAACAAGACTCAATAAATAAGAACATTAGGTTTTTATGTTATCTATATTACTTTTTGGTAATTATTGTCATTGCCGCAGAATGCAAATAGTACAATTTTAGTTTATTCATGTACTTTGCAATAATATTTCAATTTAAAAAAGCATTTAAGAATACATAATTATAGTGAGTGTTATGATTACCATACTAAAACAGGACTCAGGCACTTTTAACAGGATATTATTACTATCACGCAACGGTGATGATTAATTAAAAGAATTGCATTATCCCCAAGTAAAATATTAACCACGTCATTAGGCATTTAATGTTTCTCATTAACAATAGTACACTACTATTTAAATGGTCAATTTTACTGTAAGTGCTGACACTAACACTTAATTGTGAAATGTCCTTTACAAGCTAGTTCACCTAGAATCGTGATGATGTTTGTTACATGGTTATGTTATTTGTAAAGCATATTAGAGTCCTGATTTTAATTATTAGGACAACTTATTCCCAAAACGTTGAAGGAAACAATGAGAAACTGGCATATCCTAAAACCAGAAATTTGAAGACACTTGACATCCACTAACCTGCTCTGGGCACGCTGGGGCACGCATAGTGGATTACGTCCAACTCCCTCACAGATAGGAGGCCTGTGTCCCAGCAGTGGGAACGTTATAGGCTGATTATGTTAAGCTTATTCTCATATTGTGCTGAGGCCCAGATGAAGCTGTAGTAAAAAATCAGCTGGTACCAATTTAATAAAAAAAATCTGTGGTTATCCGCAATTAGTTTTACTTTCAGCGGATAAGTTAGGGGTAAACATGGGCGGGAAGAGCGTGATTCCAGCGAGCCATCTACTTATACGTATTCGCGCTTAGGTCCACACAGGTGTAGGTGGACTACACAATGTCTTTCCTTTTAAGTGTTTTCCTGTAACTTCTTGTTTTCAGTGCGGCAGCCAGGTCTTTGGGGTGCCTTTCCAGTCTTTCCTGGTACCTTTTTGTGATGTTCTTGATCTCGTCCATGACAGAATTCATAGATAACTCCTTGTGTATTTCAGCGTTCGTGACAAGCCAAGGAACGCCACTAATTGACCTCAAAATATTTCGTTCTGCATTCTCTGTATGATGCTAATGCTTGAGTTACAGGCGCTGCCACAAAGTTGGATTCCATAAAGCTACACTGGTTTCAAGATCACTATATATATTAAAAGTTTTTTGTCGGTACTCAGTTTACTGTTTCGTGCCATGATCCAGTGTAAGTTCTTGTAACGGATATTAAGTTCGTTTCTCTTGGTCTTAAGATGTTTCTTCCACGTTAGACTCGGTCAAGATGTAACCCTAGGTATCTTACGCTTTCGTGATGAGATAGTGTTACATTCTCGAGATGTACTGGTGGACAGTCACCTTTTCGAAGCATAAATGTGACGTGGACTGATTTGCTTGCACTGGTCTTTATTCGCCACTTTTGTCGAGGCTCCCTTGCAGCATGTGTGAGGCCATAGCAGGATCTGTATGGCTTGCCAGTATTGTAGTGTCATCAGCAAATGTTGCTGTAGTATCTTCGTCAGCCTGCGGGAGATCTGCAGTGTATACTGTGTACAACACCGGTCCCAGTACCGACCCTTGCGGTACTCCAGCAGCTATATTGCAGAATCGTGACGTCACATCTGCTTCCTTCACTTGAATTTCCGACAAGTAGGATTTCATTAGTGAGTAGTACTGGTGGGGAAGGTCGATTTTCAGCCTGTATAACAGACCCTTATGTCAAACCTTATCAAAGGCCTGTTGGATGTCCAGAAACAATGAGGAACAATATAGCTTTTCTTCTAGGCTTATCCTGATCTTGTCGTAGACTCGATGGACTTGTTCAGTATTAGAATGCTCCTCTCTGAAGCCAAATTGGTGGTGGGGAATAATTTTCTCATTATTTAAAATTAGTGATATTCTGTACATCAATAGCTTTCCCAAGACTTTGGAGAGAATTGGCAGAAGGCTTATGGGTCTGTATGAAGATACTTCATTAGGAGGTTTACCTATCTTGTGTATCATTATGATTTGGGACACCTACGCCAGCGGAAAGTCCTGGATTCTCAAAACTGCATTAAAGAGTGATGTAAGAAAGACAATGGCTTTTCTGGGCAGCTGTTTCAGTATTTCTTTGGTGAGGAGATCGTACCCGGGAGCTTTCTTGTTTAAAAGATTTGTTATAAGCCGCCAGACTTCGCGTACTGTAATAGGGCGCGGGGGTGGCGACATTTGGAAATCTTGTTGTAGGACGCTATCAACTAGTTCCTCATTTGCCAAGTCTATGGCTGGATTTGGTGTAAAGACTTCTTCGAGGTGCCATGCAAATGCGTCTACTTTTTCCTGGGATGTTCGCGCCCATCCTGAGGTCTTAAGAGAAGGCCTAGCATTATGAGGCCTGTTATAATTTTTAGTGAATTTCCACAATGAACAATTCGTTGAAGCAGTGGCTGTTAGACTCCAGTTGGTGTTCCAACGTCTCATTGTTCCAATTGTATAGGATTTATTTCAGTTCTCCAGAGGCTTTATTAAATAAAGTTTTATCCGCTGGTAGCCTACTTTGATGCCAAATTCTTCGAAGTCAGCGTTTATCTAGTAGAGCATTTTTAATGACTAGTGGATAGTTACTCGTATTATGCCCATCTTTTATTTTGTTCTCCGGGGTATTGATCCAACAAGCTTCCTAAATAATTGTTGTTATATATTTTGTCGCCTCTTCTATATCATCCGGAGTTTTTAATGGTATATTTAGTTGTATGTTGTTGTCAATGTAATCTCTAAGGGATTCCCAGTCGGTGTGCTTGGATGTAAGCATTTTTACTGTTTCCGATTCTATCAGTATAGTGCTTATTGTTAATATAACTGGGGTGTGGTCCGAGGAGCTGTCGTAGCAGGATTCAGGCTTGAGGTAGTGCTTCGGTAGTCCTTTAAATACAAAGAAGTCAAGGAGGTCCGGGATTTTGTTAGAGTCCGTTGGCCAATACGTGGGTTCACAGGTGGAGGATACCAATAGGTGGCTACTGTCTACGCTTGTTTTAAGTTGTCTTCCTCGCGTTGTAGTGAGTTTAGAGCCCCAGCTAATATGTTTCGCGTTCCAGTCACCACCCGCAATGAAATGATTGCCGAGCTGGTGGAAGTATCGCGTGAACATATTTTCGTCTATTTTATGTTTAGGGGGGCAGTATAAAGCCGACACGTTAATGTAGCCTGTGCTATCCTCCACAGCAATTGGTGTTGCCTGAAGGTGTTCAGTTTTGTATTCTGGCATTAAATGATGTTTCACCTTCTTATGGACGATGACCGCTGTTCCACCAGCCCCAGTGCCATCCGGGTGGTTTGTCATATAGCATTGATGTTCTTTGAATTTGATATTTGTGTTGCGGGTACCATGAGCTTCAGCTACGAGAAGAATATCACTCTTGTGTTCAGCGATTAGAAGCTCAACCTCTTGTTTGTTGGGGGCTATCCCGTTAACGTTCCAGGTAGCTATTCTTAGAGCATTCATTTTGTAAGTCGATCGACGAGCTTGGTGATGAGACTTATTAGAGTACTCATTTCTTGGAAGATGCACTCAAACTTTTTGGTTTGTTTATGGAGTAATAATAATTATGGTATTTTAATAAATTTATATCTGACCTCTCCAAGTAGTCAATGACTTGCATGTACCTACAAAGTGTTTGCTTGTCTCAATGTCATTCTCAAATAGAGTAATGTTTAATTTTTTATAACATGATATGTATGACTTTTATTTAAGTTTTGTGATGATGTGAGATGTTTCGTACTTGATTGTATAATTGGTTTAGGTACTCATGAACTGAATGTCAAGATATGAAGATATTCCTATTGTTCTAGGCTATCACACAGATGTTAAATAAATAAACAACTGACAAAACTAAATCATGCACTTTACAAATCATTAAATCAACTGTAGTATTGACAGTTGTTTTAAGGATTTTTGGAACTTAAAATATCCTAACAATTAGTTTTTAATCTTGATAATAAACAGCTAATATAGTCATTAAAATCTGCCAATGGAATCAAATTATAGATATTTACTCTCATAGTAATAAAATATAGTTAGCGGTCTTATCCTCTTCAGTTACGCATTTCTGCAGATATTGATCTGAATACTGCTAAGTTTGATTGCAAACTTAATGATAAACAATACTATCTGTTAGGTAAAATGTGATCATCAACACGGGTTGGCGATTACACACTTAAGTCCGACCGACCCTGTGACAATCTCACCGTGAAAACAAAGTGAAGTTAGCTTAAGGTGAGCTGTCATTCCACCTGGTGGGTAGGAATTGACACTATTGACAGACGGTGAGATTGTTACACAGTAGATCAGCAGGTTTCCTCACGATGTTTTTTACTTCACTAATATCAGAAATGTTCCAGATATAAGTAAACTCGAAAAATACAAATTGGTATTTGCCCAGATTCGAACCGGAGGTATCACTGGGCCTGGGCACGCCACAATAGCGGCGATAAGTCCCCTCTTTGAGGAGTGGCTAGAGAGGCGCCACGGCGCCCTCACCTTCCGCCTGACGCAGGTCCTCACCGGACACGGTTGTTTCGGGAGGTTCCTGTTCAGGATAAAGCGGGAGGAAACGCCAGGGTGTCACCACTGTGTGGATCGCCCGGAGGACATGGTGGAGCATACGGTGGAGGTCTGCCCAGCTTGGGCGGGGCCCCGCCGTGTTCTCTTGTCGGCGATCGGCGGCGGCGATCTCTCGCGTCCGGCCTTGGTCCAGGCCATGGTACGGAGCGAGAGTGAATGGGAGGCCGTCACCTCCTGCGAAGCAGTAATGCTCGCAAAGGAGGAGACGGAGCGCGTGAGGGAGAGGCAATCTCTGCACCCTCACGCGCCTAGCCGCGCCTGCTAGCCGCGGCTAGGCGCGGGCTTGCGGGCGGCGAGCTATGGGCAGCTCGCCGCCCGGTAAGGACCAGGCCCGGGTCGACGGCGCGTTGTGTTCCACGCGCGCCTCAAAGAGCTGTCAGCACGAACTGACGGGGTCCGCTAGGGCCGATGCCGCCGGGGCTGCGGGTTGTTCGAAAGAGATACCGTGGCCCCTGGCACAGGCAACTGAAGGAACACGGGTGGGTTTTAGAAGAAATTTGAAGATTTCCCACCCAAAAAAAAAAATGGTATCACTGGGCCATCAAGACATGTTTAACTAACTTACAAAATGTAATTATTTTCCATTTGTTGGCAGATCGTGGAGCGCGCCATCAAGCGCAAACCACTCGCCGATACAATTGAAATCAAACCAGACGACCACAAGTCCATCCTATTCCCTGAAGGTGAAACGTTCGAAGACTTCGAGAAGGAACTCTTCTGCAGTTGAATCTAAGCTCTACCACTCAAACAGTAAGCTTCAATATCGCGTAACAGAACCGAAGGAAACTACAGCGAAATTTATGTTCAATTCGTTGTAGTTTAGGATTGAAATTGAAGTGATGCGTATATATGGACATACCTGATGCGCTGATTGGTCGACTGCTCCTGGTGTCAACCAGTGCGGTGTTTGTTCTGCTGTCCTTCTGGGTCAACTCTTACCCTTTTATAGACGAAGGTGAGTTTATTGTTTTATTTTAGCTTTAAGTACATTTCAAACACTTGTTTACGATGTTGTTTGCATTTATTTATCGACCTACCTGTGGGTGTACTCGTTGACGCCTGCAAATTAAGTTGTTTAAATTGCAAATTGCAAGGAACATACACGCATACATAAACTCACGCCTTTTCCACATGTGAGTAGGCAGAGACTACAGAACAGCAAGGAACATAAATATTATCGGGCTGATATTACGTAGCGCTTGACGTAAACATCGGTCGGGCGGAAATCCTGCAAGCGTAATTTTCGAGAAGCTGTGTGTTCAAGCTTGGGGATATTCAGACAGGCCATGTGACTTGACAGGTGTGACGTCACACTGTTAAGTGGCCCGTCATGCTAGCTCATCTAAAGGTTGACATATATGTTTGATCTTCCAGATTCGCAGGTTCACAGCGTAATCCCGGATCCACAGTGGTGTCTGTTGGGCTGCGGCGTGTTTGGTTTGCTGTTCGTCGGTGGCCTGATGTCTTTCACCCTCTACCACTTGCTCCCACATCTCTGACAGCGCGCGGCTCGCTCAGCTCTCTCCTGTGTCAGCTTCACTCGATCAAAGTAACTTTTGTTACGGCAGTCATGGTGCCGAATAGAAGCGACTGGTTTATAATCGGTATGTAAGCCTGATCACGTGATCCGTTTTCGAATCAAGTTGCATCGAGCGGTGCATTACTCTCCGTGTGTGGCGATACTTCATTGTGAAGTTCGGAAATAATATTCATAAGCGAATGCAATATTAACTTACACGTGTGTGTGTGTGTAATTCCGAAATCACAAGTGTTCTTAGTTAGTCGTATGAAATTGTTTTAACATGTCAAATCGAGGTAGTCGGTCTCAACTATCGAGTTCTCGAATTCCCGGACTGTATAAATGTATTTATCTGTTTGTGTTTGTCTTGTTTGTTTGTCATTTGGAAATGTTTCGCACTGTGTTTACGCCACACTTTTCTAGTGGAACTGAAACACATTAAGCTACATTAGGATATAGTAATTTATTTCAATTAGGCACATAAAAGGCACTTTTGAATGCCAAAGGACAATGCTCATGGATGTATGGAATCCCGTAGCATGCTGCATCAAAGTCAAACTTTGTTTTTATAGACTACACTTATCATATTAACTTCTACAAAACCCGGTTTAGGAGATTTTCAAAAAAATCGAAATAACCTGAAAACTAGGTACTTTATTTTGTTTAACATGTCATCCCCGAACGGCTAATATTGCTCAAAATAAATTATAATCGTTTAAATAAAAATTATATTCTATTTTATTCTAGTTATTTTTAATTAATGTAGAATCGGCAAAGTATAATTTTTTGACATGTTTTTTTAAACGCATGATCTGACACGTGACATGACACGTGATCTGACACGTGATCTGACACGTGACATGACACTTTAAAAACTCAAGGTTATATTAATCACTAGCTTCTGGCCGCGACTTCGTCCGCGTGAAATTCTTGTTCCCCCGCCCCACCCCGTCGCATCGCATCCCTCGCCCGCACCATCACTTCGATTTCGCTTAGTTCTCTTTCTGACTGTATTCATTTTGACCTAGCGTGATGTTGAACCGAGCCGAACATTATCATACCTATTTTGTATCGGGAGTTATTTTAATATTATGATATCTCCTAAGATGTTGATTGAAATCAAGTGATGTCAAGGGCAATTTTGTTCACAGTTAAATACTTGTAGTTGTGATGAATAACGTATTTATTTGGATAAGGATTATAATGTTGATAAAACACCTTTGCAAATAATGCATTAATTTCTAACAAATTTGATTACCATAAAAAAGGTTGTAGTGAGTCAATCTTAAAAGATAGACATATGCTGTCGCAGACTTTTTTTATAACTTTTAAAGAGGAACAATTCCATCATACATCATTTTTGCGTAACTTAAACCGTTTACGCAGCGCACGCAACGGAAGCTCTCAAAGGAATCATTTTTCCCGTTTTTGCAACATTTTCCATTGATGCTCCGCTCCTATTAGTCGCAGCGTGATGTTGTATAGCCTATAACATTCCTCATGAATTGGGCTATCAAATGAAAAAATAATTATTCAAATCCGACTGGTAGTTCCAGAGATTAACTACATACATACAAACAAACAAACTAACAAATTTTACCTCTATATATAATATTAGTATAGATAATCATTTGAAACGGAATGTCATGTAAAGGGAATGAAACAATATCAACACTTTTTACGGTTCCGTAGTCAACAAGGAACCCTTATAGTTTCGCCATGTCGTCTGTCTGTCTGTCCGCGGTTTAGCTCAAAAACTATTGGTACTAGAAAGTTGTAATTTGGCATGAGTATACACGTTAATGACGCCGAAAAAGTGGAAAAATAAAATGTTGAAAAAAATAATTATTTAGGGTACCTCCCCTACATCTAAAGTGGGGATGATAATTTTTTCTTCGTCCCTCCCATAGTGTGGGATATCGTTGGATAGTTAGAAATATTAGGGGTTTGGAAGACCGTTTTTTGATTAAGTAAACCGTTCGTGACTTATCAAGCTTTAAAGTACCAATTTTCGTTAGAGTCAAGTGTCCCCCCCTCTACCAACTAAACGGTTGTAGTAAGAAATTCAAATGTCACGGCAGTAGTACATACCTATATATAATGAAGTTTAAAGGAAAACTATTACACTTAAGTGGGCTTTACAAGTTTACGAGTAATAGTCGACCAATTGTATTATACTTATTCCTAAATAAGATTTATAAAAAAAAAAAAACAGTTGCTACACCGGCTATGCCGTCTTATCCAAATCTCAAAAAAAAAAAATTAAAACTTTCCGTGCAACATTGTCGGATCAGGTGAGGATTTGTATAGGAAGTCAAATTAGGTAGGTAGTCATGTTTGACTTTTAGTTAGAGCATGGTACGAAACTGTTATAAAAACTACGGAACCCTACACTGCGCGTGGCCCGACACGCACTTGACCGGTTTTTTTTTACTTTAAATTAAATTCCCTGTTCAAAAATCAAATTCCGACGCATAATGTCGTAAAAAATTATGAAAATAATTACTTACTATAATATTTTGATCTTAATGCACGAGACTTTTTGGTACGACTTTTGGTCATTGTCTTTTACAATTAAATATAATTGATTCTAGTCGCCCCTTCTCAGAGGTAGTTTCGTATGGAGAAGAATGCGCAAGAAACTCCATAGTGGCTCTTTCAATGTTTTACGATATTTTGTATAAACATTTATAACTGCTGTTATTCTCTAACTAAAAGCCTTAATTTCGTCTTTTCAGGTATATCAGGCGTCACCTGCGGCGGCAAAACCTCGCTCGCCAACCGTTTAAAAGATACTCTTACCCCAGTTCACGTGTTTCACCAAGACAAGTACTTCTTCCCCGATGACAGCCCCAAGCACATCAAGTGCGAAGGCCTCGAGCACAACAACTACGACGTCCTGAGCGCTCTGGACATGGAAGCCATGCACGCGGACATGTGCGTGACCCTGAAGGGGCAGGACATGGCTCATGGGACATGCACAGAGGACGGGCCGCGGAAGTTCAAAATGCGAGGAAAGAGGTTCCTGATAGTAGAAGGTTTTACAGTGTTGAATTATAAGCCTATTATGGATATGTGTGATTTGAGGTGAGTCTACGTTGTATCGCATTGAGATCTTTAAAGAAAAGTATTCTTTGCAGATCTCCCAAATCAGAAAAACTTGCGCTTCAACTCTCTTCGAAAAAAAAAATTGCGCGTTCGTATAACCATGAAAGCAAGAACCTATATTGTAACCATAGCCATGGTTACAAAATAAGAGATTAAGCTATGCAGATCCAAAAAACTAAGCTTTTGAGTGACAGATGACGAAGTGCGACCGGAGTAGGTAACCCAAAAGAGAGAAACCTTCACTCAAACGTGCTCTGATAGGTGCACTACTACGAAGCGCGACAGTACAAAACTGATTACCGGAGCGTATACCTCTTCTGTTTTAACAGTATACATATTCTTAGAAAAATAAATTCTCCTTTTAATTCTTTACAATTTTTAGTCTCTGTACAGGAAATTCGATATTTTTGATTAAATTTTATAGCGCCTTTCGAAGTGCGATAATAATTTACGTGTGCCACTGACCGAGTAACGAAATTAGTAGGTATTACAATCTTTTCAGTGTTGCCAAGTAACGTAGCGCTTTGATAACAGTTATAAATGAACAATAAATGAAATGATAAGGAGTCGTGAATACAAACGATAAGCAATGTTATTATTATGATCGAAAAGTTATTCGAACTTATTACGATTCGTTCTGTTTGGTTTAGTTTCTCTATTTTCTTGATGAACATTTTGGTTTACCTTCGCACTAATACTAATATTATAAATGCGAAAGTTACTCTGTCTGTCTATTACTTTTCCACGCTTTAACGGGAGAACGGATTTGCATGAAAGACACATGGGTAGACCATGACCGGGGTTGGGATATAAGTTACTGTTTCATCCCGGCAGTACGTTCCTGTGAGATAATATCCGACATTTACGCGGGAAAAAGATAATATCCGACATTAACGCGGGAAAAAGATAATATCCGACATTCACGCGGGAAAAAGATAATATCCGACATTCACATAAAGATTTTTATTTCGGGCCAAAGAATCCATAAAGTGTTAGTAACATAATATTAAAACAACTCATTATCTAGTGTTAGTACCAATCACCCTCTGCACAAACTGTTTTACAATTGGAGAGCCGAAACTCTCCGCTACAGTTCTCAGAATGCTATTGCGACTGTCTCTCACTCTCCTCAGGAGTGACGCTGTTTTTTTTGCGAATGATCGCATGAAAACCGTCGGTACGGGCAAGCGCAAACATTTCCGACGCGCTGCAGTAGCGAGGAAGTCCCAACAATATCCTGAAACCATTGTTGTAGTGAACGCGAAGGACATCCAGCGACCTTTTAGTGTAATTGACCCATAGATTACTCGTGTACAGACTCTGGCAGTACGCCTTGAAAACAGTTATTTTTACTAGGTCTGTACACCGAGCAAATCTACGGGTCAACATGTTGCACCAGACAGCGAGTGCCCTGCTCTCTCTCTCTATATCAACATGGTCCTTAAGGTCGTCGGAAAGAAAATGACCTAGGTATTTAAAAGTGGATACCCTTTTAATTACTGACCCGTTTATAAGTAGCTCGGGTCCCACCTCACGGCATATAGGTTTATATTCTTGGTGATTGTGAACATTAATGTTAATGTCACAGGTACTACTTCGTGCTGGAGTTCGGCGAGTGCGTGGCGCGGCGCGCGTTCCGCCTGTACGAGCCGCCCGACGTGGCCGGCTACTTCGAGCAGTGCGTGTGGCCCGAGCACATCAAGTACAGGGCTGAGGTACCGGCATGGCTTACATATATATAAATCTTTCATTCAATCATTCATTCTTCTTCTAAGCCTATCGATGGCAAAAAGTTGCGCTAACTCCGCTCACTGACGCAGTCATAAGATCATTCATTCATTCTCTGACAGACAACGCACTGCCTAAACCGTTGGGTACGGCATAACATTTTCCCAGTTCTTTTTATAACGAAAGTGAGCACAAAGAAAAGATAAAAAAAGGGATTTAAAAAATAGAGGAAGTTCATAATTTTTGCCTATGCGACGTCCCATCACCATCGGGCACACGGCTTGTAGCTTTATATAACACTAGCTGCGCCCCGCGGTCTCATCCGTTGAGTCTCCATTCCGTGGAAATATCGGGATAAAAATAGCATTCTATGTCCTAATCCAGGTCATGGTCTACCTATGTGCCAAATACCGTTCAGCCGTTTAAGAGCGAAAGCGTACAAACAATCAAATCTTTTCTCGTAATAATATTAGTTTAGACCCATACACGTGCAATCTACTGCTCGGTGCAATGTCTGTGCTATTACTAAGTTAAATGTTAATGTGTTGTACACATACCCCTTCCGCAATAAATTCACTAAATGGTGAAATACATTGCTTAGTTTAAAAAGGACAACGCTGTCACACAAACATGTAAAGCAACTTTAATTAATAATGT
Organism: Apamea epomidion; assembly: GCA_947507525.1. NCBI lineage: Eukaryota > Metazoa > Arthropoda > Insecta > Lepidoptera > Noctuidae > Apamea > Apamea epomidion. The sequence continues at coordinate 17,475,733 of OX382245.1, read as the reverse complement.
GTATAAATTATAGAATAATCATTTCGCCGGAATTCCCCGAAATGGTAGGCAGTGGTGTACAGTACACCCACATTTCCGGCGGTCATGTTTAAATCTCATGGGCGAGGGGCGCGCCTGGCCATCGACCGCGCACAAATCCAGACTCCGGGCTGCTGCTGAGAATTTCCATGTAAAAAATATTATAACACTGCCTGATCTGGGCATCGAACCCAGGACCTCCTCTTTCTTTCTTACGATACTCATCGTAAAATGATATTATTTTCAGATCGAGCGAGACGCACGCGTAAGAATTATAGACGGAACACAAGGGAACGCGTACGATACTGTCATGGCGGACCTACGAGCGATGCGTGACGCGTAGCAGGGATACATTCATTACATCATTATTACGTAAGTGGTACTCGGCGAGCGCTCGGCAATCTTCGGATAACTTGTTTGCGCCGTTTAACTATTTAATGTTCTCAATAAGTGATAATTTAAAACCGTTAAAGCCTGTTTTTCCATGCTCCAGCTATATAGGGTCAAATGAAATTAGCTGGCGAAACGTCACAAAACAAAAAATGATTTTCTAAGCTCATATTTGAAGTAACTACACGAAAGGAAATTATATAATGAAATCTCTATCCTTTTTTCGAGATTCAATCTCGTGTGAAGACAATCTTGTTTGAGATCTCTACTCGCGCGCGCGACTTAGCTCACTATGCTTGAGAAGCCATTTTGTTGGAACTACAGATAGCAATAATGCTAACAATGCTAAATGCAACGTTCCCGGCGCGCGCAGTAGAGCCGACAGTCGCCTTCCCGACGCCGCGCCGGAGCAACGACTTGTGTTCTGAATATAATAATTAATTTTTAGTGAGCGGTTAATTTTTTGCGATATTTTTTATTTACAAAATGAAGCACGACTACCCTAAGTTGGTGTAGTTTTCATTTTATTTTTAAATTTAAGATTTTTTTATGAAATAAATTTATGCATTATTTCAAAAAGTAGGTGATATCTTGGTCTGGAAAACGAGGTCTCGCCTGACTACCGAACGAGGATTCGAATGGACAATTTCGACACCAGACTTACCACACGAGATCTCAAGTTGCCAATATCGATTCAAGATTGCACTCCCTAACACACTGTCGAAAAGAAAGAAAATGCGTTTATCTGCTGTCGATGACCAAGTGACCATGTGACCACGTGACCACGTGACCACATACTTGAAGTTGTTGGGTTTCGGAAATCTGTTTTTGTTTTGTAAAGTTTCGCCATTTTATATATTTAGTTTGACCCTGCATATCGGCTAAGTCCGGTAAATAGTAGGTGTGCACGATTGCCCATTCAGCGGGTACCCAGCCGCCGGAGTGTGTGAAAAGACACTCATTCCTAAATCTTCCCTACTTGTAGCCAACCGTTTCTTTCGAATCAGAGGTTTTTATTTAGTTTCATGCTAATTGGAATATAGAAAGTACAGATTTTATTAAGATCATATAGTCGCCTAAAAGCTAGCCAATTTTATAGCTATCTTAGACCATATAAAACGTAGTAAAGGTGTTGTCTAACACAATAATGCGATGTGACTATTATTGGATTGAGATAAGGGTCACATTACAATGTTTCGTTCGTCATCGTGAAACAGTTGTGTACGCTATAAATGCAGGATAATGAAATACTGTAAAGAAATATACGAAATATACTGTCGATCAAATATAATCATGAGACACACAACATAATGAGAAAGCTATTTAGACCAATGTATAAAGTTGTTGATATAATATTGTCTCTGATATACGTCTAGGGCGAACTTTATCGGAATAGTATAAGTTCTCGTGTCGTTAAGTCTATGTATAGTATGTTTATGATACGCGCTTTACTTGCGGTTACCAAGTGTACACACACACACACACTCACACTGTAAATGTGTGCGTAAGCGCAGTAGCTCTCGGTGCAGTCTGAGACAACGGCGAAGTCGGATGTGTGTGTGTGCGTGTGAGCATTACGTGCTGACGTTACTCGTCTTCACTCACATTCACATCGTTTTGTACACTTGTTTACCACAAGTAAAGCGCGCGTCGCTTCGTAAGATAAAGTACTGTAAAAGAATTGTATAACCATGTTTGGAACTACACAACTAAAGCAATAGTTGAAGTGATATTTAACATTGTAATAGAGTTATATTATTATGTATTTTTCTATGCATTATAAAATATACAAATCTGATGCAGTACCTACTTTATACCACAAGTCGCCTTATGCACAGTTCGCTTAGTCATTATAATAGGCCGATTATTTATCGAAGATGCTGTAAGAGTAAGACAGGGCTATACGAGAGCCATGCGTTAGAACGAAACGGTAATATGCCTCGAGTGTCGTCGCTAAATAATCCTCCTATACTGGTGTATATTTTATACAGAGTTATATGAAATGTCAGAATATAAGCTATTTCACACGAGCGGTAGCGTTAACGGTATCACTGACCCCTCGTTTGGTACGAATATCACAGACAATAGTGATTGCGACCGCGATGTTATTCGACAAAAATATCGCGATTTATATGGAAACGCTATGATTATGCTTTTCATATAGGTCATGACATATTTTCGATAAAAGCTGAAATTACTCTTGTTATACCAGCCCATTGTTGTCCCACTGTAGGGTAAAGGCCTTTTCTCATACACGAGAAGACACCAGCATTGATCACCACGCCCACGCCTACTCAAGGCTGGTTAGCGTTTCCAGACTTATATTAACTCGAAGTCCAGGTTTCCTCACGATGTTTTTCCGTCACCGATGTCAATCATGTCCAAGACAAACTTACAAAGTACATAATATGAATTGAATGTCACATCAGTCGTGTAAATAAAATGACAACAAAAAATACTAGCCATTCATTCTCTTTTTCATATAAAAAAGCATGAGCATTGATCACCACTCTCATACAGAAATGCCTGCGATCGTTAGCGTTACCGCTTGTTCGCGTGAACTACCTCTAAGAGTGTTGAGTAATTCTCCTTGAGTGGCGGGAAGTCTTGAGCGTGTAGTCAATTGTACGAGTATGCTATTGTAAGTATTGTTAAATTATTCATTTTCAATAAACTTTGATCATGTAGAAAGTGTTTTATTTGGAAAATTGTAGACTTAGTTACCCAGGCGTCAATATTACGCATCGTTACACTCCGTTTAAAGTTATTTTACTCTGACAGCAACTCAATTGTGACGAGAATAAAGATCACAATGATTTTGACAGACTTGTCAGTGGCAGCAACCCTACAGCAACCTTATTAGAATGAGAGTAAAGATCACTGTGATTTGGACAGTGATGCAAAATCACAGGTAAAATAACTGTGAAAGGACTTTAGTTAGAATGATATTTCTACAAGGATCTTTTGGCCCTCGAGTGACGTTGACACTGGACGGGGCGCGGTTGATACGAGTATGTACACTCACACTCCGCCGTTGTCGCAGAACTTGCGACTCTCGCGCGGCGCGTCGGCGGCGCGGTGCTCGGCGCGCAGCGCGCCCGACGGGATGACGTCACTGTCCTGCACGATAGCGTGCTCTCCCTCTAACACCGACCGCTTGCTGCGCTCCTCTAGGCTAGAAAGAGATGACACTACGTTAGTCAATCTGATCACAGTATATAGCTTTTTGAATTAGAACCATGCTAGTTTCTTGCTTAAATTTTTTTTCTTTATGTAAGCTTTATGTAGGCTATTGGTTAATAGTGACACATATACATATACTAAAGAGTATGTGTATTACAGTGTTGTGTGGACAATAGTAGGCTTCCCTGTTTAACTAGAATAAGTATAACACATGAGGACGGACTACAGACTAACAAATATTGAATTTGTATTTAAATATTTCTTAAGCTTAAAGTTCAATTTTAGTTATATTACTTATATTAATAACTTAAATAAAAAAGTCCTCTTGAAGAGTATTGCAGTCATAGAGTGATCTTATTAATAAAAATATGGTTTCAGCGTACATTCACGTTTATAACAATCAATGATATCAAATAAATATGCGTTGTCAAAAAGAGGCCCCAAATGGGAACCCTGTGGAACACCGCTAAGGATTTCAATAAAGTTATATTGTATCCTCCTATTACTAAAGCTTGTGATCTTTTAAACACATATGATTGGACTCATTGTAAAATATCACCGCGTATACATATACTCGTATACCCAGTCTGTATAACTTGTTGCACATAACGTGATATTCGCGATCAAAAGCTTTTTCAAAATCCCTGTACATCACGTCCACCTGCCACCTATCATCTGTATTCTCAAGGACAAAATTGAAAAGCTAGCCAGATTCAATACAGTCGAGCGGTTTTCCAAGAAACTGCTGCTGTTTGTAAGAAATGCCTTTGAGGATTAATATTTCGATTTAGAAGAGATGCCATGGAGTTTCTTGCCCGTTCTTCTCCATGTTATTGACTGAACCGATACCTTAACAATTCAAAAATACCTGTAAATTGTTTATTGAAATAAATTCTTTAGGTTTGAGGTTAAAAATGCGACACGCGCGGCAGGAAGCGCAGCGTCTGGTGCGACTGGAAGCCTTTCCCTACATAGTTGGCTAGTCCGATGATGACATACCGGTTGTGCGTCACGTCGGGCGCGCCGTGTCCCGCGGGCGCGGCCAGGTGCGCCACGCGCGGCAGGAAGCGCAGCGTCTGGTGAGACTGGAAGCCTTTCTCTACATAGTTGGCTAGTCCGATGATGACATACCGGTTGTGCGTCACGTCGGGCGCGCCGTGTCCCGCGGGCGCGGCCAGGTGCGCCACGCGCGGCAGGAAGCGCAGCGTCTGGTGAGACTGGAAGCCTTTCCCTACATAGTTGGCTAGTCCGATGATGACATACCGGTTGTGCGTCACGTCGGGCGCGCCGTGTCCCGCGGGCGCGGCCAGGTGCGCCACGCGCGGCAGGAAGCGCAGCGTCTGGTGAGACTGGAAGCCTTTCCCTACATAGTTGGCTAGTCCGATGATGACATACCGGTTGTGCGTCACGTCGGGCGCGCCGTGTCCCGCGGGCGCGGCCAGGTGCGCCACGCGCGGCAGGGTGTCGTCGGCGCGCAGCACGGGCAGCGTGCGCGACAGGAAGCGCAGGGTCTGGTTGCGAATCAAATCACTGGAACAATCACAAAGAAGAACATCGTTTCAAAATTCTTATGAATAGATAAACGGAATTGTTGTTTCTGGAAAATGGGAATTCTCTTCAATTCCTCTGAAGTCTTTCCACAGAAGAATTTCCACAGGATCTATTTCGTAAAGAGGATCGTTTTGAGTCTGGTTGACTGGTAATAACACTAACCACGGCTATTTTTGTGGAACAATGCAGTCTAGACTTTTAGACCTGAATAGCAAACTCCTAATATCTGACTTTCCAAAGTATACCCTCCTGTAATCAGGAGCATGTATTTATGAGCTGGAGATCGGATGTTTCTCTAATAAAATAACAAATACTTACAAAGAATACAGCTCTCCCTTGGGGTTGTGCCTCGTGGAGTTCCGTGTAACCCCTCTGTTGAGGTCCCACAGGTTGACGAGCGGAGACCTCCAGGTAATGATACAATATACTCACAAGGGATACGGCTCTCAGTTGGAATTCAGCCTCATGGGGTTCTAGGGTATAACTTCTCTATTGAGATCCTACAGGTTGAGCACCGGAGACCACCTATAATGATACAATACACTCACAAGGGATACGGCTCTCCGTTGGGGTTCTGTCCCATGGGGTTCCGCGGTATGACCCCTCGGTTGAGGTCCCCGCACAGGTTGTTGGCCGACACGTGCGGTTTGTTGGACTCCACCTCGGCACACGATGATGTCACTTGTCGGTACGGAGGGGGGCGTACTCTGAAACAAGATATTACAATCGTTGAGTTCCTTAAATTGACAAATGCGTAGGTTCAGTGACTGGACAGCTCCACTCAAATGATCAAATCTGTCACACCGACACGAAACTCCATGGGCCTCACATGATTCGACCAAGATTATGTCTGGACTTCAAAATAGAGTGACCTCTGAGTTTGTTTTGGTGTTTCTTTTCAATTCAGAGTAATCGTAGCATCGGATCGGCAACACCAACCTCATCGAGGTCGTTTTTAAAGTAATATTGACGTGTAAGTGTTGCGTGGTGCCTTTTAAATCAAACTGTTATCACGAAATAGAGCTAGTACCATCCATGTTAGTCGTAACCTGTGCAAACTTTGCTTCTCCTGTCCTCTATTTTTAGCTTCAATATAATTGGCTTAGTTAGCCACACACTTGTTCAGGTCAGCACATTCGATTCGGCGGTAGGTATTTGTTGACCAACAAATCCGACTCGAAGCAATTACTACAATAACAACAGAATACTGTTGTCATTTGGCTCGTGCCAACCGTCAAACCCCTTAGGCGTTAAACCCTTGCTGAATCATGTTCGGGTCGGCTCAGCATAATTCGACCTAACCCGAGCAGCTTTTCCCGAACAAATACACATCTACAAGGTTCGATTCTGCCACCCGACTGTGCCGAATCTTGCCGACCCGAACAGGAGTGTAGCATAAATTAAAGCTGTCAAAATAAGTAGGTAGGCTTTCATTGAAACTTGTAGCTTCGAAACTTCAAGTAATGAATCAGAGAGAGTTCACAGTTCACGCCCATATTTTCGAGATCAAATTCACAGTCGATCAATCATTTCTTGACACGTACGCCTTACAATTAGTATTGTTACAATACAAAGCATGTTCTTTCAATGTCTAACAGATGTCAATACATACAAGCCTCAACTCGCAGATGTTAGTGAAAGTGAGTGCGAGGCGCCTCGCTTTATTCTGTAATATATTCGAGACTTCGAGAGCTGTCTATCATTTGTGGAGACGAGTTGTCTCGTTCCAGAATTCTCGAATGAATAGTAGATAGCGTTTTGTACCTTTTTATATGATGTAGGTACATAGAAATGATTGTCTGAAGAAAAGTGGTCTCTTTAGTTTAGAAAAAGTGAAGAGTCCTCTCCAAGCAGAGTAGGCATTGCAACTTCACAACGCACCTGCGATGCCTCTGGTATTGCAGATGTTCATAGGCGGAGACTTTTTTGATGTTTATTTGTTAATGTAATTGGTGTTGCTCCCTATAAATAAATAAACCACTTTCTGGTCTAGCGACCGCTGAGTACTTATGGGATCTTGGGGTACATACCTAGATACCATAAAGTGCCTACGAAATATTATTTGGGGGAACTCACTAATATGTCGTAGGCACTTTCGTCATCATCAAGAATTTCTCAATAGCAGCTCAAAGTCGATTTGTCTTATAGGACGGCAATAAGCTCACCTTTTACTGATATAAACGTAAGAAGCGAAATGTTGCTGTTCTTTACAACTCTGTCTACAAACTTGGGGATCTAGGCGTGATGTTATGTACCTCTCTTTCCTCTAAACAGCTGACGGTCAACTTAAACGAAAGCGTAAAGTACTTAGGTTAACGATAATGTGTAGCTACATTCAATCTTGATTATCTTCAGTAAGAATAGGTGCCTATTCTTCGCGGATCTCGCGATGAAAGTGCAAACCTTTGTGTATCGTGCAAATATGTATTATGTATTATTGTGACTGCAAGTAATTATGCTTATATTTATTTATTATGCTAGTAATAATTTGACAGAGAAAGTTCATCGGAAGTTGTAAATACATGAGAATTGGTTGGTTGTGTTCCGTGTGGCGGTCGAAAGTTGGAACGTCGTAATTGTTATTTGCTTCTTGTCTCGTCTCGCATGTATTAGCAACTAACGACAATCGTGGAAAGTTGTAGCATACATACACAACATCACGGCTGCACTCTCCAAAGGCTGGCGCAGTGGTGAAGCTATTGTATACCTTCATTCCGACAGTTATGTTACGTAAAGTCAAAGCATTTATTTCAAATAGTCATATAAAAGTCACTTTTGAACGTCAAACGTACAACGTAATACAACCATATTGTAACTAAGGGGCACAAATCAAACTCTGGGCTGGTACTAAGAAATTCCTAATGGAAAACGTCCCAATAACACTTACATTGACCCCATGCTTAGCGCTCACTAGACTAACTTGACCCCATGCTTAGCGCTCACTAGACTAACTTGACCCCATGCTTAGCGCTCACTAGACTAACTTGACCCCATGCTTAGCGCTCACTAGACTAACGAGGCTGATAAAACGACCATTAAAACCTATATAATGACCGATGTGATATTAGTCTCCATAATTTAGGCAATATTACCGTATTAGTGGCTAACATCAGTCAGCGTTAACTACAGCTTTCATCGCCCTACAATGCAACACCTACATCTTAGGAGAAAATTATGATTCATAGTTAGAATATGAATTCAGAACACTTCGAGACAACTAATATAGCTTTATATATTTGTTTCTGAGCACGCATTATCTACTTACATACTAGCCGGGTTCCTATATCTTTCCTTTAATAAACTCGGTATCTTTAGATATACGAGTCTCATTATCATCATTCAGCCGAAAGGCACCCAGGTGCTGGACATAAACCATCCTAAACCATCGCCACAGCGACCGGTCCTATGCCTCCGGTATCCGGGATATTCCCACGACCCACCTCGGGATGATCGGAGGAAGCCTATGCCCAACAGTGGACGTCTTTCAGCTGCATAATGATGACGACATGGCTAGATAAGACTACTAGCTTAGTATTCGCTGTAATAAACTCACAACCTAAGTTAGAGGAAATTTAGTAACATTGAGCAGCACTCTCATGGTCCACGACGAATGTATTAGCACATAGTAATAGTATCATTAACCTTGTCGCTAATGTCGACGACAACCGTAGGTACGTAGTTAGTACGCTTCGTGTTATAGTAAAATTTTGAGATAACTGGTGTCAAAGGTCGTGTACGTAGATGATTTTTGCAAATAGTTAATAAACTTCTTACTTTAACTTTTAACTGTTTGATATTTTAGAAAATTTGGTTACATCAACAGGTGTGTTAAAGTATTAGGTAGCCAATGGAATAGCTATGAAAGCTACTCAATTAGAGAATTTAGAGATAAGTGATATTTAGTGACAATTTCGTGAAAAAAATCGAGTATTTGTAGGCCAGTGTAGTGTTTAGCTGAGTCAGCAGCAGGCATTAATCACGGAAGTCTGGCCTTAAGCATGACGCTCTAGGCACCCTCGTAGTCGATAGCGTTGATGTACCTGTACTCCGCTATTTTCCTAGCAGGCACTCAGCATCTCCCGTTTTGTGGTTATTGGGCTTTTTAAAGCGTGAGCATGTCGCACATTTCGGTGTGTCAACTTTCGTCGCGCACTCTGACATCGAGTGTCCTTCTTCACCGCAGTGACCACAAGTAGATTTCAGTTCTCTGCATGTTTTTGCTGCATGGCCATATTGTTGGCATTTGTAGCATCTGGTAACCAGGGTGAAGTCCCTAACTGGGCATGACGTCCAATTTATAAAAAGCCTTGATTGGGATAATAGGGCTTTACGTATATTGGCTGTAACTTCAATGACGTAGTTACAAGTCGACGCATCTTTTTTCCCAGATTTGTGGCTTAATTTAACCACGCCCAAAAAGGACTCCATAGGCATTGCTGGAAGCTTGTCAGCTAAGTTCTATTCATAAATGCACCTGAAAACTTCAGTTTCAGCCAAAGTAGTCGGCACACCTACAACCACGATCCGAGGTTTGCGCTTGCTTGGTTCGTCGGCGGTAAGTCCGGATGTAGAGAGCTGGACTGCGTGCTTGAGTTTGTCAGCGTCATGTTTGGTCTCTGTACTAATAATAACGCCTCCATTTTTGGTCTTTCGGACACCACGTACATGCAACTTCATTTGATCAGGGCGAATGATTTTTTGCAGGACTTTTGTTTCGTCACTTGACTTCAATTTATCGTTAGGATAAATCTCTACAGAGCTTAAATTGTTCGGTCGAATGAAATCATTTGCTCCCTTCTTCACCATATCGGCAAACGAAGCATTTCCCGCAGAACCAGAGTCTTTAATCGTCTGCTTGAGCTCCGAAATATGTTCCGTCAGGTCACGCTTTTCCTGAAGGGCATCAACCGCGTTATACGCGTGAATTGCTTTCTGCTTGAGCGACTGGTATAGGACTGCCATTTGTGAGGTTCTAGATCCTACTTTACGGCACAGGGTAGAAATTTTCATTTTCTGCTCCGAGTTGAGTTTGCCATCCACGGCAATAGCGCAAATTTCATTTAAGTGCTGTTCAATGGCTGACATCCATTTTTGAATCTCGGGCGTTGAAACAACATCAGCCGTGACTGACTCAAGGGCTGGCTTCTGCGACATCGTCTGCGACGTCGTCTTCGAGGACGAGAAGGGGCTGTTATCCATTTTTACTAATTCGTGTCCATTATTCACTGAAACTACACACTAAGCAAATTTACAGTTGCATTACGTTGGTAATGCCCTAAAGGAGGTCACTATTTTTAAAGTAGGTGAATTATTAAATATTGCTAACGAGCACATCTGTACACTGCGAATGACCACGATGCAAGTCCTACACAACTGTGCTTATAGTCCAACAATCTCTCTCACCTGGGAGGCGTGGCGTTAGGGGACTCCACAAACGCGTAGTACCCCTCGGGGGGTTCCTCAGTATCCCCCTGGGTTTCGTCGCGGGGCTCTGCTGTCGTCTCCGTGGGGGGCGCTGTTGGCTCCGGCAGTACCAGACGTGTGGTGATGCACAGGATCTAAGGAGGAAAGAATGGGAAATTTTTGTAAAACTGTTGGTGTACGTATCTATAGCAGTCCAGCAGTGCGATTCTGTAACCATCTCACCGTGAAAACTTAGGTGAAGTGAGCGTGGAGTGAGCTGTCATTCCAACTAATGCTTAGGGATTGACACTATTGACAGCTCGCTCTAAGCTCACTTCACCTAACTTTTCACGGTGAGATTTTTACAGAATCGATCGGCTGTTGATCAAATTCACGTGAAATAATGACTGAGCTGAGCATGAGAACTGCAGGCTTTTCTGGGTTAGTTTGCTGTCTTCTACTAAGCGTGGTCGATATCAATCTAAATGAAGTCAGCCTGGAACTTAGTTACAAGTCTGTAATATCATGAACATTCCTTCCCTACTAAGGGAACGAATGTTCATGATATGCAGGTGTCAGGTCGCGTAAGACATGATCATTTCAAATGACCCTTACTTTACCGAACCGACTCAATAGTCAAACAGACACACTAGGCTAACGTTAGCGTTTGGTTAGTATTATACAAGATATTAATTTAGCAATAGCCAAATTCCATGTTTTGCTTTTTATCTTGGCGTTATGTAATAAAATCCAATTTCCCCTAAAAAACAAAATCATGTCGCCGTCCTACAGTTAACTATCTTAGAACATTTATACCGTATCGAGGTGATGATACACCTCGCACGCGACATAACACTACTCCACGGCAAGTCTCATGGGAAACCATCTGATGGAAACATTAACGTTAACTTTATTGATGTATGTTCGTCACGCCAGCTCAATAACGGGAGACCATGCGACGTTGCTAAGATACTATCTATTAAAGTTAACACTTATGGTAAACCAAGTTTCGTCATCTACGACGCTACTCAAGAGTAACGTGTTACAAACTCAAACCACAGAATCACTAATGAGTTGCCAGACTGTCACCGCACTAGTATTTCAATGGCGCATGGCGGTCCGTATTTTTTAGTAGCCTCGGAGACGATCGGCCTATGTACTTTTTATGAGATGTTAATTCAAACGTTTCTACAAGGTAAGTAGTCTATGGAAGGCCATAGAATATGTTGAGAAAATTACCTTGTTATGTTATATTTATAGCGTTATTTACATACATATTAAGGTTTATGCGTGGCTGTAACGGTGGTTCTGGTTGGAGTGCTACAGGGACATTCACCCCACACGCCACTGAAGACGAAAGTGGAACAGACATTCTATCTTGAGAGTAATAAACAGAAGAGAAAAATTCTTCTAAGTAAACTAAACTTATGTATACGGTGAGTTGAGGACCAGCAACGGGTAATAATCTCCAGTTTCCCGCCGTATCAAAAAAATGGTGGATGGATTGTAGAGGAACATTGAGAAGACAGCTGATAGAGATGTACCCATGGAAAAAAAGAGCTGTACTACCGCGTGCGAGTGCCAGTACGCGACCCACATGCGGTAGTACAGGACAGCCAGCCTGCTACTACCTTCCCAGATTTCCGTCACTGATAACAAATGTCAGTGATGTGTAGTCAGAAACTCTCTTTATCTCAACTAGTTAAATCTATGCTTCCCTTTTACAACTATCAGTTATAATCTCGACCCTATTAATTAATTTAACTTTCCAGCCGTTTCTCCCTTTACTACTATCAATTCCAATCTAAGTCCTGTTTCACTAATCTTGTATCTATTTGTATCGCGACACTGACCCGAGCACTTAGGCATTCGGCACACTGGCGCGATCCCGCGATAATCTAGAGCCGCCGCGCCACTGGCCTACTTCCGCGGCACACTTGCACACACTTGCCGTGAGTTCGCGGACAATGTCGCATTGTTGACGCGTGAGTGACGCGTAAGTGTGGCAGTTGCCTAATTTGTAATTCTGAATAGATACTTTTTATTTATTTGTGATTACTTAAGTATGAAGCATCGTGATTTGTGTTGTTTAGGTAAATTTTCTGAGTGTTTTCGTTCACTGAGCTGTATTGTATTTTGCGGTTAGCTGTATTTGCGGTCCCATTGAGGGACCACATTTGAAATTTGAGCTTTGAATGCGTCAGCTTTTAGTAAAAGTTCTCAAACAATTGTAAATTCAGCCTCTAGTTTGTAAAAGTAGCCACTCAAAAGATACAATCGGTTAAAGGCCTCTACCCTACCCCCCTCTACACTACCCTCAGTCGTGACTGACAGGCATCCATAGCTCAAAATCTAGTTAAAATTTATAATTGCTATAAATGACTACTCTTAGTAAAAGACTTGTAAAACTAATTTAATGAATATCAACCCTTCATTTTCACAGAATAGAAAGAACTAGCATGCGGATGTGGTCCCTCAACCGATCACCATAAGGTTCACCTTGAGTTGAGACCACAATGGAATTTGTTTAAGTGGGTCTAGCGTTAGTAAAATTGTGAATTCAACTTCTAGTTTGTAAAAGAAGCCATTCAAAAGTTACAATCGATTTAAGGGACCGCCTTAAATCGATTGTAACTTTTGAATGGCTTCTTCTCATTTGAAATGTTTATTAAAAGAAAAACCAATTTAAACTTAACTTCCGAATGCTGCACGGAATGACGACGGAATGGAATGACGTTGACGACACGGTTGGCGCAGTGGCTGAGCGATCGACTGCTGCGCTGCGTGTCGCGGGTTCGATTCCCGCACGGAACAAATATTTGTATTGCCTACAGGTAGTTGTTCCGGGTCTGGCCGTTTGTGTATGTGAGTTTAAAAGTTTGTAAACGCACCCACGATACAGGAGCAAATCCTAGTGTGGCAACTTTTTAAAATAAAAATAAAACTCAGGGTAAGATTTTGTTCGTTTTTTTAATTATCATTATTTTCTTTTCTTTCTGTGTTTTTAATTAGCTAAGTGATGTCAAATATTAATAAAAAATAATAACAACAAACAGTCACTAGCTTTTACTTATTAAAAAAATCCTGTTGTGTGATCACCGCTATCTTAGTATTTCTTCCCAGGAATTCGATTATTTTTTAAATAAAACGATAAAGATTTTGATACTGTTTAGTAAAGCAATCGTTAGTAAAAAAAAATACTAAAGGATAGACGGCACAAACATGCACGCACAAACACACCCACACACACGCACACACAAAAACAAACGCGGGCGTGCGCACGCACACACACACACATACGCACACAATTGAGTTATCTTGAACTTAGATATCACAGTTTTTAATTTGCACCCTATTTTCTTTTCTTTTCTTTTATATTTTTTAGTTTATTAGTCTCCATTATGTTAATGTAAAATAGGGGAAGAAGCGAGTCGGCCCCAACACAAGTATTATTAATAACTTAATGGGGCCGCCTCATAATATTTTAAATTATTTATGTAATGCTTTTGGAACAATAAACAATTTATTTATTTATAGACTGTAGCATTCGTCAATTTAACTTCCGAATACTACGTAAATTGATTTTTCTTTTAATAAACATTTCAATTGAGGGACCACCTTAAATCGATTGTAACTTTTGAATGGCTTCTTTTACAAACTAGAAGTGGAATGCACAATCGTTCAAGTAGGTACTTTTACTAACGCTAGACCCAAGTAAATTTCAAATTCCATTGTGGTCTCCACTCAAGGTGAACCTTATGGTGATCAGTTGAGGGACCACCTTCCGCATGCTAGTTCTTTGGGAACGCCCAAGTACTCCGAAATTTTGTATTCCGAATTTCAATGTTCCGATTTACAAAAGTCCGAATTTCATAATACCTAAGAATTAGAATGTCTATTATTAAAAATCCCGAAATTTATTTTACCGAAAGTCGTAAGTGCGATTTGTTAGTTTTCCGATTTTCATACGTCCGAAGAATCAAATGCTCGAAGGGTTCTCGGTCCGAAAAACGACATTCCGATTTTCAATACTTACTTCGAATAAACTAGGATTCTGAATCACTTTTCCGAATTTTATTTGTGCGAATTTCATTTTATCGTAAAGTATTGACCGACGTCTTTTTTACTATATTATGCATTATTTTACATACTTAATTATATTTTTAGATGTGCTGTGTTTTTTTGTGTGTGTGTGTGTGTTATTTTGTGATGTGTGTGTTTTTTTGTGTGTGTGATGTGTTTTGTTTTTTTAGGTGTGTCATAAGTATTATTTTAGGTTTTTTTAAATAACTTTTTGCTATTGGCCGAAGCCTCTTTTGAGATGTTTTCGTTAGCCAAATGATTTATTTCCCATAATTTTCACCACACTGAAACAACATTTTACGGAATATTATTTGGTTACAAATTATCGATCACTAATAAAGAACAAGTTAAGTTCTTTATTAGTGATCGATGTTACAAATATATAGCCGGTTACTTGGTAGCATTTTCAATATTAAATTAAAATACTGTCATAAAAAGTCAACATGTTGTGCTACAAAATTTTGTGACAGAAACGAATCGCTGCAAAACCGACTTCACGCAGTCTTCTCGCCTAGGCGCGGAGGGGTGGGGCGGCCCAAACCCCGCAGCGCCGGAGCCGTGACAGATACAATGCTTGCTGCATGTTGCATGCCTGCTTGCATGTTGCATGCTTGCTTGCATGCTGCATGCCTGCTTGCATGCTGCATGTCTGCTTGCATGCTGCATGCTTGCTTGCATGATTCATACTTGCTTGCATGCCTGCTTGCATGCTGCATGCTTGCTTGCATGCTGCAAATCTCCTGTATTATTGATGAATCACTTCATTTCACTTTTACAAGGCGTTTTTATTTTGGAATTCTATTAATCGGTATTTTAATAATCGAAATTCGTATTTTTGATGTTTCGAATTATCTTTAAATCGGACTTTTTGTTATTCGATCTATTAAAACTCGGTATTTTGATAATAATCATTATAGATAGAAATTTAGGAATTATAAAAATAGGAGTAATGATAAGTCGGAGTTGTTATATTCGGAATTTTTAACCATTCGGAATTATGAAAATCGGTATTTTGAAATTCGTATTTGTGACTGACGGAATAAAGTTTTTCGTATTTATGTAGGGTACCCTAAGCTAGTTCTTTCTATTCTGTGAAAAGGAAGGCTTGATATTCATTAAATTAGTTTTACAAATCTTTTACTAAGATTAGTCATTTATAGCAGTTATAAATTTTAACTAGATTTTGAGATATGGATGCCTGTCAGTCACGACTGAGGGACCACCTTTAACCGATTGTATCTTTTGAGTGGCTGCTTTTACAAACTAGAGGCTGAATTTACAATTGTTTGAGAACTTTCACTGAAAGCTGACGCATTCAAAGCTCAAAATTCAAATGTGGTCCCTCAATTTGAACGCAAATGTTAGCTGTATATTCTCCAATCGGAACGCAGTTTGTTTTCCATTTAATCTTAAAATTCTCAATGTATAAGGAAAATGTACCTACCTGCCTAGGGCGACCGTTTATGTCTTTTGTAGGAAGTGTTTCCCGAACTACTGAAACTGAATCCCGCCCGCGCTCTTTCATTAGAGTTAAATAATCTACTTAAGAAACATTTTAAATTCACTGACAGACAAACCACTACGAAGGATTTTTGAAAAGTCATCATCTAATAAAGGGGTTAAATAGTGTCGCTCAGCTTCAGCCGCTGGTATAGGGGATTTAAGTTTTTATGGAAGGTCGTAATTTTTTCCGATGGGAAACAAGATTAACCACAGGGCTTGTCAGATCTTTTCTACTGCACTCTATAAGAGATTGTCCTTACACTGGTCAGCTCTTAACACCTGTAGATTAAAGACGAACTGCTCTATTTCCATACCTATAATTACTAGAACATCGCAATACTTAGCGTCCAGTCCGCTGCACTTGCAGCGGCCCGCATGTGGTCGCGTGCCGTAGGGCGTCGTCCCAGACGGACCGTTAACGCTCTGACCCGCATACCGCCCGCCACCGCTTCGCCGAGCGATACAATTGCAATAGAGGCGAGCATAGTACACAACCTGTTGTGAGGTTCCATGCATGTACCTAACTGGACGACCAGAACTTAGCAATCGCTAATTTTCACTCCACTCACGAGTTACCTCACGAGTCGCTATTGTTTCGATTCTGTCAGACCCTGCCTGTAGTTGCACTATTTAGTTGGAAGGGTTTGAATTTTGCGGCAATTGCTAACGAATTCTTAAATTAGGCTCAGTATAGGACGTAGTGTGTGATACGGAGGAATCTGAAGAAAGTTCGGACGACCTTGTCGGATGAGCTTAGTACGTGACAGCCAGGTCATTATGTTTTCAGTCATATCATCATGGTCACCACCACTGTCTTTTATTACCGTATCGTCTGATCGTCATCATAGTTACCATCTTTTCGTTGCGGGCTTAACTCTAGTGTTTTTCAGGGTGTGAAAAAAACTTCCGAAATTGTTCAATTATGTTCATTGGGCAATCATTCTATTGTTTCTTATTACTCACTGGCTGCCATGCTTTGTAACTATACTCGGTATGAGCTTCCTACAGTTATATATTATTTCACCATCAATTTCCTCTGTAAAGGTGTCAAGTTGTCGTGCGGTCCATGGCCCTATACGGGGCCCCGGTATGGGCGCGTTCACTGCGGCTTCGAGCCGCACACTACCTGAACGCGCCCCAAAAGGTGGTAGCCGTAAGGCTAATCCGGGGGTACCGCACGATCTCGGGCGAGGCAGCAAGCCTCCTTGCCGGACTGCCACCATGGGATCTGGAGGCGATAGTCCTCGCGCGCCTGTATGACTGGCGCGCGGAGGCACTACGTCGGGGGGAAACTCTGCACCCGCGGCAAATCGCTGCGGAGCGGACGGACCTCCGGCGCGGTCTCATGGTGGAATGGAAGGCGCGACTATCGCAACCCAGCGCAGGGCACGCCACGATAGCGGTGATAAGACCCCTCTTTGAGGAGTGGCTAGAGAGGCGTCACGGTGCTCTCACCTACCGCCTGACGCAGGTCCTCTCCGGACACGGATGTTTCGGGAGGTTCCTGCACATCATCAGGCGGGAGGAGACGCCCGGGTGTCACCACTGCGAGGATCGCCCAGAGGACACGGTGGAGCATACGGTGGAGGTCTGCCCCGCTTGGGCAGAGCACCGCCGTGTCCTCGTAGAGGCGATCGGCAGCGGCGGCGACCTCTCGCGCCCGGCCCTGGTGCAAGCCATGGTCCGGGGCGAGAGGGAGTGGGAGGCGGTCACCTCCTTCTGCGAAGCAGTCATGCTAGCGAAGGAGGTGGCGGGATGGGCGAGGGAAAGATCCTCACGCCTCAGCCGCCGAGGGAAACGCTCCGGGCGTCGGGAGCCGCGTGACGACTCCCGGCCACCGTAGGCGCGGGCCTGCGGGCGGAGAGCAATGGGTAGCTCTCCGTCCGATCAGGACCAGGCCCGTGCCGGACGGCGTGTATGTGTTCCACGCGCGCCTCAAAGAGATGTCAGCGTAGTTGACGGGGCCCGACAGGCCCGAAGCCTGCCGGGGTAGCGGGATTGTCCGAAAGGGTTACCGCTGCCCTGGTACGTAAAGGGCTCAGAAAGGAACACGGGTGGGTTTTAGTCAGTAAGAGTCTGACACTCCCTTCTGCTCCACCCAGAGCGGGAGGAGTCATTTGATGATTTCCCATCCACAAAAAAAAAAAAAAAAAAGGTGTCAAGTTAATTTTAATAATAGTTGCTATTATCTCGCGTTTCTATTTGGTAGTTTCTATAGCCGATTCTGGGAAAGATAATTTTCTGTAATTTGCTGCAGACAAAATTATAATGTGAAAACATTAATTTGAAGATTGTTAAAGCCACAAAGGAGAAATTAGTCAGCATTTAGAAGAAGAAGGAAGGAATCAAAGAAGATGACGAAACTATAGGTAGGTATAAACATAAACATTACACAAACGTATAAACATTTAGAGGGAGACTTGGGACAGCTGAGAATAGGTATTTTGAAACGTGAATTGTAAACCACAGACACAGTATAAAGATGGCACACTCACACAGACGCGCGCATCTACGACACCGCTAAGCGATAGTCGCGGTGCTCTCACTCAGTCACGGGCATATTGTAGTCTTTGGTCACGGGTGCCGTGTTGGAACGAGTAGTCGCGTAATACATTTATTCCTTGCACCACGGACTGTCCATCTTTTTAAAAATGCCTCGAGCGTATTGTATAGTATACGGCTGTTAGAACTCGGCTTCTTCGAAACCGGAGCTTTTGTTTTTTTTTTTTTGTCTTGGGTGTCGATTTCATAGTTTTCGAGGGTGCTAAAGCCTACAGTGAGGTCAAAATCTAGAGCCAAGATGGCGGCTTCAAAAATTTTCAAATTTTTCGTCATGGGTGTCGTTTTCATAGTTTTCGTGGGTGCCAAAACCGATAGTGAGGTCAAAATCTAAATCCAAGATGGCGGCTGTGAAATTTTTCAATTATTTTGTCGTGGGTGTTGTTTTCGTTGTTTTCGAGGGTGCTAGAGCCTATAGTGAGGTCAAAATGTAAATCCAAGATGGCAGCTTCAAAAAATATCACATTTTTCATAGGTGTCGTTTTCATAGTTTTCGTGGGTGCCAAAACCGATAGTGAGGTCAAAATCTTAATCCAAGATAGCATCTGTGAATTTTTTTCAATTTTATTGTCATGGGTGTCGTTTTCATAGTTTTCGAGGGTGCTAGAGCCTATAGTGAGGTCAAAATGTAAATCCAAGATGGCGGCTTCAACAATTTTTAAATTTTTCATCATGGGTGTCGTTTTCGTAGTTTTCGTGGGTGTTAAAGCCGATAGTGAGGTAAAAATGTAAACCCAAGATGCGGCTGTGAAATTTTTCAATTTATTTGTCATGGGTGTCGTTTTCATAGTTTTCGAGGGTGCTAGAGCCTATAGTGAGTTCTGACTTTGTTCAATATCTCGAGAAAATGGATGAAACTTTTGTTCTAGTTTTCAAAGAGAACATATTAACTGCAAAATAGCTCTTTCAATTTACAAAGAACTTGACAAAATTTATTTTATAGTACCCTGTCCTTTTCCTTATTTAAAAAAAATACTATTTAGTAGAATGAGATATTTTACACCGTAAAATTTAATAACAAAGCATTTCGAACATGTTGTAGGTGAAAGCATTTTTCAGTAAATAATTTATAATTTACTAGCTGCTGCCCGCGACTTCGTACGCGGATGCTGTTGCTTATGCCAGCGACAACGGGGTCGTCAAAATCGAAGATCTGAAACGTCTGATGTCGAATTCTAAGAGCCCGTGGACGGGAAAACAGCGTGATGCGCGAGACGATTCAAGACGTTCTAGATCTTTCATTTTTGTAAGTCAACAGGAAATGCCCATCAGACTTAACAACTTTTGCTAAGACGTCATTCCTATATATGTTATAGTGTCGCTGGGCTTTGGAGTTCCACAATAGGTGTTCCAGATCTTCAAATTTACACTCCTTCTCACAGCAGAAAATGCTCTTCACGTGGAATATTTTTTGCTATGGCACCATTTTTATATCTCTTATACTTTAGCTGGTCTGTTGCGGTTCGGCATCAGGTGTTCCATTTTCCAAAATAAATTATAGCCTATATGTTGCCCAGACTTAATACCTATACAACAAAAAAACCTTTATAAACTATAGCTGTACCCGTGGCTTTGCTCACGTATCGCATAAGTATTTTTTTTATTAAATTTTTATAATAGTTAGTGATAGTTTGTTGATTTACAGAAACACTCAAAAGATGCGTCCCATACTATACTATAGCTTAGATCCCTCAAAAACTATTTGGCTTAGTAAACTCAAAATTTGAAAGTTATGTAGTTAAGTTACTGGTAAGAGACGTCAGGTTAATAAGGAAATTTAGGAGACGTCGAATAACAGAACTATTATAATTTACTGTAACTCTTCTGTGTAAACAACGTTCGTTGTTTTTCCCTCGGTCTCATTCAATATGTACAGCGAGTCAGGACTGGTGACGCGGGAGCAAGCGACGTACAGTTGTCCGTGTGAGAAGCAGCTCGTCCTGAGGTCGACACCCGCAGCCTTCAGTGTCTGCCGCTGCGACTTATTTATTGTCATGGCAAAGCACACGCTCACATGAAACTGCACGCGCTTGAATTGAAAGGGGTAATTGTGGGGAATCAGTTGTATACGTGGTATAAACACTGTCTCGCCGACACCACAACCCGTTAGAATTTCCGCCTCAATGATATTTCCCCATTGCACAGTTTCGGCGGAGTGAGATTCCGAAGAAGCATAATTGGGACACCGACCTTTAGCTTAATGGTGTGCGCTGGTAGTCCACTTGCACTGAGGGAATTGATAAATTCTACGGGGTAATCTGTGGCGTCATCTTGGTCGACAACAGTGTTTATTGAAGTGTAGATCACTTCATTTCCCTCAATTTCCGCGAGAATGCATTCATTGATCGGTGAAGCTTGGTCGTTTCTGGGTGTTAAAATGGCTCGTTCTCACACCCAAGAATTATCTTGGTGCGGTATCCTATTGATGTCCCCGTACACCAGGCGAATCAAATCTTCTAAGGTGGACACCACTCTCCCAAGTATCTCAGGTTGAACCACCTGGCCACCGTCTACTGGTAGCGTTCCCTCGCCCAATTTTGCGTGTACATTCCCGCCAAGCTGTGTTCTCATATTCATCGTTAAGCGCAACCTATGAATATGTGGCCATAAGAAAGAGCATTTCAACGAAGCATTCACCTCATCAGACCTAGTTCCTCGCGTCACTACAGGCAGCGTTTGTCGGAAATCGACGCTAAACAGAACTGTAACGCCACCCATCATTTGCTGGTTCCTGCGGATGTCCTGCAAAGTCTTGTTTACCACCTCTACTGCTTTTCTGTTCGCCACAGTGCATTCATCCCACACGATTAAAGAGCAATCTTTAAGCACGCGCCCATTGTCACTGTTGCGTGACACTCCACAAACAGGTGTTTCATTACTCTCTAAATCTATGGGAATTTTAAACATTGCGTGCGCTGTTTTGCCACCAGGAAGCAGTGTTGCGGCGATGCCTGACGATGCTAATGCAATGGCAATCTTGCCTTGCCTCCTGAGCTCTGCGAGAATGCCAGCGGTGACAAATGTTTTCCCTGTTCCACCAGGAGCATCCAAGAAAAACATTTTACCTTGGCCGAGCCCAACGCTTTCAAGGATGGTGTCGAAAATTTGCTTTTGCTCTGAGGTAAACTTAGAGACATGGTCATTGACGACGGTACTCATAGCTCTTGAATCAATTACCTGCAACAAATGTGCTTGGTAAGATATAACTCAGAACCTTCATTCATTTTTCATTTTTTCATTTTCAGAACCAAAAGTTTGACTTGACTTCATGATAGTGTAGCTTGTTGTCCCACCAATCAATCTGTTTAGTAATATTGGTGTGAAACTCTCCATACAATTAGATAGGACATGTAAAGTTCTCAGATTTCATAACAGTATCGTTCCTAATGCACATAAAAATGCAAAAACAAAAAAAAGAATGTTACGATTTTTTAAAACAATATCATAGGATTTGAACTCGCACCATTTAGTGCGGTAAACGGTCGCCTGACCTTACCGCTAAATTCCCCGTTGACATATTGTTGAAATAACTGTTCCCTTGCAATTTATAATATTACTGCCCCGCTCCTTTATAAAAATAGCGTGATTATTATGTTTCCAGAGTAAAATTATGATTAACTAAATAAATAACATGTCATTTTGTGCATTCAATTATTTTATGCATTCAATTACGAACAAAAACCTTTTAAAATCAATATTGCTTACCTCCCATAACATACGGCGTGATAATATATAGCCTAAAGCCTTCCTTGGTTTACGAAGAACATTTTTGCTGAATTTCAATTCAATCTATCCAGTAGTTTTGGCGTGAAGCCGTACCATACACACAGACAAACAGACAAAAATTATTAAAATTCACTTTTTGTCATCAGTTACGTTTTTCTAACAAAACCCACTTATTTTTTCACGAAAATTCTCAATGTACAGTTTTTCTTTCGTTACTGTTTTATTATATGTATAGATTAGTAATATTGGTGTGAAACTCTACATACAATTAGGTAGGACATGTAAAGTTCTCAGATTTCATAACAGTATTGTGCCTAATGCACATAAAAATGCAAAAACTAAAAAAAGAATTTTACGATTTTTTAAACAATATTATAGGATTTGAACTCGCACCATTTACTGCGGTAAACGGTCGCCTGACCTTGCCGCTAAATTCCCCGTTGACATATTGTTGAAATAACTGTTCCCTTGCAATTTAAGTACAATATTACTGCCCCGCTCCTTTATAAAAATAGCGTGATTATTATGTTCCCAGAGTAAAATTATTATTAACTAAATAAATAACATGTCATTTTGTGCATTCAATTATTTTGTGCATTCAATTACGAACAAAAACCTTTTAAAATCAATATTGCTTACCTCCCATAACATACGGCGTGATAATATGTAGCCTAAAGCCTTCCTTGGTTTACGAAGAACATTTTTGCTGAATTTCAATTCAATCTATCCAGTAGTTTTGGCGTCAAGCCGTACCATACACACAGACAAACAGACAAAAATTCTAAAAATTCACATTTTGTCATCAGTTACGTTTTTCTAACAAAAGCCACTTATTTTTTCTCGAAAATTCTCAATGTACAGTTTTTCTTTTGTTACTGTTTTATTATATGTATAGATTATGAAAAATAAAGATATTTTTTTTAAATATTGTTTTCTTCAGTTACTATTACACCCATTCTCGAGTTAAAACGGTAAGGTGCAGGGTTAACTAGGCATCGGTCGAGGGACGCGCATTTTGACTTCACTATCGGCTTTAGCAATCTCGAAAACTATGAAAATGATATTCACAATGAAACATTTGAATGTTTTCCTACGGTATTCTGCTGTGGGGCAAAGCCGCTGATATACAAAATATATTTGTCCTTCAAAAACGAGCTCTTCGAGCAATTTACCAGCTAGGTGCCCGAGTTTCTCTAAGAGATTTTTTTAAAGATATTGGTATTCTCACGGTTGCATCACAATTCATCTTCGCCAACATCTTATATATTAGGAAAAATGTACACTTGTACACTAAAAACAGTGATATTCACAGTGTTAACACAAGAAATAAGGACAAACTACGTGCCCCCTTTCACCGGCTTCATAAGGTTCATAACTCATTTGTTGGGCTTGGTATAACCTTTTATAACAAGATACTCTCTTCTTTGCTAGACTTGCCTTTTAATGCGTTTAAAGCTCAAGAAAAATCCAACCTTTGTTCAAAGGCATACTATTCCACCAACGACTACTTACACGATAAGAGTAGTTGGTCGCCCTAATTAACTCAACAAGACGATGTTCATGTTCTTTCACCAGAATTAGCTTACTGACAGGTTACTGTTCTTAGTATTGACTTATTTATTTATTTTACTTCGATGGTCCTAGTTTATCATTTTGTGACTTCAAGTGACAGCTATGTGAACAGGACCCAGCAATGCATAAATATGTAAGCTGTCACGCCCTTTATACCTGCAGGCTTTTTATTTAGGTAGTAAGTTTTAATTTACATTTTTATTTTAATTAATTAAATTTTAGCTTGAGTACGTATAGTTTTTATTATATTTGTTGGTATACTGGCGTGGCTAGCTGACATATGGCAAATAATTTAATTTTATGTTCTGTGCCTTGTAATATTAATTACATAACACCTAGTATTGTATACAATCAAGTATCATGTATTTTTCTAACTGAACAGACAGCTGTGCTGCTGGGGAGTTTGTTGCGCCACTTCTTCTTCCCAGCGATAGCACTAGAAAGCGGTGAAGAGCGGGCGTTTTCGGGGGACTGTCTTTTGTAATTTTGACGTTCCAAAAGTGCTGATTCTCAGCCTAATTTGAATAAATGACTTTTGATTTTGATTTTTCGCAGCCGACATCTTGGATTTACGTTTTGACCTGAAGGAGGGAAAGACAACCAGCCAACTCCTAATCGCAAAACGTGTTAAAAAACTTCGTTACAATAAAACACATCAATTTTAGAGACATTAAGAGTGACAACCCTAACGCTCCAATCCAATCCAATTATTTCTACAAATAGGCCTAGTTTCCATACTGCTCATATTTATACTGTGCCACAGATGTCCACACACTCATAAATGAGTATTATACATAAAAGTTTAAAGCAACTATAAATGTGAATAAGCAATTAACATAAATAAAGATTTAAAGCTACCAGACTGGCTTTTACTAATTAAGATATCTTTCAGAAGTATGTAGGTGTTTCATGAGTAATATAACTCGAGCCGTGAAACTTGATAATTTCTAAGTGAAACTGGAAAGTGTAAAGTTATTATAAACAAGTAAAATGTTTTTCATTACAAGACAAGTATATAATGATTTCTAAGTTGCGAAACACGGCGGATAATATTGTGACCAAGACAAGAATACATCCGCCATCTTAACACGAAGAAGCACCTTACAGAAAAACACAAAAGCATACAAATTGGATCATTAAGGACTAATAAAATAATTAGGGACACACAATGAGACTAATACAAAAACTGAGAGATAGAAGAAGATCAGTAGAATAAGCAAATACGGACATATAATATGAAAACTGTTTTTGTTGAAAGGACAAATGATCTGTATGGTTAGGTACTGCCTCTGGTCAGCTAAGAACAAGATAGTAAAAGTACCTATATTCTGCTAGAATTAAACAAGAATCTTGAAGACATTGCTAGCTGGCAATTAGAAACTTCATCACACTTCATTCTTGGTTTATGTGAAGACCTCATCAATGTTCCACGCACTGTTTACCTCAGATGTCTAATAAAAATATATACTTCAGCCTTAGAAACGATTCTGTCATCAAACCTACATAATCAAGTAACTGTAAAGATGGCGCTTACGACAGGCGCCCAGCTGTTGGCTCATAACTGTCACACGCATTTACCCGCGGTTGCCGACAACCACATCATTATACCTTCCTGCTTCCACCATCTCTTATCCCAAATACTTAAAGTTTATTTTAGCATGATCAAGGTCTGATATTTGTGTCATCTTTAGGTAAAGACTCCCATATAATTGTAGCATTACTTTGGGCTATCATGATTCTTATTTCCAATGCCTAAGGGTGATGTTTGTGTGTATATGGTATCGTATTCATGTCATCTTTAGGTGGTCATTAGAGAGGGTTCCCAACCGTGATTTGTGTTACGTTACTCTGCGATTAATGAAAAATATTCTCGTTAGTGGAACACTTTTTTTGTAAGTAGCATACTTTTCATTGTTCACATTATTCTTCAACTTTTGGTGAAATTATCACAACAATGACCGATATGAACTGCCACATTGTGAATTTTTATGATTATGCATCATAAAAAGGCTTTGACAAAATATTTAGTGTGAAAGATAATTGGGCTAGAAAGAAGAAGACATGTTGTACGAACAACAAATAAAGGGTGAGGTGATAAATAGCAGGAAGGGAATGATGATGCATACCATTTTCATAAAATTTTTATTCATCCCGTAGCCCTACTAGTTAAAATAATCACTTTGCTCACGAGTGTCATTTGACGCCTGTCGCAGCTCGTAGTTCCCTTTCATTTCATCACAGCACGATATTATATTGTAGTGACACACATTTTTTACTCGCTGTTACTGAATTGCACTTTCATGCCGTCGCGAGTGTTTTTTGTAATACTTTTTTAGTTTATAAACGATGTTTCATGTAGCTTTAATTGTTTATGTCTCTTTCATTATTCGATTACCTACATTTTAAGTCGTCAATACCTTTACTAATTATTTCTTCACTAAGTTAAATAGTTAGCAACACTATCTGTACACATTTAGTAACAGCGATTGTATCTCTATCGTGATCATCTTCTTCAACCTAACTAACCTAACCTTTCAGATGACTGACCTCTTCAGAATTCTTTCCTGAGTACTCTTTTTCGCATTACTTCTAAATATCTATTGGGATCTCTCCTCGCTTTAGATATCTAGTTACGCACTTCTTGTTTTTCGTGTCGATGATTATTGATTTCGATTTCGAAAGTGCTAACACTGTTTTTATGAATCTGCAGTGCTATTTTGTAAAAATCTCACCGTGAAAATTTAGGCGAAATGAGTTTGAAGTAGGGGAACAGAGGGTAATGGGAGCCAGAGGGTTATGAGAGCGGTGCAACTAGAGACAAAACTACAGCTCGTATTCACTCGGTTGCTACTCGGGCGCTTTCGGCACGCTGCGATCGTGTTTCCCTGCGGCGCTAGACTCGCCAGTTCCACGTGTTGTGTGACCACGGACGCTTGTCGATTTTTTGGTCTGCGCTTATAATAACTACGAAATTTCATCGGCCAGGTATGTGTGAAGTTATACGGTTATTACAATCAAACCTGTTTTATTTTATAGCTAATGTTATCAAATTTGAGTATCTGTGCGTATAATTTCGTTACAAGCTAGATTCAGTACATAATTTTATTTTATTTCAAAGTCGGGTAATCAGAGCTTATTAGGCTCTGATTACCCTTTGTAGCTCCAATTGCCCCATATGCTTTTTAATATAACGTGAATGCTGTGTTTTTCATCTCTTTTGTTGTGAATGCTTTGCATGTCTGTAATTGACGTAAACACTAGTCTATGTCTCTATTCTCTGTTATTTGTAAATGTTCGTGTTTGTGTTGTTGGTGTGCTTTAATAATTAATAGATAAATAAGTTTTTTTTTTCAGATGCCAAAATGCCAAGAAAAAGGGAACGCACCACTACGAAAGCGTCTTGGACCGTTGAAACCTTAGAAAATGCTGTCAAAAAACTTCGGCGTGGCGGTACATTAGTTTATAAGGTATCAAAAGAGACTGGAATACCCTACAGCACCTTAAAAAAGAGATTCAGATTAGCTAAATCCAACGATAAAAGCTACAAATGTCCTCCAAAACTAGGAAGGCCCTCGGTGTTCACTGAGGAACAAGAAGCCATTCTGGCTGATCATCTACATAAAATGTCAAATAAATTTTACGGACTGACGAGGGCTCAGTTTTGTAAGTTATGTTACGCCATGGCTGAAAAATTTGGTGTCGCAGATCGATTTAATGAAGACAAGAAGTCTGCAGGCAGAGACTTTCTAACTGGCTTTTTCCGACGACATCCTGATCTAAGTATTAGAAAGCCAGAGGCGACAAGCATCAATAGGATACTTGGATTCAATAAAGCCGAAGTGGATCGATTCTTTGAAAATCTCGAAAATGTCATGACAACATACCACTTTCCGCCGTCTCATATTTACAATATGGATGAGACTGGCGTAACGACGGTCCAGGAAACAGAAAAAATTATAGCGCCTAGGGGACAAAAACGTATAGGAACAGTCACATCATGGGAAAGAGGTAAAAACGTCACGGCTATCTGTGCTATGAGTGCTTCAGGGTCCTTCATTCCGCCTCTTTTTATTTTCTCTCGACAGCGTCACTCACCGCAGCTAGAAAAAGATGGTCCACCAGGAGCTGTTTACACATATACATTAAATGGTTGCGACATTTCATTGAGAACTGAAAACCCACTGCTGAAGAACCTGTTCTACTGATTATGGACAACCACAACAGCCATTGTACTTTGGAAGCTTGGGAAGTGGCTAAAGCTAACCATGTTGTAATGCTTTCTATTCCACCACATTCATCACATCGGTTACAGCCTCTGGATGTGACTTTTTTTGGGCCGTTCAAGAGAGCCTACAACAAGGAATGCGACATGTATATGAAATCCAGGAATATGGTAAAAATTACACCTACGAGATATGTTCAACAAAGCTTATGCCAGAGTAGTAAGCTTAGACAAAGGGATCTCTGGCTTCAGAGCCACGGGAATTTTTCCCATGAATCCTGCTGTATTTTCAGAAGACGATTTTGTTGCTGTGGAACAAGATCAGAGCCAAGTTAATGAGCAAGCAAGTTCAGCTGCTGTTGCTCAGTCTCAGAGACCCGTTTCTCAACGGCTAGCTACTGGCAACTCTGACCCACTTCCATCTACATCTCGTGATATTGGCAACTTTGAACCACTTCCGTCTACATCTCGTGGTACTGGTGACTTTGAACCACTTCCATCTACATCTCGTGGTATTCAACAGGAGATGGAAATGGATAGTTAAAAAAATGTAAAACTAAAACCACAGGAAAAGGAAAAAAACGAAAGAAGGCAACCAACAAAAAAGAAAAAGTAAAAAGAGTAAAAAATAAACTTTTTGAGGATGGAACTGACACGTCTGAAGAAGAAGACGTTGAGAATCTTTGCGACGATGAGTCAGAATATTCAGAAGAAGAGACGTTGTGTGCTATTTGCTGTGACACAGGAAAAAATAACGAAATGTGGTACCGTTGAAGAGGTTGCGGTAAATGGGCACATAGAGAATGTTCTGGTTCTGACAGCCCGGTTGATTATATTTGCGTTTTTTGCTTGGATCCTTAAAGTTAATTGTTATACGATTACGTTTATATTAAAATTTATATGATTAAGTGAGATTGCAGACTGACATAGAAATTTTTGAGGCTGATTTAATAATAAAGTAGCTCCCATTGCACATGGGAATTTATAGGCTCTTATTTCCCGCAAAGTCGGGTAATGAGAGCGATTCTGTTTTTTTCTTTAAAGTTTATCTGAGGCCAAATGCCTCATAATGTAACGTTAACACTGTGATTAAATGATAGTCACATGAATAAGGATTTAGTTTCTAATAAAAAGTTCCTAAAGTATCCATAAATTTGCCTTTTATTGAACTTTTTCCTTATTAGGCTCCAATTCCCCCCTTCTCCCCTAAACTGTCTATAGTGTCAATCCCTAGCATCAGGTGGAATGACAACGCACTTCATCTAAGTTTTCACCGTGAGATTTTTACAGAATAGATCGGCTGTTCTACCTCTCAGCTCAATCACACCATGTCCATAACAGTAGAATGTATTTATTGACTTCCATGTGATCACCATCAAGTCCTACTTCACACCTGCCTGACAGGCCACCTGTACCACCCCTCGTACTAACGTTATGCGTAACATTATCGGGCACTGCGCACGCGCACGAGCCGCGATGCGATGCCGTTACGACGCAACCAGAGCGAGACTACGACGGACGACAACCGGATCTTATACCCTATGCTCAACTATTTGAGGTGATTGTATGAAAAAAGGTATTTTTATTATACTGTGGTACTGAGTTCTTGTGTCATTAACTCATTAAAGACATCCAGTTCGCAGACTTGATTAGTATCTAACATATCTTTATGACAAATTGACCAAGAGGCAACATATAAAGAGGTGAGGAAAATTAGGGAAGATCCCTTTGACAAAATATATTTCATGATAATTAGGTACCTACTTATTTAAAATTTCGAGGAAAGTTTTGTTTTGCCAAAACTGGTTCATGCTCTTCAACAGCTCAAGATCCTGAAAGCACTAAAACATCTGAAATTTCTTAATCAAATCCAACCATCATAACTGCTATGACAGCTAATTTCACTGAAGACTAGAGGTTTTCTGAAGCAAATGGCACTCCAACGCTACCTTTATCTTTGTTATGTGTAGAACATTAAACGGCGAATATTCCCACGTTGTTAGTACACGATATATTGTAATTATCTATGTAAGTAGTGTTATGTGGTATTATCTAGATAAAGAGTAAAAAACAATGCTATAATCAACATGAAGCTTGTAATATACAATTAATTAAACATCTGTGGACAAACACTGATCATAGACACACTGGAGCATCATGATGGCATGATGCTTCTAAATCTGATATCTTTAGTGTTTGTCAAGAGTGGTGATTATGGAATCACCACTCCTGACAAACACTTTAGTAAGCCATGAACATAAATTGTCAAGAGCACAATATAATCTTGCTACACGGCGAAATGGGGCACCATAGGCGAGACCCAAACCTAATAAGAGAGTGGCGATGGGGGGACATGGAAACCCTTCAATACATGACGTACTTTATAGTCCATACAAACATGTTCTCAAGTCGTTCAGTGGAAGGCACGAAGAAGAAAAATTCGAAGATCCAAACTGTATAAATAAATCTACGAAAAATTGTTACAAAAGGACAGGATTTTACTGGCACTGAAATGACAAGCTAAGAAAAAAATGAACACTTACATAGAAGGTTTGCCAGAAACTACATAGATAAACAAGTTTCAAAGCATGAAGTACGACGAAGAAGAGCAAGAATATATTGTTCTGATATTAAAAATCACCAAGTAGAGAGGAGGGAGTACGAGACAACTTAGGTGCAGTAAGCTTGGAGAGAATAGATTGAGAGTGTCTCTACTGCTCTGTATGTAAGGGACGCACACTGGACAGTGAACATCGGTCGGTCAGGTCGGCGACCGCGGCCGGTCGAGCTGGCAACTGGGTGAAGGTCACACGCATCTCCGTTAACGGTACCCTACCACCTACCTTATGTGACGTCATACAACTAAGTATTTAGGTTAAGATTTGATGACTACAAGTTGTTATTCTGTGCGTTGATATTGATACGTGTACATCTATAGCATCGGAGTATCCGGTAGCATCTATATTAGAGTTGGATGATTGACTGTCATTATTTTGATCAGCTTTTCAAATAATCAAAATGAAATAATTTATTTGCAACGAATGTAGGTTACATTAAAATACAGGTGGAGTAGATAGGAGTGAGCCATGTACATTCTGCCTGGAAATAGGCACGCAAAATTTATAAAAAATGTTAAGAAGCTAAGTATCGAAAAATAAAATTACAAATTAAAATGTCACAGGTAGAATTATTACAATTGTCCATATATTAAAATTAAATTAAAAATAAACGCATATTAGGTCCATATGTTGAAAATAATATAAAATAAATATTAAAAAAATAAAAAAGCTATATTGACACAAAAATATTTTACAAGTTGATTTTGGTAAACAGTAGGTACAATTCTGCAATTGAACACAATTCGAATGACCACTAACACCTAAACTAGGCCGAGCCTGTACCTTAGGCGTTAGATCTTTCCCGGGTAACTATCTACAGACGTGTACATTAGGTTCCAATTGTATATTGTAAAAAACTTTTGCACATTAAACCAATACAATAAATAATACCAACCAATATAATAAAATACAGATTAAACTGCGGGTACTCTAACTGCGGGTATAATGTAATAGAAATACTATGACTAATTTGTTGACATATTCATTGTACAATTTTTCCAAATACCGTCAACTTAAAAAAACTAATAGTTTGACTTATTATTTCTATATTGTTTATTATTATTATTTCATTTATTTATTCAAAGGTTCCTATTGTAGGTTAATAAGTAAATTTAAAATTTCTAGATACGTTTTCGATTTTAGCCAGGTTATTAAAAGTTTTTCGCAAGAGTGTTTATTTAAGGTGTATATAGGGCTCGCTGACCTTGTGCATGTGGGCGGAGCTAAACGCTCTACCCCCGAATACGTAAAACGCGCGCGGTGGCGCGCTGCACTAAAACGACGATCAAAGAATATGCGGAGACGCAGACATGCCGCACGCAGGTCGCCATTTTTGCCTACGATTCCAGAAGGGAATGGCGGAGGCAAGGCTGATATATTTTGTATAGATTGATACTTATGTTACGTATATTTTATGTTTTTACTGGACATTATTTATTAGAATTTTTTCATTTTTTTGATTTTGTTTAAAATCATACGTGAGAACGAACTTAGTTCCCGACGGGGGTAAAACTTTAAAAATGATATCGAGTATTTTCTTAGGAATGGAATAACATTTTATTTGCATAGACTGTAGGTCTTCTTAGGAGGACTTACATAAAAATGAGATTTTATAAAAATGAGAACCTGTTTCATCAATTTGAATTATTATAAATCAGTAATAAACCTACCGAACTAGCACTGTACCTAAATGGCATTTTTAGGATTCCGTAGCCAATCGGATGATGTTATAATCAACTTTCTTCCTGTCATTGTTAAATAACAATTTTTCAACAAATTAGAATACCACTACCTGCTATGTAAATACATAGCAGGTAGTGGTATTCTAATTTGTGACCGGTAGGTGCCACAACTAAAATGTGCAAAATAATTATTTTTTCCAAAAAAAAAAAATAACCGACTTCCATAAAAAAACTACAAAATGAAAAATAACTTTATTTCGGAAGACTGTAGCAAAAAACGTAAATTCAAAACCAAAGACATCGACTTCCGAAATAAAGTCATTTTTCACTTTGAAGTGTTTTTTTTAAGTGTTTTTCATGTAAAAAGTTTTTTTTTACAATTAATCGTACGTCAAAAGTAACAGTTGAACTACGAAAACTGTTACCACTGTTATAGTATAGTAAAGTAACAGTATCATGTCTCGTTAATGACCTTGAAATAATCACCTACGGCCGCTCAGTAGATAAACCTTACGCGTTCGTGCGTAACAGCCGCGCGCAAATACTCAGAGTATATCAGTCAGTGGCGTGTATTGCATAAAGGCATATAAGCAGTGCCTACCTCGATAAATCACCATAGGCCTGTTAGTTACATTTTAGTGTGTGTGCCCAACTATGAAACTCACTAAATTATCATACCTAACAAAAAACAAAATCTTCATACAAATACGCGCGGCAGTAGGCAGTCGCAAGACGGCCTACGCGGCTCCCGGACTATTCGATTTTTATTTTGACCTCACTATCGGCTTTATCACCCTCGAAAAGTATGAAAACGACACCCATGATGAAATATTTGAAATTTTTTGCAGCCGCCATTTTGGATTTTTATTTTGACCTATCTATCGGTTTTATCACCCTCGAAAAGTATGAAAACGACACCCATGATGAAATATTTGAAAAATTTTGCAGCCGCCATTTTGGATTTTTTTTTTTGACCTCACTATCGGCTTTATCACCCTCGAAATGTATGAAAACGACACCCATGATGAAATATTTGAAAATTTTTGCAGCCGCCATTTTGGATTTTTATTTTGACCTCACTATCGGCTTTATCACCCTCGAAAAGTATGAAAACGACACCCATGATGAAAAACTTGAAAATTTTCGCAGCCGCCATCTTGGACTTTTATTTTGATCAAATTCAATATTTTCTCATTTTAATATTAGTTAGATAAGCCTTACTACTTGTATACTATCGTAATCGTCCTGACGCGCACAATAGAAATGGGCCATCTGCAGCGAGCTAGTCAATAAACGCACACTGATACAATTCGTTCGTAAATATTTGCACTAACACAGGCAAACGCGCGTAGTCGGTCGATAGCCGGAGCGGAGCAGCGAGCGACACAGCCCTCCCGTCTGAGTGCTAACGCACGACTGCCGCCCGCGCCCGCGCAGAGCACCTCTGAAGCTCAATCTCAAAGTGGGGAAATTTTCTTTGCAAATGTTGATTGATTTACATAAGCTGTTTCATTTCTATAGTACCTCTAACCATCAATTTTTCAGTGTAAAAATATTTGCAAACATCAAAGCCGTTTAGAAGTAATATGGAATATTAGGAAAAAATAGCGTTTTGCTAAAAAAATTTTTAAGGGAAAAGTATTAGCCATAAGAAAAAATCCTGTTTCAGAAATATTGTACATGAACCTATACCAACAATATATTTTTTTCAGATCTTCTAATCAAGCCGTTAATGAGAAATATTCTTCATAAAGTGACCGTTTTACGGTACTAAACGAGAGTAAGGCCCTTAACTGGTAGAATTTGATAATTTTATTCAATTTGTTGTATAGCAGTTACCCCAGATTACACTGGAATTTGTTAATAAAGGTTGTGTTATACGGGATTGTAGAACATACTCTCCCTAAACGTCTATCATTCATTATTTCTTTATTATAATTAAGTTGACTATGTTGGGCCATTATAATTTCTTTTATGAATAGCTACCGAACTGTCAAAACATCACATTCTGAGTACAAGTTAATAGTGGGATATTTATAAGGCTTGAACATCATAACCTTATGAATAACCATATGAATTATATTTATTACACATTGCTGATTAAAAAGTTTTGTCCATTAAAAAATCATTAATCGAATAATAACATCTTTCTATTAGGAAGGCCACTAATTTCTTTTTTATAGTTTTTAATTGTATAATTTTTTATTACATCGGGCAATTTATTGTATATGGTAGGACCCATACAAATAACACTTTTCTTCATTAGTACTGTGTTACAGGACTCGATTTGTAATAAATTTTTGTATTGATTTCTGACAGGTCGTTTTCTAGTTTCTGACATGGTGGGAAATAGGTTTTTATTGGTCTTTACAAACATGGCCATTTCAAAAATATACAATGACGGAAATGTAAGCACTTTTAAGGGCATAAACTTTGGTTCGCAACTGTCTGTGGTCTCCAAACCACACATCGCTCTAATGCAACGTTTTTGCGCCCTGAATATGTATTCTCTTGAGCTGCAATTCTATTAATTCCAAATCTTAGAACTGATACAACCAGACCATGATAAGCTACTAATGTAGTTTGAATGTAAACTTTAATGGACAAAGAAAGGACATATGCCGCTGTACTCATCCTTTTGCAGATTGCCTCTGCTAGTGGTTGCCAATTTAGTTGTCTGTTAATGTAAATCCCTAAAAATTTTGCTACTTTTATTTGGTTAATTTTTTGTTTATTGTAGTCTACAGATACTTCTTTTAAAATTTTCCGTTGATGGAAGTGCATTATGTTAGTTTTTTGTAAGTTTATAACCAAGTTGTTTTTATCAAGCCAATGTAAGATATCTTCCAGAGTCTTATTTATTTCCTGTTCATAGCTATCCGGATGTTTACATTTTACTAACGCGGTGCTGTCATCGGCAAATAATACCATTGGATTATCAACATGATGTGGCAAATCATTGATATAAATTAAGAAAAGGAGTGGCCCAAGGATGCTACCCTGTGGTACACCATATTTTATTGTTCTTCTTCCGGATCGGTATTTTCGTTCACTCTTCGTCTTAGGGCAAATTCTAGTTATTACCGTTTACTGTTTACGATCGCTAAGATATGATTTAATAAGTTTGAGTCTTGAGTTTTGTGGGGTTTGAGTTTATTATTATTATTGGTACCTATTGAGTTACAGACCAATTAAGAATTTATTCATATTGACCAGTGGAAAGCGTTTGACTTTAATAAAGTTTAATCAGGAAAGGGATTGCCTTTAGGAACTCCAAATAGTTCTCGCTATGCTGCATCTCCTATGAACAACACAGAGGAATACCTTTGCTTGGAACTAATAGAGTGCAATGGATATTTACAATAGTGTATTTATTACATTTGAATATTGAACGAGATGACGCCAGCACCACATTTTTATTCTACTTTCTCTCGAGAAGAAAAAGTGAATCAGTAAAAACGGAATTGTTTTGAACAATAATTTGATTTCGAGTGTTATTATGTGTATCAAAAATAATTTCTGAAAAAACTGATGAAGCCTTCGAGAAGTCTGATCATATATGAATACTTAGGTACAGGAAAATGCATACAAACAGACAATAGGTAATATTACCGCATTAGCTTAAGTGAATTGACGATATTGATCATGTCACCAGCAGTCAACAATGTAGTCCTAGAAAAGTAACGTAAGCTTAAAGGACAAGAATCAGGACCACTCATTCTGAATTCAAAGCATTAAGCCCCGTGGAATGCGCACACGCAGAAGGGCAAACGTGCATTGAAAGATTGAGTAGGAACTAAACAACAGAGCGAATAAAGTAAGTACTTCATAAGAATTTCGAAGACGAAAGGGGTGGGTTCAGTTTATGAAAACCTTTTTCAGTTTAGCTTGAAACTTAAAAAAATACTTAGTGTAGGAAATAGTAAAGTATTAAAAAAACGATTTCCCAAACAAAGGTGCCATGAAGGTGACCTTTAAAAAAGAGTAACTACACAGACTTCAGCCGGAGTAAATTGCAAACATTAATATAACAACAGATATATGAATGACGATTCATGACTTTACGAGCAAACACAATTCTGTGCTTTGATACATGAAGGCATTTTATTTACCATTATCATAAGTCCAAGATCCTGCTTCAAAATCAATGTCTAATAACGATCATCTCAAAAGGAATGCGACCACCGATGATTTAAATAAAGGAATGCTCATATTGCCCACGCACCGCTGTGCTCGTGACGATCATTGACCCGTCGGCCACTGGGTGAAGGTCACGACTCAATAACGGTGCGCCTGACGTCACACGCAATTATATACACATTGTATTAGAAAGTGGAGCCAGAGACAAACGACAGGTGACTGATGAGCCAATAGGAACGTATGGCAAGAGAATTATAGTGGAGCCAGTGGGGACGTGGGACAGGTGACTGATAATAGAGCCAGTGGGGATGTATAATAGGGACTGATATGCCCACAGTACAGCCCCCTAATTGCGTAACACATTATCAATCTCAATCTGAATCATTTTGAAGGATATTGCTAATCATTGCTTCATATGTTCGAAAAGTGTGTCTGCACAACAACGTAAATAACGATATGGATGTTGTTGAACTGTCAAAATGAAAGCCATTGCTACTAATATAGTGTGTTACGCAATTACCCCGCGGGTGACTGATACAACACAAAATACAACTGACCTCGAACGGTTTTCGTTAAAAACTAATTTGTTGACTGCGAAAGTTTGTGGTTAGAAGAGATCAAGAGAAAGCTATTTTGTTTTGGGGAGAATCATTGGAATTTGGGCCATGCTTGTCTAGGTAAGGAATCAAGAGTATGATTCCAGATAGGGCCAAATTAATCTTCTGACAATATCCGTTAAAACGGATCGTAATATTTTTGGTGTCATCCTCATCAATCATCAGCAATTTGATTTTCCATTCTTTCACAGTGTAGGATTGGCATTCAAACATTCTTTCAGAAATGTATGTACGTTGTTCGGGACTCCATCATTGTCAACAGTTTCTTTGACCATAATTGTTTATTTTCTACTTTTTCCATAATACATATTTTGTTTGTCACTCTTTGAGAACAATATTGTTATTCTGCCATTCCCAAGTCTGTGGTAAACTTAGGAAATTACATGAGTTTCGAATTCTGGTGAACTACATATCTACGTTATATGGTTGATTCTATCAATAAGATCAACTATTACAGTTTTCCTGGCAATGACCTTAGCTCATGTAAAATTTTAACAGTTCTCAATGTCGTGACATGCCATTTATCACTTACTCGTACCTATATAAGCATTGGTAATTTAT
Source organism: Apamea epomidion (assembly GCA_947507525.1). Taxonomy (NCBI): domain Eukaryota; kingdom Metazoa; phylum Arthropoda; class Insecta; order Lepidoptera; family Noctuidae; genus Apamea; species Apamea epomidion. The sequence continues at coordinate 17,437,905 of OX382245.1, read as the reverse complement.
TTTCTAAGCTCATAGTTTTCACTCGACCATTATGATAAATGGTGTATGAATTCATAATAGCTCTTGATTGCGAACGTGTCCTTAATTTGCTATCTTACTAATTATAAATAGTTAAAAATTACCTGTCTTTTGGTTTTTTTTTTTCTTCGTTTAAGGCTCAGCTTTTTCTCATTAATCTCACTTTAAGCGTTAAGCTTGGCCTTAATTCTTTGACGACGGTTTAGGAGTCATCCATATAAGTGACCAGAGAAAGCTTAACGGCACTTGTCGTATCCTCGGAAATTGGAAACGCGTGGGTATCTTGACGATATATTGATCGTGGAGCCAGTTTACGACACAGATTCCAAATATTCAAAGGCCAGTCGAAACAACGTAGAATAGCGATTGTCTTTTGCCATTTCAATATTCAAATCAAATAATCCTTCGAACGGTATCATCGATTTCCTCGCGAATATAATAAAAGAAGAGAGTCATTGAGATATTTCTGAAGACTATGCGTGCATAAAAAATGGTAGCATACAATAAAAATTACAAAGTGGAGCGACTTTTAAAGAATTAAATGAATAATTATATGAAATTTTGTGGGTTTTTAGAGCAACGGCAGCCCAGAGACAATGCACAATGTAATAGCGATTGTGTGGTTCTAGAGCTCTGTAAAATATTCATTAGTAACGGAACTATATCGGACGCGTTTCGATTATCGATCTAATACGCTCACATTCTAAGATTCTTTCTAGTGGGAAATTGGTTTCCAATCCAAAACCTTGTTATTTTGTGATCTCTTCACCTTTGCATTCACATAAAGTTATCTTTTTGGACATTGAGACTTTTGCATTTGGATACTGTTATGTGGCAGATATTATTGTTTAAGTTTATGCTTTTTATAAAGCTTTTTGATGGAATTGAGTGGGTAGTGGGAAAATGTTCCCAAGTGGTTCTATGTTTTTTTTCAGTATAAGATAACTAATACGGTACTCAGAGGTTGCAGCAGATGATCATCACATTTTGAAAAAACTATCTCAGTGTGTAGTGTGTGCGGTAATCTGCATGATCCTCATATGGCCTAATCAAGCGTATGCAGTCTGGACTTCAAAAGAGACAGCACCTCTGAGTTTGTTTTGGTCTTTTTTCTCAGAGTAGTCAAATAGGAAACACTGACCTCATATAGTTTAAAAGCATAAATTATATTTGACGAGTAAAAGTTTTTTTTTGAACTAATTTACAGAAATAAATATCATTTATCATTTGGTTTACATACGTTCTACAAAAGTAGCTACTACGTGCATCATCGACGCGGAAAAAACTTTAACCCCTTTTCGATTGTTTCAGATTTCAAAAAAGTGGAAGTGAAGTCCAAGATGCGTTTACAGCGAGTTGCACCAGTTGTTGTGAGAGAAAGTTTTTGTTTATGTGGTGGTAACGTCCTCGAAAACAAGCCAGCTGATTTACATACGTTTATGTTATTTACCGTTGCTGTGGCGCCAGCGAGCAAAACAAAAGCTGTTGAAATATTTGTAGTTTGTAGGTTTGGTGCTAAGAAACTGGTTATACTTAATGAAGATGATGACGAAGATTCTAGTAATAGTTGAGATGAATCATTGTCAAAAGAATGAATAAGGAAAGCCAGCCCCATATAACGGGACTAGACTTCGGTCAAAAGAAGATGTTGATAACAAACATTCTAGATATAGTCAAGAAGAATATCCAGCGGATCAGCATGTAGAACATAATAATAATTTTATTGTTGCTACACAACAGTTCTCTTAGAATAATTGAATACGTAAAACATAGAAAAGGAAAAGAACTACTGTTCCCTATGTTGTGCGCATTAGGATAAAGTGAAGATGCCAGTACATTAAAATTTTGGAACCTGAATATGATTGAAGTAGTTTTAATAAAAGTCTGACATGAACTAGAAGTAAGTATTACAAAATACTTGGCATCATCCATCAGTATTACAGCATCGAACTTGTAACAGCTCTCAATTTCAATAAATCGATTAGTTACTTAGATAATATCATTAAGCATTTGATGTAACCGTTACGTTAAGGACCGTGAAATTAGTCCATCCACTATTGGCTGTTGAGTTTAGTAGTATGTCGATAGCAACTTGGTTGTGAACAGTTTCAGTGCTGGAATGGGCCCATAGCTATAATTTGAAGGAACACGCAGATCTATGTATTAATGACTGATGTTTTGCTTCCTCATTCACAGCCTAACTTCATAGGCCTCTCTTTGCTCATGCCAATATCCGCTCCTGTGCCAGCCTCGTACAGGTTCTAGCGTGAATATTAATTGACTTTGACTAAGTCTACAACGTTATTGCTTGCGATGCAATGGTCTTTAATAACGCAATTTATAGTAGTTAGCATAACTTGCTCTTCAATGTATGTAAGGAGGATAGTAGGGTGACATGGATCGTCTTTTACAGTTACGAAATTACCGTTTATGTAATCAACTACTTCAGGTTTTATTTATGTAGTTTGGTAAGCCGAATACCACCACCCACTATGTCTTGCAATGTTGCGACTAATGATCTAGCAATTATGCAAAAACTATGGTAAGCTAGTAGGTATCATTGCAACAACTGTGTGCTATACACAGTACTGTATCCAGGCTATCACAAATGTTGTCAAATCTTATTAAAAGATTTATAAAATCCGTGGTTAGTATTTTTGCCATCACGTAGTCTACGAAAGGACTGCCCCTTGTGGTAGTTCACGCAAAACTGACTGGAGTTTTATTTTATAGACTCTTATTTCACTTGCTATGGAAAACAAAACACCATAGGAATTCGAAATTTAAACGGCGCTGACAGAGAAACGTTACCACCGGACCGTATAGACACTTTTCAGCAATCGCCTCGCTCGGAGATGTAGAACAATTTTATTTGCCTTACTCCTTTTGTAATCGCACAATTTCTCTCCGAGCGTAAGTCTTGAACGGTCGCTTTCTACTACAGCAGCACACATAACTACGTCGGCACTCATTTATTATGTGGCTATTTTTCATTTCAATTGAGTTTCTTTCGTAGAATTCATTTGTTATGGAAATAGGTTATGAATAACTGTCCAATCGTTTCATAAGCTGTCAGTGGGAAATTGAACTTGGGACATGCGGTTTGAGCTTGAATTGTAGTCAAAATAAATACTTTTAATTTTCTTTTAGATATTAATTTGAGTATAAGGAATTTGTAAAATTAAGTAGAACGTTGGGTTATGCTTAAAACTTTTGTAGATTTTATTCTTTTAGATATTTTGAGATTATAATTATTATAAAAAAAAGCGTTCACTTACCAAAAATATTAATGTATTTCGCGCCATACTTTAGGCAGAAATCGTAGAAATGATAAATCACAACACTATATGAAAGTAGCACAGTTCACCTGAACATTTAGCAACTAAAGTCAAATGAAAAACAAAATGATTAAAATAAAAATATTTTACAACAACTTTCCAACTGACTCGCTTGCGTACGCGGTCGGCGTAACTTTTTAAAATGTTTTTTTTTTGTGTGGTAGGCGCGGTCGCGTTCGGCCGACGCGTTCGGAAGTGTTCGCTGGCGCTGACTGGGCGGCTAGCGGGACATGCGAGAGAACGGGACATTGAGACTGCTCGGAGAGAGGACATTACATAGAGTTGTAAAGTCGAAAATTAAAGCCTTATAAGCCTACAAAGCCTGCCGCAACTCCTTTGCCTGTGTGCCTAACTATGTTGGGGTCTGCTTCCAGTCTAACCGGATGCAGCTGAATAGGTACTACAATTTTGCATGGAGCAACTGTAGGTACTAGGTAACACGATACACCTTCGTCTTATCTGATTATACTTTCGGGCGTCTGACTACCCGTTACGACAGTAAAAGTTCAAGGAATGGTTCTGTTTGGGACCGACGACTAATCTCAACCACTACTCTCAGTGTCAATACACAACGTGTGACAATACTTTCAAGTGTCACGACACTCTAAAATTTCTCATTTTTATTTTTATTGTGAATGGGCCTTCTCTTGACATCAGGTATAAGGTCTTCTCGAGTTACGAAAACTACTTTCTTTCCAGTGTCACTCACAACTTCCTTCTGTCGAGACTTTAATTTGAAAGCTTTTCCTTGTCACACTTTAAATTAGTTTGTTCACTGAGCAGCTGCAACTCTATACAGTTTCAGACGATGGTCGCCACGGTACAATGTAGTAGATCACTCATTGGGAGGTGGTTGTAGGCCGAATAGTCGTCGTTTATGGACTAACGAGATGGAACCAAAGAAAAACTAGCTTTTCCGACGACTGATACGTTTGTCCGATATTGATCAGAACAGGACTTTCTTTACTAGAGGTTTTTTTTAGATTTAGTAATATTTTCGTTTTGTTTACAGCTTGTTGAATTATTTAATAGGTACGTTACCAGCTTCCTGATAGTTAAGGAAGGTATAGGATTTATTGAAATATCATTACTAATTTACTTAAAATAAATTATTTGTTTTAAATAAATTATTCGCTTTAGGGCTGCTTTCTCGCCGCCGGGGCTGCGGGTTGTTCGAAAGAGATACCGTGGCCCCTGGCACAGGCAACTGGAGGAACACGGGTGGGTTTTAGTCAGTAAAAGTCTGACACTCCCTTCTGCTCCGCCCAAAGCGGGAGGGGTCATTTGATTGATTTCCCACCCAAAAAAAAAAAGAGCTGCTTTCTCAATCAACTAATATTTTTGGAAAAATCAGGCCTTAAATAAACAAGTCAGTACCTACTATTTTTAACCACACTGGTCTTATGAGCGCCTAACAACAATTTTAAAGCAATGATTCACATTCATGTTATAAGTTGCTGCTTCTTCCACGACATGTTACTTTCGGCCGTCGGGACACGGGCCTTGTATTGATAGTGTTAGTCACAAGAATCATATAATGCTCAACTGTGAGATAGAGTATACTCTACTTAATATTAGTAGAAACTAAGTATGTATTTATATTTCATTTTTTTTGTATGATATCTCGCAGGTCAACCTAGGAAGTTGTCGGCTTCTTAACCGGGCTTGCCTGTGGTTGCGTCAATAATGAAGGCCTCCGTCAGGGCTTAAAAACAAAAACTAAATGACTACACGCTGAGGCCCCCCCCTGTGGCGTACGCGTCGCTGATGGCAGCAATTGACAGGCTGGATCGGATTATTTTGTCATTTTCATGAAAATCCTGGAAAATATGCCTACGAGACTGAGATTTTTCCATTCTAGGCACCTACCAGACTGAGCCTGCTCCACGTGCAACATCAATACTTACCTACTTATAAGTAATTAATAGTAGGTACCTACTGATAATGCTAACTTAATTATTGATTACTTTTTTAGACCTACTGATCTAGGAACTAAACAAGAGCTAGGTACTCTCCTGCATCATGCCACAAATGACAGGCATGAAAAGTTGATTATCAACTACTGAACGGACATACAAAGAGTTAATCCGTAATTAATGACTAATTGAGAACAAGTTCATAAAAACATAGACAATGGATATCGTGACAAAAACAACAAAATTATTGATTGCAATAAAACTGTCCTTTTAATTGTTTGATTGGAAATGTCGGTCAAGTGCGAGCGCTTGCTTCCGGGTCGCGGATGAAAGGACCAAGAATTTATACACAAGTAGGTACACATATTGTTGTTTACAGCTAGCATATTATGTTGTAAAAGATTTAGTACCTACCATCCAAGAATAAATTGATAAGTAAAGTACCTATCATAGATTAGTTGACAAATATTATAATTATATTTTTCGGAGAATTCTCAACAAAACCCATTAGGAATATTAATTGATTAGAATAATTTATTCATTAAAGTTTGGTTTAGATAGAGCGTCGGAGAAACCAATAGTTCTGTTATTAGTATCGGGTAAGTACCCGCCTGTGTAGCCTAGTCGTAGCGGCTCGACTTACGACTTGTAGGCCGTAGGTTCGAGCCCAGGCAGGCGCATTACTCTGTGTAAATAATTTCATCACCACTGCTCTCAAAACAGTGAAGGAAAACATCGTGAGGAAACCGGCATGTCCTAGAACCATAAATTCGAAGACATGTGACATCTACCAACCCGCACTGGGCCCGGGCGGTGGACACAGGCCTCCTATCGGTGAGAGAGGATCGCAATTCACCGCCACACACGATTACAGCCCACTGCCTCTTAGTGAGAAGCAGTGGGCTGTAAGCCACCACGCGGGCCCAGTGCGGGTTGGTACTTGGTAGATATCTCACGATGTTTTCGTTCACCGTTTTGAGATTATTATGGCGGCACGTCATAATTTTCAAAGAAACTTAATAAATTAGATGATATAGTACTATTAGGGGTTAAAGTATGAAATTGCCGATTTGTACTGAAAAATTGAAATTCGTTTTTTTTTTTAATTTAACATATTTATTTATTTTACCATTTATGTACACACATATATAAACAGACAATGAAAAACAGAACAGAAAAAATATGTACAGAGATGATGCTTATTTCTTATTTTATAAATCTCTTCCAGCATACTTACATTTTGTACTGCCTCCTGAGAAGAAAACTTTTTATCACGTAGAAAATTGTCCAAATCACGAAAAAAATGGAAGTCCGTTGGAGCAAGGTCTGGCGAATACGGAGGGTGAAGAATGGTTTCTAATTGCAGTTCCTGTAGAGTTAAAACGGTTTCTCGTGCTGTATGAGGTCTCGCGTTATCATGGAGCAATAATGGTGAAGATCGATTCATGAGTCGGGGCTGTTTCACTGCTAGTTTTGCTATCATTGTTCGGAGGTCGGCACAGTAGACATCTGCCGTTATTGCTTGACCAGATCGGAGAAAGCTATAGTGAATAACACCATGTTGAGACCACCAAACAGTTACCATTACCTTTTTATTGGTAAGCTTTGCTTTTCCATCACGAAAGCGTTTAAACCAAAATCGCACGGTATGTTCATTAGCAGTCCCCTCTCCAAACGCAACATTGATATTGCGAGCTGTTTCTGCAAAGTCAAAGTCAAAGTTAAATCATTTATTTCAAATAGGCACATAAAAGGCACTTTTGAACGTCAAAAATAAAATTAAAATAAAATTGATTCTAGTCGCCCCTTCCAAAAGGTAGTTTTCGTATGGAGAAGAATGGGCAAGAAACTCCACCGTTACTCTTTTAAAATGTTTTACAATATTTTGCATACATTAATTATATAATTCTATGTGAAGACGATGCACCTAAAAATAAAATTATTTTACCACAATAAGTAAAAGAATTAAAATGGATTAATGAATCCATGACATATAAATTAACTATGTGATAGATACATGGTGCTCACATATTTACAAACATTCCAAAAGTAGACGATTTTCATAAATTAATAAGGAGTAACGAGTACGCCAGTTTGATTTTGTCTAAAACTGCCGCGTTAGTTCCGCGTCGGAACTCGTATTCAAAATTAACTCGAATTTTCGAAGTATCCATCTTTCTTGTCTAAGCTGAATAAAAAAAACAACTGAAAGTCGATAATCGAATGTTGCACATTTTTTAAAAGAAGAACTTCATAGGTTTCATGTGAAAGAAGTTTCACTCAAAAATATCAAACCATGAAGGTTCTATGTCCATTCAAAGTACCTATTACAATGAAACGGCAATTTCATACTTTAACCCCTATTATAATCCTTCCAAACTGACACGCACCTGACCGCACTACGTCAGTGTCATTCACAAGGAAGTGCCATACACATGACTGTAATACCAATACCTATATACAGGTACATTCAACGTGCCTGGGAATACCCTGACGACGACTATTTTCCTTAAGCGTGGGCACAGTTTGTTTGTAAACTTCTCAGTAGATTTATAATTATAAAAGATAGAAATCTTGTTCTTTCTCCCATTGTAATCTGATTAGTTCTAAGGTTATTATGACAGTCAAGCGATTTTGTAATAAGTTAGGATCGTAGCTGGTAGCGGTGTGTAGTCCTCTAGTCCTGCCTACCCACCAGGGACAACAGGTGTCAGTTTATGTAAGTACCTAATAAATTAAATGAAAACAAATTTTCATTTATAAAACATGAAAAATATTTTGTTTTTAACTCTTTTATATGCCAAACGCATCGTGCATTATCAACAATGTAACTTAAAACCCTATAAAAAGAAAAAAATAACCTTGAAATTATGACCCTACGTAAGTACGTATGAAATTTTTTGATAAAATGTTGTCCCGTCGGGGTACCGCTCTAATTATTAGCCAAACGTTCTGTTAAAGTTTAAAATAGTAGCGGTCCCCCGACAGGACAATATTTAATCAAAAAATTTCATACGTAGTTACGTAGGGTCATAATTTCAAGGTTTTTTTTTCTTTTTTATAGGGTTAACGTTGTCGGGAGTTTTTTTTAATTTTTTATTTAATTTTTTATTTCATGCTTTTTGTAGGGACTCCTTGTTATTCCATTTCTTTTATTTTCTTGCGTTTTAAGATTCAGGTAATTTGGTATTTAATCAGGTTTTTTGTAATTCGCCATTTTGTGGTAGTGGCCATCTTGGATTTGAAATTTGTCATAGTGTATAGTATTCTACTAGTCAAGCCCTTTCATTTGATACCCATATAGAGGGAGTTGTGAAAAAATAAATGTAATTCGCCATTTTGTGGTGGCGGCCATCTTGGATTTGAAATTTATCATAGTGTATAATATTCTACTAGTCAAGCCCTTTCATGTGATACCCATATTGAGGCAGTTGTGAAAAAATATGTAATCCGCCATTTTGTGGCGGCGGCCATCTTGGACTGATTTTCATCAAACATAGCTAAGAACACTCCCGACAAATTCACCTTTCAAACAATAACAAACAAAATTAAAATCGGTTCATCCGTTCGGGAGCTACGATGCTACATACAGACATACATCCCCTTCCCCCCCACACACACACAGACACGTCAAACTTTTAACACCCCGTAGTTTTTGCGTCGTTAAAAATGAGGTAAGTAACAACATACTAAGTAACAGAAATAGACTCATTGACTCATGATCATCGTCACCAGGCGACACAATAGACTCATTGACTCATGATCATCGTCACCAGGCGACACAATAGACTCATTGACTCATGATCATCGTCACCAGGCGACACAATAGACTCATTGACTCATGATCATCGTCACCAGGCGACACAATAGACTCATTGACTCATGATCATCGTCACCAGGCGACACAATAGACTCATTGACTCATGATCATCGTCACCAGGCGACACAATAGACTCATTGACTCATGATCATCGTCACCAGGCGACACAATAGACTCATTGACTCATGATCATCGTCACCAGGCGACACAATAGACTCATTGACTCATGATCATCGTCACCAGGCGACACAATAGACTCATTGACTCATGATCATCGTCACCAGGCGACACAATAGACTCATTGACTCATGATCATCGTCACCAGGCGACACAATAGACTCATTGACTCATGATCATCGTCACCAGGCGACACAATAGACTCATTGACTCATGATCATCGTCACCAGGCGACACAATAGACTCATTGACTCATGATCATCGTCACCAGGCGACACAATAGACTCATTGACTCATGATCATCGTCACCAGGCGACACAATAGACTCATTGACTCATGATCATCGTCACCAGGCGACACAATAGACTCATTGACTCATGATCATCGTCACCAGGCGACACAATAGACTCATTGACTCATGATCATCGTCACCAGGCGACACAATAGACTCATTGACTCATGATCATCGTCACCAGGCGACACAATAAAAACAAGATAATTATGAAAAAACCTTTAAGTATGTAATGATAATGAACCAAATAAACACGTCTATCACAATCATTGTTCGTGTGCCACTCAACAGGACTGGAATCTTCCTTGTTTACCTACTTTTCCTCAGATATCAAAAATACGTTGAAAGTCACGCAACAACACAATACATTATCTGTTCTAAGATTAGCTCAGTAGGTGCTTACCGCAGTGAGAGACACACCTCACACAGGTCCAATTTCTTTGGTACTAAGTGTGCCTAAATGTAGGAATTTTCTACATTTAAATAATCATAGGTATTGTCCTATAGATACCTAAGTACCATATGTGTGATTACGTCTAGGTAGCTATAGCGAAAGGGAAAGATAAATCTACAGTTGCAGGCAGTTCAAATAATTTCAGTAGGTATCTAACCTACCTACCTGTACCTTTCCTTATAGTACACCCAGTATGTAACTAGTTTTTTATATTCTTTTACAAACCAGAGTACCTACCGCCAATTGCTGGCGCTCGAAATAGTAAGTAATTTTACTGACAAGCTCGGTCCACTAGGCTTCCCTGGCACCTCATTAACGACAACAGTAAGAATATTAATGAATTCAAAAACAAAGTCTTTAAGCTATTCAATGACAAAGTATATTATTCAGTTAAGGAGTATCTGGATGACCAATTTTTATAATTTTTATTATTTTCAAATTGTTATTATCACTTAATGTATTGTATGTTATACAATCTATTGACATTATGTATTTTATTTTATTGTGTTGTGACATTTTCCCTATTTTATTATGAATTTTTTTTTAGTTAATTCTATACCTACTTGACCTTTAACCTAATTGCGTAACACACTATCAATCGCAATCTGAATCGTTTTGAAAGATATTGCTAATCCATTGCTTCATATGGTTGAAAGATTTATCTGCTCGACATCGTAAATAACGCAATGAATGTTGTTAAACAATCAAAATGGAAGCCATTGCTACTGTTAGTGTGCAATTACCCCGCTGATTTGGTATGCCGACCGGCGGGACATGGACTGTACTTACAAACACCTGTGTTCACAAAATAAATCATTTGAATTTGAATTTGACATAACTACGTAAATGTCTTTTAACTGCTCTCAAATTACGATGTTTTTTTATTTTCTACATACTTCCTTGACATAATCTTTTTATTATTTCACATTATATACAGACAATTCTAGTTTCAACTCATTATTAGTGGTTGTAACGGCAGTCATGTGACTTGGTCTTAATAGGTTTTTATATTGTATCTGTCCTTTTGATGGATTCTTCTATATTTTGTAAATGTGAGGACTTTGTGGGCCTTGTAGACTTTAGATCTGTAGACATTTTTTATTTTATCAAGTACCTGGTACTTGTTGACAGGTCTACGCTGTCCTCCCATACCTACTGTAATTTGAAAACATTGTAAAAGCCAAATATTTTTAAAAGAGTAACCGTGAAATTTCTTGCCAGCTCTTCTCGACCAATTGGAACCGTGCACCTAGCTTCTGACGTTTCATAAGTGCCCATGTTGGTTTATGTGAAATAAAATATTTTGATTTGGATTTTGAGACAATAAAACTACAAAAGTTTATAATAAATTATGCAAATTACAGCAGAATAATCGTGCCCTCATTTCCACAGTTTCGATATAAGCCCAGTTCAGTGGCGTCGTCTTCAGTGCCTCGTCATCCAAGCTAGGATGAAGTTGTGTGTATTGTTGTGTGCTGTGCTGGCGTGCGCATGCGCCGCCCATCATAATCATCATGATCATCAACATGGAACAGGTGAAGATGTGTTCTATTTATCTGAAAGGTTGAAAATGTATAGTTATGCATTTCCCATTTTGATATTTAGAAAATATGTTTGTAATTTATATTCGAATAAAAACATGCAAAAATTAGCAAAGAGGTACTGAGAAAAACGAAATTAAATTTTAAAGGTTACTTAGGGTTAGGTACTTACTAAGAATTCGTTATTTTAAGTATTGTATTTTCAAAGCAGAAAATAAAACAATTCAATAAAATTAAATATTACAAAATAAAAAATTTAAAAAAGCAATTTTGTAGTTATAAAGCATATAATACCTACTTATATAATAACAAAAAAATACCAAGTGAAAGAAAGTGTTACTTAGGAGTCGACAAGCTCTTTTACGAAAACTTTCAGGAATCAACACTATAATTATGGTTTGAATGTTTTGCAGAAAACATTATAATGAATTAAAACCACTTGTCTCTGTTCAGAACCACCCACCAGTCCGTCCACCACAGACCCGATGGCTCACAGTGTATCAGGTAATTTCCGAGGCTCCTGGATGCTGTCACGTCGCGGGAAGAAGTTCCAGTCCTTCAGGGGCATCCGATATGCACAGCCACCTGTAGGGGAGCTGCGGTTCCAGGTAAATAGGAGTTGAATTGAATATAGGTCTACTGAAATGAGTATAATGATAGAAGAAAGGTTTTAGAAGATATGAGTGTAAAAATTGGTCCTTTGTAATTTTTGCATTGGTCTTTGGAAAGGAAAAGCGTTTCATGTTTTTCGCATGAGGACAGACATATTAATAAATATAGAATACATTCTTCTGGAAGTTCAAGCGATACTGCTTGACTTCAATCAAACAACTCATTTGCTGATTTTGTGACCTCTGTCAAGTTCTTTGCGGTGATTAACAATAATAATAATTCTTTCTGACAGCCACCACAGATGATCATGAACTACACCACCGAAGTAGACGCCACACAAGACGGGCCTGCTTGTCCCCAACCAGTCTACGAAAACTATCCCGTGGACGAGGACTGTCTCCGACTCAACGTGTACAGACCTGATGGCAAGACGTAAGTGCCTCTTATTGTGTATAGAATAAATTATTATTACACTGAAAATTTGAAAATAATAGAGTAAGCCAGAATAATAAAATAAAGCAAATCGTCGCAAACAACTTTAAGCTGCTGTACTAAAAGTTGCCAGGCCCGCTTCCGCTCGCCGGGAGGAGGCCTGTGACACGCAGTGGGAACATTAAAGGCACATATATGCTATGTTATATGCTATACTAAAAGATTATGTTTTGCACATGAAACTTTATTCTTCTATTGCAATGGGACCAATTGTGTATTATTTATTGTTAGGCGACGTGTTCCGTAATCAGTATAATTCAATGTGTTGGTCCTAATAAAATGTGAACATCCCTAAGACATTTATTTGCAATAAACCAAAGAGATTTAAGATAGGTACAATAGAGAGGCTATGCAATGAAATGTCATAGAAAAACTGTGATCCCATGTCTCAGTGACGCCATCTAGCGTAATATAGCAAAATTAGAGCGGCAATTGGGAACATCAAATAGTAAAAATGAATTAAATTTATTAAAATATATTCAGCTATCGCTCGGTAGGTGGCCAGTGTCGTCAGTGTTGCCAGATCCGATTTTCAATCCGTGGATTAAGCTTGAAAAACCTAATATACATTTAATCAATCAGGTAAACAAATTTTGAAAACTAAACAAACTAAGTTAAACTTGTCTCATACAGTAAAAACTATTTTAGAATTTTATTCGCTGCTATTATTACGCGCTAGGTATCAGTTTCAAGCGTGTGTTTTCTATGTACATTTTAAAATAAAATAATTTTAAACGTGCTTTGCCTCCGAATTATTATAGCACTTAGTTTATTACGATTTTTGTGTAAAGTAGACCTATTATGTCACAAAGCGCATTTTTTTGCATTTGTCTGTTGCATTTCGTTTTTACAAAAAATATTATATTTGCACTTTTGTTTGCAAATAATTGTAAATCTTATTATATCGATATACGCATATTCGAGGCGAGGTTCAAGAATCCGTAGAACTACTAAATTCGTAAGTTTGGCAATGCGGGGTGACACTAAGTAGAAACTATAAAACCTGTGGTAAGGATTTTATCATTTAGATATAAAGGTATCGAATATCGATAATATTGAAAAAAGTTATAAGACTATTTTTTTGCATTTGAATAGATTTGAACAAGTACCAAAAAATTAGGAAAGCAATAAATTGATTAGTAGGTTCAATGTTTACAAGTTTTTTTCTATAAAATTCTTTTTACATACAAATGAATAAATTATCGTTATTATGGTCTAGTGATCAGTGTCAGACTGCTAATCACGAGGACAGGGCTTCGATTCCCAGGACACAAATATTTATGTGATGAATATAAGTGTTTGTGTTGGTCCAGGTGTGTCTTATGTAGGTACGTATTATAAGTATTTATTTACAAAAGAAAGTATTATATCCATTGTTTAGTACCCACAGTACAAGCTCTGCTCTTTGAAGCAAACAGATCAGTCGACCGTACAAAATATAAAAGTCAAAACACTTACTTATATAGAGGAAATTACGGGCGTTCTGCTTAAAAATCTCATACATGACGGTCGACCAAATAATGATAGGGACTACTACTAACAGATCAGCATGGGCTGCAATGCTACCTATGTCCCCAACGTCAGACCTACCATCCATTGACGAACTTTTAAAAGTTGTTAACAAACTCCCACTTAATAAAGGATCAATAAAATACATTTTAACCGGTTTACATCGCGTCCTTTCTTATTTTTTTTCGTATTATATTTTAAGTGTTATTAATTATTTACCTTAATAAATATTATCGATAGCAAAATCGATAAACAACATCACATCTCAACAAGGCAGTAGTAAAACTAATCAGCAATAGAGGGCGTTTATTTCAAAATTAGCAAATTTTCTAAATCTCTTTATGAAAATTATTAATTTTAATTACTGAGTAAATATAAATAATTCATGCCTAAATAAACCGAAGTTAGGTCCAGTTGTTTTAACATAACAAGATTTACAATATTGTAATGCACAACTCGGCATGTTTCCTTTGAAAATATTTTTCTTTTGGTGGACACGAATGCGTCTTGACACGCAGGCGTACGACACTAGACTGAGCGACTTTTGACCACTAGGACAAAAGTATTGGATTACGATTTTGTTCGTAATGTCCTGTCTATTATCAAGTAAATAATTTAATGTCTTTGCAATAAACGAAGAAACTGACAAGATAGATCAATACAATACTCTTTATTATGACACCATATACATTCTACCTACTTACTTATTTACGTAAATTATTTTATTTTTCTTCTCTCTCTGAGAAGAGCCCTTTCCCTGCAGTCGTACAGTAATAATATATTATTTTAAATTCAGTTTCTAAGCCCGAAGCTACGTCACAGAAGTGTCTTATTAGGAGATCTTTTAAACTTCAACGATTGGCTTGCACTTATCGAACAACATATCGCAACATAGCATTCCCGAATACCATATGAACTTTAGTCCTTTATCACCTATCCTCACTTATTTTTCTGATGCAGTAACAAGCCGCTGCCGGTGCTGGTGTTCATGCACGCGGGAGGATTCTACTCGGTGTCGGGACGCAGCGACGTCGCCGGGCCCAGCTATCTGATGGACCGGGACATCGTACTCGTCACCATCAACTACAGGCTTGGTTCACTTGGTAAGATCCTTTCAAAAATTGGTAAGAAAGATATTATGCTCTTGTATACCAAAAGTGCTGACTGGCAATTTTTCACCATGGTTTACGTTTTCTATGCTTATACTGGGATGGAGGTCTGATAGTACCCCCATGTAAAATTCTTGTATTCAGCTGCATCCTGTTAGACTAGAAGATGATCCCATCACAGTTGGAAATAGGCAAGGCAGATGATACTAGCCCGCGTTATTTATAAATCTGTCCGAAACAAGAGACGCCCCGTACGAGGACACGGGCCGGGAGTAAGAAATTCAACTCCACGTTTCAGAGCAAGGCCTACTGCATAAAGTACGTATAATAGTTACGTCTGCCCACATAAGTTCAATTTTAACCATTCCTCCCCCAGGTTTCCTAAGCACAGGCGACAAGTACGCCCCCGGTAACAACGGCTTCAAGGACCAGGTGATGGCTCTGCGCTGGGTGCAGAGGAACATCGCCGCCTTCGGAGGAGACCCCAACCTCGTCACGATCTCAGGTTACAGTGCAGGTTCCTTCAGCGTCATGCTGCACACGATCTCGCCGATGTCGAAAGGTGGGTAAAAGGACCAGGAGCTCTAAAAAGGCTACATTGAGATTATTAGCAATTCCTTTCATATTTGTATACGTAATGTATTACTTAAGCCCTTCAACAATGAGTACTTAACAAACTCTACATGTTAAACTCAGGAACTTACATTATGCCGCCAGGGCCGCGGGTTGTTCGAAAGAGATACCGTGGCCCCTGGCATAGGCAACTGAAGGAACACGGGTGGGTTTTGGTCAGTAAAAGTCTGACACGCCCTTCCGCTCAGCCCAGAGCGGGAGAGGTCATTTGATGATTTCCAACCAAAAAAAAAAAAAAAAAACTAATAACATAGGTAAGTAATTACTTAATGAAAAAATAGTTTGAATACGTCTATAAACTAAATTGAATGAAATAAATTAAATAACGAGTATGATTCATACTCCATTAATTTCATATCAGGATCATAAATATTGTCGCTTGAACAAAAATCAAATAAGTTTTGGTTTGAGTTCTATCGAGTATCATTTTGCTTGCTCTTTTGGCTGTAGAATTTTGGTATTCAAATATGTGAGGCGAGTTTTAGTTCAACTGTTTGTACCATATAAATAAATATGCTACAAAAAAACTGTAAGAAGTATAAAAATGAAACATAAATCTTGGGATAAGGATGAAAAAAAAATACAAAAAGATTCTCTCCGGCGGGGAATCGAACCCCGGTCTCCCGCGTGACAGGCGGGGATACTCACCACTATACTACCGAAGACTTGCTAAAACTGGCTGAAATTATTCACTACATTACAACAATAAAATCTTCTTACTACTGTAGTGTAGTGTTTCTAGACTTATCAACAGCGCAGCGGTTTTATGATAAGCCGATAATAATAAAAACAAGTTCGCAGGAAACATATCAGATAATGAGCTGTCAGTACTAAAATTGTTGTAGCTACCTACTTAGGTAGTTAATTTGGTAGGTACACATCCACAATTGCCTTCGATACGAAGAAATACTCGCAATAGTACTTACATAATTTTCAAACTTTTCCTGTCGGTAGTCATTTAGAAATATCACCAAAAGATTGCTTGCCTTGAGTCACACTCGAGTTATGGTTCAAAGCTACTGCATGTTTTTCCCTATGTATTTAGTGTTTAGTAGTTTTTAGCTGTTTTATTTAAATTGTATTAATCAATCAATTTAAACACGAGTTTAACCATTTAATACAAACCAAACTCGTAGCCGGCAAATTCTGGGCTGGCTGTATTTAGAATGTTAGATTGCCATCGACACGCTGAAAAGAAGAAATGAACCTAATATACGAGTAGGTACACCTACTAGCTAGTCCATAGATATAACAGATAAGTTTTATTTATAAGGATTCCTATGAGCTAGACGGTCCAGGGAAAAAACGGGGTCAAAGGGTTCGATTCCTAGGTCGGGCAGATAGTTCTAGGTCGGGCAGATAGTTCTTGGTCGGGCAGATAGTTCTTGGTCGGGCAGATAGTTCTAGGTCGGGCAGATAGTTCTTGGTCGGGCAGATAGTTCTTGGTCGGGCAGATAGTTCTTGGTCGGGCAGATAGTTCTTGGTCGGGCAGATAGTTCTTGGTCGGGCAGATAGTTCTTGGGAGTTTCCAATAGACATTATTTCAGTAGTAACCCTGAGTTCTCACTTGAGCTTGGTTGATGGCTACAGGCTCGCCCCCTATAACATGAGACTTAACATAACTGGCAACATGTGGATGTACGATACTCTGCACTGCCTACCTCTTTAGGAATACAGTAGTAACACCTCTACCTACCCTTTCCAAAAATACAAGCGTGATAAAGTGATAATATACTATCTTTTGCTATACCAGGCTTGTTTCACCGCGCGATCTCTATGAGCGGCTCCCCAATATCCCAGATCGTGATCCCTCGCCACCAGCGCCACCTGGCGGTCAGACAGGCGGAACTTCTGCAGTGCCCCACTAACACCTCCAAGGTTATCATCGAATGTTTGAAGACCAAGACTTCCAAGCAGTTGGGAGACTCGCTGGATAAGATGTTTGTAAGTACCTCAATAGGAACCGATGACCGTTGTGTAGTGGTCTTGAAGGAGACCGTCAATTAAGGTAGGACGTCTTCAGGACAGGTGAAACAACAATATTTGCAGGCTAGTTGACTTAAGCGCCCAGGGCAAGGACAAATAAAAAGCCTGCTGTTCCACATAAAAATTCTAAAACAATTTTTTTATTCATATTCCGTAGTGGTTCTCATGGTAAAGTTGTTCATGTGTATGACCTATTTAGTACATAATACATCTCCTTTATGAATGTCCCTTATATTACCTGACTGATGACCCGTTGGGGTACACCGGCGTGTATTTGAATGGAGAATAATGGAGACCGCGAATAAAGCCCGGAATACACATGCCTGTAACTTGCACATAAGTGTACAAATAGCTTGCATGCCAGTATGGTATTCGCCAATCAGAATGTGTTATGGCACACGGCATGCAAAACGCCGCCAGGCTAGGTGGAGCGACGATTTTCGTTAACAGCTGGATGCGAATAGCCGAATGGCGAGCGATTGAAGAGGCCATTTTCAACTTTATGCAAAATAAAAGGTACATAGGCGGACTTAACACCTTATTACTTATGAGACAGGCGGGCGGGCTGATCATCAGTTCTGTATAAACTTATGTTACAAAGTACTTCGACACCTGTGTCTTTTAGTTTTTGTATTTCTATTCTATAGTAAGTTAGTCATTTAATTTAGTACCTATACCTACCTAGTGTATCCTCTCACGGTCAAACTATTGTTTAGATATCGATATCAATACGACTGTACGTAAATTCAGTAATGTTTTTAAACTAGTTTATATTTCTCATGTAAGTGAAATTTCTTATGGGAAATAAAGATATCTCAAACCCGAATAACGTCTGCGAAGTTTCGCCAGCTAATTTTATTTGACCCTGTATAGTTAGTTTGTAATAATTGTATCTATATGGGTAGCGGGATCGTCCGAAAGGGTTACCGCTGCCCTGGAACATAAAGGGCTAAGGAAGGAACACGGGTGGGTTTTAGTCATTAAGAATCTGACACTCCCTTCCGCTCCACCCAGAGCAACAGGGGTCATTTGATGATTTCCCATCCTCAAATAAAAAAAAAATTGTATCTATTGTTAATATACATTGATTTTATTTGTTTTTTTTTTTCTGATTACTTATTTGATTATTTCATACTTGCATCCGTTGTTCAGGACTTCGGCTACGACCCCGTCCTGCTGTGGGTGCCGATCCAGGAGCAGCAGTTCGGCCAGGAGATGTTCCTGCCGCGACAGCCGCTGGAAGCGCTGTGTGCGGGGGAGCTGCAGCCGGTGCCGTACATCATCAGCCAGACGCAGGACGAATTCTTCTGGAAGGCTCTCGGTGAGTTTTAAAAGTTGCCCAGTCTAATAATGAGTGGAGACCCTCGTCTATTCTTTGGATTCTTCACTTTTTTGTCATCATCATCATAAGCAGCCTTACATTTTTCCGCCCGCTGTTGACTCCTGCCTCGTCCCTTTTTTGCCATCCCTAGCCTAATTATACATCTAGTAGCAATCGAGTTGTGTTCCTATGAAGATGTATTATTAACTGTACACACATAAATATTATCTAATACTAACTGAGCTCGTAGTATTATTGTGTTTTTTTAATACATTCGCATTAGGTACTTTTATAAGTCTTGCGAGACTTTAAACTGTTCTCCCGGTTCCCAATGGGGTCAAAAAATCAACTGGAGTGTGACCATATCTCTAAATACCGAGCAACTCTTAAACCAGGGGCTCCATTCGCTCCAATTCCTAAAAACCAATCCATTTCAGATGTCCTCCGCAACCCATCTGCCTTCGAGTCCTGGCGCAGTGACTGGCCGCGCCTGGCCGCCATCGCCTTCTACCTGTCTGGCAACAACACAACTGTCACTACAACTGCCAACAAACTGAAGGAAGCTTACCTCGGAGGCAAGGAGTTTGCCAATGATACCGCTACTGGTGAAGGATTCGGGAAACTTTACTCTGATGCTATCATTGGGTTTGGAGTGCACAGGTAAGGGATTCTAATTGGTGTGTGTAAGAATGTGGTTTTTTTAACAAAGTTATCTACATTCAAACATTACTCCAATAATGTTTGAATTTATTTTGATCAAATTATGCTTGAATTTAACTCATTCTAAGAAAGAAAACATCGGAGTAGCAAGTTTTCACCAAAACTTGTTCACGCCTCTATTCGTGGCCTTTAGTAGCATAGACAAATTGTGATAACGTTAAGCATGTCCATTGTCCACCTCTACTTTAAGAACTAAACTACTCTTACCACTGCCTTGCAGCCATCTTACTCTAATCCATATGTGTCTGTCCGAAGGCTGGTGAACCTGATGGCTCGCCACTCGCCCAAGCCGGTGTACTACGACGAGTTCGGCTACATCGGCAACAGCAGCCACTATGTCGACCCCACCACCAAGAAACCGATCGGTGAGAACATTACTATTGAGAACTACCAGAAATAAGAAATTCTTACTTTTGGGGATGCCAAAATAAGCCTGAGTCAACGTTTAAGAGCTACTCAACTGCGGTTTTCGTAACTTGCGAATTAAAGCTAAAGTCTCAGAAGCCATAGGCAATAAACTTGCATCGTGCAATTGGGGCATGTGTGATGTGTGACTGTATTCTGAATCGATGATGAAATGGTTCGGCCCGTATCATATACCTAGTAACTTACTCGTTTGATTTGTCTCGATGGATGACAAGTAGGCATTGCAGGCTATCATGTAGCACAATCACTTCGTCCACGAGTCTGCCAACCAGCCGCTAGCATATAGCCGGGCATAAAACCACATCCAGCAGCTAAGTTACTCCTGCACCCTCTTTAAACCTTATAATCTCCCCCCACAGCGGCAGCTCACCACGACGACCTGCTGTACCTGTTCAACGTGAGCTACAGTTTCCCCCCCGTGCCTGTCTCCGACAGCCTGGACTCGCAGATGGTCGACAAGATGACCGCCATCTTCTACAACTTCATGAGATACGGGTAAGAGAATCTACGGGAACTTTACGGGATTTTTTTGCCATAACCCGGTCGCAAATATAAATAATTACATCAAGCACGCTCGGGCAGAGTATTACTGGCTATTTCCATCAAGAATTTCCCAGTTTCATCCCGGTATCTAGATCAGTTTCATCCCGGTATCTAGATCAGTTTCATCCCGGTATCTAGATCAGTTTCATCCCGGTATCTAGATCAGTTTCATCCCGGTATCTAGATCAGTTTCATCCCGGTATCTAGATCAGTTTCATCCCGGTATCTAGATCAGTTTCATCCCGGTATCTAGATCAGTTTCATCCCGGTATCTAGATCAGTTTCATCCCGGTATCTAGATCAGTTTCATCCCGGTATCTAGATCAGATCCCGGTATCTAGATCAGATCCCGGTATCTAGATCAGATCCCGGTATCTAGATCAGATCCCGGTATCTAGATCAGATCCCGGTATCTAGATCAGATCCCGGTATCTAGATCAGATCCCGGTATCTAGATCAGATCCCGGTATCTAGATCAGATCCCGGTATCTAGATCAGATCCCGGTATCTAGATCAGATCCCGGTATCTAGATCAGGGCCCCTTAATGCGCTTTACTTTGTGTATTTTTTTTCATCACTACCGCTCTCAGAACGGTGAAGAAAAACATCGTGAGGAAACCGTCACGTCCTGGAACCAAAAATTCGAAGACATGTGACATCTACCAATCCGCACTTCAAGCCCACTCCCGCTCACAGAGAGAAGGCCTGTGTCCCAGCAGTGGGAGTGGCAATAGACTCGCCCCACGGAGGGGATACAATCTCTATTTTACTCACCCCCTCTAGATAGGACTTAAACATAACTGGCGAAATGTGGATCTGTGTACGTCATTGTACGTAGTTTACTACTTTACTTACCTACTACTGATATTATGTTTTATTTAAACAATTCTCTCCATCCCCCAGTGACCCGAACCCCAAGCCCGACACTCCGGAGCTATCCACCCTGAGCTGGCCGCAGTACAAGCCGGACGACAGGCAGTACCTCCGCATCGACAGCCCATTCTCTGTGAAACAGAACCTCTTCGAAGACAGGTTCCAAGTGTGGGAGGACCTGTTCCCGATTGATTATCAGAAGTGTAAATAGGTATCGAAAAACCGCTACAGTAAACGGCCGTAGATATAGCACATTGTGTTTTTCAAATCAAAATCAAATAATTTATTTACTTTGCAAACATTTCGAAAAGTCCGTCATTGTAGATGTAGAGCGTCATCTCTATAGTAGGTAGCTCTTTTGCGGGGTAATAATTGCGTAACCCACTTACAGTAGCAATGGCTTTCATTTTGACAGTTCAGCAACATTCATAGTTATGTTGTTCAGCAGACAACATTTTCAAACATATCATGCAATAGATTTATCCTTGATATTGTGATAGTATGGTACGCAACTAGGGTGCTGCTGTGTGACAGTCTCTTTCTCAATCTCGATGTAATTCATGTTTTTTTTGTAATCTTGTTAAATTTAGGCCAGTTCTGTGCTGGGCAAAGATATAACATGATCTGAGTAAAATAATAAAATTAAATAAAGATATTAAGCCTGATATTCATTGTGTCATAAGATCTGTAATAGTATCCTTAGTCTTAAGAAAGAATTGCATCTTATGAGCATCACGCGTTTGTGATGTTGTTTTAAAATAAAAGAAATACACAATACTTATGTGATGAAGATTTTTATTGCTTTTCCTTATTATCAATCTTAACAAAAATGAACCTACTAGTAAGTACTTTCTGTATAATAGTTATTTGTGCAACAAGAGAGCAAAGTCGTTTTTTGCAGCGAGTGCTGATTTTGAATCCTGATTCGAGTGTGGCGAGGGATTCAAAGGCACGAGATGCAAAAAACTTTGCTCTCGTGTAACACACATAACTTTTCACTTCAGCAGCGAGAACACTTTAGGAGATAAAATAATAAACAGGAATAGATTGAAATAACTATTTGTTGTGAATCAAAATAATTAACATTGTAGTTAGAGGTACCAATTCAATAAAATGGGACATTTTAAGAGTTAAGAGTTTTTCATGTGTGTGTACATACATAAAACAGTGCATACAAGATGTTAAGGTAAATTAAGTGCTAACATGTTTGTCACTATGTGACGCTAAATAATAGATATATATACAATTTAAAAAAAAATAACAAGATATTAAAAGTTGTCATACTTATTATTATTGGGTTATTAAAATTATAGAGTAAATCAACATTATTATATAAGTAGCTACAAATTAATTTAATTGATTATGTCAAGACGAATTCCTTTTCTTCAAGGAACTCAGTAACGCTATAATATGCTCTGGCGGTCAAAAAAGTACGAAGTTTAGTTTTAAACATAGATTGAGGTAGTTCTCTCCAACTTTTAGGTAGTTTGTTATAAATGACTGGAGCCATACAGTACACACTTGTGCGCATTAGGGTCGTCTTAGCGGATTGGAGACAAAGTTGACCATTGTGACGTCTATTGCGTGGGAATATGTCGGCTAGACGCTTATAGTAATGCGGATTCGACTTAAGAAACACAGCTACTTCTAATAAAATATGTACAAGCACGGTAAAGTTAATATCTTATAATTTTTAAAATAAGGCACGCAGCTATCGGTCTTCTCAAGTTTAAACATCGTCATCATTTTAAAAGTTAAAAGTAAAAGTACTGCAATTCTGCAAATTAAAAGTAGGTAACAGATTTATTTGGCAACGTTATAGTTGCATTGAGTTGAGTTTGATTATCTGGGGTTAAGGTTCCTGTTTCGGTGGCGGATTGAGAAGGAACAACGGTGAACGTTGGTGACTCTGATCGGCTTTCTGTATAAGTACACTGTGCGTCGTTGGAAGTGGATGGGCGTTGGCGTGAGACCAAGGATCCGAGGTCGAATTCAGACTTATTGTTTCCACTATACGCTTACAGATTTTCGACTTATTTTCTATTGAGTCTTCAATATAGCCTTCTGCAACCGTATTGGACTTCGACCCTCCGTGGCGTTTTAAAGTGGTGAGATCGGCTCCGGAATCAACCAAGAGCGTTGCCGAAGTTCTCCGAGAGCAGTGACCCGTGTATAGCTGAGGCTCTTCCAGTTTTAAAAAAGTGGCCATTTCTCGCGGTATAGCACCTATTTTATTTACTTCCATAGGCTGTCTTGAGCATTTATTATTATGGTATTGTATGAAAAATCGGTCGGTTTTTATATTGGCTGGACGTACATTTTGGTATTTTACAATAGTTACATATTCTTCGCGTACTATAAAAGACCTGTCAAGGTTCGTCTTCGTATTTTTCAATTTTACTAACAGTAATTTATCTGAATGCTTTTCGATATTATTAACTGTTAGCTGTAATAGCTCGTTATTGCAACACGCTCCACTAATTCCTATGATCAGTACAACCTGTAATGAAAAGATTACATAATTAATATGCATAATTTAACATTTACAGCATCTTTTACATATCGTAATAAATATTTTAACAGTTTTGCTAAGCCAGACTAGGATTCATTGCGCCTCCAAAAATTAGTAGTAGGCAGTAAGTAGCTTTATAAATAACAGTCTACACACAAATTTTAATAACTAACAACATAGATTCATAGGTACCACATACTTTAGCGGCAAGAAAATTGCAGTCCGGAGCTTCATTAAGAAATTTTTCTATGGCCGTGAAAATTTTGGACTTTTTAGCCTTATGCCCAACTGACATTCTTTTTAGAAAAGATACGAGTTTTGCGTACCGATATGTTTGAATATGCACGTTATGTTTTGTTTTTAAAGTAGCTTTCAACATTGAGTAAATACTCCACACTGTAGATGATCGCCTCGTCGTGATAAATCTAAAAAATAAGATAGCAACACCGTCTCCGAAAAACTGCTTGCGCCCTTTGTAAGTCTCCATTCATTGAAGACATGGTATGCTTTCAGATATTTCTCGCGAGACTTCTCAGGTAGGATACTTAATTCTGCATTAATAACTTGTTGTTTTAACTCTTCCGATGTTAAAATACTGTTCTAGTCGTTAGTTTCACTCATATTTTACGATTATTTTAATAATTTTTAACTTATTCAACTCTTTACGCCAGGCACGAAATTTTATTCCCGCTTTTTTATTTAAATTAAGGCGTGTTCGGAAATAGCACCCATGATATTTTATTATTCAAAATATATTACGTAACATTATTGAAACTAGAAATAAATATTTACAGGTTAAATATCAGTTTTATTTGCAGTAAATACTTATTTTCGTTTAAATACAACAATAAGTTAAAAATTCAATAAATTACATTAAAAGACATAATTATCTTTTTGCAAAATTTCTTTAGTTAGTACGAAATTCCGAACGTGGTTTGTCTTTGAGGTCGAATTCAAAATCGGAACTTCGAAAGGGCTGGTCTTTGTTTCTCTCTCTCTTTCTAATGGCTGGAAAGAGATAGAGTGTGAATGTTTCGAATTGTATGATTAACCCAAGGCTGAATAAGATAAACGCGGCTTTCTGAAAAAAAATTTTACAAAGTTACTTAGTCTAAGCACATTTTGCTCACTGATTTCAGGCAGCATAACCTACATGTTTGAGCTACTGAAGTGAAAACGCTATTTACCCCTTACCCCTTATTCCCCGACTCCCTGCATGCGTGGGGCCGTGGGTCGCAGGTCGCAGTGAATGATCCCACGAACATGTCCATACAAATCGAAGCTAAGAACACGTGCGTTGCGTAGCCTAGCCGTGGGCGGCTGTGGAACATGGAACAGCGGCTGTATGCCACAGTAAACCAATGAAAGGTATTTTATGTCAAATTGTCCACCTCTAAGGCAAAGGCCTCAGCTCATACACAGAAGGAAAGCATTTGACCACCACGAGCTTCGTGGAGCAGTGTAGTCACCATCAGTTGAAAATCTAGCGGTTTCAGGAGCGACTCGTGAGCGTAGGGTCCTGGGTTCGATGCCAAGGTCTGGCAAAGTGTACCTGACCAGAGTCTGTCTTTGTGTTGTGCTAGGCAATGATAATAAACTCGCTCCGTAACTTTATCTTAGCGTTTTGATGTTTTCTATTTTTTGGAAAGAAGTTAGACAAGGGAACATTGCTGGCAAAATGTGCTATTTTGCCAGTAATGTTTCCTTGTCTAACTTTTTTTTTTATTGCACTTCTGCTAACATGCACACGCGTATTGCACTA
Source organism: Apamea epomidion (assembly GCA_947507525.1). Classification (NCBI taxonomy): domain Eukaryota; kingdom Metazoa; phylum Arthropoda; class Insecta; order Lepidoptera; family Noctuidae; genus Apamea; species Apamea epomidion. The sequence goes on along the minus strand of OX382245.1, from coordinate 17,411,851 downwards.
TACAGCCGTGATGTTAATTGACCTTGACGGTTGTTTAGAAGAGCTCTTCAAATGACCTTGGGTAATCAACTCGTGGTCTGACACACAGCATCATAACAAGACTCGTCATCATTCGCGTCCGTATAGCTTCCTACAGATGTGTATGACACAACTCAGGAAAACTACAATTCAGGTAGGTAAAGTAGGTACAAATAATATGAGACATATATTATGATGATTCTCGCTATAAAGAAAAACCCCAAAGAGTAAATGAGTACTTAGGTATGATTAATTGAGAGTTTGGTTCATTCCATTAAGGTAATTAAAAGAATAATTTAAAAAAAACAATCACATAATTGATAAAAAGTGTGCCTCACGGCTGCGCCAAAAAGGACCAGTTCAGCAAAAATGCCAGACAACTAACTAACCTAGCCTTGCCATAAATATTATCACGAAGAAAAATTTTTTTTTTAATTGCAAATAATATTTATTACTTTTACAGTGTTAGTTTAATACATAAATATAAAACAATTTAAAATATAAAAAGCTTATTCGAAGTGGTCTCCATTGGCTGCAATACAGTCCTTTAAACGTTGAGGCCAGCAGGTTATCAATAGAAGCACGCACTCTTTCCATGGGAAAATTCTTCACTGCCAATGGTATGGATGGTTTTAGGGACTCCAAATTATCATGGCGTTTAGAGTAAGCCGTACTCTCTAAAACTGACCATAAATCATAATCCAGCGGATTAAGATCGGGACTAGACGACGGCCAGTCTTCAGCTCTGATGAAGTCCGAAACGTTCACTTCCAACCAAGACTGCGTGGACCGAGCTTTATGAGCCGGCGCCGAGTCTTGTTGGAAGGATCATACTTGGTTATTGAACGTGGTGTTGTTAAGGGGCTTAACTACCTTCTCAAGAATGGTATCTTGATACACTTGTGCCGATGTTTTGATACCTTTTTCACAAAAATATGGCTCAGTCACTCTTCATAGCTAACACCTTACCCAACCATCACTGAAGTCGGATAATGCCCACGTTGCACCCTGTCGACTAATTGGGAAGCTTCCTTAGAGCTTTGAGCATAAATACGGTTATTTGTTTGTTAAAATGTTGCTCAATTGTAAAGATTTTCTCATCGGTAAACAAAATTTTTCTGTGACCTCCCTTTGCGTACCGCTTCAGTAGTTGTTTCGATTTGACCACCCTATTCTTTTTTAAATTATCAGTTAAAAAATGACCAGTGCGTCTCTTATAGGCTGCAAGTCCTAAGTCATCTTTTAAAATACGCGACATGGTTTTGGGTGCTATCTTCATCTCCCGAGATAAAATATTTTGCTTTCGGACAGGATTTCTTCGAATTTTTTGTCTTACTGCTTTGACCACCTTTTTCGCACGAACACTACGTGGACGGCCAGATCTTTTTCTGTCACAAACAGAGGAGGTCTCATTGTACCTATTAATAGCCCGGTACACAAACATTTGACTAATACCAAGCGTATGGAGAGTTTTAAAAATTGCATTTGGCTCCATACCAACTTTGTCTAATGCAATCACAGCGATTCGGTTCTCTTTATCACCCCACTCCATTTTAATATCGCAAAATATTGTACAATGTATTGGCGCCAAAATTAGAAAACTCAATGAATAATCGTATAAAAATGACAGATTCCAAATTCAAACGTAATATCTTTCTTTTTTTAATTGTAACAGTATTTATGGCCAGACTGTGTATAGGTAGTGCCTGACGCTGGTTTTCAATTGGACCTGATGGGTGACGTGCCGGATGTAAATCAGTTTTAAATTGCAACGAGACGCGTGTAAAATGAAAAATGCATACTTATATAAATAAATAAAATAAATGGTCATACATATTGAAGTTATATTTCTATTTGTCACATAAAAACCCCTTGCCAAGTCGTGCCACCAGTGGGCGCCGGGCCTGAGCCACCACTGAAAAGTCATAGGAAAGCAAACGACGCAATTTCATTTACTTGAATGTTTGCCAGTAGAACCGATTTTGATGAAATTTCTATCTGAATCTGAAAGTACAGTATAAGTAACGGAGATAACAAACATAATAAAAGAACCAAATAGATAATCTCCTGCTTTTCTTGAAGTCGGTTAAAAGGAAACCCGGCTTCACCAAAAGAGTTCGAAACAAGCTCACAGTTGGTTTTTACATACCTACTCCTGTGCTTGATCTAAGCTCCTGTGCCTAGTAATATTGTTAGTAAGCTTACCTACTGAGAACAAAGGGGTTCTCCCACGGGTGTTTAGTTATCCCTCCCTATTTACTTCACCGTACAATTCACCTTATTCACCTACAGTTCTACACCTACAACAATTGTACTTTTCCTTGTCTCAAGATTCCTATTTCTGTACCATATTCTGGAGTTTAGTTTACATACCTACTTTTTATGACCTAATAAATTTTGCAGCAATGGCCATATTTACGTCGATGAAAAAAAGATCGAATTTGTAGATGACTGCAGAGGAGCTGCGGCAAAAACACGTATTAATTTGTTAAAATCTTCGAGCGTGAGCGAGGTGGCGGTAAAGACTTTGTGATCAGGATCACCTATAAAAACAAGAGGTATGAGAAGTTAGCCTTACAAAGGAGCCCATATATATTTTCTGCACAGTTCCAGTGGCCTGATACAATACCCGCAATCCACAGGTAACTACTAGAAATGGGTTTAATAGAATCGCAGAATGTCAATTTGTTTACATTTATTAATCAATTAAATCGAGAGGTGATAGATAATCGAAAGTTCAAGGTTCTGCACTGATAAGACTGTTTACCTGATAACGTGAGCCGACTGGATAAACTTATAAAAATAAATAAAACATATCATCACACCTGCATTCTCAGAAGGGGTGGACAGAAATGGTAGTCGTATCCAGACAGGACCCCACAGCAATCGCGCGTACTTCTACGACACCCCAACGAGGCCGTCAAAATACCTAAATTCTTTGATAATTTCATGTCTTTTTCTATTTATTCAAAAGCTTGCAGAATAGACCACTAGTGTTCACAAAATCCCACTCACTATAAAAGCTCCGGTTTTTCTGTTCCGCGTCAGTCGCCCCCTCTGAGCCGGTCGCACACATCATGTTTCTGGCGCTGCTGTGTGTGCTGTGTGCGTACGCGCATGCACACGAACCCAAACACTCGCATCATCATGCACAACATGACTCAGGTTAGTTTGTTTCTAAATTATATAGTGGGTTTGCGAGAAAAGATGAAAGGACCACCTTATCCCCTTCTGTGTTACCTACTCTTGTCAGTGCCGCATCTTCCAGGGACTACTATCATTATTAGCAGGGCAGGGCGATAGTTAATAGTTGAAGTGCACATGGTACCAATTACTAAATAGCGTGACATGCATAGCACTTTAGCACTTTTGTCCAATACAGGTCTTGCTATAATAGTGCATGGTACCTCTACATGGTGCATGGTGGCGATTAGCGATAAGACCGCCGTTGTACCCTGAATATAACTTAGGTAATGGTTATAATGTTATTGAACTTTGTTTAATTTTTGCGTACAATAAAGCATATTCTATCTCCCTCACCCGCTTCCTACTAAGAGACTAATCATAATTAGTGTCTTAATTAAAATAGATTGATACCTACAGTCAATTTTCCTACGACATTCATCATTCATTAATGGAGTCATCGCACCTCAAACTCAATCGGTCGGTGCAACATTGTCTTCTATTTCTCTATCAGCAGCTCAGTAGGTAGGGGGGTAGGTAGGGGCTCCTAGTCAAATCATCTTTCACACAAACCAATAATTTCATCCGTTCCAGTTCCAGTGGTAGCAGACGTACCTACATTCATCATCAACCCGGATGGGCCGCTGACCCGCAGCGTGTCGGGGCAGTTCCGAGGCTCGTGGATGGAGACGAGGCGCGGGAGGCGCTTTCAGGCGTACCGCGGGATACGGTACGCTGAGCCACCTATTGGCGCGCTGAGGTTTCAGGTAAGGAACATGTTTTTAATAGTCGTTTTGGTTGGCTTCTTACAGAGCTATGCGGCGAAGTCGCGTGGTGGGCGAAGGATAAAATTTACCAATAGAATTTATTTCATATACCTTAGACCAGTGAAGAGGATAAAATGATCCTGGTTAGGTTATCAGTACGTGCAGCGGTGCTCCGGGGAGAGGAGGGCCGGGAAACTTATACTTGAAATTTTACGGACACCGAATGAATTCGATTATATTCTCAAAACAATCTATCAGTGTGTGTGTGTGTGCATGTGTGTGAGAGGGTGTGCGAAGGTGTGTGTCACATAGTTTTAAAATTTATTTTTTTCTTTTATTCTTCATTAATTTCGCTTTATCAGTAGGACACTTGACTAAACTAAATTAGTATGTCAAGGAGATTTAATCTACTAGTTAGAACATTAAATTGAATGTCGCAGATAAGCAGGTGCATTGTACTTACATCTTCGAAACCCACAACCTGTTTATTAGTGGAACAGGAAAATTTTGCGCGAACTTGGCCTTGAAGATATGATTCGAAACATTGCACGCTCATGAATGAAAGAGCATCTTTATTGACTCAACAATATTTAAAATAATTATTAAATAACAAAATAGAAAACGAAATAAATGTGGAGTATGGATCCCAAAGACTTTCTACATATATTGAGTCAGCTTACCTGAACTTTTATCTCTATGTTTACATGTATTTAAACATGAACCTAACCTGCTCGTCTCTCCCCAGCCGCCGAAACTGAAGCTGGAGTACGAAGCCGAGGTGGACGCGAGCGCGGAGGGCCCCGCGTGTCCCCTGCCCGCGCCGCCCAGCTACTACGTAGACGAGGACTGTCTCACCGTAAACGTGTACACGCCGATACAGAACGCGTGGGTAGAACTGATTGACCTATTGCAATGAACTCCTTGTCACCAGGCTACAACCTAGTATGTATTTGTGCAAATATGTCGGCCAAATTCCACTATTCACACACATTCTACAGAATTCTTTTAAAAGTTCCCATCACCACAGAACGAGCGGTTGACAAAACGTTCCTAACTTACCGGACGACATGAATGACCTGAACATTGGTTAAGCAGCACCCTAATTGCGTAACAGCGAATAATTTTGAAGGATATTGCTAATCCATTGCTTCATATGTTCGAAATATTTGTCTGCTCAACAAAGTAAATAACGCAATGGATGTTGTTGAACTGTCAAAATGAAAGCCATTGCTACTGATAGTAGATATGTTACGCAATTACCCCGCAGTATTCGTCTAACTACACCAGACAAAGGCACCTGACAAACGTCACAACACTACTCTGGTATTCTGGTGACAGGATCAATCCTGTGGTAATATTGTCGGATGAAAACATCACTAGGTATCCAAACATTCCTAACTAAATTATGTCTTTTTCAGCACGGGTCCCCTACCAGTGATCTTCTTCATCCATCCCGGAGGGTTCTACGCGATGACGGGTCGCAGTGACCTGGCGGGTCCACACTACCTCCTCGACAGAGATGTGGTCCTCGTCACCATCAACTACAGGATTGGATCCTTAGGTAAGACAGTGAAATATAGTAAGTCAAGCTTTTCTAATTAAAATTCACCCACACTATTCTCTACAGCTTATCAATCTTTGTCCTCCATATACGTGTATATGTCGTGACCTTAACTTTCTGCTTAGTCTGTAGAATGTGGCTTCGACAAAGTGCCATTCTGACAGCTATAATGATGATGGAAAAGTAAAAAATATATGGGACATACGCTACCAAAAAGCTTAATAGGCTATTTTCCTAAAAAAATCTAATTAGTCCGTCAGTTAGATTATCATAAAATATTGAATCCGTATTTTTTCTTTTGTCAATTATATAAAAAATGATGAAGATATCGCCCGTTAAAGTTCCGCGTTACGTCACTTACTTGCGGCACTTTTGCAAGCAAGTGACGTCACGATCCCCCACTCCCAAATTTTTAAGCGCTTTATGATCTTTGTCATTTTTGGTTTGGTTGACAAAAGAAAAAATACGTGTCCATTATTTTTCGACAATCTAACTGACGGACTAAATATAATAATTATTTTTTTACCCAGGCAACTATCCTATTGTGTCAATACGATTGCGTTTTGTCTAGGCCATCTGGTTTGGTGTGTCACCTCTACTCGATATGTTTTTTACTTCTATTTTACTGTCTCTGGGACCTTCTCATTTATCTTTCTCCAACAACTCAAAGAAGTCCTTGAATCTTACATATTATCCTTTCCGACCCCAATTCTTCCAGGATTCATGAGCACAGGTGACGCATTCGCACCCGGTAACAACGGCATGAAGGACCAGGTGACAGCCCTAAAGTGGGTTCAGAGGAACATCGCCGCGTTCGGAGGAGACCCCAACCTGGTCACCATCACCGGCTGCAGTGCGGGGTCTATCAGCGTCATGCTGCACATGATCTCGCCTATGACTAAAGGTAAACATAGAAATATTACTATTCACTCTGATTTTTAAAAGCCTCTTAAAACTGCGTGCTGTGTACTTATTTAATTGGATGGTGTCATTTTGGATATTGTAAAACCTCAAATCCAGAACTGCCCATTTCACAAAGATCAAATTGTCTTTCTCTTTCATTTAGCATATTTAGAAGTGCATTGGTGTTCATTTACAGTAAGCTTATTTCCTAAACAACTCGCCAGACAACCTTTCAACCACGTACCTCTTGCAGGACTCTTCCACCGCGGCATCGCAATGAGCGCGTCTCCCGTGAACAAGGATGTGGCGCCCCTGACGCACCAGCGCCACCTCGCCGTGCGCCAGGCAGAGATCCTCAATTGTCCCAGCAACAACTCCTCCATTATCCTCGCCTGCCTCATGACCAAGCCCTGGAGGGAGCTCGGAGACTCGCTCACTAAGTTTTGGGTACGTTTTATACACAAGCGCATTTTAAGGAGAAAGAGATGAAAGTTCATATTTGTGTAGAAAAAACATGACAAAGGGAAAAATCTTTATCATCATTATTCGACCAAAAGAAGTTCACAGTTGGACATAAGCCTCCCCAAACGTCGCCATAATGACGTGTCCCTTGCCTCCCGCATTCAATGGATCAACCGTCGTTGGTTCACCTTGTAGGGGAGCTATCTACACTTCGGTTTCCGGAACGTGGTTGCCACTGCAGAATTTTTCAGCCCCTACTATTCGCGTTTGTTCTACTGCCACTTAAGTTTTGCAAATCTTCATGGAAGTGTAATTTTCAGGAGTTCGGTCCAGGAGACCCAGTGGGTTTGTGGGGCCCAGTGCTGGAGCCAGACTTCGGGCAGGAGCGGTACCTCACCATCAACCCGCTGGACGCCATCAAGGAAGGCAAGATGCACACCGTGCCCTTCATCGTCAGCCAGACTACTGATGAGTTCTTCTGGAAGGCTTTCCGTGAGTAGAAATAACCACCATTTCTTGGCACAGTAAACACTCGGTTTCGTTAGATTTTAAATCTCAAGTAAGCGAGTCCTCAACTGCTCTACTGAATAGAATTCTAGCTAGGTACATTTTGCACTAGCCATTACCTAATCGGTTTTCTCAAAAGCCAGCATCTCATCCTCATCCTTGATTATTTATGAAAAGAGGCTTCATATAACACTTAACCGAATGCACGAACAAACTAGATATATATGGATGTGACGTATATCGATACCAACAACTATCGTAGTAAGAAAACAACTGCCAATCGAAACATTAATCAATTATTATTGTCTTTTAGCGGTCCTCCAAAACGAGACCCTCCTAAAGACAATGAACGAGGAATGGGAGAGGATCGCCCCGATCTCCTTCATACTGCCCAAAGAGAACCGCGCCGTGGCGGTGAACAAGCTGAAGGAAGTCTACCTCAAGGGGAAGAAGCTGGTCAATGACAAGGAGAGTGAGAAGGCACTCGGGAGGCTGTATGGGGACTCTATTATTGGGTTTGGAGTGTACAGGTAAAAATGCTTTGTGAAGATAACTGCATTTACACACACCATTATATGTATCGATTATCCTTACGTAGTTCAGTGTATATCTATGGAATAAGCAGGACGCATGGCTTCCACATTTATAGGTGCCATCAAAGGCACTGGTAGTAGTGTCTTCCTGTCTGCTAAGCTTAATAATATAATAAACGCGAAAGTTTGTATGGATGGATGAATGGATGTTTGTTACTCTTTCACGCTAAAACTGCTGAACGCATTTGGATGAAATTTAGCATACAGACAGGTTATAAACAGGATTAACACATAGGATATTTTTTGTCCCGATATTCCCACGGGATCGAAACTTATGCGGGTGACACCGCGGGGCGCTGCTAGTTATAACATAGTCTGCATACCAAGCTTCGATCGTCTATTGCAGAAATTTTAACGCTCGTCACATTTTTCCTGTCCTCAAAAGGCTTTCAAGTGACGCATCAGACGTAACACCAACGTCTGTATTTGTGTGTGTAGTAGTAGTAATAAACAAAACATACTTTTAGTTTTGATTAGTTTAATTTTCTGTTTTCACTAGGTTGGCGAACCTGATGTGTCGTCACTCAAAGCACCCGGTGTGGTACTACGAATTTGCGTACATTGGAAACAACTCACACTATGAAGACCCCAATGGAAAGCCACAAGGTAGCTCATCTTTACCTATTTCGTTGTTTGACTATTTGAATTTAAATACAATGGCGCTGATTCCCTTGTTTACAAACTAAACTAAATTTAAGTTCTGTGTATCTTTTTCTTTCTGTTTCATTAAGAAAAGGACAGAAGATAAAATTTTAGTTTAGTCCTGTCAAATTAAAATATTCCATAGACAGATTAGACGTGATTAAAAATATGGCTACTAAAAATACGTCAATTTACGTCAGGCGCTGACTAATTTGACAGGACTAAACTAATATTTATCTTCTGTCCTTTTTTAAATTAAATAGAATGAAAAAGATGCATTGAACTTAAATTTAGTTTAGTTTGTGAACAAGAGAATCGGCGCCAATATCTTCAAAATTAAAGAGAACTCACCTCACCTCAGTTACTGTTGGTACTATGTTATTAGTTCTTATTTTCTGTGTTCTTCTATATGAGATCTTTAGGCCGACCATTGAGATTAATGCCGTGTGATTGGTGACGCCTATGCCCAACAGTGGAGTAATTTAAACAGATGTTGATAATTTATTTATTTATTTTATTCTTACCTAACACGCAACACGGCTATCTGCCAATAACATTAGTTAGCCAAGAAAATTAGACCAAATTCATACACTAATCTCACAGAACTCCAGACAAACTGATATGATTGTCTACACGTCACAGGCAGGTACGATATCTTCTTAAACAGCGTAATCATTCACAGGTGCTGCCCACCACGACGACCTTCTGTACGTGTTCACGCTAAGCTACCGCTACCCCACCATAGCACTGAGCAGTCCACACGCACACGTCGTCGACGAGATGACCGCCATCTGGTACAACTTCGCACGATACGGGTGAGTCACTTCCTTATCCACATGCTAGCCTGGTACTTACCAATAGAATAACCCCAGACACCTAAGGGTGCTCAACATCCTTTTAAAATTTGACTACCTATACTCTGTAGGAGCATGGGTGGTCCACATGCAGCAGTATACGTGTATGTCCCCGTAACTAGAAAACTCTCCTCTTAAGAAATGTTTTAATGTCATCAATAACTAATCATGTTTCATCCCCTAGAGACCCGAACCCACGTGGCGACACGCCTGAGCTTGGCAACCTGACCTGGCCAGCCATGAAGCCGGACAAGAGGAGCTATCTGCACCGAGGAGACCAGCTTAGTATACGACAGAACATGTTCGAAGACCGGTTCAAGGTGTGGGACGAGCTGTACCCGATACAGTACTGATCTGCGAACGTGGATTGGATAATATGATTGAAAGACATTACGACGTAGAGTTTAGAGTTATTTACCTGAGTAACCATGTCTAGTGGATAAGTTTTAATGAAAATAAATTATTCATTATTTGTTCGAATAATTTGTTGCGTCTGTTTTTTACCCAACTTCGAATCCTGACATGGCTAGAAGAAAAAACAGGGTCGCTGCTGTCTTCAAGTAAGAATCTTACAACCCTCGCATTGCATGTACACTACAGAATAAAATAAAACTAGATATATCTGACGTGACGTCGCATCAATTAAGCGACAGTGAGATAGTGATGAAGAAAAACCGGTACCAAAATAAATTGGGGTGAAGGCTGGTGATGACATGAAGTCGTTTGCATAAAACTGTAGCCCTAATGAAATCCAGTACGATAAACGGTAAATGATGGTGTTTATTTCTGTATTTCGGTTTATACAAACAGTTTTACACGACCACCTAGCATTGCCTCTAAGATAGACCATAAACTGTCATCCATCGGATTCAGATGAGACCAGTAGGCCACTGTTTCCCAAACATTGTTCTGCCATGGCCCCGTAATTTTCAACCTGTCCCTTCGCGACTCACTCGATATTTTGAACCCCCGATGGTTACATTAAGTAAAATAATACACCATTTATTGTTACCTATTAGAAGTATGTATACATTACGACATATGTATTATTTCTATTTTAAAACACGGCGGGAATGCTGCGGCCCGGTATTTCATTTTGATGGCCCGGTATCGGGTCGCGACTCACCAAATGGGAAACACTGGAATAGGCCATTCTTTGAAGCTGATGAAACCAGGAAAATCGTCTTTGCACCACTGTTGAACAATTAAGGCCCAGTAAGCTGAAGCAGCGTTTGGAATATCCATGGACGGTCACCAAAGTACTGTTGACTCCAAGGAAGAAGCACATTTTCAAGAATGTCTCGTCGGTAGTTTTCTTGTTTGATTTTGATACCGCAAATATCTCAAACCGTAACTGTTTACGGTACTCCAGGACGAGTGGAAGACCAGATCTTGTCATTTTGGTGATTAAGGGCTTGTTCTATCGAAAATAATGTTTCGTCGAGAGTAAGATATTTTCCCAATTTGACGCTGCGGAGCGTTGTTTAAGCGAACTACCTTTCTCACGCCGAACTATTTTGCGTTGTTGAAGCGAACGACCTCTCTCACGCCGAACTATTTTGTCCGTAAGCAATTGCGCTTTTCTGAGTTTTTATGGTATCAATTGTAGATTGTTTTACAATACGATGTATGGTGGAGTGACTAATCCCCAAGTCTCGCGACATTTTCCTCACCCTGGTCTGTGGATTACGGACTAATCTGTGTTTGATAATGTGTCGGTTCCTAGAAGTTCTAACAGTCATCTTGCGTCCTCTTCCAGGACGGTCTCCGATATTGCCGAGCTCGTTTGCTGAAGAAACTAACTGACGACTAACAACAAGAATGTTTACTACCTCACACTGCCTTTTTCCACGCTCATGTACCCGAGTCTCTTTATAATAGGGATGGTAGGGTACAGCAGGCTGGCGGTGCGCAGGGACACTGCCCTGTATAGCTAAGTGTTTCGGGTGCTGCGTGGCTGGCTGCGTCACCCCGACCTGTTGGTGGAGCTGGGGTTCGGCGCGCCGGGCTGCGGGACGCGCGTTGCCCCACGCCAACGCTGCTGGAGCCGCCCTCTAGGACTAACCTGAATAGGTTTGCCCCCTTGTCACGTGCCGTAATATTGTTAAATATGATTTCAAATGAGGTAGATATATTTCACTGCAGCCTGATAAAGTTCACAGGAGTAGCATTGAAGTTCATTGACAATGTTGAGAAGTAATTGTATTGTAATGGTATTTGTAATTGTATTTTTAATTGATTTTTTAATTTTATTTTGGATTGTATTTTTAATTGTAATTATGATTGTATTTTTAATTTTATTTTTGGGAAGTCAATGTTAGTTACATGTATGTGTATCTTTGTGGTAGTAACATTGCATTGGCTTTAGAGCTATTAAGGTGTTATTTACGAAACTTTGAATAAATAAAAGTAACATATGTTATGGATGGCTCTACGTTGCACTAACAGCGAAATAAATATATTTGTCGGGGTTAGATCAGGATCGGACATTTTAAAAGTAGAAAGTCGGTAGTTTTACTTATTAATCACTTTTATTCGATTGACTCACTTAGTTAATTAATTATAACTGTGACTTAATTCATTAAAATAATTGAAAGATTATAACACAATAATTAGCAACTCTAGGTGCTATGACAACATGTGCATCGGACCGAAGTCAAGAATAGAATGCCTCGATCGCTTTTTTTTTATAAATGGCATCTCGTAGTTGACCTTGAGAGGTCGTGACTACTTAACCGGACTATCCTGTGGTTGTCTTAAGAGAAATCTTAAAGCGTCCAGCCAGGGCTTAAAACTAAGTTAAACTAGGCGACTGCACGCTAAGGGCACCCCCTGTGGGGTACGAACCTCGGCTTAGGGCGTCGCTGGGAGAGGGCAGCAAGGGGACAGGCTGGATCGAAATAGTATTATTATTCCTTTGGTGAGCACGGCGTGTCCTAGGACTATCTCTGAGAAGAAAGGCCGAAACAAACTCAGAGGTCACAGTCGGGGGATTTAAAGCTACAGGCTCAGCTACGGCGCGGGCTGGCACTTCAGCGGGCAAGGGTCGGGGGGGAGAATTTACTTGGGGGCATCGCGGGGGACCTCGGCGGCGAGGTCGGAATGTCGGTAATTTGTGTTTTTGCACTTTACTGGTTGCTCTATCGCTCTCCTGGATGAGGGTTATGGGCTCATCGGGGTCATTGAGAACATGCCTTGGACGGCGAAGTTTACTAATTTTAGAGGGGGTGTATTTGGCGGCCGCGACAACCAGAGGGTTGCGATGATTGGCGGCTGTGTCAAAGAAACGCTTGGAGAGGCGTTTTATGAACTGCTGGATAGTGGAGATCTTGAGATCAATATGGAGGATCTCGTTGCGAACGAACCAAGGGGAGTTTGTGGCCTTGCGGAGGAAGCGGTTCTGAAGGGCTTGCATCCTATGGATGTGGCGGGGCTTTGCGTGAGCGAAGACTACGCAAGCGTAAGTCATTATGGGACGGATGAACGCTGTTTACAAGCGCATTTTGCACTCGAGTGACAGCTTGCTGCGTTCATTGAGGACGGAGTGGAGACAACCTAGAGCGAAAGCGGCGCGCGAACGGACCGTCTTTATGAGAAGGTGAGGTGTTGATCAAGGAAGGATAACAACAAGGTATTTGGCTCGCTTTTCCCAAGGGATTCGCTTGCCGAACATGGTGATGGACGGGGGGGGGGGGGGGAAGCCTTCGACAAAGTCTGTCACAACGGCTATAATGAGCCGTTGTACCAGACTTTGTCGAAGGCTTTCGCTATGTCGAAGTAAATAACACCTGTCATCATGCCGCGCAGGAATCCTGAGTGGATCTGTTCGGTGGGTACGAGACCTTTGATGATATCCTGCACTTCGTCTGGAGTAACGGGAGGCAGAGGATTATCACGGTCTTCCTCTCGATCGCTCCGCCCGGCCTCGTTTTATATCCGAGCACAAACAAGTTGAGTAGTGGGGGAGGTGGGGATGGCGACATCGCCTGACCGGTCCGGTGCACGTGCTGTTTACAACGGTACGATGACGTATCGCCGTCATATTTTTAACACTCTTTAGCAAACAAACAATGAACAACAATGTTTAAAATGACGCCGAAGAATGAGTATAGTGAATTACAAAAGAAAACGTAAAATATTCCAAAAATGTATTTTTTTCATTTTGTCAACGTTACGAGTATATTGGGCCACAGTGTACAATTGTACATATGTTCCTAATAAGTATACCTAAACGATTTTCCCTTCTGAGTGATTGATGGAAACCTACCAAGACGTGACAAGACTGTGACTCTTCATAGCAGTCATTGTGGTACAAAAATTGTAAACAATATGAAGCTGTAGGTTTTTCCACTGAGCAATATTTATCTTTTATTTTCCTTATAATTGAAATATTTTAACTTAGACTTCCTTTGTTTTATTATGAAGGTATGCCTGAAGACAATGCTAATGTACCTACCACGGAATAGAACGTGGAACATTAACAATAAAAAGGTTTTATTCTTTGCCTCCGTAGTTTACCTCAGTCTTTAGCTATTCTAATACCAATCTAACAATGATTTACAAAGCTTGCAGAATCCCCCACTGAGCTGGCCACCTACACCTACTCGTACATAGCCAGTCAATAAATAAGTAAGTTGTACTATCTCAGTCTCAGTGTAGGCTCAGTCTCTTGAGGAAAATGTCGAGAATATTGTGGACCTTATGTGTCGCTTGTGTAGCGGTGCATGCGGCGCCGGACATCTTCACAGGTCAGTGTCAACAATAGCAGTGATTGTTGATAGTATTCCTTATCTTGTTATAAATAATAATCATGAAGAATATTTGCTACTACTTTTGGAGATGTTGTTACGTCCTTACAGCATACAACAGGGTTTTAATTTGGATGAAACAATATGTGTTAACCGGGATCCTGCCGTTTTGCCGAAAAGATTTTGCCAAAATTTCACTACCCAAACAAATTTTAGCAACCTTTTTTTATACCAATGCAATGTTTGGAATAATTTTAGTACGCACATTTTCATTTGGTCAAATTTTTGCTTGGCAGAATATTATCAAGGATAATTGTCATTTAGGCATTTGGTCTTTAATCAAATGATTCATTAAGTACAGCAAACAACCTTTAGACAATAAACGTTTGGTTAAATGATTTGTTATGGCAAAAAATATAAAGGCAAAAATAAGATTTCGTTGGAAATTATATAATTAAAAAATGCAATTTTATCTTAATATAATCATTTATTTAATACAAATAAGGAAAATAAGAGGTTATTGTTAGCAGGCTATCATGAACCAAATTAGTTATAGGAGGTTAATTTAAAAAAAAATGGTTAGGTTAGGTTAGGTTAAAACTGTGACCTCCTCCGACGACCGGCCGAGAGGTGCCGCGGCAGCGGCCGGCGAGTGCCAGAAACGACTAGATTGTATAGAAAAAAAATATGTCTCTAACTATGTCATGTATGGCTGTCGAGAACCGAACTAGTTAGACGAGGTTAATTATTTTAAAAAAATGCTTAGGTTAAAACTTTGACCTCCTACGACAGCCAGAAACGACTACATTATATAGAAAAAAAATATGTAAAAAAACAGGCTACCCGAGACTGAACTAGTTAGACTATAACAATTGACTAAATAGAAATGGTAAATTGAAAACTGACGATACTAAATATTTGGCAAATGTTATTTTGCGTAAAATGAGTTATTCCAACTGAAATATTTGACTACAAAAAAATTTGTAATAATAGTTGGTAAACAAGTCATTGTTTAAACGTTGACTTGCCAAACATTAGGCTTGCGTTACGATTATTTGTGAATAAAGTTGCTAAGTAATAATTTGGCAAATGAAATTATGCGGAAAAGTTTTTGGGAAGTGATAATTTGGCAATTTCTTTTCGATGAAACAAGGGAGATCCGTATTAACCATATACCAACCCGCACTCCTGCATGGTAGATTACAGCCCACTCCCTCTCGAAGAGAGGAGGTCTGTGTCCCAGTAGCCTAGCTTTGGGACCCACACATATATCTCACGCCTCTTCCCCTGGGGGTAGGCAGACACTACAGAACGCCACCTGCTACGATCATATACTTCTTTTGCCTCGTTTACGTTCATACATTGGTGCGCCCCTGATCTTTCTGAAGAACAGGATCAATACGGTCACTATGTCATTCTCGCGAACATACAAAAGAACAAATCGGTCCAGCGTTCTCAAGTGATGCACTACCAACGAACAGATACCTGATACATAATGATATGATTTGTATTTATATATATAGATAGAGTACTGGCTTCTGGCTGCAACTTTAAATGAGTGTATGACACTCAGGAATAATGTAGCTTACAATTAGGTAGGGTCATCTTCGGAACTCACTGATCCCATTCGAAAATTCATTCACTAGAATATTCTGAATCGTATCAGTAGTTATTACCCCCTACAGACAAACTCACACTCTTTATAATGTTAGTATAGATTTCACAATACCAGATACTGAACCCAGTGAACTCAGTGAATACAGTGAATCCACTGCATCCACTGAACCTAGTGAACCCAGTAAGACCGAAGATGGACCAATCGCCCAGACGCTGTCGGGACAGTTCCGAGGCTCATGGATGGAGACGAGACGCGGCAGACGCTTCCAGGCGTACCGGGGGATACGATATGCTGAGCCACCCGTGGATGCGCTGCGGTTCCAGGTAAGGAATCTTCGTTGAAAAATTGTTTAGTGAAAAAGTATCTTGTCGAGAACTCGCGAGCCAAATGAACGTTTATCATTTGGATCTCTAGTTCTCTTTCAAATTAAGCTAGCTAGCAAAACTCTACAAACACAGTTTTTTTCTATCATCATCTTTAGATACCTACCGATATCCGTCACGTCTGTACAGTTTTGCTAGCTTATTTAATTTGACCTCGTTTAATTCGGTTTATTAAGAAGCCCGTAAGCCCATCGCAAATCGCAATGACACCTCGGACACCCGACATGATCATTAAAATACAGCTGTTATATTATGGAGGTAGTACACAGTTGCACCCTTGCAGCTAAATGCCCAGACCCTGGTGATACGTATGAGGGAGAGCACTGCCTCAACTGACAGTCAAGAACCTGAGGCCCCTTTAACACCCCGTTTAGAAAGTCAGTCAATTCAATACCATTAACTGACTTTCTAAAGAGGTTGTTAAATATTCACAATGTCGAAAGGTTTCCAACAATAGGTATCTATTAATGGTTCAACAAATTTTCCACAGCCTCCGAAGCCTATCCTGGAATACAAGACTATGGTGGACGCTAGTAAGGAGGGCCCAGCATGTCCCGCGCCCACTAGAGCAGACTACTACGTGGACGAGGACTGTCTGACCATCAACGTGTATACTCCTGGGCTTATCAGGTAATACCGTGAAGCCTACGACTGGAAACTATGGGATTTCATACACCTCGGCTGGTCTTTTCAGTACCCTAATTGCGTAACACACTATCAAAGTATCAATCACAATCTGAATTTTTTTGAAGAATTGCTAGGCCATTGCTTCATATGTTCGAAAAATTAGTTTGCTAAACAACGTAAATATCGTAATGAATGTTGTTGAACTGTCATTTGTTCTGGCTTTTAGGGGTTCAAACAGGTTTGGTGGCACCAAACAGTTCTGGAGGAATGCGGTGGCTAGTAGTTCTGGAGGAATGCGGTGGCTAGTAGTTCTGGAGGAATGCGGTGGCTAGTAGTTCTGGAGGAATGCGGTGGCTAGTAGACCGACTGACCTTCATACATTTTATCATTTCTGCTGTATTTGTTTATGTTTGGTGGCACCAAACAGTTCTGGAGGAATGCGGTGGCTAGTAGTTCTGGAGGAATGCGGTGGCTAGTAGTTCTGGAGGAATGCGGTGGCTAGTAGTTCTGGAGGAATGCGGTGGCTAGTAGACCGACTGACCTTCATACATTTTATCATTTCTGCTGTATTTGTTTATGTTTGGTGGCACCAAACAGTTCTGGAGGAATGCGGTGGCTAGTAGTTCTGGAGGAATGCGGTGGCTAGTAGTTCTGGAGGAATGCGGTGGCTAGTAGTTCTGGAGGAATGCGGTGGCTAGTAGACCGACTGACCTTCATACGTTTTATCATTTCTGCTGTATTTGTTTATGTTTGGTGGCACCAAACAGTTCTGGAGGAATGCGGTGGCTAGTAGTTCTGGAGGAATGCGGTGGCTAGTAGTTCTGGAGGAATGCGGTGGCTAGTAGTTCTGGAGGAATGCGGTGGCTAGTAGTTCTGGAGGAATGCGGTGGCTAGTAGTTCTGGAGGAATGCGGTGGCTAG
The DNA here is from genome assembly GCA_947507525.1 of Apamea epomidion. Classification (NCBI taxonomy): domain Eukaryota; kingdom Metazoa; phylum Arthropoda; class Insecta; order Lepidoptera; family Noctuidae; genus Apamea; species Apamea epomidion. The sequence goes on along the minus strand of OX382245.1, from coordinate 17,394,065 downwards.
TAGTTCTGGAGGAATGCGGTGGCTAGTAGACCGACTGACCTTCATACATTTTATCATTTCTGCTGTATTTGTTTATGTTTGGTGGCACCAAACAGTTCTGGAGGAATGCGGTGGCTAGTAGTTCTGGAGGAATGCGGTGGCTAGTAGTTCTGGAGGAATGCGGTGGCTAGTAGTTCTGGAGGAATGCGGTGGCTAGTAGACCGACTGACCTTCATACATTTTATCATTTCTGCTGTATTTGTTTATGTTTGGTGGCACCAAACAGTTCTGGAGGAATGCGGTGGCTAGTAGTTCTGGAGGAATGCGGTGGCTAGTAGTTCTGGAGGAATGCGGTGGCTAGTAGTTCTGGAGGAATGCGGTGGCTAGTAGTTCTGGAGGAATGCGGTGGCTAGTAGACCGACTGACCTTCATACATTTTATCATTTCTGCTGTATTTGTTTATGTTTAAGGTTCTATTAGGGTTTTCCTAATAGAGTTTTGTAATAGGTTCTATTAGGGCTCTAGGGTTTTCCTAGTAGAAGTGAATATATGTAGGTATAGTAAATTATTGATTGGAATAAAGTATCTATAGTTACAACTATTACATAAAATCCTCTCCACTCGCGCACGAAGTGTTCCGTACCATTATCAATAAAAATCACATCTGTTGTATGGGAGCCCCCCTTAAATATTTATTTTATTTTGTTTTTAGTATTTGTTGTTATAGCGGCAACAGAAATACATAATTTGTGAAAATTTCAACTGTCTAGCTATCGCGATTCTAGAGATACAGTCTGGTGACAGACAGACGGACGGACAGACGGACGGACAGACACCAAAGTCTTAGTAATAGGGTCCCGTTTTTACTCTTTGGGTACGAAACCCTAAAAATTAGTTAAGCGACGGTTTTTCCGGAAGATAAAATTAAAAGTTATAAAATCAATTTCAGAACAACATCATCATTTATTTAATTGCGTTTTAAAAGCCAGAACAGATTTTGATTCCGTAATCAATAAAGGTTATTGATTCACATACAGCTGTGTGCTCCTGTCTCCTTCTACTGTAGTTTGTTCTTAGTGCTCCTCAAATCTTGGTGCTCCTCAAATTATCGGCTATGTTTTACTAATTGCAGCTCAAAGCTTTACCCGGTGATATTCTTCATCCACCCGGGAGGGTTCTACTCCTACTCGGGCCGCAGCGACGTCGCTGGGCCGCATTATCTGCTGGACAGGGATGTCGTGCTCGTCACCATCAACTATAGGCTTGGCTCTCTCGGTGAGTTATAGCCAGAATAATATTCGAAAATACCCTTGCTTACTATACATACAAAACACTTAACGGAGAAAAATATATGAAGATAAAAAAATAACATAAAAATAGATAAGCACAAAGCTTATTTTAAAAATACAACACAGGAAAACCATAAATTAAAGTACTGTTGCGCGCCACAATTAATACCTGATACATGGTGACATTACTTACCACTAGCGCCATCTAGTTTCGAATAGCAGAACTAATAGTCCCTAGCGCCATCTATTATCGAATGGCTGAACTAATAGAGTCACTAGCGCCAGCTATTATCGAGTAGAAATTTCGATGCTAGAACTTACTAGAACTATCGACATCTGGTCAGTCGAGGCCGGTATGTACTCGAACATTCTAGATGTTTCTACAATAGAAGGTTCTGGAACTATCTGCGGCACTATATAACAACAACATACTGGTTACACTGGCGGACAAAATTGATGGGCCTTTCATTAGGCACTGGGCAGCTAGGCATGTGCGTACTGGCGTACATGTCGCCAATTAATTTAAGCTTTTTATGTACTAACAATAGGTTAAGATTTTACTAACACTATATGGATCAATGGTCTGAATTAAATAAATTATTATTATTATGTCGTTTATTTATTTAGTCGTCTTATTTTAATACATTTTTAAATATTAGTATGATTAAATTAAAAAAAACATTTAAAAATATAAAAAAATAGTGATCCACCGGTGTCGGGAGCAGGGTCCAAGCTACCGGTGGTTAGGGCTCCAGAAATAGAAACCTCCTCACAATGCGAGCCGTATCGAGGAGTACTGCCTTCTGAATCAGGCCCTTGATCCAACTGCCTAACGAGAGCCTCGATAGATGTTGATCGAGGCTTTCGGCCATCAGGCCATTGGCCGATACGACAATCGGCACAATGACAGTTGAGCTCACATTCCACATGTCAACAACCTCGCGTGCTAAGTCAAGATATTTGATTTGTTTATCTTTCTCAGCTTTCACGAGGTTCCCGTCATGTGGAATGGTAACATCAATAATCATTGCGCGGCGCACTAATCGATCTATCACCACTATATCAGGTTTGTTGGCGACAACAGTCCTGTCAGTGATGATAGACCGATCCCAGTACAACGTGACATGGTCATTTTCTAGAACTGGGTCGGGCACATACTTGTAATACGGTACCTCAGAGGCGACAAGTTTATATTTCAAAGCAAGTTGCTGATGAATAATCCTGGCTACTTGGTTATGCCTGTGCAAGTACTCGCTGTTAGCCAGACGAGAACAACCAGAGATAATATGTCTGATAGATTCACCCGGACGGTGGCATGCCCGACACACGTCAGCCGTCCCGTCCTTCATAATATGTCTCCGGTAGTTATTCGTCAAGATAACTTCGTCCATAATTGCACAGACAAAACCTTCAGTTTCCCCGAAGAGGTCACTGAAACGCAGCCAGGATACGGACGCTAAGAAATCTACACCGGGCTCATGAAGAGCCCGATAGAAGCGCCCGTGAAGCTCCTTGCTTTGCCATACCTTCTTGCGGTCATCGGTAGTAAGTACTACAGGTTTGCGCCAGTTCTCTTTCGCCATGGAGAGCGGGGTGAGCTCCTTGTCCATTGCGACCACATCACGGTGCATACCCACTTCGGCTTTTAAAAAATATTCCCTGAGACTGCACACCTCGCGGTTGTGGAGGGTTTTCGCATTTAAAAATCCTCGACCCCCACACTTCCGCGGGATATACAGTCTCATCACCGATGATCGTGGGTGATGCATCCGGTTTGCGGTCAGCAGTGTACGGACCCTTCTATCTAGGGCGTCGAGTTCAGTCTGAGTCCATTTGAGTATGCCGAAAGAGTACATTAAAACCGGCATGACCCAGCCATTGAAGGCGCGCACCTTATTTCCGCCTGAAAGAAGACTAATTAATACCTTCTTCAGGCGACAAAAGAAGCGCTCCTTCAACGATTGCTTCATGTCAGCATCGTTGATGCCTAACGCTTCCGACATACCCAAATACTTATAGCTTTCGAATGAGGAGAGGGATCTAAGGTGTATGGAATCCGAAAGTGGAATTCCCTCGGATTCCATAATCTCCCCCCCCTTTACATGCATGACTGCACATTTGTCCACACCAAATTCCATCCAGATGGCACTACTGAAAGTTTCAGTTACCTTCAGTAGCTCCATCAGATGCAATTTGTTAGGGGCAAAGAGTTTCAAATCATCCATATAGAGGAGGTGAGATATGACCTGACCACCTCTCTTCAACCGGTAGCCTAGACCTGAGTCCTCCAGCAGTGTGCTTAGAGGATTCAGGGCTAAGCAGAACCAAAGTGGACTCAAACTGTCGCCCTGAAATATTCCCCGCTTAATCCATACAGGCTCATCATTCCCCTGGATCTGACGACACCCTGAATAGCGAAGGACCGTCTTCCACTGTCTTATACACGACTCAAGGAAGGTGCGTAGAGTTGCATCTATCTTGTACAACTCCAGCACCCTCATGAGCCATGTATGTGGCACCGAGTCGTAGGCCTTCTTATAATCTATCCAGCATGTCGACATATCCTTGCGGGATCGGCGAACCTGTTGGCTAATGGCCATGTCTATGAGGAGTAGCTCCTTAGTACCGCGGGACCCATTCCTACATCCATTTTGAGAGGCAGACATAATCGAGTAACTGTCAATGTGTGTGTTAATTTTCGCTCTCAAAATGGATGTAAGAAGTTTATAAACCGTCGACAAACACGTGATCGGTCTATAATTCTTGGGTTCCGCGGGACTACCTGACTTATGGAGCAGGTGGGTAACGCCTGTTGTTAGAAACTGTGGTAGTGACCCAGACTCTAAGGATGACTGGAACTGAGATGCCAGGCAAGTGTGTGAACTAATTAGCCATTTTAACCAAAAGTTATGCAGTCCGTCCGGTCCCGGTGATTTCCAATTCGGTAACGGACGGACTGCTTTGGCTACGTCTAATGGCGTAATTATGACTGGTTCCATTTCTGGTATAGTTCCACACACTCGCTCGATATCGCGCATCCAGCCACCCTCAGCGTGACAGACGGGCACCGACCAGATGCTGCGCCAGAATGCACTAGTGGTGGCATCATCCGGGCGGCACACGTCCGTCACGTTTTGTTCAGGTCGCTCCCAAGTTCTATATACCCACCTCTCATCGCTCTGGAACATGCGATTCTGCGTGTACCGATCAACCCGCCGCTTATACCGCCGAATACGACTCGCCCATGCACAAACTTTCTGCTTCAGGAAGTCGATGCGCTCTGTGACATTGGACATGTATTCCCGAGGGCTGATTCCAGTCCCCGAAAATGCCTGTCTTCCAAAGCGCATCACTCGTGGTCGTGTGTTGCCCTCCCTGAAGCAGTATAGTTTACCGATGAGTACCCTGGCCCCATCGATACGACGCTCGATCCTGTATCGCCAGGCTGGTACGGCTGGTTTTGGTCGAGTAGCTGCGTCACAATTTGGAAACTTGACGTTAGCTAAACGACATGCCGCCACAGCCGCGCAATACAAGATCGAGTGTGTATCAACGAGATCCTCGCTGCTCTCGAAGAAATTCTTGAGCTGCGAGTCCAAGGCACACACTAGCGCCCTATTTTTTTTGTGCATAGGTAGCCGTGGTATTCGGGGTCTAAGTTCGGTTGGAGTGGACCTATACTCGCGAAACGCATCTTCCAGTGCGCTCCTCAGTCGGACGTTGTACTGGCTACTTACTGTGTCAACCCTATCATCATCTTCTTCAACACGATTGGACCGCGGCGGGATGGCATCAATAGTTGACGCTTGTGCCGCGGTTTGTGCCAGAGTCGAGACGATTTGGTTGTTCAGTACCTCTGAGCGCAGCCTATCAAGTGCTATGTCGTCCAACCTGTGATTGCGTTGGATGACCCGCACCTGATCCGACAGTCGTTGGGCCGAGACGTTGACGGTTGGTTCCAGTTCCTGGAACAGAGACAGCAACCTATCACGGTACGCAGTGAGGTTAGTTCCCCCCTCTGTAGACCCGTAGTATGCGCGCATGACGTTCTCGTTCATAGACTGAGTCCATCTCATGCGCTGCACACAACCACCGGCAGCGGGGACCCGGCTCGGGGCCGGATGGCCCCTAAGTCCCAAGCTCCTCGGTGGCCGGCCTCTCCCCTGCCGACGTACAGGTGTTGGCGACGTCGGCGGGGAAAAATATTCGTCGCTCGAGCTCGACGCAACTGCTACGGCCGGTGTCACAGCACTCTCGATGGGGCTGGATTCCGGCGGCGGCAGGGCGGGGCTGAGCGACGACTCCGGAGGTGGTAGGCGTGCACGGCGAGCTGCTGATCTCGTCAACATTTTCAACATTTCATTTTCACGTTTTTATCGGAGGTGACATGACAGATGTCACCTCCGGATCGGCAGTTTTCGATGCAAGTTTTTGTTTCTGTTCATTGTATTTATATAAAATTATGTTTATGTTTTGATAATATTGGATTTTCTGATATGGTTTTACGGATATATAAATATAAAAACTGCTTCTAAAAATTATATATTAGGAAATTGTGAACAGATGACAAAAGAGACGTTGACGTTGACGTTGGTGTTGCTATATTATATATGTAATATATTATTATATATCATATTATTATTATGTCGTTTATTTATTTAGTCGTCTTATTTCGTTACATTTTTAAATATTAGTATGATTAAATAAAAAAATAAAAAAAACATTTAAAAATATAAAAAAATAGTGATCCACCGGTGTCGGGAGCAGGGTCCAAGCTACCGGTGGTTAGGGCTCCAGAGATAGAAACCTCCTCACAATGCGAGCCGTATCGAGGAGTACTGCCTTCTGAATCAGGCCCTTGATCCAACCGCCTAACGAGAGCCTCGATAGATGTTGATCGAGGCTGTCGGCCATCAGGCCATTGGCCGATACGACAATCGGCACAATGACAGTTGAGCTCACATTCCACATGTCAACAACCTCGCGTGCTAAGTCAAGATATTTGATTTGTTTATCTTTCTCAGCTTTCACGAGGTTCCCGTCATGTGGAATGGTAACATCAACAATCATTGCGCGGCGCACTAATCGATCTATCACCACTATATCAGGTTTGTTGGCGACAACAGTCCTGTCAGTGATGATAGACCGATCCCAGTACAACGTGACATGGTCATTTTCGAGAACTGGGTCGGGCACATACTTGTAATACGGTACCTCAGAGTCGACAAGTTTATATTTCAAAGCAAGTTGCTGGTGAATAATCCTGGCTACTTGGTTATGCCTGTGCAAGTACTCGCTGTTAGCCAGACGAGAACAACCAGAGATAATATGTCTGATGGACTCACCCGGACGGTGGCATGCCCGACACACGTCAGCCGTCCCGTCCTTCATAATATGTCTCCGGTAGTTATTCGTCAAGATAACTTCGTCCATAATTGCACAGACAAAACCTTCAGTTTCCCCGAAGAGGTCACTGAAACGCAGCCAGGATACGGACGCTAAGAAATCTACACCGGGCTCATGAAGAGCCCGATAGAAGCGCCCGTAAAGCTCCTTGCTTTGCCATACCTTCTTGCGGTCATCGGTAGTAAGTACTACAGGTTTGCGCCAGTTCTCTTTCGCCATGGAGAGCGGGGTGAGCCCCTTGTCCATTGCGACCACATCACGGTGCATACCCACTTCGGCTTTTAAAAAATATTCCCTGAGACTGCACACCTCGCGGTTGTGGAGGGTTTTCGCATTTAAAAATCCTCGACCCCCACACTTCCGCGGGATATACAGTCTCATCACCTTATTATTATTATTATTATTATTATATATGTAAGGCCGGGACTAGCCGCGACCAATCAGACTTGGTTCTGCGATAGAAGCGAATACAACGAAAGCGATCTTCAAGTGCGACTTAAGAGCGGTTGTGTTTTATAATTAGTGTGTTTGAGTTGTTATTAGTGTTGTTTAATTAAAGTGTAACTTTTGGTAATTTTTATCGGCAGTTTTTATTGTCACGAACCCGAAGCTCGTAACTGTACCTTAACTTAGTAACCTTAACTTAAAACATGCATATTTCAATGGTGACCAGTCAGTTCACCAAACATTAAATCAAAAATTTTTACTTGACAAGCAACGATTGGCAAAAACATTATTTGTTATTTCATCATTTTACAACAACAAGTTTACCAAATATTTCACTTAGCAAAATAATTATCCGATAAACTTTTATTTAATAACGTATTATTAGACAAACAATTCATTATTTTTTTCATTTCATGTCATAAACAACGTTTGGAATAAAGACATTACACAAAAACACAAATGCTGACAGTAACCCTTGACAGTCGACGTCAGGGGCACCCCGAAGTTCGGTTGGTTAGGTTCCTTTGAACCCTGCAGACAGAAATAGGAGCCCCGCTCCGCGGGGCTCCGTCGACCTGCTGACGGAAACCCTATCCCTAGACGGTCGACGTCAGGTGCACCCCGAGGTTCGGTTGGTTAGGTTCCTTTGAACCCTGCAGACAGAAATAGGAGCCCCGCTGCGCGGGGCTCCGTCGACCTGCTGACGGAAACCCTATCCCTAGACGGTCGACGTCAGGTGCACCCTGAGGTTCGGTTGGTTAGGTTCCTTTAAACCCTGCAGACCGAAATAGGAGCCCCGCGCAGCGGGGGCTCCGTCGACCTGCTGACGGAAACCCTATCCCTCGACGGTCGACGTCAGGTGCACCCCGAGGTTAATAAAACATTTGCGGAATAAGTTGTTTTCGAAATAAATAGTAAGTATACAAAACGTTGGTTTTAAAATGAAAATTTGTCAATGGAGTTTTGGTGAAACTTTAGTGAACCTATTTAAATAAACTGTTCTCAGACGATTTTAAACCAAAACAGTCCCTTCCTGTGATCTTTACCTTTCTTGAACACCAAGAGTCATTAGTGTTCGTTTGATCAGAAACGTAGACTGCATGTTGTAACATAACGTACATACTCACAGTTCTTTTCATTCATTCCTCCAGGTCAGAACAAGCATTCCGTTACTGTTAGTCGCTATTCTGATTATCCCTCACGACACCAGCCACGTTTTATCCACAATCAGTGCACAGACACAGCTATCAACTTCAACACAAGGCTACGACAATTTAGTGACTTCAAAAGGATCGGAATTTCGTCTGTTTAGGTTAATATCACTTTTTCGTATAATCACCACACCATTAAACACAATAATTATAACGTTAGATTTTATTGTATCTTATTAATATTTATTCTATCATGACAGTTTTGACAACGCTGTCGCGATGACAACTTTTCTTTTAAATTCTTAGCGGCCTATAACTTTTTAGCGGGATTATACATTCATACTTCTCCAAAATTAATCATGGCCACTAACATATCTCACATTCATATTTTCTACATGATATTATTGTACGAGTTGACATGATAAATCCACGCAATGCGAGGATCAGTTCCCGTTTCGCCTCTAAAGCGGATAAATCACATAACTCCAGGGCCACCTAACCCGGGAACACCCAGCGTGCCTCTCCTAAAGGCTCCGGTATCTGACGGACCCTCCCTCCATCCTCCGTCCTCCGTGAAGGCCTCCAGTACCAGTCGGACCACAGCCGCCGGCGAGCCTCGCCGGAGCACTCCGAAGACCTTCCTGTACCTATTGGGCTGCGCCTCATCCGTGGGCCACCTTAGAAAACACTCCTGTACCTATGGGTCCGCGCCTCATCCAAGGGCCGCCACGACAGCGTCCCTGCTGTGCCTGCTTCTTCCTGCTGCCCTGCTGCGTCCTATGCCTGCTGTGTGGGGCCCCTCTACGGGTATCCTCCGTGCCACACACGCACCAGCACCTGCCCTCACCTGCACCTTCACCTGTCACCGACACCTGCCTCGCGTCGGTCTACCTCTTCAACTCCATCTTCAGCTCCGCCTCAGTTACCTATCACGCATCCTCATCCTTCCTCACCCACACTACCACACACCACTCTTCAGTCCATCTCCATCTTTTGTCTATCTTGTAAATATATTTTTAATTGATTTCTATTTCCCTTTCTTTAATTTAATTACCTTTAGCTTTTAACTTTAGTTTAATTTAAAGTCAAATTTAAGCTTTTCTTGTCGCTACACGACATTATCTTTTTTTTCATCAAAATAGTAGAGTGCCTTGTCCTGCAACGGGACAATACAGGCTAGTTACATTAGATTAGGGTTCATCTGTGAGTCCTCTCCTCTTCCAGGTTTCCTTGCCCTGGGCAACGAGCTGGCTCCCGGTAACAACGGCTTCAAAGACCAAGTGGTAGCTCTCCGCTGGGTAAAGAAGAACATCGCTGGATTTGGAGGAGATCACAACCTGGTCACCATCGCAGGGTGCAGTGCCGGGGCCGCCAGTGTCATGGTGCATATGGTGTCGCCTATGTCCAAAGGTAAGAACGCTTATGTACCAACCGGGAACATCTGAAGAACTGTAGTTTGGTGGAAGTAGAATCAGATTGTTATCCCTGCTGAAAAGAAAAGGAAGAAGAATAATAGTTTCTTCCGCACAAATAAGACGCACATTAAACAAATTTGTAGTAGTAGTCTGCCCGAGATTGACCAAGCCAGGCAAAGCAGAGAGTCAACAAAACAATTAAGCCAATAACGATTCGATACAACTACTACACTTGGCTGCACTGTGGAAACGCGATAAGAGACGCTTGCAAATTTCTTGGAAAACCTGCTAAGTATCTTGGAGACGTCGTTACCTGTAGTAGTTACTGTCCTAGTTGCCAGGTTAGGGGTAAATAGCGAGTAACGCTCGCAACTACCATGACTGATTACCAGAAGTAATATTTATGTTTTAAACTAATTGGATGAATTTTACAAATTTAAAATAACTGCTATTATCGTTTTTACGTTCCTAAAAACGTCCTCGTTTCGTTTCTTCTTTTTTATGTAATTTTGTTAGTTCTCTGATTTCCCTTTCGCGGACCGACATTGAACAAACGTCGTCGTCTTCTTGAGCAATAAAATCTGATCTTACTTCACTTCCAGGTCTCTTTCACCGCGGTATTTCAGTGAGTGGTTCTGCCACCTCCAAGGTGCCGAGCCCTACAGACCGCTTGGACCTAGCTGTTAAGCAGGCTCGGATATCCGAGTGTCCCGAGGACAACTCCACCGAGCTCTACGAGTGCCTGAAGACTAAGAGTTGGAAGAAAATCGCTGGATCACTGCTGAAATTCTTTGTAAGAGTTTTTTTCTGTTATTTTCGTCTACTGAATTGACTCCTCTGGATATAATATATTGCAAGATTTCTTCCGAAAGATTCTGACTGCTTTAAATAGCTCTACCTGAAATATTGGTTTGAGCTAACTTACGAGCAGTGCTAACAACTGTGTATATCAAAGTAACAATTTAGGTCCAAACCTGCCTATTATCACAGCTATTATACTGTAACGTGTTATGTATTCCACCATTTTTAATTAAAATTCTTCCTTGTTCTGCACCTACCTTACGCAAGATTTTAGTTCCTTGACAAAGTTGTAAGACGCCACTAGGAGGTACCTAAGTCCAATAAGTAACTTCACATAGTTATGCTGGCCGAGCAGGATTTACCTCTTCCTGGACATAAATCAATTTAACTTACGATCCTCCAGGAATTCGGCTTTGATCCTCTCAGCCTCTGGCGCCCAGTGGTCGAGCCAGACTTCGGTCAGGAGCGATTCCTGACGGAGGAACCGATGGACTCCATCCGAGAGGGCAGGATTCACTCCGTCCCGTTCATGATCACTCAGACGACTGGCGAGTTCTTCTGGAAGGCATTTAGTAAGTTGTTGTTTCACAGGGTTTGAGTTTTTGATCGGGCCTTATTTCCTGAGTTTATACGCTTCTAAATGTACAATAACCTGTGCTAGTTCCTGACGAATATTACTTACGTTGGCATGATTATCATAATTTGGGATACTAAAAGAAGAGTGCACCAGAAAAATCGACTATTGTCTTTAAAAATACTCCTTTTGAATGTAGTTAGAGACCTCCTATCTGCTGGGGACTGCATAGCCGTAATAATAAGTCAATCAATCAACCTGCCTAGCCTTTTCCCAACTATGTTGGGGTCGGTTTCCAGTCTAACCGGTTGCAGCTGCATACCAATATTTTACATGGAGCGACAGCTTATTTAACCTCCACAACCCAGCTACTGGGTAACACTTGGTAAGACTGGTTGTCAGACTTAGGCTTCTGACTACCCGTTACGACTTTCAAAGAATGACAGCCAGGCCGTGCTTTCCGCACGGAGGGGTCTCGCTATCTCATCGATGGTCACCCATCCACGAACCAATCGTGGCAAGCGTAGTTTAACATTCGATCGACTCGTAGGTGGCCACGCTGATTGCGGCAACAGCGGCAGTTTTTATGTCAACCGAGGTGCAGGTGAACGGGCACTCAGGACACTCCAGCAAGTGGGGTATGGTAAAGGTACTATAGAGGTATGAGGAATAGGGTGAAAAGTTCACTCATCCCAAAAGGGAGGATCCTCCGACCAGACGGGTGTTGTGTCTGGCGGGCCACTGCCCCACGATTGATGGTGGGAAGTTTGTATACGAGGGCGACACTGAAAGTTAAAATTTTGAAAATGGAACTCTTTGCCAATATTGTTGTGTATGTATTTTATTCATTTGTTTACAATTTGGCGGCAAATTGAAAATTGTCTGCGTTACCTCAGCATGAATTTAATGCGAGAAAATGTTCGTACAATGATTTTTTATGACTTTTGATGTAATTTAAGTCAACAAGTAAGTTATGATAAACTTCGATTGGCCTTTTACGATGAAGCCCTATCTCGTGCCACTGTTTACAACTGGTTTAATGAGTTTAAACGTGGTCGCACTAATCTCACCGATGATCTGCGTGAGGGACGGCCTTCTACGGCGACGACTGAAGATAACATCAGTGTTGTGCGGCGTATGATAGAGACTGACAAAAGAGTGACTTATCAGCAGATTTGAACAAGCTTAGGCATCGGTATGAGTCAAGTGCACAAAATCCTCCATGAACATTTAGCGGTCAGGAAGCTTTGTTCCCGTTGGATACCTCATAATTTGGCGGAGGCCCAAAAGCTCCGTCGTGTTGATTGGTGTCGTGAAATGGTTCAAAGATTTAACGGAGGTGACTCAAATGCTGTGTTCGACATACTTACGGGTGACGAAAGCTGGATTTATTGTTATGATCCTGAAACTAAGAGGCAGTCTGCAGTGCGATTCTGTAACCATTTCACCGTGAAAACTTAGGTGAAGTGAGCGTGGAGTGAGCTGTCAATCCAACTAATGCTAGGGATTGATACTATTGACAGCTCACTCTAAGCTCACTTCACCTAACTTTTCACGGTGAGATTTTTTCAGAATCGATCGGTTGCTGTCTGGGAGCAGTTTTCTTCCGAGGAGTTGCCGACTAAAGTGAAGAGAGGTCGAAGCGTGGGAAAAAGGATGGTGGCCTCGTTCTTCGGAAGGACAGGTCATTACGCAAAAATTGTTTTAGAGGATCGATAAACAGTTACTGCAGAGTGGTACACTAACAATTGTTGCCACTTGTCTTGGAAAAAGTTCGGAAGAAACGACCTCGCAGTAGGATCCTCCTTCACCACAACAACGCCTCGTCGCACACCGCCAAGCAACCAATCGACTACTTGCCGACGTCAGACGTGGAATTACTGGGTCACCCGCCCTATAACTCCGATCTCGCATCTTGCGATTTTTATTTATTTCCGAAAATAAAAGAAAAACTTCGAGGAAAACGTGTTATGGACGCCGAGGAAGCAGTGGCTGCGTTTCAAAATGCCGTCGAAGAGACCCCTAAGGACGAGTGGGCAAAGTGCTTTTCTCAGTGGTTCCATCGGATGCAGCGATGTATTGATGTAAATGGACATTATTTTGATAAGATATAATAAAACTAATATCTTGCTAGTTTGTTCAGTTTTTGATTTTCTAAGAACTTTTAGTGTCACCCTCGTATATGCTAATTGTGCGGTAAACTCTGCTTGCGAGATGCAGGATTTGCGTGACGTCAGTATGACGCGTTGTTCGCATGTAGCGTTGTAGATACCACTACAGTATTTATATAACCTTTATTGTATGTCTTTACAGCCGTCCTAGAAAACCAAACACTGCTCAATACGATGAATGCCGAGTGGTCCCGAGTAGCTCCAATCGCATTCATACTCCCGCGCAACGAGTCCAGTGACAAGCTAACGCGACTGAAACAGGCGTACCTTGGAGAAAAGCCACTGGTCAACGACACGGCAACCGCTGGTGGGTTAGGGACACTGTATGGAGATGCGATAACCGGGTTCCCTGTTCACAGGTGGGTACCTACTACCTACATAGGCTGAAACATTGCCACTAGCGTAAAATTACTGGAATCTGGTGAAAAAGTTAAGATAGAAGAATATCGAGTTCCGCTCATAACAAGGCTTCTTGCATAACTTTAAAGAAGTACAATATACTTGAATCTGTAGCGGCATCTACACCGCCACATGCGAACTACGCATCACACATAATGACGTCACGCAAAATCCTGCATCGCGCAAGCAGAGTTTACCGCGAGACTGACTAGCATATACATATACAACGTCCCGACATCAATCGTCGGGCACCGTCCAGCAGTTCATGAAACGCCTCTCACAGCGTTTCTTTGACTCTGCTACTAAGCATCCCAATCCCGTAATTATGGCCGCCCGATACACTCTCTTCCCTATAAGTAGGATTCGCCGACCGAGGCAAACCCTTATCATCCCCGACGACACAACGACCCTCCGGGAGATTAGTAAGACCACCCGTGCTCTCAGGAAGTACAAGTGCCGCTAGCCGTCCCAACGTCCTCGCCGCGGAGGCCCGTCGCCACGCCCCATACCATGTCCGCCCCGACCCTTACTGAAGCCATTCCGCGCCGCAACTTCTCGATGTTATGTTGATTAAGTTGATTTCTGCATGACTGACTAAATGAGGATTATTGAAAAAGTCATAAACATGTTTGAAGTTACTTTATGTGTGGTTAATAAAGTTGTTTTTCCAAAAACAGATATTTGCTTACATATTTGGAAACTAAAGTATAGAATATGTATATACTGATGACCCCTGAAATAATAATTTTCTCTTCTGTCTGTTGCAGAATGGCCAACCTGATGTGTCGCCATTCCTCGCACCCGGTGTACTATGCAGAGTTCGCGTACGTCGGCAACAACAGCCACTACAAGGACCCAGTCACCGAGAAACCAGTTCGTACGTGGCGCCATCTGTCAATTTTATCCATACATACTCCTGCTAACTACAACAACCTCAATATTCTCAATAGACTGATGGTCACCCTCATAGGCAGAGGTAGAAGGCAGTTGGGCCAATTAGGTATTGTTGAACACTGATCATAAGTGACGATGTTATTTCAGTGAACTGTGCAAAATCTATACCTAGCGCTGCTATACAGAGTGAATCAAAATCTTTTCGCTATTCCTCATAGTTTCGAATTTGGCCATCCACGCCAACTTGAAAAATTCATTCTATTTAACACTTAACTTAACACTTAAGCCGGCCTTGATATCGAACCCATGACCCTCACCATGTTTAGAAGTCGCAATAGCCACTAGTAGATCATCGTAGCATTCGTAGCATTACCACCAACATAAACAGCCTTGTAAAATGGCTATAGCACCGTGTTTGACACATACATATTTCAGACGACAATAAACGTCAAGGCTTTTCTGGTGTGACCAGCCGATCTATTCTGTAAAATCACGTCGTGAAAACTTAGGTGGGCTTGAACTGTCAATAGTGTCAATCTCTATTATAGCATCGTGGAATGACAGCTCACCGGTGAAATGTTTACAGAAAAGATCGGTCGGTGTGACATTCATGCTTGTGTGCTTTTGTATATTTTAATATTAACAAATAGTCTATCTTATTCGAACACTATTTTATGTCCATTATTTCAATAAAATGCATTTTTTTTATATTTTCTAATCTCTCTTTAATATTTTTGTATATTTCTGCAGTCGCAGCTCACCACGACGATCTAATCTACTTATTCTCACTGAGTTACCGCTTCCCAATGATAGATGTCGCTGACACACTGGATTCCAAGATGGTTGACAAAATGACCGCTTTATGGTACAACTTCGCTACAAACGGGTGAGATACCGACTATAGTATACATTAACACACGGTACATATCTATTTCTATTAATAACATTCAGTTCATTATAACCATAATTATAATTATTAAGTTTTGCGCCTGCAAAAAATCCAAAAGCCGTAACTTGTTAGAGAGGCATTGGTTGCGTTTACCTTTTACGAAAGTCGGTTTAAAGTCATGCGAGAGCGCTAGGGTAGCCCGTGAAATTGAACCTTTGTCACGTTTTTTACGTGATAATTATTAAAACTAAAAATTTAGAATAGTGTTGGTTGTACTTTACACAAGTCTGTTCCACTTTCTTAGAGTCTGATATAATGATGATATAAGCACTTTGTTC
Organism: Apamea epomidion; assembly: GCA_947507525.1. Lineage (NCBI taxonomy): Eukaryota > Metazoa > Arthropoda > Insecta > Lepidoptera > Noctuidae > Apamea > Apamea epomidion. The sequence continues at coordinate 17,378,312 of OX382245.1, read as the reverse complement.
ATAATAGTCCCAATGACACACATAATAAAACATTTTGTGTGTCATTGGCACTATTATTTGTACACTTTTACACTAACTCAAAAGGTTTTGTCCGTTTTAGTCTTCGCACCGCATCTATTACTTTGACTTTTGACTTTGAACTGCTTAAAATTCTTCTTCCCTCTGTAGCTACCCTGTCTTCAGAGATCAGTCCCCGGAGTTATCCTCAATCTCCTGGCCAGCCATGAAGCCTGCCATGAGGAACTACCTGCGCATAGACAAGGAGTTTGCAGTGCAGCAGAACCTCTTTGAAGACAGGTTCAAAGTGTGGGACGAACTGTATCCGATACATTATTGAAAAATCTGTGTGTTTGTTGATATACCTTTTTTTTTGATATACCTAAATAAATGATTTTTATATACAAATTGGGTTTTTTTGTTGTTGTTATTTTCTGTTGCTAGGTACAGCAGCACCCTTCTTGCGTAACACACTTTCAATTGCAATTCGAGGTTTTTGAAGAATATTCCTAATCCATTGCTTCATAAGAGAGCGGTGGTGGCCAGTGGCCAGTGGTAACGGTGGTGGCCCAGTGGCCAGTGGTAACGGTGGTGGCCCAGTGGCCAGTGGTAACGGTGGTGGCCCAGTGGCCAGTGGTAACGGTGGTGGCCCAGTGGCCAGTGGTAACGATGGTGGCCCAGTGGCCAGTGGTAACGGTGGTGGCCCAGTGGCCAGTGGTAACGGTGGTGGCCCAGTGGCCAGTGGTAACGGTGGTGGCCCAGTGGCCAGTGGTAACGGTGGTGGCCCAGTGGCCAGTGGTAACGGTGGTGGCCCAGTGGCCAGTGGTAACGGTGGTGGCCCAGTTTCCAGTGGTAACGGTGGTGGCCCAGTGGCCAGTGGGAACGGTGGTGGCCCAGTGGCCAGTGGTAACGGTGGTGGCCCAGTGGCCAGTGGTAACGGTGGTGGCCCAGTGGCCAGTGGTAACGGTGGTGGCCCAGTGGCCAGTGGTAACGGTGGTGGCCCAGTGGCCAGTGGTAACGGTGGTGGCCCAGTGGCCAGTGGTAACGGTGGTGGCCCAGTGGCCAGTGGGAACGGTGGTGGCCCAGTGGCCAGTGGGAACGGTGGTGGCCCAGTGGCCAGTGGGAACGGCCGCGTTTTACGAGTTGCAGGTCGTAGGTTCGAACGCTGGCAGGCGCTTTACTTTGTGTAAATTATTTCATCACCACTGCTCTCAAAACGGTGAAGGAAAACATCGTGAGGAAACCGGCATGTCCTAGCATAACATGTGACATCTACCAATCCGCACTGGGCCCGCGTGGTGGATTACGGCCCACTCCCTCTCACCAAGAGGAGGTCTGTGTCCCAGCAGTGGAAACATTTATAGCCTGATTATGTATTGCTTCATAGGTTTGAAAAGATCGTCTGTTCAAGAAAGTACGTGTAAGTAGTGAACGTGGCTGAACTTTCAAAATGAAAAAAATTGCGATAAGTTGCCATTTCATGTGTGTCTACGACCAGACACTGGAGCTTGATGCTCAATAAAACGAAGGAGTTTTACTTTAAATTATGAATTTAGTTTGATAACTGTAGAAAACATTACACTTCGTTCTATTATGATTTTAAACAAATTTTTAAATGCTAAAATAGCAAAAATGTGCGGACCGATGTTCGCTCGTCCGTATCCAAGAATCTTATCGAATTAATAATCGAAAAAGTCTAGATATTTTTCCTTAGCCGATTTATTTTGTGCGTGAACTACCGTCACTTATGGGGGCGCCTGATTCGATGCAGTTAGCAAGCACTTGACATGGACACTAAAGTCACTTAAGCATCAGGTGCCAACAATGTGTGTTACGCAATAACCCTGCAGGTTCCAAGAGAGTGCCGTTTGATTCTCCCTATCTAATCACCATAATTATAATTTGGTTGCTTAAGCCCCTGTTTCCTTTAGTGGGAAACAAGTAGGTACCTACACAGCCGCCGGGTCTTTGAATAAACCTGGATCAGACAGAGATCCTAAACGCTTAAAAACTTAAAATAAAACAATGCATCTCATTATACGAAAGACTTAATAAAATCATAAGTAGTAGGTAAGTGATATGAAGTGAACTGTATAATCATCAAACAGCGCGCTGTTTGAGATTTTACAATCGGTGAATAAACAAATGACCACAAACTTATTATGAGTCTTGATACTGAGACTGACCGCTATTATAATACTGTGCATAGCCGTGATGAGATTATTGATGAAGGCATTTATGATGCAAAAGAGTTCTGCTGATGCCCTTGACATAATCCCTTAGTCGACATATTGCCTGACGGCATCACATAGGTACACTTACTTTTGATCCACAGGATCCACTCATCCACTTTCTTGAATGAAGCGCCTCCCTCATATGTGATCGCAATGTGTCACTCGCGGGATTTCAAGTTCATGTCCAAGAATTACTCATGTAATCCCTGTTAATACGAATATAGACCTTATTGCAAAAAAATAAAACTCTTTATTGATTGCCACTGTAAACAATACTGGATAGAAACATTCTGAAGTAAACCTTATGTCTGGTAATTAAAGGTGAGTTTCCCATGTGAAGGGTTTAAAGTTTAAGGCCTTCGAGCGTACTCGCGCATGCGTACCGTATTCACTTATTCCCTACACTTGGAATATAGTGTTGTGAATTTTCAATTAATAATTATCGACAGAAAGATGGAGGATCTATAGGAAGTAAGATCGTATCAAAATAATGTCGTTCATTTTATGTTGAAAAAATTGCAGTGAAACGCTTTAAAAAAAAGTGTTTTAAACTTCAAATACATTTAGCATTAGTATCTACTACATCCACAGTTAGATAAATATTAGCGTAGGTATGTACATACTTATAATATGAGTAGGTAAATAAACAAGATAAAAACGTGGACAAATATTTTGGCCTAGCACGATTAATAACTCTACTTTATCTATTCTAAGGAACTATTTACTAATATTGTATGAATCACCTCAGCAATCATCGTTAACAGGCAACAAGGTCATAGTCATCGTAACTTCTAGTACTTACAATACAAAATAAAATAAAATGTTGGTAAAAAAATTCTACCTCAAAGTCAAAACTCTACCTACTAAAAGATTTACAAAGTATTTTGTTCGAATGATCTCAAAATCAAATCAGAGACGAATACGAATAGCATTGCCATTTCACATTATAGATCGGTCATCGACCGCAACAATGTGCTGAGCGAAACAATATCGCTCTCGCTGTGAAAACAATCGCTGGCATAACAACACGCACTGTCGGGCAAACACCATCGATTGTCGATGAGTGGCGCGGCGCGGCACTTCCCTCGGGCCGCCATGACAGTCCGCGAGCGCGCCCTACGCGCTTGGCACGTATTAAAATAGAATATTCGATTTTTAAATAACAATATTACGGCCAGGATTTATCTGGATATATTACAAGTAAGTCGATTTTTTGGTTTATTTTTTTGTAGTAACATCACTATGGATTCCTTTTTCGTTTGTTGGTATTCGAGCAATTTTGTTTTTTTAATTGATTTCCTACCCACAGAAAACGATCAAGGCCTTTGATTATATTTTTCGTATATTGATCCGTTATATCGCTTTTAATTCTATGTTTATTTCATATTTTCTTGTTACGGTAGCAGGATTAGGTACGGCAGTTCTAACTACCTAACTGGTATTTAACATCAGATTTGTTGGTATCGGTATCGACGAGGCGATAGCAAGGTACACCTACCACTGTACTATCGTTTTTTTTTGTTCTTTATTATTGCAATAGAACTCATTTATCATAAATCCTATTCAGTAAAAATACATAAATTTGTTAATTTGATGTTTTTTATTTGCTTACGAAGATGCTTGTCCCTGTTACTGATAATCTGATAATATTATGACCTATTTCAATTACGTACAGGCTACGAGGACAGACATTATTTGACAGCATTTTATTTCTTCATTGACCAAAGAATCTCACAGAGGCGACAGATGTGCTTGCGTACTTTTTTTTTGTAAACCATTGTTGTAAACAAAGACATTTTATTTTTTCAGTCGTCGTGAGGGCCCAGCGGCCTTGCTTCCGTCATGGCGAACAATTGGTGGAGAGAACCCGACATGGGGGGTAAGAAACTGTTTTGTTTTGTCATGTTTTACTGTTTTTATTCGGCACGCAACATTATTATATTATTTATGCTGGCAATGTTGGCTTCGAGATGTTTGGTATTTCTCATTTTGTTTTGTTTTAAATTAAAATCTTTTTTACAGGTATTAAATTTTAATATTTTAATCATTTTCATATAGTCGTTGTTGTAGTAAGGTGCTTAGTCTATAAAAATACGTAGCTATGTTATAAAGTTGTATTATTGGTTAATCACTTTACCTATTACTTATGCTTATTAAATGAGGGTAGAGCTCATTGGGGTAGAGAAATAAAACAAGCCTACTGAAATAATGCCTAAACAAAATGCTCGCTTTGGATTGTCGAAATTAACGTGATACTTTAGGTACATGTACCTAATAAAATGTGCACAGAGCATTCTTTCTTTTATTGCTCGAGACCTTACTTCAATGTATGGCTATTTTAATTAATTACTCTGACTTTGACACATGTGCTGTACAAAAATAACTTCTCAAATTAAAGTTCTTTTATTTAGATCACTGCGATAACGCGCGTATGACTGAGAAAACAACCGGTCTGAATATTTTTGTAATTAATTACCGTTAGCTGAGCGAAAACGAGAGTTGTTAGTATTTTTAACAGTGTCTAGCTTCAATAGCGGACTCAATGTTGTCAAAATATTTAGTGAAGTGCCATATTTTTAGAATTATGTTTTTTACAATAGACACGAGTGAATAGCCGTAAAGTAGAGACCTAGTGCAGGACATTGCAGGTAAGACTTTAGTTCTATAACTGGGACACACGGTTCTGCGTGTCGATTTGAAGAATTAGTGTCAGGCACGCGATAGGCCTTTGCGGTCACAAAAATTCTGACCACGCTAGGACGAGGGCAATGTCTTCTAATTAGGTGTTTCCTAGATTCTACAGCTAGTTGCATAGGTGACCTATTTAAGACAGTTCGAATATAAGTACTGGCTTTTGAAATTGGAGCTGACTAATACCTCCAGAGGTTCTTCTAGAATACCTGACTGGTGTCTGAAAGGCCAATCAAGACAAAAATAAGCTGGCAGATTGTCAAACTCACATCAAGTGATTTGATTGGCTGTTGTTATTTCAGTGAGCCAATCACAACAGCACATTTTTGGCTTTCAGAAGCCACGTTACTTATTTTATCATTAAAAACGTGCCTTTGTTCTTGTTTCCAGTGATGTCAGCCCCCGTGCCGTCTGGCGAGCCGCAGGGCTGCTCCGCCATGAGGATGTGGCGAAACGCGTGCAACACTCTGGTCGCACCCGACGCTGATGGTGCGTGGAAGCAGGTGGAGGAGGCGTCCCCGCCAGAGTCCTTGTGGCACACGCTTCGGAACTGCGTAGCTTATCAGGTACTGGGGGTCAATCAGGCACAGTGGGAAAGAGATGGAGATATGCATCGTATAGTTCGAGGTGGTGGTTCTGTCACAGCTCACTGTACATGCATTACCGCGTACAGGAAGCCGTAAAGTGGTTAGGCCCCCCACAAAGTGCACTGATTCACGGCAATCCGATGGATTGGAGACGCACAGAACTTTCGATATGTATAAAAAAGAAAAACATCTTTTATTTTCATGTTGTTACTCTTTTCGACATCAGTTGCCTACATACTAAGTTTGCTTGCTATATATTTTTCTGACTTAGCAGCAAATACTAATTTAAGACCACAAGTAGCTTCGCTTTATCATCTTGGCTAAGTAGGTAGGATATTATTTTCATATTTACAAGTCACAGTTGCTATTAAACTAGGTACCTACTTATTCTCTTAGTTCACTTTTTGTGTTGACTTAAAAAACATACATAACTAAACCACAAGTTACAGTGCGTATACTTACGTGAAGTACCTAAGTATATTTTGTTATTAAAACACCTATAAAAATAACCGCCATTCTTTTGATCTCTACTCATCGTTGTTTCATATACATGCAGCCAGATTTTACCATCGCATTCAACTTTCACACAGGCGTCTGATTTCATCTTTATCCCTTCATTCTAGCGATTACACACACATGAGCGACTTTAAACTGGCATCTTTGTACCACGAACTGTATTCCATTCGAGTATAATTGTTGTACATTGCTGGTTTTCAGGCAGGCGTCTGGCAAAACATGCTCAACAAAGGAATGGACGATGTGATCCAACCGGCGGCGTTCAAACTAGCGATAGTGTTGAGGCACACGCCGTCCGAGCTAACCGTCAAATTGCTGTCTGACTTGCTGCGCTTACATCCGCAGTCTGTAAGTAGCTAAAATACAAACACATTGCATTATTTATTCTATAGCAAAAGACGATCAACGATTCAACGATACAAAAATATCGCATGCAATCTTTGGGTTGCATTTGAAACTGCTGTAATTTACCGACAGTACCTATACCTACTATCGGTCAAATGACCAAGTAAGTCAGTAGCTAAGTAGGTCATATGTGTATTATACAGTATACTTTGTTTGAGTAGTATTTCTGTCTGTCGTCATAATTACTGGTATAAACTACTACCTCATTCTATAGCGGCATTTATGAGAATTGGCTCCCGCAGTTTTTTTCGATAGACCTAGATTTAGTTTTTGTTGTAGGTATATATTTACTTCGTACAGGTCAACTGAGGTCAAGTGGGGCTTGGGTAAATCAATTTGGTTGTACTTAAGTGATCGTCACCAATTTATTTACATTAATACTTGCCTAACATACTCTTCTAACTATCGTCAATAAATAGGCACCAAGTTCTATGGCCAGACCGAACCAGGGTTGTTGACGGTAGAATTTATTTTTTCGGCACGACATGACATTAAAAGTACTGCTATAAAAGTATGAATTCTGTGGCCTCTCCGCATCCTTACTCGCAACTCGCGATACTGATGCAATCGTTCCTCGTTGTTGCTAACGACATCTCTGAGACACCACTGCCCCCAATTTAAATTAGAATATAATTACAATGTATGTCGCATACATTATGGTAATTTCATCTGCCTGTTACATAAATATGTTAATCAGGTCAAGTTGTCCTATTTGCTTTTAGTCTCGTTGTTATTGGATAGACTACCTAATACATGTTGCTGACATCCTACGTCGTAGCTAGCTCATTGAATTGTCTATCTAAAATCTACCCATACCTACAAGTATAACATTGGCGTTATACTTGTAGGTATGGGTAGATTTATTTGATCGTTTTAACCTTTGTACGAAGGAGACTGGAGCGTAATAAAAAGCTGCTTCGAAGACCGAGTATAAAGTGTATATCAATATTGGCTGTATGACACACAATGATTTTGAGTCAATTGATGCGGGAGGCAATTTACTTGGCACTACATTGATTATTTGGTTTACTATACTACCTGTTAAGCAATCTGTGCTAATATTTTTGCCTGTACCTACAAAGTATTTTACACAGTGCAAGAATCATCAGCTAATAAACAAACATAATACTTTGGGACAGTATAGGCTAATAAAAAACAAATAAAAAAAATACTTTGCATCTAAATTCTATAAAAATGATACCAGTATATTATAGTCCCACTGCAGGACAAAGACCTCTCTCATACAGAGAAGGCACGAGCATTGATCACCACACTTGCTCGACACGGGTTGGTTATTTCAAACTTATATTAACAGTAAATTTTAAAAATTTACGTACTAATACTAGGATATAATAATCTTCAATTTTATTAGTGTAACAAAAAATTGTACCACATTTCAACAACTAACACAGAACCGTCAATCCACAGCAAGACCTGACGTCATACATCCTAGCCCTCCTCACAGACGACGAAGCCACGTGGTGCGGGAACTGCAACAGTTCTGAATCAGCTGCATCTTCCACCCCCTCCTCCCCCGCCAGCTCCGGAGACGAAGAGTCCTCCACCACCGACCAAGTAGAGACAGACCAAGTAGAGACCGACCAAGTGGAGACCGACGTGGACGGAGCGGAGGCCACAGATGTAGACACAAATGAGGCCATTGGAGGCCCCGCGGACTCGGCCTCGGCCCCGACCTCGTCCACCATCACAATGGCACCACCTCCTTTCGCGATTCCTGTCCCACCTATAGCACCGGATTCGACGACGACTGGCGAATCGAATGTTCCGGATTCGACGACTGCTGATGATCCTACTGATGAAGGTGACTATCATTTACCTTATACTAGCTTTTGCCCGCGGCTTTGCCCGCGTGGATGTTGGAAAATATTCCACGGGAACGCACTACCGGGTCTGCTGAGATATAAATCTATTGGTTGACGTGGCGCACGCCAGTAAAGTTCCCAGTCAGCTTGATTTTTTCCGACATCTTCAACAATCATCGTTATATTTCAGGTAATTTACATAAAACCTTAATTAATCATACACCTAAACCTTCCTCATGAGCCATGAATCACTCCGTCCATTAGTGAAAACGGTATGAAAAACCGTTCGCTAGATTGAGTTAATCGCACATAGACAGACAAATAGACGCCGCGGGGAGACTTTGTTTTATAAATGTAGTGATAGTGACGTACCACATGTGACTTCCTAAATTATGTCAATATTCGTTTTTAGGTCGGTTCGCTCTAGTATGTTAATCTTAAATTCATTCATTCATTCAGTGACGGACAACGCACATCCATGGAACATGGCATTTTACACAGAGTGCTTTATACATAGAACGAAAGTGAGCAATAAGGAAGAATATTGGAAAATTCACCTAAAAGGGGATGAAAATTTGTATGAAAGATCGTCATTTTTGCCGATGGAAAATCCAAAATCCCATCGGGCCCATGACTCGTATTTATTACAATAGGCAAGCTTATACCTACCAAACAACAGATTTTTTTTGTGTTTTGTGTGTTGAGAGTGAAAAAAGACTCGAGTCCCTAATAACCAAAACGACATCTAAATGATTATCCTCCTTATTACAGAAATGGCGGACGAGAGTGGCGTCTTGTCCCCGTCGCCGATGTCCCCGGGCTCGCCGGGCTCGGGCGACTCCGGCTCGGGCTCGGGCTCGGGCTCGGGCTCGGGCTCGGGCTCAGGCTCGGGCTCGGGCTCGGGCTCGGGCTCGGGCTCGGGCGCTAGCTCGGACTCGGACGCGTCGCAGGAGTCGCGCGACGCGGCCACCCCGGCGGGCCCGGCGCCGCTGCGCGACCTGCAGCTGTTCGGCGACTGCGAGCTGGCCGTGCTGGCCGCGTCCAGGGAGGAGTACGACGCTCACGCTAAACTTGTGAGGGCTGAATACTCCAAGCTCACGCACGATAACTATGTCGAGTTGAGGATTAAGGTGATCAGTTTTGTTTTATTGAGGTTTAAAGACCGTAAAGTCGCTCCATGTAAAATATTAGTGTCCGGCTGCATCCGTTTAGACTGGAACTCTACCCCGATATAGTTGGGAAAAAGGCTAGGCAGATCTTAGAGACCACCTATCAATGAAGGTTTTAAAAATGTCATAGGACGCCTGCGTAAGCCTTTATATACTTTTTAAATTTTCCCCTTTAATCTCCAGCCTTCAGTTTAACGATATTCAAAGAAAATAATTTGCTGAGAAAACAACCCTCAGAAAGATGTCAAGCTGAAGCTAATTGGTTAAACCTACTTGTTTCTTGCCAAATTAAGAGATTGGGTCGTAAGCTAAATCAGTATTACTATCTCTTACACTACCTACATTATTAACGACAACACTACTAACAAAAAGCCTTAATTACAATTTTCAAGGTAATACTTAAATATAATATATCCCTACACTTGTGTATAAAGAAAAATAAAAGGGAGGAGCTCATTGGGCATCAAAAAAATCGGCCGCATCGCTGTCAATGGTACAAGTGCCCAAAAGGCTGGTAGTATTACCACGTAGGATGGCAATGCTGATTCTTTAGGCTAAAAACAAGCCAGACCTGTGGTCATGTTAAGAGTTAACCAACCGCTTGACGATGTCCCGAAATATTCGATGAGCACTCGTCGGACCTCAAGGCCCTAGTGTTTCAACCCCAAATGGCTAAAACCTTTTTTCTCCAAATTCCAGGTGCTAAACCAATTCAACCAAATACCGAAGCTATTCCACACTCCCGAGTTCGAATGCTTCGAATCCGCAGCTCGGGAAAACATCGAACGCGAGATCCTTACGCTGCGAGAACATCTCCTCACCGGGAGGAAAGACTAGTGCTACATTTACCAGGAATGTGACGTTGACGATGATGAGGAGCTCAGTACTGAAAGCATCTAAATTTTTACTCGAACATCAAGCTTGAAAAATTACCTGAGCGCTGGCATGTGATGTGGGCTAGAAAAAACGGTCGCAAAATTGAAATTAGTATCGCCAAATAAGGCATATTTGGCGATACTAATTTCAATTTTCACAGGTGTCTGGCTGTATCATCGTCAGTAAGTAGTTGGGCTTAGATTTTAACGGTAATGAATACGGTAGTTATAGCATCCATCATCATTCAGCCGAAAGGCGACCACAGCTGGGCATAGGACTCCGCCAAACATCGCCACCCCACCAGATTCCCATCAGATGACCTTCACCAGGTCATCGGCCACCTTGGGGGGCTTACCCGTTTTAAAAGTAGATTCCATATACTTAAGCCTATTTTGTGTGGACGTAACGCCACGTGCTGCGACCAATAAATTGCTAGCCTTGAGCAAATATGAATCGAGTGATACGGCGGAAACTAGATAGGTAAGCTAAGCGCACAAAATAAACATCATAGGTATTATTATTTCATATTGAATCAGCTTACAAACGCGTTAAAAAATAACAATAACTTGATGCTCAAGGTAATTTTAAAGAAAGGTTTGAGTAAACTTTGATTGCATGTTTTGTGGTACCACAAAACCTACCCCAACAACAGTAGTTCCTCGCGTCGTCATGAACGTCATAATCCTGGCAAGTCTAGAAGGCGCTTGAATTTAACTTGTGTTACATGCCTTCTGTTCTATAGTCATGCTACTAACACAAGTAAGCTTCTTGGGTCTGTATGGCTTGCAAATTACAATCAGTGATTGTATTTACACAAAGGACATTTACAGTGTAGTGTTATTCTTTAGATTGGTGTCTGTTTATTACCTAGATTTCATTTATTTTACAAAAGTGAGCCGTGCAGAAGCACGGCTAGTATAAAATCGTTGTTTTCCAATTCAAAATGCAATATGTGTTGTTGTAAAATGTGTGATGGCGTAATGTTTATGAACGCCTTACCATTCCCTGATCCTCATATTATATACCGACATTCCGTAATAAACATATTACGCTTTCTTAATGTTAACACTTTATAGCAGTAATTGTAAAAATAATGCATTTAGTTAGGTTTACACACTTAGTACCTAGTAGGTTATTTATTGATAATGCCATTAGATATAAAAAACATGACTGAACGTCTTTTTATTTTGGATTGGAATATTATAAAAATGTATATTGCAATTATTTAAATATTTTGTTTTATTTTATTTAAAAAATGGCATAAACTTGCTTCTTATCAGTTCTATATAATTATTTAGTCTATGTTACTCTAAGTACCTACGTAAGTATGATAGCTAGGTATAGTATCGAATTATGGGCTTATTTCGATGTAGTCAGTAGTTAAATAGCTAGGTATTATATAGAATTTTTGCTTATTGATTAATTTTATTAATTTACTAGCATATTATGACATGGTCAATAAAGTAAAGTAAAAAAATTGTATTGCGTTGTTTTAATTGTTACAACCTTCATTCATAAATAGAAATAAGTCAATTATAGTTTTGTGCTACAATATGATCAGTATGATTAAATTGCAATATTTGCAAAAGTGACACTACCAAAACTTCCTGACCATGACTCAGCTAAGAAAATATAAATAGGTATGGGCAACGGGCAAATTAAAACGAGTAGAGAACCAGCGGGTAATTTTTATTTATGTCCACGCAGTTTGGTAGAAACAATAGGGACCTACCCACTGCAATAGACATTGTATGTATGTACAGACGCCAGCACATTAAGCTACTACAATCTGCCAAATTTCTTGAATAGATTTTCAACTTTAGCGCTAAGGCATTAGGTTCAAGGTTGATTGGGAAAATTTGACAGTTTCGGGTACTTGACCTGCTGACATCTGTACATTGTGCTCAGTACCTATATCCTCTACACGGTAAAATCACAGAAAATGTAGGTATAACTGTATAGTTCGGAAGCGCCCCCGACTGGACCCGAACACACGAACCTCCACTGGCTCGGTACCGGTTCCCATTGGACCTTGGAATGACGACATACGGCACCCATATTGATAATGTAAATACCTATTGATTATGCTACCCATCAAATCTTATGAATGCGCGTTAATTAAGAGAGGTGGATAAACCACTCATATGTTATCGCCATTCAATCTTCCATATTTAGCGCGCAAGTTTATTAATTTACCTTTATTAAAATCAAGTCTGTAAATGCGATAATCGCCATTTTTGATGACAGTGGTGTTCGAGGCGATAAAACAAAATTGGGGATTTCGAAAATCCAAACTCCACCACAGTTGCAATGAATAATACATCATTTACCTAATTATTTGACGAATTCATCAATTGTTCATGTTAAATAATAGAGGTGTGACTAATATATTCGTAATAGGAACAGGTAAAATAATACAAGCCATGTATATTCATATTAGGATATGCGAATATAGAATAATAGGTTACCAGGTATTAGTCAAATATTTAATAGGGACGCGTAATAGCGAGGCGACTGAAAGCGCCCTATGGTGACCAGTGAGCAAAGCTCACAGCGACTCCATATTATTGCTGCACGCAGTGATCGATAACTAATAAATAGTAATAACTATTCATTATTTTGCTAGTGTTTAGTGATTGGGTTGATACCTATTTTATTTATTTTTGTTGGAGGTTTTGGTCCAAGGAAAATTTAATCACCGTTTCACTTCTATAATAGGCATACGCGAATAATAAACGTGCAGAATCTCGTATTTCATATTAATTAATATGGTGACTATTACCGATATTACGCAGATATGCATATTAGATTGAGTAGCTTTAATGAATCGGTTGTCTAATATTTGACTAATATCCAGTAATAGGTATGATATCATAAAATGCGTTAAATAATATATTCAATATTAGGATTACCTAAAAATGACACTAATATAACATCTCTATTAGATAAGTAGTGTTAATTAATGTAGTTTTTTGCTATCCAAAGTTGAAATTTCGCGCCAATCGTACGTGTTTACATTTTTACTTTTCACAAAAGTCACACACACAAATTTAGATAACATGTAAAATGTGAAAAATATTATTACAAATATTTTAACAACACGAAAATGCCTAATATATAATAATATTGAAACCTATGTCCAATAGCACATTATTCATTACCACTGCCTACTCAATTTTTGTTCAAAATCGCCGACCAACCGACCCAAAGAGTAAGGAATTATTATTTTACTACATAATAATTCCATGGTAATATAATAATCACAAATGATGAAATGACAGAACATTTACGGGATAATAATGAGCCGACGGAACCGACCATTGTTGTTTTTTTTTTATCGTAATGATGTGTGGTGTGAGTGAAAGCGATTCTGCCAAACGATTTTTATTTATTAATAATTAAATAATATGTCAGATGTCAGAAATCGATTCCCAGAAATTAAAATAAAATTATTTTAAGCAATAAATACAACAATCATTATTTATAATAACGATTTATGCTTTCCTAATGTAATTTTAATCGTTGTTTGGAAATTATATTGAAACTGAGTCAATAAGAGAGGACCTATCACCATAGTCATTTATTAAATTTCGCGCCGAATTGTTTCTTTATTTGAATTTATATTCGGAATGCGCTCGCTGTTCAAAATTATTTTTATATATTGATTTTTGATACTTTCTAATAGTTTGCTACAGAATGCCCATATACAGTTGTACACTAGTTTGAGATAGGCTTAGCAAAAGTTTGGGAATGATGATAAATTAATTCTATAAATTGGGTATTCCGCAAACACAGCACACAGCTCATATAACTAACAAAACATAAGGGAATATAAATTCCATTACGTTTTGTTAGTTGCATGAGCTTGGTAGTTTTTATTTAAATTAGTTTACTTGAGTAATATAAATTGTTTTTTTTGTGGTAGTTTCCCAACGAAATTTAAAAAATAAACTGGCTAAGTGTATGTCCGACCACGCACAGTGAAAGGTCCCGTACTTGGGATGAATATTTACGCATGCACAATGCATAATTATCCTTAATTTGATCGACTGCAAAAATAAGTTTGTATTTCATAAAATTTCTCGAAAAAACTAAAAACCAAAATTAATTCTGCGGTTGTAAACGAAAATATCCCATATCTCAATAACGATTGACTGTAAAAGTAAAGTCAATTAGAAACATCTTTTTATGTACATAATTTTAATTAAGAGATCCAATAATACCCCCACTCGCTTGTGCACAGATTTTTTTCAACCCTCGCCTCGGTTATATGCATGGAGATTGCCACCCCTAATTATGTTTATCGTAATTTTTCTACACCATTTTGCGGTGCAAAGTATACACCTTATTTTCATCGATATACTGTTAATAGTCTACGAGTAAAATGGCTAATGGCATTGACCTCCGAACGCACGCACAGACTGACGTGACGAAATTATGGGTCCCGTTTTTTTTACGGATTTTAGGTTTCCAGTTTACAATCTGCATGAATCTTATGGCTATGAGAATCTATTTACAATATTTTTTTATAATATTTGGGATAGCGGCCATCTTAAAATCCAGAATGTTCATCTTATTGGGTATCAATCAGCACTATCCCCCGAAAACCATGAAAATGACGACCATGACGAAAGATGGTCCAATTATAATAGCCTCCAACATAAACTTAAAATTCTGTGGAAGAAGTTTAACTTTAAGTAGTCGCAATCTTCAATTTGTAAACCAACCTCTGTCGTTTAAAAAGGAAAGTATTTTCAGATCATTTACATTTGAAATCAGAAAATTACAGTTCTTAAAATTTTATCCCAAGCTACAGAACGACAGCTTGGGACATAAGCAGTGCCTGCTTCGTCCTACAACGCGCGGCCGCGAAAACACCCACGTTAACCCCCTGTAAGAAAGACTGGCCTGTGCAAATTGGTCAAAATCTAGATTTTACGGTTAGTTTAGGTTTGTACAGACGGACAGAGAGACAAATGGACTGGCACATAGACAGACGGCCATGATGAAACTATAAGGAATCCTTTACGACCTCGGAGACCAGATTCATATTTGGCAGTGATGCGTAAAAGTATAAGATGAATTATGAACCTCCTTCTTTTAAAAAGCGGGTTATAAATATCTAAATAATTCCAGTTTTAAACTATTAAAAAACCGGACTAGTGTCAGTTGAGGTCGCGTGGAGAGGGTTCCGTGCGGTGAATATGTTATTCACCATATGAACAAACATAACATTTTAGTTGAAAAACATGTTCTCCCATACATTCCAACTGCAAATGTAATTATGTACGCACTATATTGAGAGATTTACCATGTTATTTGAAGACTGACAAGAACACAAGACTTCTGATAGGATTTCCTGGAATCTATAATCAACTGCTTTCTGTTTTTGAAGTGAAAACTTCTTTAGCAGCGTTGTGCACTTTTTTGTGTTGAGTAAAAAATGTTAAACTCGCGTCAGGACAAGTGACCTAATCGAAAATTCGTAAGACGGAGGGAGAGTAGACCACATTCCAAAATAACAAAAATGCACAACGTTATTATTAAAGTTTTCACTTCTGCCGGCACTCCCGGACTACACCCGTTTTTTTTTATTTTTTTTTGATCCAAAGAAAAAGCTAATAAGCAAATCTAATTGATACCCCCACAACAAGCCCTTTCATTTGATATGTCACACGGAGGTACTTACAGCAAGCAAAACTTTTTTTTTAATTTTCTAATTTTCCTCCCAAGGGTGACACCATATTCAAAATTAATTTATTTACGTTACACGTCCGTGTTTGGGTCTCAGAAATTCATATGTGTACCAAATTTCAATATAATCGGTCCAGTAGATTCGAAGCAAATAAGAAAAGACAAGACCCACAGACACGAGTGATCCTGTAAGGGTTCCGTTTTTTTCATTTGGACGTACGGAACCATAAAAAGTTACACACCTAACCACGCCGTACGTGTATACCTACATACATGTACAGTTATTAAAATTACTAATTTCAAAAATAAATTAATTCATGAAAAATATACCAAAGAGTTTTTATATAGTTTCTACACCTTATTTTTTTTTTTTTTTAATTCCGATTATATGCAATTTTTGAATCGAAATCAGTAAATTGGGTGGATGATCAGCACTACCCGATATATTTTACTTTACTCTATGCCTATAGTCAGCAAGTCAGCAGCAGCACCACAGTTTATAAGTGTATAGTCTATGGTCAGCACTAAGAAGTCTCATGTCGAAACACAATTTTTTGTACTTAATTTCTATCGAGATTTGATCGCGTTTTTAGTTTATGTATGAAAAATGGTAAAAGTAAGAATGCGGAGAGAATGTTAATATCTTAATTTTTCCCTTTTGCATATTTTCAGCAAGAGAATAAGTTGTTTATGTACATAACGTTTTCGAGCAAGTGTTATTCGATCTCACGTCATTCGATGTCAAATAAGGAACCCCCATATTTCCAGCGAGTTTATGGTGCCTACCTTTTGGATAGGCGAAATTTGACCGACCTCAACATATAATTAAAGATATTTGCCACAAATATATGTATTGTATAAAATAAGCGCGGAAACATATTTTTCTTATTAAATTTAAATGCTGAAAGTTGATGTAATTTCCTGATTTTCGTGACGTAATGTGCAACATTCTGTCGAGTCAGCTGATTATGATGTCAATGTCAAAATCTAGTCAAGCAGTGTGGATAATGTCATAGATTATACACTGTATAAAGGAAGAGAATGTGCTACCTCAGACTAGAGGTTAGAGTTTGTGTGTGCTACAATGATTTTTTGGCGCATGACAGGGGTTGGTAAAGTCAGAAATTTTAAGTATTGAAAAAATAAAATGGCGGTGTAACTTCCGGTTTTGACCACACGTAAAAAGATCCTTGAAACGTTGTGGAGTCCGTTTCCCGACAGAAGTCCCGCGGCGCAACGATCCTACAACAACCATCTTGCCTCAAACATTTTTCAATAATTCATTCAAAAAATTGGCAACGCTGCCCAAAAAGTTTTCAATGACCCTAAAGATGGCGCTATTTCAACTTTTATCAAAACGTAAATGTTGTCCGTAGGTATTCGACAACAATGCGTCAACTCTTTTAAATAATAGTCGATTTTTGGTCACTCCTACTTTGCAACAGTTGGATGTTTTTGACTTATCATTGTGTTTTCGTCAAATAAAATGGATTTTATGATACATACTAAATACATTCAATTTTGTTTTTCCAATAAAATGCAACTATTTCTTGGAATCTAGTAATGTAGCTGTTAGATTTTAGTGAAGTAGTTTTAGTTTACTGACTCTTGAAATCTCTACTATCTATGACGTCAAACAAATCTAAATGTCAAAATCTGAATCAAAATCGTAATAGGAAGGAAACATGGCGTCTTCGACGCAATTACTTTGATATTCCTTGAGTTTACTAATAAAATTCTAATAGTTGCATTACTTAATTCTTTAAAAACTGTTGTGTAAAGTGTTAACTGTGTGTTATTAGGGGTTTTAATATCGTCCCAGTGACTGCTGCGCAGGTAAACAATAGTACGGCGAGGAGAAAGGTTATTGAACGGCGATTGTAAGCCAACCAACATGGAGGCAACGGGACTGCGGCGTCGAACGGTTTGTGAGTACAGTCGCTTTATTCGTACGGGTGATGTTCACAGGCGTGTGCGATGTCGTGGCGAGGCCGTGACGAGAGGAACACGCGGTGGAGCGAGGACGACAGGTGGGCCGAGGGCCGGCCGCGCTCGCCCGTGTGGGAGCCGCGCCGCAGCGCCAGCCCCGAGCGCCGCGAGCCGCGCGCCGAGCGACATCACCACGAACGGTTCGACCGCGAGCGCGACCGCTACGACCGCGATAGGGACGACGACCGTGAGCGCCGCGACCGCTACCGCCGCGAGCGGTACGACCGGCCGCGCGACCGTGACCGCCGCCGGTCGCCCAAGCGGTACGACGACCGTGATCGCGAGGTGCCGGCTCCGCCATCTCCGCCCACCATAAGCGACATGGATCACAAAGCCAGTTCTAGGTCTAGCAGCCGCTCGGGCAGTCGCGAACGAATGGACTTAGATTATGAGAGTAAATACGACACCAGAGACAAACATGATGATAACCAGACAATCAATGCGTCCCCGGGGGATTGGTTCTGCAAGTGTGGATTGTACAATTTCAAGAGGCGTCAAGTGTGCTACAGACGGAATTGTCAAGGAAAGAGGTCAGACGGCATAGTCTATGGTGGTGACAGTGAGAGAAACCTCTTGTCAGAGAGTGCTGGCATCACAAAACGGTTGTTGTTTAGAAGATTAGATGCTTTAACTACTGAAGAGAAAATATTAGAGGTAATAAAGGCAAGATGCTCAAAGACTGTTTTAGATTCCATTGCAGGCATCACTATTGGCAGAGAAACTCTAACTGGTGCGTCAAAGTGCTTAGCTTACATTAATTTTAATTCCATTGCTGATTCTACAGCTGCTCATTCTGAATTAGCATCCCTGCAGCCACCGTTAGAGATAGATGGTAGGGAGGTCCTTGTAAGTTTCTATAATGAACCAAAGAAAATTTCTAAACCTCCAAGTGCAGACTATTCTTCGTATTATGCTCAAATGTCCAATTACACTTCGTCTGCTCAGGCTATGTCTGAGGCAGACCGCGTAAATGCGGCCGCCGCCGTTGCTCAATCTGCAATCTCAGCTGCTCAAGCTCGTCACATGGCCTGGACCCCTGTGAGTGTCCCAGTTTTTGTGACTTCCACTGTACAAACTGCCCCTGCAGTCAAAGCCCCCACTGGTGATGGTAAAACAGTGTATACTGCCCCTGATGTTAGGACTTTCATGTACGATGAGACTTCTGGCTACTATTATGACCCAGCCACAGGTTTATACTATGATGGTACTAGTCAGTACTTCTACAACAGTCAAACTAACCAGTACATGTACTGGGATGCCACAAACAACACTTACATAGCAGCTACACAAGCTCACCAGAATACTGAGCAGCCTAAACTACCTAGCCCACCAACAGCCACCACTGAGAACACCATAGCTAAAGAACCAGAGGAAAAGAAAAAGAAAGATAAAGACGAAAAAGTGAAAGTTGCCAAAAAGATAGCCAAAGATATGGAGAGGTGGGCACGAACTTTGAATCAAAAGAAAGAGAATGCTAGAAGCAATATTGTTATGGAACAGCCTTTAGACACGGGGGCCAGTAAGGGCTCTGCTGACATAGGCTTTTCGGTGTTAGGGTCTGGTCCTTCCTTGACTCACGTTAGGGAACTATCTCCACCACCAACCGGAGATGAGTTCCTAATGAAAAGGGTGGCCGACGCAGAACACGCCTTTGACAGCGATGAGGGCATCATAGACTGGGCCAAACTGACCTGCCTCATTTGTAAGCGACGCTTCCCGTCCGCAGAGGTGCTGAACAAACACAAGTCCCTGTCTGACTTACATAAACAGAACCTAGCGGAGTATCGCAAGAAGAACGAACTGATTCCGCAAATGAATGGCTACAGAGACAGAGCAGCAGAGAGACGGCTGAAGTTCGGTGAAGACGAACCACCAGTCATCAGAAAGCGATATGACCCATCCGACTCGATGCCACCGCCAATGGCGCCGCACCCGCCCCCCTCAGTCGTTGACACGATTGGTGGCAAGATGCTGCAGAAAATGGGCTGGTCCGAAGGCAGAGGACTGGGTAAAGAGGAACAGGGAAGAATCGCGCCCATAGAAGCCGAACAACGGCCAAGTTTGGCGGGTCTAGGACAGAAGAGAGGCATCTACACTCCCACCCCCGGGGAGACTTACAGAGATACGGTCAAAAAACTCATGATTGCCAGATATAAAGAGGTCGTCGGCCAAGAGGAAGGGAAATAGGTGGGTTTCGAACTTTATTACTTTCTGCATAACAATCATTTTCGTTTGCAGGGCTGGATTACAGGTCAGTTGAACATTTCATGTTAATATGTCAGAAATATTATGTAATTTTTATCTAGTTATCAGGTGCTCAAGGTTCTTCAATATAGATGAAGCAAGACTGATATTATATAAAAAGAAAAGACTTATTCTTTGCGCATTAGGAACTATTTCGTGCTTGTGAGAAGTAGGCGTTATCAATGGACTTAAGTGTAATTATTTCCTCCAAGTGACTCAACTTTCATAAAGATAATTCCTCAAGATCTCATGTGAAAAAAGACTTTATGGTCATGTCAATAAGGTCCAAGGTTGTGGTACATTGGTATGCAAAAATATTCCGATACTAATGGTTTGATTCTGATTTCACTACACTAGATGTCGGCGCTCAATGCTTCTTCTGAGGGCCGTCACTCAGAAATCACGACGTCCTACATGGTAAGTATTGATTCTGGCCGAATCACACTATTCCTGACACCTAATCATGTTTTTTTCAGCCTCTAACAGGTAAATGTATAAAACATGAAGCAAACTGGAATTCTGATATTCCAATATCTTCAAGCCTAAGTCTACTGAGGTTTGACTTATTTGAAATTCTACAGCAATTGGCATGTTTAGCATTCTTCAAAATCAAGTTGTAAATCGAGATATGAACTTTTTTGGTGTATTAGATTAAACATAGATGTCATTCAGGGATATATTTAGTTTTTCTTTTGGTAAAATGTGTTTTTGCTATGATTTTAAGTTCTAACAGTATAAGTAGGTAAGTCAAGAAGATTGATGATCTCAATTGTCTATACAATAAGTATTTGTATTGAACTTTCAACTAGGTAAAATTCAAGGATTATTACACAACGAAGACTGCAATCCATAAAGTTAATTTATTCAAACTCTATAGTTCCTTTGTCTTTGAATATCTGCAACAATATCGGGTAAGGTTCAGTAATAAATATTGCTAAAGACCTTAGTGCCGCGGCATAGGGCTCGCGATTCGAAGCAACGAAGAAACGGGACATATGGACAGAAATGTGATAGACTGTGACTGTAGTGATGTGTATGAAGAAACGGTGTCTAAACTGACCCACAGCAGTTTACTGATGAATATGACCATTTACCTTACAGAGACTACATGCCAGATGCTGCTGCGAGTTGCCAAACATTATAACAAACCTGTATACTCATAGATAAGATAGAATAGAACACTGATTGTGAGATTACAACTTGAAAGCAATTTTTTTAGTAATGATGTGCGATTCAACTTATAGTCTATATTGTAAAAGTTATTGTCTATTTTTTTTATTTACAATTTTAAAGAATTTATTATATTATTGAAAATGTTTAGTTGTTATTTTTAATGTACATAGCCACTTAGTTGAGTTTCACGGAGTATATTTTATATTTAAAGACAATGAAACATGCATTGCATTTATTTTTAGTTTTTATGTCTTAGATTAAATATTTGGCAGTTTAACAAATAAATTGTGGCAGGGTGGTTAATTGACTTTAATTAAGAGTGATTTAGCTACACATTGTAGGCAATTTAATTAGGTAATTCTAATTAGGTACAATTTATTGTGAGTGAAGTGTTTATTTTTCAATTTTCTTCTGAATACTTAACTATTTATAATGGTCAACGATTTGAAGAACGCAATAATTTTATTATAGTATCAAAGTACTTATGTAATACATCTATATGCCTGGTCCACTCGGGAATATAACAAGTTTTTATAGAGTATAGGCTAATTCTAGGAATTTTCCATATTATATTATAAATATTTTATAATTATACAGGATGAAATAAAATTCATTGGCATCCTTTTAAGGGGTCATTGTACTCATCATTATGAACAACTTTTACTATGGGACCAAACCTGAAATCGCGAAAAAAAAACAGCTGTTCCCTACATTTATGTTCGCATAACTCGCCAAAATGTAGGGAACATCTGTTTTTTTTTTCGCGATTTCAAGTTTGGTCCCATAGTAAAAGTTGTTCATAATGATGATTACAATGACCCCTTAAAAGGATGCCAATGAATTCAATTTCATCCTGTATAGAGACTTATTGTATTGATAGGTAGGTAGGTATAGACAGTTATAATATACCCACAACAGACTCCATTTATTTACAATGTTATAGGAATGTTAATGTATAAACTCAAACACGTAAGGGCCATCCAGCACATCACCATAATATCATGTTACGTTAAGCCACTTACTGAATAAATAAATCAAACGCGATAACTACAAATGACTACCACGAAAAACACTATTTTCTACGGTTTGTTGGCCATTTCTCTTTTTACTAACAATCTAATTAATTATGAAACTGTCCAGCAATTTTCTGGCTCAGTGGCTCAATTCATGCATTAAAAAAAAGGTTTTAATGAGTTAATCATTTGGATACTGTACGGCTTCTACAAAAGCTTACCTAATTATCTAGTACCTAATCAGGTATTGGCGCCGATTCCCTTGTTCACAAACTAAACTAAATTTCAGTTCAGTGCATCTTTTTCTTTCTATTTCAATAAGAAAAGGACAGAACTTAATATTTTTATAAATGTAGTTTGTTAACAAGGGAGAATCGGCGCCAATGAAAACAATTTTTATAGTGACCTAATTTTCTCTAACAAACTGTTGACTGGTTGAGTACTTGGCATAACGTACATGATTATTGATTAGTTTGTGTATGACATAGGTAATCATGTTGTAGATTATTATAAAAATTTGCAGTAATTAAAAATAACGAGTTCATTACGAGCAGATACAATTTTGCAGGATTTTTAGATTGCTTAAGTTTTTATTGAGCATCAATATAAAATGTTACAAGTGTATTGATTGTTTTTTATTTTTACTTTCTGGTAGTCATGAAACTTTCAAGTAGGTACTTAAGACGGTACTTTACTGAAAGAATACTCAGAATTTATGTTATGACCTATCGCTACCGCCGATACCATGAAGTCATAAATTCTTTACTGTTATTTGACAGGCTGAGGGTTTTCAACTTCCTAATGGTTTTTTTATTATTTATTTATGTGATAGTTATGGCCTATTCATACCACAGGGTGGCCTCCCATTGCATGGGACTCGCATATAACTGTTCACACAACAAAACATCACGCCTGTCATCCCGGAAGGGTTAGCTAGAGGTGTACCTATAGTACTCCCACATTCGCCAGTTATGTTTAAGCCCCATCTGACGGGGCGAGCCTGTCGCCAGCAGCCGGACACACTCCAATCCCCACACCGGGCTGCTACTGTCGCCAGCAGCCGGACACACTCCAATCCCCACACCGGGCTGCTACTGTCGCCAGCAGCCGGACACACTCCAATCCCCACACCGGGCTGCTACTGTCGCCAGCAGCCGGACACACTCCAATCCCCACACCGGGCTGCTACTACTGCTACTGCTACTACTGCTACTACTGCTACTGAGACATTCCTGAGATTAAAACAACCCAATAACACTTCCCGATCTCGGAATCGAACCCAGGACCGCGTGTTAAGCAATAGCGCAGCGAGTACTACGCTAACGAGGCGGTCACTTAATAACTTCATTTCTGCTTATCCCTTCGGGGAACATAGGCGCGATGTTATTATTTATTAATTGATCAATAAATTTACATTTGTTTCGAACAGTGGTTTTAAAAATGACAATAAATGTAACACAAAATTAAGTACCTAATCATAGTAAAGCCAGAAATGAGAGACAAAAACAAGAAAAAAAAAAAAAAACATTCCACATTGGTCACAACATTATTAGTCATCATTAATCATGTTAATTTAACTTAATATTGGTTCAAAATTTAATATAAATTCAATTCAAGAAATGTATGTCAATAAAATTATTTAAAATGCAATGTCATAATAGAATGTTACATAATAATCATTTAAAGTCATTAAAATATAGTACATATTAGTTCGAACTACTTTTATCTTTGAGAAAGTCTTCTATGCTGTAATAACATTTCTTCAATAACAATGACTTTAATGCTATGCCATTCCCATACCATAGCCACTAGTTGTTATGTCTGTAATCTGCCTGCAGCATAAGTTCCTGTCTACTTCATGGTCACCTTTAGGCAGCAGCAAAAAAGGGACCTGATTCTCTTCACTCCACGATTTCACACACATACCTACCTACACATGCAATAGAACCTTCATAGGTGTAGGTACGTACTTACTGTACTACTTGGTCTACACCTAGGTGCCTGTGGAGCTGATTGCGGAGTAAGCAGAGATATTCTGGCAAAACGGGTTGGTTGACGAGACCAAAGTCAAATGCTAAGAAATATCTAAATGACAAGGCAACTGAGAAATTAAAAGTAGGTTTATTAATAGGAACTAGTTTGACTAAAAATTAACTGCCTCTGTAAGTGGAGTATCCGTAGGGACTTAGCAGCAACGGTATATGGTAGTGCTGACCGTCTTTGGTGTTGAACGCTATCTGAAAATATGGGAAACCAAATCATTTTTTTTTGTTTAGTGGAATGCAACGCCATCTAGTGGCCAATTAACAACTAGTAGGTATTGGTGGGTGCATCGTGATGTGATAGATGGCGCTGTATTAAAAAATAACCTAATTAGTGTATTATTGTAGCCATTAATGGTATTTTGTAGTCTTTTTATGAAGTACTGCTAGGCTCTGCTTTGCGGAGTATCAATTATTATAAGTAAATGATTCAATAACGACTTGATCATCATGAAAACATAAACAAAGAGAAATATCGCTATATGGGTTAGGTCAATGCACTTTGACCCCCTTGGTAGAGGAAACGGTGGCTGGACATTACTCACTTATTATCGAATTTATTAATTTATTTTACAGAGAAGGTTATCTTACCATATCATGTTTTTAAAAGCGTAGGGCAACTGAGCAGTAGTTGATAATAATTGAAGGTTAACAGCGAACAAAACGGATAACTTTTACTATAAAGACATGTTTTCGACTTTTCGTAGGTACACAAAATAATTTCGTAAGCATTATTAATCTAATGAATTATTAATGTTGCTGCCATGCTTGATGAAGCACACATTATTAAAATGTGTGGCGGTTTGCTCTCGATGGGTTGTGTGGCTTTCCTGTTATTTATGTACTTTGCTAAACAATCTTATGCCGTAATAATAGTTACCAATTTATATTCATTTGATCAATTCTATTAAATACAATGATACAGGCTGGGTGCGGGACCTACCTATGGATACGTTGATAATTCACAAAATGGCGGTAATTTAACAAATTATTGGTTCTTATTTTACTAACAGATTAAACCTCTCACAAAATAAAATAGTATGTAGGTAGATAAGTAACAAACAAAGTAAATAGTACGTACCTCGACATACGGATAGATGGTTTCCTTATCATTCATTTTATAATAATCACCAACTTTGAACAACAACTTATAAGTCCCCCCCGCCATCGAGTCATTTGAAAATGGAAACTGTATTCTGCCATCTGCGTTGGTCATAGTGCTGTGCCATAGTGTCCAGTTATTGTCCTTTTGCTTGTACAATTCAACAAAAACCCCAGCTGCAGGGGTTCCAGTAGATGTATCTAACACATGAGAAGATAAAACGGGTCGTGACATCGTTCACGTCTACTCTCTGCGGCTGTTGAGACATAAACTACGCGTACGCGATAAAGATGTTTTCTCTCGACGAATGCTTATTAATTCATAACAGGACACTTCGACTCTAATCGCTTGAGATAAGCATTGTTTTTGATTAAAACGTGTAATACATTCGTATTAAAAATATAGTAGGGAATCGCTTGGTGATTATTTTAGCAGAGAATGGTATATTGTGTCTGTTCTCATGGTTATAAATTATCTCGAAAAGCCGGTTTGTCGTAAACATCGAACAGAAATACTTTATATTTTTTACTCCTGCATTTCAGTTCTGAGCAAAATATGTAAAAATATATATTGCTAGATAATATTACCAGGCGCTCTTATTATAACTTTCCAGCTTGCAGTTTTTAGTTACTATTCAGTATTATAGTAAGAGCGCAGTGGTGACCCAGCGGTAGTGATATTCATTTTGAGTAAATTATTTCATCACCACTGCTCTCAAAAGGTGAAAGAAAACATCGTGAGGAAACCGACATGTCTTAGAACAAAAAATTCGAAGAGATTGACATCTACCAACACGCACCGGGCCCACGTGGTGGATTACGGGACGGCCCACTCCCTCTCGCTGAGATGAGGCCGATGTCCCAGCATTGGGAACATTGTACGCTGATTATGCTTATTAAGTATTAGATACATTGACTCTGAAACACTGCACCATAGTAATAAGAAGCACATAGGTAATAAGCAACTATTAGGTATCCAAGTATGTACAGAACGTCTCCATTACTATCGGTAGCGACTCTAAGATAATAGATAGAGTATCTTTATGCAACAGTTATCTATATAATTTATTCTATGGCCTTGATGTAGATTATAATAAAAATGCGCTCTACACAAATTATCGAAATTGGCGTAGATAATCTATGCATTATCTTGTGATGCAATACATAAAATATTATGTTAATTACCTACTTAGTACATCGAGCTTAAATGTTTGCGAATCAATCAGCAATCTTCGTATTGACGATACTTAAGGCCAGTTTTTTGATCCGTAGTTAACTCAACCAATTGTTAAAAATAGTAACTACTTAATAGTTCAATTATTGCAAAATGTGTTTTTGGTCACTTTTTAGTTTATCTGATAGTCACTAATGGTTATTTTTTTAACTAATGGTTCATTATTTGACCATTAGCAATGATATTATATCATGAGATAAACTAAAAATTGATCAAAAAACACATTTTGCAGATATTTAACCATTATTTACTATTTTTAACAATTGGTTTAGTTTAACTAACTACGGATCAAAAAACCGGCTTTTGATGGAAGCGTCCACAGTTTAGATAGATTAGAATTAGAACACCCACTGGGCATTACCGCAAATGTTATTCCAGAAAAGGTCGTTTCTGATAAACAACTGTTTTTGGACAACGGGCAATAATTAATCATAATATGATCTAGCTAGGTGACTGACTGAATCTTCGCTGCGTCGAAATTACTGAATTTATAAAACGCATATTTACACGGTAGGTTCTTTGTAATGATACCTACCGGAGACGAAAGTTAAGAAAGGATATTGGAAAATTCACCCTGAGAAAATCTGATTCTTTAGGATAATAATTATATCATAAAGGTCGGGTTTTTAAAACACATAATACAACTTTATACTTTATTCGAAATATCCTAATTTATACTACCAAAAATACCTAGTCGAGGGCACCGGAGTTCATTTCAAGAAGAGCGTTTTTTCTGATATAGTTTTTCTTAATGTACACATCCGGATGCATCACGCCCTTTCTCGAAGCTTGTTCTACAATGTCCTCGGAGACGATCACGTTGGGGCCGGTCTTCACCAGTTTCTCTTTCAGCTTGTCCGGTTCGTTCCCGAACACGTTCAGGCCCGCATCGCCGTGCTTCAGGTAATCTATCCGCCATACGGGGGGATCCTCTCCATCTTCTGCGTCCGCTTTGTAGTTCATTCTGTCACTCTTCCTGCTCAACTCCAGTATTCCTCCCATGTTAATGTCCGGGACCTCCACAGACATGGACAGCTTCTCCTCCGAGTAGTCTCCGAAGTCTTTCCTTCCCTTCAACTTGTCTTTGTACTTATTGTGAGGATAGAACTTCCTGATCTTCTTTCGTCCGTTGTACAGCGTCCTCGTCCTCGTGCTTTCTTTCTTCAATTTCGACCGTTTCTTCGGTTCTCTCTCTCTGTTTACTTCTAAGTTAATATTCGCCGTTCTCTTTTTATGTCTGTTATTTGGTTTATCCTGCTTGTTTCTGTGGTATCCTGAATAGCTAACTTGTAGAAAATTTGACAGATCTTCGCTGTTTATAGATGGGAATAATGTGAAATGGTACCCCGCGGGCGTCTGTGTCGTTTTACCCAATGATAGTTTCTTGTACTTTAACTGCTGTATGGAGCGTTGTATGAGGTTCCTGAGGGTTTCGTCTTGGACGATCATGTTGCATGGGACTGTGGGGAAGTTCTTACACAGCACATTTTGCATCATGGCTAGAACATTTTGAGGTTGATGCTGTTGCTGTTGTTGTTGCTGCTGCTGTTGTTGTTGCTGTTGCAGAGCCATTGAGTTATCTTTCTGGAAGTCGGACACCATCTTGGAAATGAGGGCGTCGTTTCTTATCATCATCGCGTGCGACCGGATGAAGTAAAATGTTAAGAAGAGCAGTTTGAAATAAAGCCGCGTCATTTCTAAATTCTGTATCTGGAACAAATCAAATAGATACATGAATACACAATATGGCATGGATACACGAAAGTAAAGCACTTTACACATTTTGGAGTACGTTATACACCATAATAGTCTTCTTTCCGTAACTCTCGTATTTATTTCTGTGTTGAAGGTGCCTCTCATTACCTAGGTACGTCTTTGGGTCCATTTTGTCAGAGCGATGCTGACTCTTTACTTCGTCGTCACACACTCACGTCCATAATGCCTAGGTTGCATGCGTGAGTATTACTAAATCGTAAACAACTGAATAATGGAAGCTCTTAGGGAAAACTAAAACGTTAACTGTGGTTTGAAATTGTCTTGTGAAAGTTTATAATTTCCCTGAAATTCTAACCTAGCGGTTAGCTACGTGAGAAGCAAAAGTAGGTATCTGTATCTACCAACCATTTACTCATAAGCATTTGAAAAAGGGAGAGGCTCATCAAATAAATTCAGTAATTAATTCAAAATCATTCACTGTTTTTGCTTATTGAATAAAAACATCCAAACCTTATTATTGAAATACTCGTAGGTTCAGGTAACAACGCAATGTAGAAATACTCGTAGGTTCAGGTAACAACGCAATGTAGAAATACTCGTAGGCTCAGGTAACAACGCAATGTAGAAATACTCGTAGGTTCAGGTAACAACGCAATGTAGAAATACTCGTAGGTTCAGGTAACAACGCAATGTAGAAATACTCGTAGGTTCAGGTAACAACGCAATGTAAAAATACTCGTAGGTTCAGGTAACAACGCAATGTAGAAATACTCGTAGGTTCAGGTAACAACGCAATGTAGAAATACTCGTAGGTTCAGGTAACAACGCAATGTAGAAATACTCGTAGGTTCAGGTAACAACGCAATGTAGAAATACTCGTATGTTCAGGTAACAACGCAATGTAGAAATACTCGTAGGTTCAGGTAACAACGCAATGTAGAAATACTCGTAGGTTCAGGTAACAACGCAATGTAGAAATACTCGTAGGTTCAGGTAACAACGCAATGTAGAAATACTCGTAGGTTCAGGTAACAACGCAATGTAGAAATACTCGTAGGTTCAGGTAACAACGCAATGTAGAAATACTCGTAGGTTCAGGTAACAACGCAATGTAGAAATACTCGTAGGTTCAGGTAACAACGCAATGTAGAAATACTCGTAGGTTCAGGTAACAACGCAATGTAGAAATACTCGTAGGTTCAGGTAACAACGCAATGTAGAAATACTCGTAGGTTCAGGTAACAACGCAATGTAGAAATAAAATAAGTAATAAGAAAATCCACTTACTTTGGCAGTACCAACGTTACAACAAGCCGGTAGAATAATGTGTTCCTAATACGAGGGTTTAATAAAGCTAAATCATCACGTAGTGTATACGGCAGGATCGGCAGATGAATGTAAATGTTTCTAACTCATGGTGCACTTGGTAATGAGGGCTGTGCTGGTTGCGCGCCGCAGGATGTGGTGCTGCCGTGTTTGTAAACCTCGCTGTTTGCCAGATGCAATCGCCGGTTGTTTGTAACAATATTTTGGTTTGTGCACGTGACTTAGATGCTTGTGATGTGGAATAAGATTTTGTACCGTTAGTTTGAATTTTCCGGATTTTTACGTATACGGGCGTGGAGTTCTGTTTTGTATGCGTTTGTGTTTCAATAATTAAATAATTCAGTTCGAAGTAGTTCTCTTTTTTAACCGACGAAAAAAAGGGGGAAGATCTCAAGTCGACCATGTATATTAGTTTTTTATGTTTGACCTTGCATAACTTTTTAATGAGTAGTCCGATTTTGAAGATTCTTTTCATATTGCATAGAGTTTACTTCGAAGTTGGTCACATTTAAATTAAAAAAATACCTAAAGGTAGAAAAATGGGTTTGATTGATTTTTCACCTAAGTACCTACTGAATTTTCAGTTGTAAACCGATTCTGTTGAAACTTAGCACTCAAATGTAGTTCTGTTGACACTGCAACAAAATAGAGACCTGGAGTTAATCTGATGTTGGAGATGGAAGACAGTCTAAAGAGCTCCTCAACGGTTTACAGCTGCTCCATTGAGTTTGGGCGCAATTCATTCAACGTGATGAAAACTTTAGACCTACCTGGGGTATGACTGTCATCATCGAGGGTGTTAGGACATCACTCGATAGCCTTTCGTTGACGTAGGTATACTTAGACGCTATCCGCCGCCGCCTCATATTCCTCAATTGATCTAATTGAGGAGCTTATATAGTTACATTAAAACAGGTATTTGTTGTTTTTCGCGTTTTAGTTTAATTTTTCGTTAGCATAATCATCCTATAATAATATCCCCACTGCTGCCACACTGCAGGCCTTCTCTCTGTGAGAGGGACTGAGTTGTAATCCACCACGCGAGCCTAGTGGGGGTCAATGACACATGTCTTCGAATGTTTGGTTCTAATGCCGATTTCGTCACGATGTTTTCCTCCGATGCAATAATTTCCACCTGGGTTCGAACATAAGACCTACAACTCGTAAGTCGGACCGCTCCCACTGGGCCAGCGCTGCTCATCGTTCGTTCAAGACGTGTTCGAGAGACGAGTACAGATGAGTACAGACGAGTACAGACGAGTACAGACGAGTACAGACGAGTACAGACGAGTACAGAGGGACGACTGGAGAGGCCGTTGCTCCAAAGGGGTAAATCAAATAAACATTAAAATAAGAAATAGTAATTGTTACGCATCTTATTAGGCTAGGGTTAAAAATAAAATGTCGATTGCAGTACTCAGCGCCCTCTATATATTTGGTTTTTCGTAACTCTCTTGATAACACCATCTAGTGGCGAATAGCATTAACATTGCCTGTTGTGGCCAGCCATGTGGTGCACAGTGATTCTGCTATTCGATCCTAGATGTCAGTGCCTGTCCTATAATGATTCCTTATTACAAAAATTGACATTGGCTGATATTATTATAGACATTTTGATTGAGTTGCTCCAATAAATTTACACAGTGAATCTTGTTTTGGTTTAAACTTACTTTTTTTTATTTGTTTCTCTGTATATTCGTGTACTATGTGTATTCGTGTGAACTATGTGGGTCATTGTTTTTTGTTGTAGTCGTGGTCTGACGACTGGCAGTTTGAGTAATGTAAGCGGCCTGCCCAAATGTTCATTCTTTGGTATTGTTCGTTTAATCCTTGAGCTCCTTAAGTTCTGAGTTGAGCTGCACGATAATTGACAAATGCGTGCACTGACTGGACAGGTCCACTCAATCTGTGTGGTTCTTTCCCCAAAAGACCCATTTCAGACATCAATCTACATGTCTTCACATGATCCGATCAAGATTATGTCTGAACTTTAAAAGAGACTGTGTGTGACCTCTGAATTTATTTAGGCCTTTCTTCTCAGACTAGTCAGATAGAAAACGCCGACCTCATCTAATTTTTAAAATTTGATTGACGTGTATACGTGTTTGTACAAACCTACTTACAGAAATTAAATCATTTATCATTTAGTGTTGGTTGTTTACGATTTTAAAATCATAATCTTAAGTAGAATTATAATCTCTTGCTACGTTTATGAGAGTCATCGTCATAATTTTAGTACATAAACATTTCTTAGTACATAGTTTTATTTATTAGTCGATCAAAATCCATTTAAGAGACAAAAATAAAAATAATTCATTAGGTAAGTACACCTTTGTAAAATAACCCCAAAAAAGCATCACAGAATAACTTCTAACTGGATTCGAACTCCGTCCGCACGCGACCATACTTTACAGCCACAAAAAGAACTCCTTGACACAAACGGGAAAGGGTTGAAAAAACAAACAGATCTCGGAGTGGAGGCCCTCCATCAAATTCACTTACAGGCTAGTAAAACGGACGAGTATAGTGAACGGTCGAGTAGGTATAGTAGAAAAAGAGTACGTATGGGAGTTGCTGAGTGAGCGGCGTTTTTGTTGGTCAGCGAACGGAGTGGAATAGTGTGGATGAGGTGGGATTAGATTAGAATATGGGGTAGACTTCAGATCTTTTGGAAAGCGAACATTTTGGGATATCTATGGTTAGTGGTTATGTAAGTAAATGTTTAAGTCTTTGTACCCTTGCATAAATTGGTTACCCTATTGCTGTGGTATTTATAGTCATAAGGGGACCCAATTTCTGAAGTCCCCTGTACGTAAAATTAAGAACCAAGTTGTACTTAGTAAGAGTACTGGTACTACTAGAACTAGACCTTTTTGAATACAAGGTTTTCCTTAAAAGCCACCACTACGACTTTGCCGTTGATTCTGGTTCCAAGCAGCGGTGCCGTGAACAATTTGAACGCGAATGGCCGCTGATGTTATGGGCATTATTGCTGTCTCTGTAATGGCCAAGAATCTGCGATGCGTCTGATATTGTAGATGTCCATAATGTACACAGCGGTGACTACTACACCATCAGATGGACCGTTGACTTGTTCGCTAATGAATAACATAAAAACTTACTCAAATTCTTAACTCAAAGCATTTATCTAAACTAATACCTATTATAAAGAGAAAAGATTTGATTTCTTGTGTTTGTTGGTTACGCTTTCACGCTAAAACGACTGGGTGGACACATGGATAGACCATGACCTGAATAATTTTTATCCCGATATCTGCACGGGATCGAGACTTATGCGGGTGGAACCGCGGGGCGTATCTAGTTTCAAATAAATCAGCCACTTCTGAATTGTCAAGATCAAGGTAATTATCAATTACATACCTACTCACTACATAAACAACTTACTGCCATATCCTCCCTATTCTTACCCCTATTCCTGCAAGCGTCGCGTCAGCGTAGGTGACACAGCGCCGTCATTTGTGGCGCTGACCACTGACCACTGTGTGTGTGTTGGGGTGTGTGCGTGTGTGTATGTGCGATTTATAAACGCTGGACCAGTCGTGACGGTGGTTTGGAGGGAAATGTCTTCCGATTAAATGAATGGGTTTCATATTTGAATATGGCTGTTTTGGAAAGAATCCTGATATATGATCTGTTCCAAACGTATCTGATTAAAATGTAAGCAAATGGATCAGAAGAGATACGTCTGTGTCCCGTGGATGCCAATCTGTATACTAATAATAAAGCTGCAGAGAGTTTGTTTTAACGCACTATTATTTGAAAAAATATGTTTGCACTTGATAGCCCAATTCTTGAGAAATGTTATAAGCTGTTTAACATCATCACGCTACTACCCTTAGGAGCCGCAAAAAGAAAAAAAATCAGAAAGAACGCTAAACGGAAACGAAGTAATAGCGCGGGCAGGAGAGGCGATGCCGCGCGGCGTGGCGATAGAGCGAGACGTTTCACGAAAATCAAATCAAATGAAAATATTTTATTTCACATAAACCTACACGGGGACTTATGACACGTCACAAGCTAGGTGCACGGTTCCATTATTGGTCGTTCGTGACCAGAAGCTCGTTACTAATATTATACAATGTCAAATTAAATGAGCTAGCAAAACTCGGCCGACGACACTAACGATATCGAAACAATCAGCTGATTATATTATAAGGAACAATCCCAAATTTTTTAATCTTATCCAAAAATTAATATATGTACTTACATATATTTTTATTGTATTGTATTTTAATAATAAATTATTTTTATATATCTGAGTAATGCTAATCTAGTGGCACTTTTTACTTATTTTAATTTTGTTAACATGCGGATAATGTTATGGGCTGCAATATTGTTAACATGCGGATAATGTTATGGGCTGCAATATTGTTAACATGCGGATAATGTTATGGGCTGCAATATTGTTAACATGCGGATAATGTTATGGGCTGCAATATTGTTAGGTAATACTACTTATGAGCCTATAGTATTGTTATTTGTAAACATTTTATATTGTAGCTGTTTATTGTCCCAAAACAAATAAAATAAAATAAACACGGTAGAACAGCGCTGGTTGTGTTGTTACTGAGTGACTTTGAGTTGAGAAAATCTTTTTTTATGCTTTATCGTGTTTAGTATCGATACTCATGTCGAAAAAACAGGTTTTTAGGCATCATCATCTGTCTGCCTTTTGCCAACTATGTTGGGGTCGGCTTCCAGTCTAACCAGATGCAGCTGAGTACCAGTATTTTACATGGAGTGACTGCTTATCTGACCTGCACAACCCACTTATTGGGTAATACGATACCACTTGGTAAGACTGGTTGTCAGACTTTCGGGCTTCTGAAGACCTGTAACTGTCAATTATCCACGAATGACAGTCGGGAGCGAGCTTTCCGAGGCACTGAGGGGTCTCGATATGTAAAGATGGTCACCCATCCATGGACCAACCGCGGAAAGCGTAGATTAACCTGATCGATCAAACCGTGGGGCTGTTATTTCTTAGCCACAAGCCCCTCCTCTCTTTTTCAAACTAATATTTCAAGTAGCTACGCTCTATTATAGTACAGTTCAAGTAGGTAAGTACGTACGGTTATTGACCGAAACAATAGAATAATTAAATCATTTTATTATTAGTAATACACTTGTTACTTATTACTAATATTATACCTAAATGATTTGCCTCAACAAATTCGACATCCTATGGTTCTATTTGCCGATGACAGCACAGCGCTTATAAAATGTAATGATATTAGTGATTATGAAGAGGACATCAACAATAGTATTAGAAATATAATTGATTGGCTTGATAAAAATAATTTGGTAATAAATTTAGTAAAGACGAATATAATGCATTTTCACCAACGTACAATTCCACCAAACGTTAACGTAAACTATAACAGACAGACGATTCAAAAAACGAAGGTCGCGAAATTTCTAGGAATCCTTATAGACGATCAATTAACATGGAAACCACAAGCAGAAGAGGTCTGTAAAAAATTGAGTACGGCTGCGTATGTCCTATTTAACTTGAAAAAAAAAGTTGTCACTAGGACGGCTTTAGTTGCATAACATGGCTTAGTCGCATCGGTCTTGAGGTTTGGGATAATTTTCTGGGGTAATTGTACTTTAAGAGATACCATATTTAAAGCCCAAAAACGCTGTATAAGAGCCACGTGCGGTATACAACCAAGAGATAGCTGTGAACCCTACTTCAAGTCGTTAAAAATTTTTCGTTTCCGTCATTGTATATTTTAGAAAGGGCAATTTTTGTTAAAAGCAACATACAGCTATTTGCTAAGGTCTCAGACACCAAGAAAGGTCCCGTTAGAAGTCAATACAAAAATCTTTTAACTGTCAGCGGCTATAAAACTGCACTACTTAGAAAAAATGTTCTTTGCATGGGTCCAATTATATTTAATAAACTACCGGACAACATAAAAAATGACACCCTTCAACAATTTAAAAACAAACTCAAGGCATACTTGACTAGGGCACGCCACGATAGCGGCGGTAAGACCCCTCTTTGAGGAGTGGCTAGAGAGGCGTCACGGCGCTCTCACCTACCGCCTGACGCAGGTCCTCTCCGGACACGGATGTTTCGGGAGGTTCCTGCACATCATCAGGCGGGAGGAGACGCCCGGGTGTCACCACTGCGAGGATCGCCCAGAGGACACGGTGGAGCATACGGTGGAGGTCTGCCCCGCTTGGGCAGAGCACCGCCGTGTCCTCGTAGAGGCGATCGGCAGCGGCGGCGACCTCTCGCGCCCGGCCCTGGTGCAAGCCATGGTCCGGGGCGAGAGGGAGTGGGAGGCGGTCACCTCCTTCTGCGAAGCAGTCATGCTAGCGAAGGAGGTGGCGGGATGGGCGAGGGAAAGATCCTCACGCCTCAGCCGCCGAGGGAGACGCTCCGGGCGTCGGGAGCCGCGTGACGACTCCCGGCCACCGTAGGCGCGGGCCTGCGGGCGGAGAGCAATGGGTAGCTCTCCGTCCGATCAGGACCAGGCCCGTGCCGGACGGCGTGTATGTGTTCCACGCGCGCCTCAAAGAGATGTCAGCGTAGTTGACGGGGCCCGACAGGGCCGAAGCCTGCCGGGGTAGCGGGATTGTCCGAAAGGGTTACCGCTGCCCTGGTATGTAAAGGGCTAAGGAAGGAACACGGGTGGGTTTTAGTCAGTAAGAGTCTGACACTCCCTTCTGCTCCACCCAGAGCGGGAGGAGTCATTTGATGATTTCCCATCCTGAAAAAAAAAAAAAAAAAAAAAAGGCATACTTGACTCAGAACTGTTACTATACAATAAGTGATTTTTTGAATGACCGTCTACTGTGACATTGCAGTTACACCATGAACACTGTATTATTGACATGAAGTATTATTGACATTAATTATAATTGACATTAAGTAGCTATTATTGACATTTTAATTTGAAATTATTATATTAATTATTTTATTAGTTTACCTTAATAATGTATTGAAGTTTAAAATTTAATTTTGAAATTATTATATTAATTATTTTATTAGTGACATTAGTGTTCCAACTGTATTTAAATTTTAAACTTATCTTTGAAATTATTAAATCTATTTGGTGTTCCTTAGTATTTAAATTTGAAACTTAATTTGTTAAATTTTTGCATACCAATACTCAGCAGAATGTGCACGGGCCAATATATATATTTTTTTTACCAACTTTTTGTTAAACACCTACATTCTATGCGAATAAATTATTTGATTTGATTTATAAATGCGAAAGTAACTCTGTTTGTTACCCACGAATTTTTATGAAATCTGACACACAGGGAGGCCTGGGGTTAGGACATATGATTCTTTTTCTTCCGTTAGTATGTTCCTATGGGATAATGTCCGACCTCCACATGAGAGAAGCCGTATGCAAAGTACAGTAAGGGTCAAAAGTGGAGTGACAGTGTCACGAAGCAATAGATTGACACTTCTGTTTAACTTACGACCTTCTTCTAATGAGTAATTTATATATTAAAGACACACACTCTCACTTTGGTTTGCAACTGATTGTAGTTCATAAATTCAACCATTAGGTTATATGGCACTAGCTTCTGCCCGCGGCTGCGCCCGCGTGGGTGTCGGAAATTATGCCACGGGAACGTGCTATCAGGATAAAAAGCATGTTCTTTCCCAGGATTCCATCTATCTCTTTGCCAAATTTTATCGAAATCCGTCCAGTGGTTTAGGTGTGAAAATGAAACATACAGACATAATTTATAATATTATATAGTATAGCACTTTGCCCGCGACTTCGTCCGCGTGTACTTTACTCTAAAAATTTCGAAGACGTGTGTTTACGATGTTTATCATTTATTTAATTCGGGTTGATTTTAAAGTTTAAGATCAAATAAATAAGATTTTTGAAATAAACCTTGTTGTCCCCTTTTACCACGACAGGCTTCGTTTTTAAAAAAGCGTTTGGTACGTTCCCATTGTATGACTTAAATATTATTTATACCCATTTTTGAGTTAATGGAAGCAAGCAGTAAAATCCACCCCTTAAACTTTATTACCCTTTTCCACCCCGGTAAGAGACGATTTTTGAAAAACCCTTAAAACATACTTTTTGTTTTAAGTATTAGTAGGTACCGAGTTTCGAGTTAATCCGTCCGAGTGGTTTAAATTTTTTTCTTACCTTAACCGTTCGAGTGGTTTAAATTTTTTTCTTACCTTTAACTTTTTCACCCCCTAAATCCTCTGTGAGGAGTTTTTTTAAACTAACAGTGACTATCTGTATTAATTACTGAGGCAAATATTGGCAAGTATCAAGTTTATTAATCAAAGGAATAAGATTATTCATATTAAGGAGTAGAATTTTATATAAATTATTAGGGTGTTTCCATAATTTGACTCAAAGATGATGTATACCAATTTTTGAGTTCATCATGCCACGTAGTAAAATACTCCCCTTAAAAAATTACCCCTTTTGCCCCGTCAGGGGTCGATTTTCGAAAGACCTAAAAACTTATCATCGTTTCTTTCCTGTCAATAGTATTAATAATGAGTTTCGAGTTAATCGGACCTCGCATTCAAATTCTTCCACACAAACTTTAACAGGGGGTGTTAAAGTTTGTGTTGTGTGTTTGGGGAGTAGTTTTGAAAAGCTTATAATGATAAACTTTATTACTTACGTAGGCAAGTATTCTTGCCAATTTTCAAGTTTATTAACCTATAGAATAAGATTTTTCATATAAACTGTATCCCCACTTTTCACCCCCACAGGGCTAGAATTTTGACAAATCGTTTGGAATGTGTTCATAACTTGACACAAAAATTATTTATACCAATTTTTTAATCAAGCCACGGTGTAAAATCCTCCCCTGTAAAATTGACTACCCCTTTTCAGCCCGTCAGGGGTAGATATTCGAAAAACCCTGAGACACATTATACTTTACTTTCAATTTTAGTTATAAATACTGAGTTTCGAGTAAATCGGACTGCGCGCTAAAATTCTTCCATACAAACTTTGAAACCCTTGGGGGATTTCAAAGTTTGTATTTTTTTGTATTTTTCTCTTTGTTAGAGGGTAGATTAGAAAAAAAAAACTGGCCATTTTCATAATTTATTTAGGTAAGTATTCGTGCCAAGTTTCAAGTTTATTAACTCAAGGAATAAGATTTTTCATACAAACAAAATCCCCCCATTTCACCTCTTAGGGGTGGAATTTCGAAAAATTCTTTCTTAGTGGATGCCTACTCTTCACGAAGAACACACCCTCCAAATTTCATGTTTCTAGGACCAGCGGCTTAGACTGTGCGTTGATGTATCAGTCAGTCAGTCAGGACTTTGAATTTTATTAGCCTAGCGGTTATCATACGTCGGTAAGCACGTTCATGCGTAGTGAGCCGTGGCGTGGGTTCGGATCCCACGCGCGGTGATAATTTTTTAAAATGTTTTTATAAAAACCTTCTCGAATAATCACGCTCTTGAATATAGTTCCGTATCATGTTCGTGATAAAAGCGGACTGAGTGTGAGTATTATGATATAATTATTTTATGGATTTTTTTTCTAATCAATGTATAACTGCTGATCCTTTTAGTTATTTTTTTAAACGTTTTATATTTATCATAAAGCCTCAATAGAAGAAAAAATATTAATGATGAATATAAAATATAACATTAAGTAGGTATAATAATAATATAATATGTAACATTTCTATTTTCAAAATAATTTTGTTTCAAATTGGTAATATTCGTATTTTGCTAGTAGCCTAACAGTACTCTTTTTTTGTTTTAGAGAAATACCTACTGTGAGTTGGAGGGTCAAAAGATGGCCCCAGCTAGTCACTGAAAGGAGGTTGGGGCGCTACGCAAGGCGTCCGTCGACGCGCGACACCGGTACACCAGGCACCGCAGGCTCCGCATCCGCCCTCCGGATGCGGAAGCCACGGAGGTGGAGCTATACGAGGGGTACAGAGCGGCGAAGACCGCCCTCCAACAGGCTGTTCAGCGGGCCAAGGATATGGCCCGCGAGGAGATGCTGGAGACTCTGAACAGAGATCCATGGGGGCGCCCCTACAGAATGGTGCGGAATAAACTCCGCACATGGGCCCCCCCGCTGACGCAGAGTCTCCGCCCACAGCTGGTGGAGGAGGTGGTGAGCGCTCTGTTCCCTTCAAGGGGGAGCATACTCCCCCGCCTATGGCTCCGCCACTTGCGGTGCCGGAAGCGGACCACGCGGACGACGACGACGACACCCCTGAAGTGACCGGGGTAGATCTGAGAGCGGCGGTAGGCAGGCTGAAGGCCAAAAATACCGCCCCGGGACCCGACGGCTTGCCGGGTAAAGCCTGGGTCCTGGCCTCGAGGGCTCTCGGGCCTCGACTGGAGGCGCTCTTAAGCGCATGCATGGAGAGAGGCCAGTTTCCACTCCGTTGGAAGACGGGGAAGCTGGTCCTCATTCAGAAGCCAGGGCGCCCTGCGGACTCTCCGTCCGCATACCGGCCCATAGTGCTGCTCGACGAGGTCGGCAAGCTCTTTGAGACAGTGATTGCGGGCCGCCTCGTCGGCACCTGGTGAGGACGGGGCCGGATCTTGCGGAGTGCCAGTTTGGCTTCCGCAAGGGGCGCTCGACGGTGGACGCCATCATGCGCGTGAGAGCCCTCACGACGGGGGACGCGGTGTCCCGGGGTGGGGTGGTCGTGGCGGTGTCACTCGACATCGCCAACGCGTTCAACACCCTGCCCTGGAGCTGCATAGGGGAGGCACTCCGGTATCACCGGGTGCCGAATTACCTCAGTCGAATAGTCGGGGCGTATTTGACGGACAGAGCCGTCATCTACCCCGGTCGCGACGGGAATTGGAACCGGCGAGAGATGTCGTGCGGTGTCCCACAGGGATCGGTTCTGGGGCCGCTCCTGTGGGACATCGGTTACGACTGGGTGCTGCGGGCCGACCTCCCTGATGGCGTCAGCGTAGTTTGATACGCTGACGACACGCTGGTCCTGGCGCAGGGGAGGTCGCATCAGGCGGCGGCCGACGCGATGACACGCGGGGTTGCGATAGTCGTGGAAAGGATCCGGCAGTTGGGTCTCGAGGTGGCATTGCGCAAGTCCGAGGCCATGTCCTTTCATGGGCCCCGGTACGGGCCACCTTCGGGAACCCAATTGATGGTAGGAGGGGTTCACATCGGCGTCGAGACAACGATGAGATACCTGGGTCTCGTCCTCGACAGCCGGTGGAACTTCGTCGAACACTTTCGACGTTTGGCCCCCAAACTGGAACGGACCGGGGCCGCCTTAAAGCGGCTCCTGCCCAACCTGGGGGGGCCAAACGCCTCCTGCCGGAGGCTTTACGCGGGGGTCGTGCGGTCCATGGCCCTTTATGGGGCCCCGGTGTGGGAGCGTTCACTGCGGCTCCGAGCCGCACACTATCCGAACGCGCCCCAAAAGGTGGTAGCCGTAAGGCTGATAAGGGGGTACCGCACGATCTCGGGCGAGGCAGCAGGCCTCCTTGCCGGACTGCCGCCATGGGATCTGGAGGCGATAGTCCTCGCGCGCTTGTATGACTGGCGCGCGGAGGCACTACGTCGGGGGGAAACTCTGCACCCGCGGCAAATCGCGGCGGAGCGGACGGACCTCCGGCGCGATCTCATGGCGGAATGGAAGGCGCGACTATCGCAACTATAACAGATTGATCTCAATGAAATAAAATGTTATATTTACCTATAAAAATTTAATGTTAATGACATATTTTAAAGATTGCTTATTGTTAATTTGTTTTCTAAATTTATTTTATTTTAATCATTAATTTTATACCTTTTGCTGTGCCCTACAGGGTCCATAATTGTACCATAGCTTTAAGCCATTGTAACACCTCTACAACATTATGGAATGCAAATAAATATATGAATATGAATATGAATATGAATAACCCAGCGCAGGGCACGCCACAATAGCGGCGGTAAGACCCCTCTTTGAGGAGAGGCTAGAGAGGCGTCACGGCGCTCTCACCTACCGCCTGACGCAGGTCCTCTCCGGACACGGATGTTTCGGGAGGTTCCTGCATATAATCAGGCGGGAGGAGACGCCCGGGTGTCACCACTGCGAGGATCGCCCAGAGGACACGGTGGAGCATACGGTGGAGGTCTGCCCCGCTTGGGCAGAGCACCGCCGTGTCCTCGTAGAGGCGATCGGCAGCGGCGGCGACCTCTCGCGCCCGGCCCTGGTGCAAGCCATGGTCCGGGGCGAGAGGGAGTGGGAGGTGGTCACCTCCCGCCACCTCCTTCGCTAGCATGACTGCTTCGCAGAAGCGAAGCAGTCATGCTAGCGAAGGAGGTGGCGGGATGGGCGAGGGAGAGATCCTCACGCCTCAGCCGCCGAGGGAGACGCTCCGGGCGTCGGGAGCCGCGTGACGACTCCCGGCCACCGTAGGCGCGGGCCTGCGGGCGGAGAGCAATGGGTAGCTCTCCGTCCGATCAGGACCAGGCCCGTGCCGGACGGCGTGTATGTGCAACGAGATATTTTACCGAATTATTCGACACATCTTTACGAACCGTTCGCCGTGCAAACTAAAACCAGCTTTTTGAGCTGGTTTCCGTTTCGCCCATATTTGATTGAAAAACATACACAAGATCGTTAACATTTTGCGATACAGCGATGGGAAGCACGGAATGAGAGATCTGATGAGCAGTTGAAGTTGCATTGCATGGAAATATGGGAACATTTAAGAGGAACATATATATGTTTCAATATTGTTGGATTCATGCGCCAGCGTTTACTTGATAGCATTGATAATAATGGGGGTTATACAAACAAAGTATTAAGTTATAAATTACAAATTGTTTTTAAAAATATTAAAATAATATTGTGTCATATCCGTAATAAGGATTATTTTGAGGTTTAGTTTCAATCTTCTTTTCATAATGAAAATGAATACTTAAGCTATTAAATACGATTTGTTAACTTTGACGTTTGAGATAGGCAACTAAAGTTAAAACGAACGCACTGGCAGTAAACAAAAAGTAGTACTACTGAGTAATTTAATTTTATTGTGACATGGAGTTCACACTTTTTTTATTTACGTAGGTAGATTTGCTAGTTGTGATTTCTTAGAGTACCCACACACATTGCTAGTTAAAGCACAATATTATTATATTACTAAGATACAATATTTTAAGTCTAAGTAAGGGTCGTAGTTTACTGATTACCTGCTTTACTTCAATAAATTGTTCTTTGTGAGAAAATAAACTGTTTTGACTAGAAGTAATTTTTTTAGCTTATAAAATTATAACGAATAAACATTTTGAAATCACTTATAAAACATTTTTATTTTAACCCCGTATTACAATAGCAATATAATAATGAAAATAAAATAATTATTACATTATGATTCTTGTTTATTAATTTATAAAAAACGAATAACAAAATAACCGATAAAGATTATTGTTGGATAAGAAATATATAAGTCCCAACTCGAGATTGGAACCCAGACCTATGCGTTCAATAATGCAATACGTAAGACTACCAGTTATCGGTACTTGATGTAATGATTTCAATTTTAGCAATGGTATGAACCAACCAAGGTCATACGTAATTACGTAGCCTGTGTGCAAAAGCGACGGTATGTTTTTTGTTTCGTTCGACGCCAGCCAGTGAGCGAATTATGAGGTGAGCGTTCTGTGTTGATACATCACTTTATGCACACAGACGTAGGTACGGCCTTTACCGAGCGTTCACAGCAATAGGTACAGTCCTTAAGGTGATACTGCATTAATGATCGCGACCGTACCTAGTAAACATAGGTGACTAGCTTTTACTGTTGCTGTCTCTAGCGTAGGTACCTACCCAAGTAGACCGAGAATTATAAATACTTTATTATAGCTACACCACAAAAAGACATAGGTGACAAAAAAAAAAATTGATCGAACACTAAAAATATACAATGGGCGGCCTTATCGTTTTCTACGATCTCTTCCAGGCAACCTTGAAGTGGGCAGTGATTTGATTATCATGAAGAGCACCATCGCCGCGAAAAGAAGAAATGTAGCTATAAATGTAGGTAATGTAATATGAAATGTAACTATATGTAAGACGAACATAATGATCAGTTATCACTTCTTGGTAAGGACTTATGAGACCAACCTCTTTGGCATGTTTGGTATCCTCAGTGGTTAAGACAGTGTTTATTTATTTTACCATTTATGTACACACATAATATAAACAGACAATGAAAAACAGAACAGAAAAAATAGGTACAGAGGTGATGCTTATTTCATAAGAAATCTCTTCCAGCATACCTGAGACAGGACAATAGATACAGAGATGTAGACAGCGTGTGATAGAGCAAAGGAGACAAAAAGTAATACATAGAATCAAAAAACAATTCACTTAAAAGCTAAACAAAAATTACGAGAATATACTAACATACATACAAATAAACATACATATTATAAACATAGATTATAATTCTGTAAATACATATTTGTTACGGCCGCGAAACATATTTTAATCAACGTACAACTTAGTACTGACCAGCAAATTGCAAAAAACGTAAGAAAATTTGAATTTCGCGGGCTTCCTTGGAGCATCCACCTTAACCTAATTATTGCGTAGGTAATAATTTGACGTAGCACCTCGTAGACATTGCTACGTCTTCGTAGCGAAACTCGTAGCGACATCGCTACGAAAATTATTATTTCTGTTGAAACTCGAAATTACTATTATTTTGAGCATTGTTGAAATCAATACGATGTTATCAATGTTGTACATATCTAACTATTAATTTATCTTCATTTTCTTCAGGTTGTATATGATTTGCCACAAAAAGAAATCCAGCAAGGTAGGATATTTGGGCGAGGAATCTTCTAGAGTACGGCGCAAGTTTTCTATCACTAATAACGACAAACTGGGATCACTAATTCGTGGGCGTGGTGATTATGGAATTCCTTTCGGGCTTTCATCCGAGTGGTCATGACTCATTAGTCAGTGAGGTGGTTTAGCAATAGATATAAAGACGTACATACCTACCT
This sequence comes from Apamea epomidion, assembly GCA_947507525.1. Taxonomy (NCBI): domain Eukaryota; kingdom Metazoa; phylum Arthropoda; class Insecta; order Lepidoptera; family Noctuidae; genus Apamea; species Apamea epomidion. The sequence goes on along the minus strand of OX382245.1, from coordinate 17,333,492 downwards.
AAACCTAGGAAGGTAGATACGGGTTCACACTTGCGTTGTTAGCAACGACGACGACATTGGAAATTGACAATAAGCTACTATTTATTTCCTTAGCGATAAATGTTTCCGTTTCGCTTTGTTGTGTAAGAAGGTAAAGTTAAGAGTTTTGTGACCACGACAGACGGACTTAGGATTTGACGAACAAATTGGAACAATGGCGAACAGTAAGGTAGTGAGAATATTCCTCTACTACGACTAGCTAATCTTACCAGGGCACGAGTTATTCTCGTACAGCTGAAGTCGTGCCGACACGACACAAGAAGTTAGCTCACAGAAATATGAAATATAGAAACGATACTATATTTATATCTAACTTTCCACCCAGTAGGCAAAACCTTCATTGGGTAGAACCTTGTTCTTATTTCAAACTCCATTCGCGTGGCGTACGTTGCAACAGTATTGATACAGTTTCCACCAATGGTGGGAGCTCGCAACAGTTTCAAACGCTGCGATTGGTTGGCGCGATGTAGCGAAGCGGGGGCGTGCCCACTTCATTAAGGCGGATGTCGCTAAAAATAGGCTTTTTTCTGTCGTTTGCTTTAGGGATAGCTATGTTTGTAAGGGGAGGGACTGTGCGACGTGCGACAGTCTGAGAAGTTTTTCTTAATTGATTTCCTCGTATGCATTGCCTAGTAAGTAGATAATTAAATAAGTAGTTAAGTTTTTATGTAAATAGCTATGTGGTTAATAGCGGCATTAGATATGAAAATTAAATATTAGCCAGGAACTTACACTTTTATTTCTTTATAAGTAGGTCATAATTAAGTGTCTGAAATAGTGACAATGATACAAAAGCTGTTTATGTTGCCACAGTTCTCGAGACACAGAAAGGAACTCAAAGCTTTTCTCGGGAATAACCAAATCATCAAACAAGCGTATTAAAAGATGGATCAACAAAACAAAGCATTTTAGCGATGAAATGACTAACAAAACAATAAATTAACAAAAACGTCTTACACCTAGCTAACCTAACTCATCTTCACAATATAATTCCAAGGAAATGTAATTCTAACCGACACAAAAGGCACACAGAACCGTCGTCCTCAAACAGGAACAGTGCGAGGCGTCCTCGAGCGAGGAATCCTCAGGCGAGGCGTCCTCCAGCGAGGCGTGCTCAGACGCGGCTAAGATAAAGGAACACAACACACTACACAGTATATCAGAGAGCCCTCGTGTCTGTAAATTATGTACTTGCTCAACACAATATCCGGGAGAACAGACTGCGGAGCCAAGAAATAACGAAGATGTGGTATCACGTTTCACGTTCGTTTGCTAAAGCTAAGGTGCTGGAGGTGTACCTCGTAGTTGATCTATACTACGTCGTTCTCACATGTGTAATTTCAACATGAATGGTGTAACCAATATTTTGTAACAATTTTATGTTTCAAAAGAGTGGCCGTTGAGTTTCTTGCCCGTTCTTCTCCATAGGTACCTACCTACTACGCTTCGGAATGGGCAACTAGCTCCATCTTTCTGACTGACCGACCCCTTGACAATTCAACAGTGCCTGTCATTGGTTTATTTAAAATTGATGCTTTGACTTTGAGTTTGATCTCCTTGCCAAAGAGTTACAGATCTTTATAAAGAACGAACTAAAAACCTTATTTTGCTGAAAACTGCAACAATACCATGCACCGTTTGGACAGAGTAAAAAAAGTTTTCTATTTCTACTATATATAATAAATTTTGTCTCATAATCCTGGGCTAGGTATTTGTCTGTTCTGTTCATATGACCAACTGACTATTTCTAAGTCATAAGAACTTCTAAGCTATTTGCCAGTACTACCGACTTACGTTTAACTGGAATCATGGTGAGCGAAAACTGTTCAGTAATTGCCAAAATAAGGGATGTTCGATGAAGAGAATCATTTCTTGTGGGATTGTTAGGTATCATATTCAAGATGATATAAACATAACTCACGCCTCATTCGCATAAGGGTAGGCAGAAACTACAGAACGAACAGCTACGATCCTTACAAACTCCTTTTGCCTCGTTTACGTTCATACATCTGGTCACACACGCACGCCGGTTGCGAGCACTACGTACCTGACCGTTCTGAAGAACATCAAAGTCAAAGTCAAAGTCAAAGTCAAATCATTTATTTCAAATAGGCACATAAAAGGCACTTTTGAACGTCAAAAATAAAATTAAAATAAAATTGATTCTAGTCGCCCCTTCCAAAAGGTAGTTTTCGTATGTAGAAGAATGGGCAAGAAACTCCACCGTTACTCTTTTAAAATGTTTTACAATATATAGCATACATTATTTATATAATTATATGTGAAGACGATGCACCCAAAAATAAAATTACTATACCACAATAGGTAAAAGAATTAAAATGGATAAATGTAACCATGACATATAGATCAACTATGTGATAGATACATGGTGCTCACATATTCACAAACATTCCAAACGTAGACGATTTTCATAAATAAATAAGGAGTAATAAGTCCGGGTGTGACCCCAAGTAATTACAGAATGTAAATCAATGTCAAAGAAAAAAAAAAAAGAATTAATTATACAATTACATTAGCAACCAGTTTGATTTTGTCTAGACTCTAGAGATTGTCCTATGGAGCAAGACCAGCATGTTTCCAAGCATTCTTATCTTGGATATAATCCTCTAATTTGTAATATCCTTGCTTACAAAGTGTAATTTTAATATAAGTTTAAATTTTCTTTCATTTAATTGCAATATTTCACAAGGTATTTTGTTGTAACATTTAACACAGTACCCCATAGAAGATGTATGTACTTTAGATAATCTGAAAAAAGGTTGATCTAATTTATCTTTATTTCTAGTATTAAAATTATGTCTATCACTTATTTTATTAAAAAGATGTTGATTTTTTCTTACATACATAATATTTTCATAAATGAATTGGCAAGGTACCGTCATAATATTAACCCTTTTAAATAGTTCCCTAAGAGATTCGCGGCGACGTAGATTGTAAATGGCTCAGACAGCTCTCTTTTGCAAAATAAAAATGGATTCAATGTCAGCAGCCCGACCCCACAGTAAAATGCCATATGACATAATACTGTGGAAGTAACTAAAATAGACCAAGCGCGCGGTTTCTTCGTCTATTAATTGTCTTATCTTTCTAACAGCATATGCGGCCGAGCTTAGCCGCCCCGCAATAGATTTTATATGAGGTCCCCATTGTAATTTCTCGTCTAGCGTGATTCCTAGGAAAACTGTCTGCTTAACAAATTCTAATTTTTGGCCATTCAATACGATGTCACATTCGCTACTTCTAACATTAGGTAATTTAAATCTAATGCATTTTGTTTTTTTTTCATTAAGTACTAAATTATTTACCGTAAACCAATCTTGGACCTGAAGAATACCATCACCAATAAGGTCCCTATATGTCCTCCTAGGGCGTCCCCTCCCAGCGTTTCCACTCACACCTGCTTTGTTAGTTTAGTTGTACTCAAGATATTATATCGAATACCAGCATGTCCAAACATCATAGTTCCACGGCACATCTCTTGTCTTTCTTTGACTCGTACTCGCACAAAACTACATTACTCCGGCTCCTTTACGAGGAGTTGTTCTTAGTCACTGTTCTCCATATCTTGTAGTACCTACTTATATACGTAAGGGGTTGTGTCATTGTGTGTGACTCTCACTGTTGTAATCCTGTTCTTTATAAAGTAGTTCACAATGTATTACTGTCTTACTTAGAGTAGTGTTAATGTGATGCTCCAGAGAGTGGTTGTTATATTTATTTATAAATTCGTGTCCAGATATTTTCATGGAAGCTAATTTCAAAACCAACTTATCTTCATAGCTGGTTATAGACTACAACAGCCAGTTCTCTATGTTTCTAATCCATCTCTTTTATGCCATCTTCTTTTTCAGGTCTTTTATCTATCCTACCTAAGGTACCTTTATAAAATCTTCCACCTACACTATATAAAAGAAAAACATCCCAAAAATAAACCACAAACCAAGTGAAAAAGCAATTTAAAATAAAACTACTAAGTACCTACTATATAATATCTTCCGGGCGTCGCAGGGGGTGAGGCTGTGAGGGCAGGAGGAAATGGGGGGGACAGGGTAGCAGAACGATATTCAAATTGCGAACATTTCATTTTAACGCTTGCGAAGATATTCGCGCGCTCCCACGCTTGTGTAGGGATGGGAGAAGTTACGATTTTGACTGTCGATAGATTTTATTTTGGATGGTTTTGTTTTTGTTTGTCGAATAATAATGATAAGTTGAAAGGTTGTAAATGCGAATCCTTTTGGCATTATTTAGAGAACTTTATACTGCAACATTCGCTTTTGTAGGAATAACATAGCTGTCTGCAATTGTTTTTTTCTTCAATGCGACAATTTTTGAGAAAACACTAGCTGTAGTTCACTTGTTCTTTCTACGGTCTATTAATGACGCAAAGCTTTATGTTTGACTGCATGTATAGTCTCTATGACTCTTTAGGTTCTTGCTTTAGTCAACTGCTAACAACTGCAAATATTCAACTGCCATCATAGCTATCATTACTGGATACTTCCAGCTTTTACTTTACCATCCCTGTCTGTGTGTCAGCGTCTTTTGCGCAGCAACTATTGCGTCATAATTCTGCTTCAATACCATAACAGACAACTTCAGCTACATTAAAAAACCAACTCAAAAATCATTGACCCCACCCCATCCCTATCCCAAGTTGAGACGTTTGCGAAATGTTCACATTTCGCGAATTGATCGTTGCTCTGCGGAATTCTCATTTGCGCCTCGTTCCTCTACCGTGTCCCCCCCTCCCGCGCCGCCCGCTCCGCCACACCTCACCCCCTGCGACACCCTCGCTCAGCCACACCTGTATCTGTTACGTATAGAGGATGCTCCTATTTTCGGGAATTATTTTCGTGAGTGGGAATTTTGGGAGATGTGCAGACTTTGATGTTTTTTTGTGTATTTCTCTGTCGATTGGTGGGTTTCACAGAAAAATGAAGGGAGGTTAATGTAGGTACTTACAAACGGATGTCGAAGGTGGCTGCGGTACAATCAAGAGAAGATTTGAGCGATCCTGACCGCCTAACAAACCTTAACCAGGATTCAATCCTTTATTCTCAAATACAAAATTTTTCACAAAATAAGTCTCGTGCCTAATGTAAGGGAAATCGAATGTACATTAGAACACGCCACGACCTACACAGCCATAAAGTTCCAATTCAACTTCCTTATCATCAAATGTTAACAAATTCTCAAAACACCCCGTACGAACATTTCCGATCGGCTTTAAACACAAAACGCGCAGACATTCAGTTATACATTGATAATTACTCGTTCCCCTCCCGCCCCACCCTCCCGTGACACTCACCCCCCCGGCCCTCTCATTGTAATTTAAATCGAATTCCCGCCGACAAGTAAATTGAAATATTTCAATTTGAACGCACCTTCCGTTCTGACGTTCGATATTTGAATTTAGAATTAAGATGGCGACGGTTACCGTTAAGTTTGGTTTTTATTAAACTTTGGGGTGTCATGTTCACCATAATTGTTTTTCGAAGTGTTCTGAAAATAAATTACGTTATTAATTTCCACACTTATGCATCAATTAGGTAATTCTAAATGTAAAGCACTAACTTTACTCAGTTTTAAGAAATCTAAAAATATAATTGGTTAAGTGTTCTCCGAAAGGCTGTAAGATTAAGAATATAGGATTAAATGTAGGATTACAGTAGATACGTTTCAGGATCTCCTAAGCACACGTTGAACTGTGTCAGATAAATATAACAAAATAATGATGTATTCTGAAGAAGATAATATAGAAATTGTCTATTTCACAATCGCGAATCAAATCAAATACGTTTATTTGTGTACAAATTTAAATTCCCTTTAAACTAAATAAATAAAGGTAAACCTTGTCATATAATACCTTCATAAAAGCTCATCAAACAAGCATGAATGATTCAGGACATCAGACAAAAATCGGACAATACTATAACGATAGCTTATAGACAAAAACGAGCAACGAATATGCATTTTTCCCATTTAAACATAATTTAGATGACAAGATATAGCAGAAAACAAGCGATATCATACAAATATGCCACAACGCATCACACGCAGCATTCACTACAATATGACCAACAAACCTTTTTCCCCTTCGGCCGTCGTACAGAACGGACGTGTTTTTGTGCGGTGTGACATTGTTTGAATTGTAACTTTATTTTAATTTTAATATCTCGGTTTTTAACGGACCCTCCTTTTCTATCTTCCGAGTACACCCATAAAGTGCAGCGGCCATATTGGAGCGGGTCGGAATTCTCGCTCTCGCGGTGAAATAGTCACAACAAGCGGTGAAGAGGAGTATTCGCCATCTACAAACTTAGAAAAAGTGTTTGCTGCCGGCGGGATTTGAACTCGACCATCGTCGTGCACAGTTGCAACACAGCACCGCTGCGCCGTCTCAACGTGGAACTGGCCGAGCGAATTTAGCCACCTGCCTACGCATAGTACCTACGTCACCGCAAGATACACGCCCGTCGAGCTCGCACTGCTACGGTGCTACGAGGTTACGACTGTACTTATCTGCTACGCGATACTTAATACGGGAGCTCGCCAGTGATCTGCTACGCTGATTGCGCTTAGAGATATTATTATACTCAACTTGGGTTTTTCGTAATTGTATTATTGTTCTACAACTGATAAACACAAACTATGGCTTCGCCGATGAATAGATCTGCCTCAGAGTCGGAGATTAATCTGGTGGGAAATGATGATAAAAACAAGACGCCACCTAATTATGTGTTCCAGCGGGTAAAGCGAAGTTGGGAAGAAACATCAATTGTTGAACAGTTAGACGATTTTAAAAAAGAAATGAAAGAAATGATGACTCTTTTCCTGACCAAACAAGGAAATGAAACCCAGCAAGTTTCTACAGCGTTAAAAGATATACAGCAATGTAACCAAAATATACAAAATACAATTGCACATCTTACATCATTGAATCAGGACCTTGAGAAGAAAGTATCCCAGTTGGAAAATCAGACGAAAAATGACAGGGAGCATATCACATTTTTGGAGAATAAAATTGAAGAATTGGAAACGGGAAGTCGTAAATCTAACTTTGTGATTAAAAATGTGCCAAAAATGCCCAGCGAGGCTAAAGAAGATCTTATTGGTATGATTATGAGCCTTTCTAACAATATTGACTGTCCCATAGCCAAATATGATATTAAGGATGTGTACAGAGTGCGTGGAAAAAACAATGAAAATCAAAACACACCAATTGTTGTTGAAACCGGATCAACTCTTCTAAAGAATCAAATACTGAAAATGGGAAAGACCTTCAACATTAAACATAAGAATAAGCTTTGCGCCAAGCACCTAGGGTTTAAGACACAAGAAGACACACCCATATTCTTGTCTGAGCACCTGACCCCTAAGGGATCTCGTCTGCACTTCCTTGCCAGAGACCTAAAAAAGTCGGGGGCATATAAATACTGCTGGACTGCCTATGGCAAAGTTTATGTGAAGAAAGAAGATCAAGGACCAAAAATAACCATTAGAAGTGAAGAACAAATCCATCAACTTATGGTGAAAGCATGACTCGTTACAGTTCACTTTTCTTTACTAAACATTAGTAACACAACAAAGATGTCAATATTTTCACATCGTGTCGTGCAGTGTAATTATTATACTGTCCACATACTTATAAGGTATCTATTTAACTATTCTGTAAACATTATGGCTCACTCAAACCCCCTTACAATCAAATTCCACACTAACCATTCAACACAAACCCATACACACATATATACATCACTTATATCCACTCACTTACACACTTTTAGTCTTTACAAACCACACATAAACAGTAAACCTAAATGTAGTACCCAAAAAACATTCCAAATATATACCAAAACATCCCTTCAAATATGCAAACTACAAAATACTCACACATTAGAAGTAACGACACCAAAACAAAACAATCCTCTAAGATACAAATTAGCAAGCATACTAGCTGTAAAAACAAAACCAGCCTGTTTTACTTTAACTTACACCCCTACTGGACCTAGCAGATATACATTTGAACGCCTTGTAGTGACGTTAATTCCACCTAGAAACAATTCGAATGAGTGACACATTACACACAGCCAATGAGATAGACAAGATTGAAATCGCAAGCACAATTGAATGCGATCTCTCAACCCTTTCCGAATGTATCTACGTTAAGAGAAATGATTTGACTATTGTTTCTCAAAATATAAGGAGCATTTACTGCAATTTTGACGATTTCAGTGTTATGTTATCTACCTTCGATTTCGAAACTGATGTGATAATATTAACAGAATGTAGACTAAATGCTAATAAGCCTATACCACAACTCCCTAATTATCAGTCATTTTTTACAACACGCCAGGTAAATCAAAATGATGGGGTGGCTGTATACGTAAAAAACATACTACAACCAAAAGTTCAAGAAATACAGCTATCTCAGGCGACCTGTCTCCAGCTGGACATACTAAATAACATTGTCTTGGGTATTTATCGTTCTCCATCAAACACAAACCTTGACAGCTTTATGGACTCACTCAGTGTACACTTAGATTCATTACCTACACAAAAAAATATAATACTAGCGGGAGACATAAATATCAACATAAGACCCAAAGAGCCTGAAAATTCACATGAACAAAAAAACCGAGTTAATTATCTCAATATGTTGTCAGCCTATGGTATATTACCAGGACACACATTACCCACCAGAGAACAAAACTGCCTGGACCACTTCATGCTTAGGATTAATAAAAGGAAGACATCTGCATCTATTGCTATTTTAAAAACTACAATAACTGATCATTATACTACATTTTTATCACTGTCTAAAACAAAAAATAAAGAATTTGCTAATAAAACTACAACTACCATAAATTACGAAGAAGCGTTAAAATATTTACAGGAAAAAAATCTTGCGGAATTACTATTCTGCAATGATCCGAATTTGTTAACTGACCGACTCATACAAAAACTGATTGAGACTATTAACTACAACACTAAAATAATAAATATTCCAAATAATAAACGTATTATCAAACCGTGGATCACACCGGGTCTGCTACGCTGTATAAAAAATCGCAATAAACTACAAAAAAGCTCTCGGGTAGAACCTCACAATGAAATATTAAAAATCACATACCGTCGATATAGAAATCACTGTAACAACCTCATTAAAAAATTAAAAAGAAAATACGAGAGAGATCTACTTGCTAAATCAGTCTCAAACACAAAGTTGCTGTGGAAAAATATTAAATCAATCACTTACTCAAATAAATCTAAAAATCAAAGCACATCATTATTAAATATCATGTCATCTCCATCGGCATCAGTAAATCTTGTAAACGATTATTTTGTGAACATTGGAAAACAATTAGCTCAACAAATAAAGCCTAGGACTAATAAAAACCTTGATGATCGACAAAACATCTCATCTACACAAACTAATTCTTTTGTTCTTTTGGATACTGACCCCAAGGAAGTACATAGTATCTTGATGTGCTTAAAGTCGGAGAGTGCCCCAGGATGCCACAACATCCCAACTAGTTTCCTAAAGTACATTAACAAAGAAGTCGTTCCCATCATTGCTCATCTGGCCAACCTCTGTTTTAGAAACGGTATTTTTCCGACCTCACTGAAACAATCCATAATTACTCCGGTACACAGGGGGGGGGACAGTGACGATGTCAATAACTATAGACCTATCTCTGTCCTACCAGCCCTATCAAAGGTCATAGAAAAATTAATTAACACGAGACTTATAAACTATCTTAATAAATTTAAAATATTATCATCTACTCAGTTTGGATTTAGACAGGGAGTTTCCACTGAGGATGCAGTTGCTGCCCTTAGCTCACTAGTAACTGAACATTTAGATACTGGAAAAAAATGCGTCACGGTTTTCCTAGATCTTAAAAAAGCATTTGACACCGTCTCTGTTCCAACCCTTGTGTCCAAGCTAGAAAGAGTCGGAATAAGAGGAGTTCCTCTCAACCTCCTTAAAGATTACCTATCAGAGAGAAAACAGAGGGTTAAGATAGGATCATATCTCAGTGATTGCGCGGATGTATCGTTTGGCGTTCCACAAGGAAGTGTCTTAGGACCAACACTATTTTTAACTTATATTAATGATCTCTGTACCCTAAAAGTCGAAAACGCAAACATTTTTTCTTACGCCGACGATACTGCTGTTGTATTCTTTGGGGATAACTGGTCTGAAGCTAAGCTAAAAGCTGAGATGGGTATGACCATCATTGCTAACTGGCTTAACGATAACTTACTCACTTTGAACACTACAAAAACTAATTATATATGTTTCTCCATCTCAAACCGTTTACAACCAAATGAAGCCTTTACCATTAAAGTACATACATGTGAGAAAGACACAAATAACGTTTGTAAGTGTGCTATAATTAGTAAAGTATCGCAGACAAAATATTTAGGTATCATAATTGACCAAAAGTTATCTTGGTACTTCCATCTCGAACATGTTACTCGAAGAATAAGGAAATTATGCTGGATCTTCAAAACATTAAGACACGTTGTTCCAACAAACTCAAATAAAAAAGCAGGCCCCAACAGAAATCTCTTAAATGAAATTTACATTGCCCTTGCACAATCTGTCATATCTTACTGCATACCGATATGGGGCGGTGCAGCAAAATCAAAATTTATAGAGGTGGAACGAGGACAACGAGCCCTCATTAAAATAATGTATTTTAAAAGGATTAGACACCCCACCGAAAGTCTCTATCAGATTAGTGGTCTGCTTTCGGTTAGAAAACTATATATTACACTTGTGGTTCTAAGAAAACATAAAACCCTTTCTTATGACAGAAACTTACTTTCAAAGAGACGGAAAGATATTATTGCACAAATTCCACAAACTAAATCCAAATTTGCCGATATACAATATAATAAACGCTCAGCTCAGATATACAATAAGGTAAACAAAGAAATATATATATACACTAAACAACTACATGAATGTAAAAAAATTATAGTTGACTGGGTAAAACCTCTAACGTATGAAGGTACTGAAGCACTTTTACAACACATAAAATAAACCATCACGTACACACACACACGCACCCTCACACGCACTCAGCCACACGCACATCACTCTCACACACACCCTCACACACGCACTCACCCACACGCACCCCACTTACACACACACCCTCACACACGCACTCACCCACACGCACCCCACTCACACACACACCGACACTCCGTTAGTCACACATACACTATCTAAATAAGTTCTGTATCACTTTTAAGATAATTTTAATTTTAAGTTATGGAAGAGCGGAGTCTCCTAATACAGGCATTATTTGCTTAAAAGGAGGCTCCAATCACAAACTAATGTTGGAAATATTTTGGTACAGAAAATAAAACATTTTGTATTTTGTATTTTTTGTATTTGTATATTAATAAAGAAATTTACAAACAAAGGTTATCACTACCATCTCATACCGGCCGAGCATATTCCTCGCATTAAGATCACAATAACTAAACAATTAAACAAAAAAACTTCAGAACAATAAAGAAATAAAAACGAAACGGAATCCACGACGCGAATAACAAACATAATTGTGTTTTTTGTGATTCATTCAATACACTCTTTGTCCGCAATAAAAAAAACTGCTTCTCAAAAAAGTCACCTTTATAAATTTAGTTTCAGCATTTACCGACCAATGGGGGTGAAGAGGCGGGGCTTCGGGGACTCTCCATTGGCAGAGCCGAGCCTCTCATCTTACAACATTTTATATAACCGGATGATACAACATATACAGTTAACACTACAGAGTGAGAAGGACAGAGATATACGTTTGAATACAGTGTGTCGTTTCGCTCTCGTTCCGTCTCTGTCGCGCGTCGCGGCAGCAACTGTTCGGTTGAAAATGAATCAACAGTGTTCGAAACAACTCGGCGGAGTGCGTCGCCTTAACTGTAACGTTCGCGTTCCAAATTCGAATTGCAATTCTCTTTTTTAATTAAAAAGATTGGATTATTAAAAAAGTGTTATTGAAACAGAATGTTATTGAAGTGTTAGTTTATTGTCGGTTGTTGTTGTTATTGTTGGATTGTTATTTTGATGGAAATGTCTCTCCCGAACGGTGTCGATGTGTCCCAGTTGGTGCAGCACCCAGTGCTGGCTGCGCTGCCGCCGTTCTTCCTCAGAGCTTCGGAGAGATATCAGGTAGATATTAAATGAATATTTATGTAAAAGAAAATTGTGTGGTTTTCCTGAAAATATAGTGTCTTTGAAAGTTCTGTCCCTGTCTGTAAAAGCTCTTTTTGTTTTTATATTTTTCTATAACAGTTTCTTTGCTGAATTCCTACAAAATTGTATTTGTATTACTTATTAGGAAAAAAGTTCTATTGTACTTAAAGATTTGTTGAAATTGGAACCGAATTATTAAATAGAGAGACTCTACTTATTTAAATGTTTAGGGTAGTTAACACAATGTCTTTTGTTTCGAGAGGGAAAGAAGTTTCGGAGGATTACAAACTCAAAGTGAACTTTGTAAATAATTTAGAGAAGTCAAATATTATTTGGTTCTAGGTAGGTAGGTTCCTACTTAAATAAATTGAAAGTTCAATTCTATGCAATTAATGAGTAATTTGTAATCTTATTTGATGTAAAGGGAGAAGTTGAAGATTTAAGTTATTTTAACATTATTGACCATTCACAATTTAGTTATGTTAGAAATAGCTAAAAGCTCAGTTATTTATAACTTTAGGAAATACTTTTTAATAATATATATGTATAATGATATTAGGAAACTAGGCATTTAAATAAATCTCACATTTCAACCTAACTATTTGCATTAAATACTACTTGGGCAGTATCATGCACTTGTCAGTCTCCATTACATCAAATTAAGGCTTCGTCAAGGGCTGCAAAAATTAGCTCCAAATATTTTTTATACGCACCGTCTGAGCCCGAGCGTCGGCGGCAAAGGTGACCTAGTGACGGCACACCAGTCGATTGTCTACTGACAAATACACAGTATTTTTCTCTCTCTTCCGAAGAGATTAAAAGTATTTAAATTATTTAGACCCGCGTACACCACTCATCGCTAAATGCGTTTAGCACTAAACGTATTTAAAACATCATTCTGTCTTTGTCAATGGTTGACAGAAATGGAACGATATTTTTAATACGTTTAGCACTAAATATAATTTAATGATTTGTGGTGCAAGCAGGCGTTAAACTCTATACCTACTCTATTTGTGGTGCAAGCAGGCGTTAAACTCTATACCTACTCTATTTGTGGTGCAAGCAGGCGTTAAACTCTATACCTACTCTATTTGTGGTGCAAGCAGGCGTTAAACTCTATACCTACTCTATTTTTTTTCGGGAATTTATCCGGGTTTTAATATTTTTTTATTCCTGTGTCTACTTTGATCACATTAAAATCATTCTTTTTCGTCGACAGTTCCAGCCAGGCTATCGAGTGAGTGATTTGAACAGTTTTATTACAATTAGATACCTACTTTTGATGAATAAACCTGGCCTATGCAGTCTTCCCCTACATAAAAAATGGAAGTGGGGAATAATATACAACAATACTTTTTAGCCATTTTATTTGCCGTTTGCTGCACTTTTAACAATTTATAATAGGTACCTATAAAATTTTTCTTAACCCAATATTCACTGAATTATCGAAAGAAATCAAAATGGAAATCTGATCATTAAATAAAACACAATCTGTGGTTTGCCGTGAAATTTGATTAACGTTTCTAATTTATTTTTAAAGGGCATGTAATTCGCATTTTTTTATTGATAAAATAATATGGTCAGACAATAAATGAGACTAGACTGTTAAAAGCCAAGCATTAAGTCCGCCTTTGTACAGTACCTATTGTTTTACTTGTGCATAAAGTTTAAATAAGAGGGTCATTTATTTAACATTAGAAGTTCAATGAGTTTTTAGAGGATCAATTAAATATTTCACTTTTTAAAGAGCAATATTGAGAGCGTTTTATAAATACGGTTCTAGTTATCTTCAACCCCTATCTAAACATACCTTCCCGCGGGCGAGTGCAGTCTGTTCAAACACGACGGCACGTTCAAAGGCAGCACGGCAGTCAAGTGTGAACTTGAAGATATAAGCAAACAGTTATAGTTAGTGGCAAATCGAGTGATAATAGGAAACTTATGGTCGACAGGTCGCGAATTTGAACCTTTTTCGATGCGGTAAATGTGGCCATGAACCGTTTTCGTACCTACTGGCAACCATTGGTACAAACGAAAGAGAATACTTAGGTAGGTACTTGATTAAGGGCTGATTTTTTCCAACGCCAGATAATTTTATCGGAGGAGTCATTTTGAATATTTGACAGTTCATCCATACAAAAACTGTCTGACGTCGATTGAAAATCACCAAAAATATCACCAAAAATCGCTCTAATAAATACTTTGACTTTGAAAATTCAGTCCTAATACGGATAAAGCTTATATGCCAAATCTTTGTCACCTACCTAAGTAGCCTAGATATATCAACAGGACAGTAACTTAGCAGAGTAATATCAATATGTTAGTCGCCGGACGGTTACCAAGATCATGCAACATTACCAATATTCTAAGACACGCTCCAGACTCTTCAGTTTGACATTTCTGTGTTCTTCATTGTTCTCGTGGACTTTCCATAGGTCTCGGTCACTAATTTGGGCTTTTACTGATGTAGTTTCGATGAGCTCCTCTGTCTATTTAAGTAGGTCATACTTATAATAAACCTAGCTGTGGTTCGCGACTTCGTCTGTATATTCGTATTAAAAATGATACAGGTATTTTGTGTCATGTTTAAAAAACAAATATCACGGATTTAAAGTGGCCTTTTCTTCCCCAGACTATGGTTTAGGCGTGTAAGGTAGAGTCAGTTTCGCATTTATAATTTTAGTATGAATATTATAAATTACTTGTGTAGTAAATCACTGTAATACCTACAATCTATTTGAAGCACAATTGAATTAATTATTGAATTACTTCAATCAATTGTGCTTCAAATAGATTGTGCTAGTATTGACTAGCACAGATAATATAATACATACTAGCAATATTGTGCGAGGTATATAATTATGTATATACCTAGTTTAATTGAAGGTACATTTTGTCTTACAATTCCTGGGTCCTTAAAATCGTTTGTATTTTATGTATTGTTCCTCCCATCTCTTTCACATGGTCGGCAATTATTCATTAGTATCCTTTATGTTGCTATAGTTTTATTGGCTAGTTCAAGTCACTGGGTCATTTGCATTGAATTTTCTCCGGAACTCACGCATTTATCCCATGATAGTTTGTAAGGATCCCACGTAGCAAGTGGCGCTCTGTAGTTTCTATCGATTAGGCAGAAGCGCCACTTGCTGCGATCCTTACCCCTGAAAAAACAGTCGTGAATTTGTGACTGTAGGTATGTGTGTTTCTCTGCAAATGTTCAATCAATGTAAGATTAACTTATGTCCATCGTGACTATCTATTCTACATCATTGTGCAGTCACATTGTAGCCGGTTAGTGGCAAATTCAATATTTCTCAAAAAGTTGTAACTTTAGTATACCTTTAGGAATAATTAGCCTATAATGTTCCCACTGCTGGGACACAGGCCGCCTTTCTGTGAGAGGGAGTGGGCCGTAATCTACCTTGCGGTCCAAGTGCGGGTTGGTAGATGTCATATGTCTTCGAATTATTGCCGTTACCACTGGGCCACCACTGTCATACCTTTACGGCGGAGGCTAAAATAGCATTAATAGCATTAATAGTGACAAACGGATAACAGGATAGAGCTATGACACTGGGGGCTTCATTCCTCACCTAAGAACATTTTGGCACACAACCCTAATCATGATACCTTGACCCTCATCAAAATCTCACAAAAACACCAAATTATCAGTTTCAAATAACACTTCCTGTAATAAATACATATTAATAATAGTTCCTTTATGACGAATTGTAAGTAATTACGCAAATTACACGACTGTGTCAAATTCTCCCCTTTATTAACACTAACACTTTGTTACATTGTAATATAACACTTTTTGTTTGTAATCATTACATGTTATAATGTTAATGTTATTGTAAGCAACATTATATAGTGTAATGTGATATTTTGTAATGTTTATTAAATTATGAATGGTATAAAGGGATTATTGTTGTAAATGATACATCTGTGTGTGCTGTGTGTGGCCAAAATATGGGGTTTTGAAATATTGGTAAATGTAGGTTAGCTGTCTAATTTGGTTTTGATTGAATTTTGCTCTTCAGCTGCCTTGGCGTCGTTGATACTATAGCGATTCTTTTCATGATTCGTCTTTTGTTTTCACATCTATGTTGGGGCAGACTTCCAGTCCAGTTAGATGCGGTTGATTATCATCCGCAATTGTAAGTATGGGGCGATGACCATTTCTTTGCTACAAATCTCGTTTTAGACCGTACCTTAGAATGTTTATGAGAATTTTCTTTAAACACATTGCCTCTAGCAGTCTGCAGATTTCATTTAAAAGTTGCATTGGTGTGCCAAGCTAGGCACAACCGCCGGTGGTATAAGAAGTTGGCAAATATGCACCTAAAATGAAAAAGAAAGTAAAGTAAGATGCCTTAGATAACACAGCGCTTTAGGTACCAAACAGTAGGAAGAAAAATAGTGAATGTCTCTGAGAGTTACTACGAGAGCTTAGAAAACACAATAAATGAAGCAGTAATTAAAAATAGAATACCGAAAGTTAAAATTCAAAATACGTTAAAATTAGACTGGATTAATAAAGACATAATTTTTTTTTTAAACCTTGCCTTACACTAGCAATTACTCCTGTATCGTGGGTGCGTTTACAAACATTTAAGCTCACATACACAAACAGCCAGACTCGGAACAACTACCTGTAGGCAATACAAATATTTGTTCGAATTCAAATATGGAATCGAACCCGTGACACGCAGCGCAGCAGTTGATCGCTCAGTCACTGCGCCAACCGTGTCGTCAAATTGGAATGCTAACAAAAAGGAATCAGCTGTGGTCTGCTTATAAGGACTCCCAATGACGGTTTAATAAGAAACAATTTCATAAGCCTACGAAACAGCGTGCTGGAACAAATTCAAAATACTAAAAGTGGATACTACTATACATTTTTCAAAAACTGTTAAAGAAAGCCTTTAAAGATGTGGAAGCTAATCGGGAACTTAGCTGGAAGCAAGTCTAAATCATGCTCTGGTCCTTCAAAGCTAGATACGCCAACCAGTCAAATCACAGACAGTAATGAAATATGTAATTATTTTAACACCTTTTTTGCTACTATAGGGTCTATTTTAGCTACTAAAATTGCAAGGCCTAAGAAACAAATACATACTCAGCAAGCAACAGTATCTAGTACAAGTAAACTGCTAAACTTAACCCCAAGTACTGAAGCAGAAGTCAGCAAAATCATAGACAATCTCAATTCAAACACTAGTGCGGGCTTATATGGAATTAGTTGCACCATCATAAAAAGTATAAAAAATCTAATATTAACTAAACTCACGATGACTATCAACTATTGTTTACAAAACGGCATCATCCCGGATTCTTTGAAAATAGTGAAAGTTAGTCCTATCTTTAACTCAGGTAAAAAGACTGACCCAGGTTATTATCGCCCTATCTCTGTCCTCCCAATAATATCTAAAATATTCGAAAAAATATTATATAAACGTCTAGATGATTACCTCAAAACTATAAACTTCCTCTCTAAGAAACAATATGGTTTCTGCGCAAAATACAACACTCTAACTGCAACAATTGACCTTGTGACCAATTAAAAAAACAATATCGATGAAAAATGCGCAGCACTCGGTATATATATTGACCTGAAAAAGGCATTTGATACAATGAGCCATAGTAGTCTCCTTCTCCAAAAACTGCATGAAATCGGCATCAGGGATACTGCCCACGACATGTTCCGGTCTAATAGACAACAAATTGTTCGGATTGGTGATATGCAAAGTAGCTGCGAAACTTTAACCTATGGCGTACCGCTGGGATCCATTCTTGGCCCCCTCCTGTTCATATTATACGTAAATGACATACATAACCTAAACATGGCAGGCGACATAATACTTTATGCTGATGACGCAAGCCTATTTTTATTTGGAAACAATATCGAAGATGTCATCGAACAAGCACAACAAGATCTGAGGGGCAATTCCCGTAATTTTAAGACCGTTCACAGTATCATCTCAGTCTCAATCTGTCAAAAATACTTCTAATTTACCTACATTTTGACAAGTTTTTGACATTTGTTTGTCGCTTAGATGAGACTGCGGCTAGATTTTGAACGTTTTAAATTACGAGAATTTGCCTTCTGGACACTCTAGATGGTTCCAAGACAATTTGCTTACTGTGAATGCTTCTAAAACAAACTATATTATTTTTAGTGCTAGGAACAAAATATCGCAAACAACTCAAATCTATACGTAAATAACGAACCTATAACTCAATTTTCTTCGGAGGAGTATCTTGGTCTATCTCACCTAGACAAACATCTGACTTGGCAGACACATCTAGATGAGTTAAGATCTAAACTATCTTCTGTCATGACCGCGCTTCGAGGGATCTTCCGCTGCTTACCGACATCCGTTAGGTATATCATTTAGAACTCTAAAGTAAAACCTCACCTAAGATACCTAATAGAGGTGTGGGACGCTGCAGCTAAAACAAATTTAAAACAAATCAAAACATGCCAAAATAAAATAAAAAACTCTTATTCCATTACCACTACCTAACTCCGACTGAAAAATTTTATAATGAAACTAAACTGATGACGCTATCACAGATATATAAATATAACACATGCATACTAGTACTTAAGCTATTAAATAAAAATATACACTCAAAAATAACATTTACAAAAAAGGACAAACACAATAACGTAGCACCAGACGAAACAACATTTGCTTAAGACCACCACGAACTAATTACGAAAGAAAAATATGCTATACGAAGGAGCAGAGTTGTATAATACATTACCTAATGACATTAAAGAGATACAATCCTTTACTTTATACAAAAGAACCATAAAGCACCACATCTTAAAGGCTACGTTTTAAATTTAACCCACCACACAATTTAATTTACATCCTCATCAATTATTATTATTTACTAAATTGCTAAGTATTAAGAAACCTAGAATACCTACCCTGTATTTCCGAAACATTACAGTACATATAAATAGTTTAATGTGTAATTGCTATTGACTTGCCTTCAAGAATCGATATGTAATAGTAAACCAACTTTTTCCTTTTACCTGCAACATTGTAAAAAATGTGTGTCTAATAACTACCTTATGTAATTCTTATATTTAGTTTTAAGATTACCTTGTATTTCTCATATTAAGTGAATTGTATTCTTTTTAAAAAAGCTAGGCAGAACCGCCGGTGGTATAAAGCTAGGCAGAACCGCCGGAACATTCAGATAAGAAGTAGGTTGAAAGTCATATATTCATATTGATTCGTTCGTTGCATTAAATGTTTAAGCCCTTTACCGCTCGTTACCATTATTTATCCTGAACCGCAATGATAAAGTTATAAAATCTATAAAGTTATTTTTTTTGTTTTTTTTGTTTAAGTCCCCTGGGAGTCCTGGGACAACACGTAGGTTGCCTACATGTTATCTATATCCACAGTTTTGCTAACTACATACCTATTTGTGAGAACTGTTCACAGCCTTCATCTTTACATCTATACAAATAAATAAAATTGCAGTGCCTTTCTGTAATGGCAAAATAACAGCTGTGTACTTATAACAAAAACCTATTTTGATATTTATTTCTGTCTGTCTGTCTGTTTGTTCTAGCTAATGTCCGAAACGGCTCGGCCGATTTTGATGAAGCTTAGTGTGGGGATACTTTGAACCCTAGGGATTAGGTGATACAATGCCTATATATATTTGCAAAATTTTCCCACCTTCATCTACCGCTGGCTTTTTAGGAATTCTACAAATCCGCAGTCAATCAACTAATTGTAACACCCCCATGTCTTCCCCACCCAGATAATCGAAGAGCTCCTCACACACTACACCTACAACACTACCCCCGACCACAACCCTAAAAAGAAGTTGCTACATAATAACCAGTCTGCTTTGCCCCACCAGCGGACGCCGAAGTGCGCGCGCTGCCGCAACCACGGCGTCGTGTCGGCGCTGAAGGGGCACAAGCGCTACTGTCGGTGGCGCGACTGTGTGTGCGCCAAGTGCACGCTCATCGCCGAGCGCCAGAGGGTTATGGCTGCACAGGTGAGTGTTGGGCGCACAGATGTGATACGTGCACAGATAGGGTTTGTTAGTCGTCGTCACTAGTTGGAAATGTAAAGAGAGGCAAAAACTGCATGTGTCCCACATAAACGTCAATCAGTCGAAAACTTCAATCATTAAGCCCTGGATTCTGTATGACTACAAGTTATACTCGTACCACTCAATCCAAATTGATTAATTATAGATTTCGGAGATATTACCAGTCGACCGCGACTTACTAGTTGTAGGTCGTAGGTTCGAACCCAGACGGGCGCTTTACTTTGTGTAAATTATTTCATCACCACTGCTCTCAAAACGTTGAAGAAAAACATCGTGAGGAAACGGACATTCCGAAAATTTGAAGACGTGACTTCTACCAACCCGCACTGGGCCCGCGTGATAGATTACAGCCCACTCCCTCTCGGAGAGAGGAGGCCTGTGTCTCAGCAGGAGAACATTACAGGCTGACTATGTGGAGTATTACATACTGATATTTACTCTAGAGATATCTCGTTACTTTCATTTTAAGAATATTTGTTTGCTTTCCTCGGCTAGATGTCATTACACAGTCAGAATTAATAGACGCATTAGTATTTAGGCGCTACGGCTACACAAAAATCTGCACAGAGGGACACATGCTTGCCCAAACTTCAATACTCGTTTAGCTAGAATGCACAACCACCCTCCACGCTTATATTTAACCGCTATGAAACTTGAATGATATAGTGCTATGTGTAACACATAGTTCCTACAGCCGGGTCCGTCTGCGCAGGTGGCGCTGAGGCGGCAGCAGGCGCAGGAGGAGAACGAGGCGCGGGAGCTGAACCTGCTGTACGCCAGTCAGACGACCTCTGCGCCGCACCACTACAGTGACCTGCCGGATGAGTCGCCAGGTATGGATGTGTTTTGATAAAGAACAGTAACAGACGTTTTGGATGATTTATTTCAGACTTGTCTACTGTTGGAATAATGCGATTTTGTAGGGTTACTTTTGTTTTGAACGAACAATGTTATGTTCTTAGCAAAATGTTGAGAATGTTCTATGTTACGGGTTTAGTTTCCGCACTTAGTCCTTCAGGTGGACCATTGTGCGTGGGCCATGGCGGCCGTCGGTGGTTATTCCAAGAGAAAGTTTGTTCTAGATATTTCTTATGAAATGAAGTGTGTCAATCCGAAAGTCTGACAATCAGACTTACCAGGGAGCATCGTGTTGCCCGGTAACTTGGTTGTTGAGGTCAGATAGGCAGTCCACTCCTCATGTAGAATACTGCCGGTCGATTCCGTAAAAAAACTCACCGTAAAACATAGGTGAAGTGAGCTGTCGTGTCGCCCTACTCGTATGTTAGGGATTGACACTATTGTCAGCTCACTTCACCTACGTTTTCACGGCGAGATTTTTACAGAATTACTGCTGGTATTTTACATTGAGCTGCAGCTGGTTAGACTGGAAGCCGACTCCTACGTAGTTGGGGAAAGGTCAATGGCCTGTACTTTGTGCGTTGCGTTGTTTGTGCGTTGTTTTGAGTTGAGAGTTTGTTTCGTCAGGCGGATAGTTCCTACTTCCACCATGCTCTCAGCACCCGTGAACCATCATGATTGTCGTGCTTAGGTTAATTTATTAAAGTTGGCCATCCTTTAGAGGTGCACATCATGTCTAAGGCCGCGGTTACCATTGCCCATTAGGCGTGCCGTCAGCCTTTTAGCCAAACTATAACCACATCAAATTTCACCAATACTTACTATTTATAACTTTTTGTATTCTAAGCTACGTCTCACAATCACAATTTCCTCTGACTAGACAGTTGTAGTTCGCCTCAGGCTATCCTATTTCACTGGCAGAGAGTGTCGCCAAGAATCTAATCTTGCTTGTCCCGAGGCAAGCGCTTCCTTACCCGCGTCTTTGAGTGTCACTTACACTACCCAGTTGACCTACTGTACTGGCAAACGATGTGATGTGAAGGAAACATGTGACTGCTGTGTTTTAGACAGACTTCAAGAGTATTATTCGGTAAATGAGTATTTAAGATGACGATAGATTACGCATTTTTTAATCTTTAAAGCAACAGTTGAAGATTTGGATTAATCTAATGATATTTTTACACAAACACTTTTATACGTCATTCATATATTTGAAAAACTAGATGAGGTCGGCGTTTCTTATCTGACTAGTCTGAGAAGAAAGGCCGAAACAAACTCAGTCTCTTTTTATGTCCTGACATAAACTTGGTCAGATCATGTGAAGACCACATGGTCTTCTGAATCTACATAGATTGGAGTCTGAAATGGTCTTTTGAGAACCACACAGATTGAGTGGACCAGTCAGTGCACGGATTTGTCAGATAATTACGCAGCTCTGTTAAAATCACAGTGAACTTTATTTTAATATCCTTACCGATGGCTTTTCAATGTCGGTAGGTCCTGCGAGGTCAGGCTAAGTCAGGTTCGAAGCTCAAATCGAAAAAATTATTGTTGCACCCTAAGAACAAACTTAATTAATCTATGTAGGGTTAGCTTAGTTAGCTTTCTATAAGCCAACCGGTAAATCGATTAAAATCTCGCTCTGCATAAAAATAAAATCACAACAACCCAGCAACTAAAACTCCCCTTAAACGGGAAAAAAATACAGTTTAAGAAAATAAAAAGCGCAGTGGTACCAATTAAGGTACAACGGTGAGTGTTGCCACTCTTGCCGACGCGGAGCTGGGGGGTTAAAAAAAACCATTAAAAAAGTTGCGACGCATTGTAGCAGCGGCGGGTTGGAACACTGCTTCGGAACAGAGCAGTTCTATTTTTGTTGGCTGTTTTTCTTTTGCCATTCCGAAATCCGAACAATAAATATTTCGAAATTTTGCCTGGTCTTTCTGCTTTTTACACAGATTTGTACACTACCTACCCTAGATATCGTAGACACCAGTGGGGTACTTGCGTGACACATTCACATTTCAACAATATGTGTTCATTCTACTATTTTCGTTGTCGGGCGTTGTTGGGTCAGAAACCTTCGGATTGTTATGAACATTGTGCTACGCAATTGCGGCGCCTTAGTCTGTCTAATAAGTAACTAGAAGGCCTATTTATTAATTTATTATTAGGCCTTTCAACAATGAGTACACGGCGACTGCCTATATTGTGTATATGATCTTTTCAGAACCTTTCATTCAAATTAATAGATTAATTGTCTAATGCTATTTTCGCCAACTAATCACAGAAGTCAATATGACGAAATTTTGCCAGCAGCTCTACCAATCAGACACATCATCACTGTTATTCAGGTTTTCCAACACCGTGTAGCATTTCTGTGACCATACTTGCTATCTCACCCCCAATTTCCTTCAGCCTTTCATTCGAATCGTTATTTCCAGCCAGCCCTTAGCGTCCCTATTCCTGGTTGAAGTACAAAGGCGCACACGAGTCCGTCACGTCTCGCCGTCACTCGATACAGTCGCGCACAAAACGTAATTACTCGTAGACGCGTTCGCTTGCACTTTTGTCACTCAATATGAGGCGGTAACATGTATGGTGCAAGTGAAAAGATGAAGCGTTTTAAAAATAAAACATTCGAAACATGTTCGGATAGGTATTTAAAAATGTTTGTTGGAGTTATGAGAACATCTTTTCTTCAAGTTCTCGTAACCTGTTATTATACAGCATTGCTTTGTTTCAGATTTAAGGGATTTCAGATTTCAGATTTAAAATAATGCATGGCATCATCAGCCTTTGTATCTTTATTGTACATAAAGTTTAATAAATAAATAAGACATTTCGTCTTTGTCTTTGAAATGAAAAAGCATCAAAAATTTATGCTTCTGGTATATAGATGTTACATAAATCTTAGCTGTCGTAACATTAAATGAGCCGTTGGCTTGATTGCCATCCAGTAACACCATCAATAGTCACTGAGTTATTAAGTTACATAAAAAAACAATCGCCAATCCATTATTTCAACTTCATACCTATAACCCCGTCTGCCAAAACCCTCTAATTCAACATAACATAATTAAATTCGGGTCTTTCAGCACACACGGCACACTCCTACGAAAGTGCCAAGAGTTTCAGTCTGGTTCCTGAATGGACGAGTTTAAGTTAAAAAGTACTTTTTATTTACACAAACGTGTTAATTGCTGCATGCCGTTCACAGCATTCTTTATACAAATGTTTATAATTCGCATTGCTTGTGACGCGCTGCTACATCAAAGTGCGCCCCTACTAGGAGAAGGGAATTAAGGGAAATTTGATTATTTAAAGGTTGGTGTTTTGATGTATAGGTGAATGTAAGTATGGTGGTTTGTTAGTGATGTGATACTTGTTTTTTTGAGTAAAATTAAATTGGTTTTGCATATGTGCTCGCAAGTGTCATATAAAATGACATTTCACAAAAACGGCAATGCACCTTAGCTTTTACAGATGAGACAAAAAGAGACAAATCATCAAACGTTTACATACGTTTGATGATTTGTTCTTAAAGTATTCTTAATAGGGTAGTTGCCTGGGTAAAAAAATAATAATTATATTTAGTCCGCCAGTTAGATTATCGAAAAATAATGGACACGTATTTTTTCTTTTGTCAATCAAACAAAAAATGACAAAGATAAAGCGCGTAAAAATTTGGGAGTGGGGGGTCATGACGTCACTTGCTTGCAAAAGTGTCGCAAGCAATTGACGTCACGCTGAACTAAAGTTCCGCGTGACGTGCGATAACTTCATAATTTTTTATATAATTGACTAAAGAAAAAATACGGGTTCAATATTTTTTGACAATCTAAGTGACGGACTAATTATTCCTTTTAGGAAAATAGCCTATTAACTGATTTTGATATATTCGATAGTAGGTAGTATTGGTTCGATGTTTTGTTATTGCCAACTCAGTCAAAAAATAATTTCGCTCATATATCTAAATAACTTAGGTGAATCAAAAGCTATTGAAAGTTTATCTGAAAACGTCACCCTTTTACAAATTTATTCGTTTCTGTGGGGAGTTCAAAACTATCTTTCATAGATTCCTAACTCCATTTTCAACTGATAATCGTATGAAAACACAAATTCGCAAATAAACACGGAACAGTATCCAATGCCAATAAATTGTATGGTGACTTCAAAGCGAGTCGGATTACCCCTAGTACCAGCAGTTGGTTATTAAATCCGTCGCCGGGTACTCTGAGCGTGTGTTAGGTATGTGTTTTTTCTTACACTTTCTAAATTAAAGGCACTGAATTACGACTTAATGTGAAACTAGCTGTACCAGTGTACACAGCCCTTGTTAGCAAGGTGGAAAGGTTTACTTTTGTTACACGTTTTCTTTACTGCAATGATGGATTCAGTTTTGTTTAGAATAAGGAAGATGTAAGTGATATGTTATGTTTTCATTGGGAATAAAGTTTCTTTAAACCTAAACTCTTTCGTAATGAGTGTCGTTAGTCATTTGTTTCGGTGATGTTCCCAGATTATGCCGTCGAATTATATTAATATACTTATTATCATTTGCAACTCCAGATTAGGCAGTCATTAAGACCATTAATCCGCATTCGGGGGCAGGGACTGCTGAAGAGAGTTTTTAACAAAAAAAAAAACTCAATAAATCTTTGCCCGACTGGTAATTGAACCAATCATGGACGTCACGTTGTGGCTTGCTGTCGTTCATCTAATTAGTAGAAAGTGTTGCTTCTGATGAAGTTGCCATAGAACCCATATAATAGTAACAAATCTTGTTCAAACCCACGGAGACGTTGAAACAAAAGAAAAAGATAGTAATTTCCCCCCATTATTATTGAAAGGGCAACTTAGTTGACTCCAAATAGAAAACAAAAGAGATATTTAGTAAGTCTTAGTGGCCAGAGTTCACATACAATATAAGAGAGTAATGTTTATTACTGTGATATAAGTATTATGAGCGGCCCAGGGGCCCGGGGCCCGGGGATGGGGTCTGCATGACACTTCGCGCCCCGCATACCGACATGATTGCGATAAAACTACGGTGCAAAAGACAGGCGATAGCGGGAATACTGTCACTTTGTCCCAGAGACAAAACTGAAATGTCTTATTCTTACGAGACCGTAATAAGAAAGGCATCAATTCTCTTTCTAGTACTCATTCAAATTCTGGCAGTGAGAATCTGAATTTGCCTGGTACCGAAGTGAATAATTTTTCTTCACATGCGTCGAAATATTTGTCAATCTAGGACCATTTATTTATTTAACCATGTCATGATTGCAACTTTTATTGTTTTGATACTATTTATTATTTTATTTTAAAGAAAGCTTACAAACTTCAATATGATGCATAGGTCGGGTTGGTTATTATATTTAACACTTGGCTTTGGCCCGTGTTATTCTATAAAACCGGCACATCAGTGCCGAGATACAAAAATGTATACCAACAAATAATAATCACTTTATTTCAGGCAACTAAGGACCATAGATAAAATACACGCTTCAGTATATACTTGAGCAGTTCGAACATATGAAGCAATGGGTTAGCAATATCCTTCATGTATGTACCTACCATATTTGATGCAATAAATGAATTGAATTGAATTCAAAATGATTCAGATTGAGATTGATATTTCTATTACGCAATTAGGGCGCGGATATTAAACTCATCGTAGATCTTCAAGGTCTTAATATTTATATCCTTGTAAAATGTATAGTTTGTAGAGAACAAAACTGAAAATGGTTATTTGAGTTTTTTCATATACTCTCAACACTCTTCAGTTTTGCTTTCTCTAAATTTATTTGTACGCTAGCCCGCTACCGCTCATGCCTTATTCGCTTGAAAAAGCAATACATTGCTACGATATTGCGGTCCGCGTCGGAATGCGCGCCATATAGCTCCGACACAGTGTATTATTACTTCATATTTTATATTTATCGTGCTGCTTATACTATGTGGCAGAGATAGTTGAGCGGTCATCGCCCAGAAGTAGGAGGGTACTCTTCGTTTTGGTACAGAATAACGAATAAGTTTTGGTTAGTTAGCGCAATAATAATAATAATAATAAAGATTTTTATTTCGGACCAAAGAATGAATACTTCTTTTGTAATAGATACATTTTTAGACTGACAAAATTTGTTGGTTATTGTTTTATTTCAATGAGGATATTATAGTATAATATCTATTCAGTTTCTTTAAAACCGAAAACAATGAACTAAGTAAGAAACTTAGTTCATTGTTTCGCTCTTCACACATCTCACACACCTTTTCGCTCTGTTTGTTATTTGACAAACATTGTTTATCGAAGTCGCGGGCAGAGCGCGCGTGGATGTTGGAAAACAAGTATGTGTTTCTTTTTATTTCTTAAAAGAAAATAGCCTAAGTTACTGCTTATAACATCTGCTATCTGTCAGTTAAAGTCACAATTGGTCAATCCGGTTCGGAGATTAGCCGGAACAAACAGACAGACAAAACAATTTAAAAAATATATAGGTATAATGTATTATGCTTTTATATGCATTTAGTCAAAAATTGTTATTTTGACATTACAAACAGACACTTCAATTTTATTTACTTGTATGTACATACATTCAAAATTGAAAGCAATTTTGTTGTCAGTGGCAGTAGGAATTCTGATACCTGATGTATAAAATAACCTTAACGACAGTCATTGTTATAGGTGTGCAAATTAATTGAGACAATTAAGTCATACGCCTTCGATCAATGATACTCACTAGTTCAACAAAGAAAGAACTTTCTCTAAGAAAGCCAGTCTACTTGCCCGCCCCGCTACCTCTTGTGCCTTGGCCCGCACTACAATACATTGGTGCTATATTGCGTCGCTGGAATGCGCGCGTTTTATTGCCGATACACTGTGTATTGTGTACTCTTTGTGTATTCTTATTGTGTATTATGTACTTTTATTGTGGAATATGTGGGAGTGGGGCGAATATTATGTAGATGTCTGACAAAGAAAATATTGGTCATACAACTCGGTCTGTATTTGTCTCAGTGCAGGGCGAAGCCTTTCTCATACAACGTACCTATTAGGTATATTGACCACCATGCTTGTTCCCCCTGCTTTTTGGTGATTTCCACGATAAAGTGAAGGTTACTTTATGATGTCTTATTTAATCGTAATTCAGTGACCTTAAATAATTTATGATCACATTGCTACAAGCAAGGTCTTGAGCGACCTCGCAGGTCTCTACAGAATGTTATTCTGTAAAGTTCATTTCACATTTCCAACGTACCCACCCACTCTCAAAGTCAAAGCATTTATTTCAATCAAAATTTATAGGCACTTTTGATCGTCAAAGAGTCGGTCAATTTGTCAGAAAGTTGAAGCTTGTTACCCATTCCAAAACGGAGATCTCTATGGAGAAGAATGGGCAAGAAACTCAAAGGACACTCTTTTAAATCAGATATTATAAAACCCTGGGTACATTTTTGGTGTTGTTTCAATATCTAAGAAAAATGTCAAAAAATTAAGAATCAATTCAAAATATAAGATTTAAGATAAGCTGGCAGTTAAGAAATTGCTATTGCAGTCTCTACCGACGGCGCGGCGCCCGCTCACGAACATGCCGCGAGGATCCGCACCATCCAGCTCAACCATTTTGTAGGGAACCGAATGATCCAACACACGCGCCACCATCAGTGCGATAGTTAAAACCCACTTCCAGCGTGGCCAGTTCATCGCCGGGGATTTGACTTTAAAACCAGTACCCCAATTGCGTAACACTCTATCAATCTCAATCTGAATAATTTTGAAGGACATTGCTAATCCATTGCTTCATATGTTCGAAAAATATGTCTGTTCAACAACGTAAATAACACAATGAATGTTCTTGAACTGTCAAAATGAAAGCCATTGCTACTGATAGTGTGTTGCACTGCCCCGCAGCTTTTCGAATGTAGGTTAATGTTTAGTACTTCGATGGCGATAAGGTACTCACAGAGCAATGGAGCAATGTCTAGTTATCCAAGTGTTTGACTTACATCATTTGTAATTTTCACTCCAATCATGAATCACAGCCCATTGTCTAATTAGTAAAATATAAAGTTTGTAAATCAATTGACCTTCTCGCTAATGGTTTAATTGTTCGTAATGTTTGATTATGTTCTTAATTCAATGATTTGGCCAACATTACTTCATCATGCAATCTTAACAAATATTGAACCAGATTTGTATTTTTAATTTTCATAATACTTAGAAGCATTTTCGAGTATTCTTTATGTATGCTCGAGTAGTAATAATATTAAGTTAATAATGATTGATTAATGTTTGTGTTGCTAGAAGGAAAATTAGTTGTTTGAGTGTTTGACTCGACTTCGATACTCGGCCATTTACTGTCGAAGCTAGACATACTAATTGAATAAAACTATTGAGTATATTTTCTCCATCGTTTCTAATGGGACAATGTCGCAGAGAGCGTTGTATGTTGCATGTCTTGCGGAGGAATGAGTAAAATGTCCTGAGGAAAGTTTTGAGTATGAATGTCGATGGCTATAAGAGTAGGAGAAGACCACAGAAACGATGGATGGACTGTGTGAATGATGATACGGTTAGAAAGGGGGTGACTACCGAGATGATGACTAATAGAGAAGTGTGGGAGAAAAAGACATGATGAGCCGACATCAGATAAATTGCGATAAGGGCAGGAGGATGCTGATGATGTAATGTAACAAATGTCTCTATGATCGCAGATGGTGCGCAATCAAAACTCTTCTCAAATAAAAAATTAAGTAAACTCAGTTATTCAAATAAATAGGTATTATGAATATGTCCAAGGTAAAGAAATCTCAATAACTGAAAGCGTTCACTGTTATGAGTTGAACGTAATCGAAATCGTATTGAACGCAAACAAAAAAATGCTCCCACAATGGTGCTCTTGCACTCGATTAGACTAATCGTATCATTCGAATCAGTGTTACTGAGTTATCGAATCGTATTTAATCGAGATTACTAAGTTTTTATTTTCGTGTTTTAAAAAGATGGAAATGATAATGAAATCCTCGAGCCCAAAAAACCATAGCCCTCTATTTTTTCTGTTTTCGATTTAGAAACTATTTTCAAAAACATTGGTTTAAAAAAAAGTAGCTGACAATTTATTATTGAACCATATCATATTGTCTGACAACCTAAATAAATAAATTTATTCATCTATAAATAAATAGTACATTTAGTGGCTATGCTGGGGTCTACGCTGGGGTCTACGCCGGGGTCTACGCCGCTACGTAGTTGTGCTACGGTGCTACGAACACATTTAGACTTTATTTCATTGTTACATCTTGGATTTCATATCGGGTAGGTTTTTTAAACCAAGGTTTTAAATCGTGTCAACAGTTTTAAACAAAGTCGCTTAATATTTTAAAATCGTTTGAAATAAAGTTAATACATTTATTTAGCACAGACTAACACAATACACAACCAACACACCACAACACACAACACCACCATAACACAACACATAACTTCTCTTGTTTATGTATTTCAAAAGTATTGTAAAATGTCAGGACGTAACGATAGTCGCATTATTCGAAAGAAGAATCTTTACAACAAAACAAATCAGATAACCTGAGTTTGTCATCGATTCAAACGAGCAATCACCATGTCAGAATAGGTTTGAATAGTTGCTAACAGTATTTTTTATTTTTAAACTCGACTGAAGTTGGTAGATATTTACGTAGTTACTGAAATGCAACCTTGTGAGAGACCGTCAGACTTCCTAAATTTAGTATTGTTTGTCGTTCTCACATCCATACTAATACTATAAATTCGAAAGTAACTCTGTCTGTCTGTCTGTATGTTAGTTACCTTTTCACGCTTAAACCTCTGAACGGATTTCGATTTTTTTCCTTTGTCATGGAGATAGATCGCATCCTGGGAAAAGACACAGGCTACTTTTGGTCCCGGTAGCATGTTCCCGATTCCCAACACCCACGCGGGCGAAGCCGCGGGCAGAAGCTAATATAAATGCAACATCAATGATAATCATATGAACATAAATTATGAACTAATATTTTTGTAACAATATAATTTAAAAGAGTGTCCATGGAGTTTCTTGCCCGTTCTTCTCCATAACTACTACGCTTTGGAATGGGCAGTACCTTCTAACCAAAATTGTCACCACAGTTTTTCATAATTCCAAAATCCGACCAGTTAGTAACAGAATCCACAAATTGTCCAAATGTTTGTTCGGATATTGGATTACATGACAAATGTTGGCGATGTCGTCATTACCACAATAGTGATGTAACTTGATAGGCGGAGGGACACATGGACCACTGATTGATTTTAAGGGTAATGTTCTTTAGGCAGGACAATATTACGGAACATAATTAGGGTGCTTAAGATAATGGTTGAGGTTGAAAGTAGTTTTACGGCTAATCTTTTCGAGCCAATTTTTCCAAGGTTTACTAGTGAGTTTGTTTTTTATAAATTGTTGTAAAACACAATTGTTGTTCTGAAACTGCAGTGTCTGACTAATTACGTTTGTTTTTAGGGTTCCGTAGGTAACCAAAGGGTAAAAACGGGACCCTATTACTAAGACTTCGCTGTCTGTCCGTCCGTCTGTCTGTCACCAGGCTGTATCTCAAGAACTGCGATAGCTAGACAGTTGAATTTTCACAAATGATGTATTTCTGTTGCCGCTATAACAACAAATACTAAAAACAAAATAAAATAAATATTAGAGGTTAAAGTATGAAATTGCCGATTTGTACTGAAAATTTGAAATTAGTTTATTTTTTTATTTTAACATATTTATTTAATCAAATTAATTACCATTATTATCTATACATTGCTGTCATGTAATAGGAAGGTCATTTATGCCTTTGCGATAGAACTTTCGTGATCTAGATTCGACAAACTGTGTGAAAGCATTTTGTACTGCCTCCTGAGAAGAAAACTTTTTATCACGTAGAAAATTGTCCAAATCACGAAAAAAATGGTATTCCGTTGGAGCAAAGTCTAGCAAATACGGAGGGTGACGAATGGTTTCTAATTGCAGTTCCTGTAGAGTTAAAACGGTTTCTCGTGCTGTATGAGGTCTCGGGTTATCATGGAGCAATAATGGTGAAAATCGATTCATGAGTCGGGGCTGTTTCACTGCTAGTTTTGCTATCATTGTTCGGAGTTCGGCACAGTAGACATCTGCCGTTATTGCTTGACCAGATTGGAGAAAGCTATAGTGAATAACACCATGCTGAGACCACCAAACAGTTACCATTACCTTTTTATTGGTAAGCTTTGCTTTAGGACACTGTTGCGGCGTTTGACCTGGGGCCAGCCATTGCATTTTTCGCTTACGGTTATCGTATAGAATCCACTTTTCATCACATGTCACAATTCGATCCAATATTCCTTCATTTCTGTATCGATTCAACAAGGCAACACAAGTTTCAACACGCGTTTCTTTCTGCAGATCAGTCAAATCATGAGGCACCCATTTCTCATATTTTTTTATTTTATTGATTTGACGCAAATG
Organism: Apamea epomidion; assembly: GCA_947507525.1. NCBI lineage: Eukaryota > Metazoa > Arthropoda > Insecta > Lepidoptera > Noctuidae > Apamea > Apamea epomidion. The sequence continues at coordinate 17,300,759 of OX382245.1, read as the reverse complement.
AGTCAATATTGTTGGTAAGGTAACGTTAAACCATGCCGCTAATTCCTGGGTAGTTTGGCTCAGATCGGCTTCCACCATCGACTCGCACTTGGCCGGTTTTTTAATAGGATAAGAAGATGACAGTAATTTTGGAGTTCTTTAAAAAAGATGCTACATACCTATTTTATAAATTGGAAAACGTAGCTATTATAAAGTTAACTTCGGGCTTTAAAAAAAACAATAACAAATGCAATATTATAATTTACAGTCAGGAAACTTAACTTTTAAAAAAATTTACTCCCTAAGGCCATACCGTGATGTCTGAATGACAGTTGTGATTGAAATATACCCACGGACATTTAAATCGGTAGTCAATTTTCTTATCTTATAGTTTCCTTCACTTTACATGTAACTCTTGGTTTTCTACACACTTCAATGACATGGGTGGGTTAGATAGACATCCTTCATACAAGACGTTCCGTCGCGCCTATTAACTCTTGAAGATAGTTCAAAAGCAACAAACTACCAACAGATATTTATTTGATCCAATACATTTATTTACCGTTTAAACTAAGTAAACCTCTATCAGTAAGTTCAACTAATATGAACCACTTCAAACATCTTTAAATAGCAATACAAGCACTATCCACTCAAGCGCATTGCTCTATAATCCCCTCCTTCTCACACACACACTCAAACCCTATTCACATCTCTTTCCTCGCCAATCCGATACCATTTATATTTCAAGTGGTGCTTGAAACATATATCTGTCCTGTTCGCTCTTGCGTGGGGTGTATATGTCCGTCTCTCGTCCACTTTGGTCAGCGTGGGATGAAACCTGAGTTTTCATTGTATAAGATGGTATAATGAGAGCGCAGTTTGTATGGGGGCAGAAGGGTTGGCTTTTGATGCTAACATTTTGTGTTTTATTCGTTTAAAGGAAAAAAAAAATGTTTATTTGGAGTTTATTTTGCAAAAGGATTTTGTAAATACTGGGAAGAGGTGAGCTGCTGGGATGGGGTTCAGTTAAATATTCTTGTTAAGCCTTGGGTTAATTATCGGCTGGAAACTTACAGATTGGATTGGAAATAACAGAATTGGGATTTGGATGATTCTCAACGACATACTCGTATAATATTCTTAGTAAACTGGCCACTTTTCGAAGGTTTGATCGAGGGAAATGTAAAATGGGATATACTGAGGTAGATATTATTGGGGCTTTGCTCATAATTATATCAAGCACTGTGTCACTTTTTCATAACTTATTACAACCCGATTGAACGGAGAAGGCACAGCACAAAGAAAGGTGGAAGAATATGGGGAAAACCCTTGCACAGCAGTGAGACAATATAGGCAAACGAAAAAAAATACATACTTGACCTCGGACTTTGACCCTCGGTATTATTTAACTTAATCAAACTTAACTTAAGATCTGCATAACGTCAACCATGTTAATCTATTAAGTCAACAGTACGATCAATGACCCATTTGTAAAGAATGTGTTTTCAAACATTTAATTATCAACTCGAACAGACTCAATAATAATTTCACATTACCAGAATGGTCAAACTTCGTATTATTTATCGAGAAGAGCTCTTGAAAAGTATAGAATAACTCAATAATGAGATCTTTTTCAACAAACCTCTTCAAGCACTGGCCGGTTATTGAAACCTTTTTATTTCGAGAAAAAAAAAACTCAATTCGAATCACCACTTGAAATCCTTGCGTCTTCGAAGCATTTAGCAAAGAAATTTCAACCTTATACGTAATTTTCAGGTGCTAAAATTATTTTGGCAATTCAGTATTAATGTTCACAAAAAGCTAAACATCTTCGCCACAGTTAACATCCAAAATTCAGTCTTGTCTAACTATAATAGAATTCAAAGTCTATTGACTTATCACATGATCTCCAACTATTTCGCAACAAAGAATAGTCAATTCTATGCGAACTAGATAAGGTATGGTTTGGGTTGTGAGTTAGTTTGTCTGTTTGAGTCGAGTGGCACTAGAAGGTTAATGGTTCCGTAATCGACAGCGCCCGAGGGTTGTATCGCGAGTGTGTTTGATATGTTTAGAGAAATAAAGTTACGATGGAATCGGCAAGATTCTTGCGAGCCTTACAACTTAATTGGAAGAAATACTCAAATAATAGAAAACGATATTGAATTTGCGATGGTAGTTGTCTTATGCGCATTATGGAGATTGTTATAATACCATTATCATAGGACTTGGCTTTCAGTCTAACTAGATGCAGCTGAATACCAGTTCTTGAGCAATGCTCAAAATTTTCTCTCCATTTCATGTATTGCAGTCACCTAGTGAGCAGGACAGAATTTATTTTTTTAATATTACATACCCACCCATTCCTTTTTTGTCTCAGTTATTTCAGTCTCAAATTAACTACGCTCGCTCTTTCACCCCAACTACGCTCACCCTGATTTTATACAGTTGTTCGGGAGGATTTTTTTCCCTTTTTATTAGCGCATGTAACTGATACACGCTACACGATTGATTTATTAAATATTTGTTTAGTAAAGGTGAGGTGTACTCGGCGTAAAGATGAGCGAGAACGGAGCGAGGTTAGCGGGCTAAAAGAGATGCAAGTGTTTGATGTTGTGAATCGAACGCTTTTGACAAAACGACGAGTCGAGAGGATCGAGATTTTCGGAAAAAGCGCTCTTCATTTGTTTTTTTAGGCTGTCTTGCGTAAATCATCATTTGGGCATAAAAAGTAAATAAAATAAACCTAAGCAGAGGTTTATTAACAGTCTATTGACTACTAACAACTGGTATTTTTGGTAAAAAAGGCCAGCAGGCATTTCCCTACGAGATCACGTGACCTACGTAATTCTCAAATAACTTCATAGTTTTGCATTATTTTGTCACAATTAAACCATTTACAGGCACTTTTGAATTTTCAAAGAGGTTAGTTTGTCAGAAATTTGAAGCTAGTTCCTTATTCTAAAACGTACGTAACGTAAACTATGGAGAAGAACAGGAAACTTCATTATGGCCCCTGCACGACTCCTGAACTATCTAAATAAAATCACCTAGAGTACTTACTGTCTCAAAGTTGAGCGAATCTCAGCTGTACGAGGCATGCCTCCTCGACCCGCCTCGTGTAAGCCAACACCGCACTGGAGCGGCTTCCGAACATTTTTATTAAATTTTCCGAGTGAACACAGTGTTCAGTCGGCAATTTTTTACATCGGGAGTTTTTACAATTGATTAAAGTGATCCTGTTACCGCTCGATGTTGGTGTAAGTGTGTGTGATCGTAGGACGAAGTTCCTGTGGATGTGCATTGTTGGGAGAGGTGGTAATGTGATAGTTTCATGAGGCTTTGTTGCCACTCGTGAAGGGAGATAGAACATTTTGCAATCTACAAAATGTCGTACTTAAGGGGGAAGTGCCATTGAAAGAATTACCATGGCCCCTGGTACGGGCAACTGAAGGAACACGGGTCGGTTTTACTCAGTAAAAGTCTGACATCCTGCTCCGCCCAGAGCGGGAGAAGTTATTTGATAATTTCACACCAAAAAAAGGGGGGGAAATGCCAGGGTAGCCCGAATGACTATTTCATGAAATATCAATCAATATGAGATTGTTATATGAGATTTAAGAGTTTTTTTGTTATCATAGTTCCTCTCAACCAAAGCACCTGCCTTGTTATCTCATAAACACCCTTGGTTGACTGGTAGAGAATGCCTAAGGCATTAAGTCCACCTTTGTGTTTTATTCTGCGAAAAGTTTAAATAAATAAAAAATAAATGAATATGAACTTAGAGGGTTGTGTTGATGATTTCAATGATTATAATTTTGTAACTACATATTTGTTACGGTCGCCAATCATATTTTGTTCAACATAGCACCTAACACTTACCTGCGAATCGCAAATAACCTAATAAAATTAAATTTCGCGGCGCTTCCCTCTTAATGATTTTTTGCAACAACTTATAAAACAGCAGAGCGAAAGACACAAAATGGAGGAACGACCAATGATCACCACAATTACTCGGCTATTCTAAATACTACCCAAGCTCAGTGTGCTTGCGTGGTTACGGACACCGGTGACTTAGCTTAGACCTCTTCCATACCAAATCTGTAGTTTTTAATCCGCTCTCTATAATTTAACGAAGAATAAAAGAAGCTTCAACCTCTTTGACCATCAGTCGACCACTCCCCCACTCCACTATCTATACACTACCATAGATAGTCAAATACTAGTTAACAATCGTTTGAAGTGACAGTATCAATTGTTATCTGATGACGTCACGAGGGCTAAACAATGACATGTTGTGACGACATCAGAGACATGGAAACTATTGTTTTGATAGTTTACTGAAGGGAAGGGAAAGTTTGGTTAAGTACGGTGACTGTACAGACACATGAATTACAAAAATCGCTCTTACTGCTACGGAGTAAAGGTGGTGACAATGTTAAATTGACTATGGACTTACGGGTTAATTGTATTCAGAAATGTTAGTAAATTTTTGATTTTTGAAAAAAAAATGGGTTTTGCAATCACCTTTAAAATTAGATTCAGCCAAGGTGTAAAAGACCTCGAAGAGCACCAAAATTCTATATTAGCTAGCGAGTATAATAGGAAATCACCGTGGGCAGTCTGATGGCTGAAAATGGCTGATAATAAAAACTCCTTCGAATACAATAACTAGCTTTACCAGAATCCTAATTGTATAGATCGAGAGAAAAAAAACAAAAAAACCAAACTAAAATAATATATCTAGCAATATTTTTAACATATTGCCAAACGTGTTTCAACAATCAACTCTCTTATTACCAATTGTAATATATTTCACCCCTCGGCAGATAATACGGATGCTACAAACCAACCAGTTTAAAAGTATTAATACAATTACTGCCTCATATTAAATTCGCAATATATCCGTGTACAGGGTGACTATTTATCCCGGGAGATCATTCACAGGGTGACTACTTTTGTTGAACCCGGACACAATGACATCATTCGGGGCATATTGAATACTGAACTGTAATTTGATTTGGATATTAGTAGGGTTGGTAAAGAGTTTCTTTTTGTTAATATTATCTGGTTGAGTCGGTTTAAATTGTGTTGTGGTAATAATTTAAATGGAAGATGAACTACAAAATAATTTTAAAGGTTACATGCAAAATATGCAGTTTTGGTTTTATTTTGCTAGCATAAGCAATATTTTTATGTACGTTTGTAGAGTTGTTCACATAGTAATTCTATAATAAATTCTTTCCTTACGTCTTTTGTTAGTTTTTTGAATATATTTTATCTTTCTGACCGCTTTTCAAAACAACTTCTAAAGAGAAAAAAGCTTGATAACATACTTTCATTGTTAAATCAAACAAATTCGTGACAGGCGTGGCTACTCCTAAACAAAAGGAATAAATTCATAAATTCAAATAATAACCCCCGCAGTGCCAACCCTGCCGAATAATTGCATCCCAATAGAACACTAATTCCTCAATCGAATGTATAACCACATCACACACTATCATCCCGAAAATCAACTCTATATCAACACAATAAAACTCAATTTCAAATACCAAACTTAATAATAGAGATCGCCAACAATTGGTTTTATTGTTACCGCCCGCCGATTCAAAGTTACTCCGTTCAGACTGCAATAAATTCAGAACAATTTAAACTTTATTTAATGGGGATAAAGTGTAATTTGATATGATTAATGTCTGGTAGTAAATTATAGGTGTCGGGTACAATCGTGGCGGGTAGTCAGAGTTCATTCTGTATTGCTAATCACTTGAGAATGGACTTAGTTCGGAGGGAAAAAATTAAGGGTCACGTCGTAACTCGTGACGGGGGGGTTTTATTAATTTTGCAGTCATTTGGATATTAATATTGGATGAAAGAGGGTACCGCTGTTTGTATGTGATTAGAAATCGACAAATGTTGAATTATGGTCCGACATGATTAATGGGCGGTTCTGTGAAGAGGAATTTAATTATGACATTGCAATCATATGGTACAAACAGGAACGTTATAGAGAATAAAAAAACTTGTTACGGTAACCTAAAGTTTGTCTGTAAAAAACCAAGTAGGTACATAAGAGCTAAAAGAGTTAAGTATACAATCTAGAGACGACAATAAAAAAGCTATTATTTCAAACAAACTAAATAGTAGGTACCTAATGGGCCGACTATGGATTTTACCAATCTTTGACTAGCTATTGTGACTAAAGTATTGGATATACTCGTATTTGATTGAATTGGCACAGTTTAATTTATTTTCCTACTTTCGTCTCCATCTTGTATAAGTTTCCATACCCAATTTCTACCGCCTCTAAAAAATAAGTAAGTAATCAAAGTCAAAATAAAATCACAACGCGTAAAGTACTCTTCATAATACTATTCTCGTTACTGAAAGTATTTATAAAACTTCTCTATAGCAAAACATGAGCAGAGCCTTAAAACACACATACTAAAACGAATCAAACTAACAAGTATGTATAGGCCACAAAGCGAAACTGAACAAAAAGCTTAAAAACAAGAATATTTTAAAAACAGTTCACTAATTACTTTATAATAAGTCAAATGTGAGGGTCAGTAATTAGCGGCCTCCACTCAGGGGTTTATTTTTGTTAAATTACATACAAATCGGACGTCGACTGTTTGAGCGAGCTTTTATGTACTTATTAACTGTTTGGGGAAAGCCTCTTTGATGCAAGCGATTTTTCAGTGAAAGAGTGAATGAAGGAAAGAATATTATATCTTCATAAATATAATACAGGCACTTTTGGATTGTCAAGTTGTCGGTCAGTCAGAAAGATCAAGCTAATTGCCCATTCCAAATCGTAGTAGGTACCTATGGAGAAGAACGTGCAAGAAACTTCTCAACATCTCTGATAAGCCTTATATATGGTATTGCAGCCAAAGACTATCCAACATGTTAACTGAATAAAGATATCAGCTATTTTTAGTAATATTCAATATTTACTATAGCTAGACTTTATGGCGACCTTCCATCAGATCCCAATTTTCTTAGCAATTTCCTCATTTTTACTTGGTATATACTCAGACTAGATTCAGTTTATTTATTTTTAGCCTAAAATACTCACGATATCATGTCTGAAAACTATGTAGTGGTTTTAACATTAAAATGGTAATTGAGAGTGTTTTTGCTTACGTGTTTACATAGATGATATGATAATCCACCTTGATTAAATACACCTTGCAAGCTTATTTCAATTTAGGCAACATTTGAAAGGTTATAAATTTTAACTAAGTAATTTTGTTACGCGATAAGCCAAACTAAACATCCCTTTTCCGAAGTAACATAAATGAATAGTAATGCTAGTGGCGTACAGTCAGGGCCAGTGTTCAGTAAATCTCCCGCACAATGGGCGAGACCGGGCGGCGCGGCGCGGCGGCATTGTACCAAGTAATTTATGGCGACGACTGTACACGCTATGTTTCGGCTGACGCTGTAAACATTATGCACCATATTGTAATTATGTATTTATATCACTGTGATGTGGTAGCATATTTTGTTAGGTTCCTCTCCTCTTCCTTTCCTTCTGCTTGCTTTCCAAGAACGTTGTTTTGTTTCTTACAAGCGTGTCAGTAGTTTCTTTATACATCTCGTCATCATCATCATCTGCTTAACCTTTTCCCAACTATGTTGGGGTCGGCTTCCAGTCTAACTGGATGCACCTGAATACCAGTATTTTACATGGAGCGACTGCCTATCTGACCTCCACAACGTAATACGATACCCCCTTTTTTTTTTTTTTGAGGATGGGAAATCATCAAATGACCCCTCCCGCTCTGGGTGGAGCAGAAGGGAGTGTCAGACTCTTACTGACTAAAACCCACCCGTGTTCCTTCCTTAGCCCTTTATGTACCAGGGCAGCGGTAACCCTTTCGGACGATCCCGCTACCCCGGCAGGCTTCGGCCCTGTCGGGCCCCGTCATCTATGCTGACATCTCTTTGAGGCGCACGTGGAACACTTACGCGCCGTCCGGCACGGGCCTGGTCCTGATCGGACGGAGAGCTACCCATTGCTCTCCGCCCGCAGGCCCGCGCCTACGGTGGCCGGGAGTCGTCACGCGGCTCCCGACGCCCGGAGCGTCTCCCTCGGCGGCTGAGGCGTGAGGATCTCTCCCTCGCCCATCCCGCCACCTCCTTCGCTAGCATGACTGCTTCGCAGAAGGAGGTGACCGCCTCCCACTCCCTCTCGCCCCGGACCATGGCTTGCACCAGGGCCGAGCGCGAGAGGTCGCCGCCGCTGCCGATCGCCTCTACGAGGACACGGCGGTGCTCTGCCCAAGCGGGGCAGACCTCCACCGTATGCTCCACCGTGTCCTCTGGGCGATCCTCGCAGCGGTGACACCCGGGCGTCTCCTCCCGCCTGATGATGTGCAGGAACCTCCCGAAACGATACCCCTTGGTAAGACTGGTTGTCAGACTTTCGGGCCTTATTCATTTCGTATATTTCGTTATTAGCTTTCATCTTATTTAGTAGTTTCTTCTAGATTGGTGCTGATCCAACCCATCTACATAATTGAAAAGAACTCAGACACTTCTATCAATTCAAGAAAAATGACTAGGTAGAATCAGGTTACATCTCAATCTCAATGTTAACTGCAAATGATAAAGATGACTGATATAATAATATGAAAAAAGGGCTAATACACTTTTTCACCAAACCTTGTACCTATAATCGTCATCATATTCAATAAAAGACCGTAAACTCGATTCAGTAATCACCAAAATCTAATTCCGAGATCATAAAGCACCGTATACCGGCCAGTACTACGCTCCAACAATAGTTGCCGCAACGCAGTGACATTATTATGCACACAATACAATGCAGCTTTTGTTCGCGCGTACCGGCTAGTGTTATAAACAGACGCATAAATCTACGCGAAACATTGGCGGAGTGTCGAAACATGCGCGGTAATTGTACGGTGGAGTTTATTGTTTAAATATGGAATGGATTACCAGCAACTATGATGCTTGGTAATCGAATAATGGTGTTTAGTGTTGAGAAAGGAATGTACGTACTTATAAAATGACGTTTTAGACGTTGATGAGATGTAAGATGAAGATGAATGGTATATGGGTGATATCTTAGAGTAGTAAATAGTGTTAAATGGTGCAGCTACACAATAAACTAACACAAAAAATAACAGAGGAACACAATAGGCAGAAATAGCTACATGTGTATGTAAGGTAATGGAAAATAATGCCTTGGACAAACTCTTTCACTCTGTAGATACAGAGCTCCTTGATGTGTCCACATGTAGCTATTTCTGCCTATTGTGTTTCTCTCAATTGGAAGACATATGTAGGTACCGGCGAAATGACTGGATCCTGACACTTCTTAATTTTAACTTTGTCTTGTAATATTTGCCAATAAAGACAAGATCAAGAGTTTATTGTGTGGCTGATTGTATCATCATCTGCCTAGCCTTTTTCCAACTATGTTGGGGTCGGCTTCCAGTCTAACCGCATGCAGATGAATACCAGTATTTTACATGGAGCAACTGCCTATGTGACTTCCACCACCCAATTAACACTAAACACTGTATGTCAACACTGTGGTGTCTAAACGCTGTGGTAACACTGGTTGTCAGACATTCGGGCTTCTGAATTCCGGTAACGACTGTCAAAGATTCACAAATGACAGCCAGAACCAACCGCTTAACGTGCTTATGAGGAGGGGAGGACGGAGGGGTCTTAGTTTGTAAAGATGGTCATTACACCCATCCACGGACCAGTCACGGCAAACATAGCTATGACCTGATCGATCCACCCATGTGGCTGTCACACAACAGCCACATGAGATTCGATCTCATAAGTAATCTAAACATACCTAAGAAACTTCTTCAAAGCCGTTTTGTCATTCATAAAAAATGCGTCTCAATAGTTTCCAATGACAAAAATGTTGACTCAGTTTTGAATATCAATTAGTACGGGGACCCCCGATTACGTCTTAGCCAAATATTTGTAGTACTTATTGATTACGGTATAGCTTTTAAGCCTTGATTCAATATAATTTGCGTTACGTAATATACTTATACTGTTATAGGTTTGACCGATACTTCATCGGCCTGTATTCCGTAACTCATAGTCTCGGTTTTCTCATACCAACAAAAAGCCAATTCCCGTAATTAAAAGCGGTCAAAATATAGTCGCAATCAAATTTCAGAAACAATCAATGTCAAAAACTTGTCAAAAATTTAGGGATTATAGAAGTGTTTTTGAAAGATTGAGACTGAGATCAGACTGTGAACGTTCTTAAAGTTACGGTAAAGTTACGGTAATTGCCCCTCTGTCTGGTGAAACAGTGCGAGCTACAACTATCGGGTCATTTTCCGGATAATCCTTTCTTTCTTCTTTTCATTTCTCTCTACCATAACTACATATGTTGTTCCTTTCTTTAAACGTTTAGGCTGGGCGTTCTACATTATAGTATTCATTAGTTGGTAATATGTACCTACATTATTTACATACAGTATTTTGTGTTCTCCCCTATTTTATTACTGCATATGCCAAACATTGTTGATACACAATAAATAAAAAATAAAACCAAAACACAGCCTAACAGCATCATTTACCAGCAGATGTCTATATTAATTCTACTTACATTTCAATAGCTCTATTCATCTCTTTCATGCAAACACAAAACACTATCCCCATCTCGTTTGCACACATAATGAGATTCAAAATGGCCAGTAGTCGCTTTATTGTAATTCAATAAAAGTTGTTTGTATTGTATAAAACTGTTCGTATTATTTTAATGATTTTTTTTCGTGCGAGGGCGTACCTTTTATTATAACACAAAAACGACTCACATTTTTTTCTTTTCATTCGATTTTTTCTTAAAGAACGGTTTACATTGATGATTGTGTTCAATGAATTGGTTCACTTATACTCAGTGTCTTTTCAATGTAATCGGTTTTTGCGGACGCTTGCGGGTTTCGATTACATTTTAATGGTCGCAGTCGATTTATTTGAATGAGTGTTCACTCGAGATGCCTTTATGGTTTTCAAATTGACGGATAGCGTTCCATTTTTGAATATTGAATAAAGTCTTTTTTTTTGTATTTTTTTTTTCGTCGTTGATGACAGCTACCTGTTATTTTTGGGTCTACTTCTTTTATTTATGGTATAGTAAGAGGTAACGAAAAAAAAGAATGATTTGACTGAATAACTATATTCTTCACTCTAAAAAAAAATTCTATTCAAGTATAAAGTAAAGTAAAAATATGATTTACGTTAATTACAATCAAGGAAAGTTTAATTCTAACTGTAATGTAGACCTGCCTGATCTAGGTTTATGAAAAACCTGTGTTTCAGGCCATCAATTTACAGCAAACATTTAAAAAGAAGACAACAATAAATGTATTAGAAGCTGAATTGAAAAGAAGGTGTAACATTTTTTTTTAATGACTTAAACAGTTACTGTTTGGATATATTATTTTGAAACTAGATTATGTAAGATATACAGTAGTGTTTAAATAAATTAACGAATAATATTAAAGTACATAAAGTGGAGACTATTATTAATTAAGTAAAGGAAGAGACTTAGAGTAGGTATATAGATTTAATTTTAAAATTTCTACTAGTTTTACCGTGTCTGCATAATTGAGTTTTGCAAATATTCCTGTACTAGTAAATTACACCTATTATAACTTAAACTATACATCTTTAGCACTCTGTTAAACTAGTTATACAAATAGGGTCCTAAAAATAAATACAATCGATTAGCAAAAGCATGTTTAGTCTGAGAGTTAGCACAAACCAAATCTTTTGTTCTCCTATCTGAAGGTACTGGGTTAAAATAAAGTTCAGTGTGTTGGAATAAAATTACATTCAAAATAAATAATTGACGTACTGTTAGCACCTTGCATGCCATATAAAGCTCGTGAGTAGGAAATCTAAATGGACGAAAAGTAGCAACCTTTAAAACTGCTCTTTGGGCGCGTTCTAGGTGCAGTAAAATTGATTTAGCGGCACCACCTCAGGACGTTATACAGTATGTAATAATAGATTGACACAAAGGTAAATAAACCTGTCTAATTAATTTAAAGTCGGCAATAAATGTAGTGTGTCTAATGATTTCAATACATAAATTCAATGTCGTCTTAAGTCTTAAACAGAAGCATAGACAAATTAAAACTATTGCAATTAAATCTCTTAATACCCCAATAAAACTGCCTACCACCAATAAAACAAACCTATATCTATTAAAACCTTATTAAAAGCCAGCCGAACAGACTCTCGATACCCCACGTCAACGTTTAAAAAAAAACAATAACTTCGGCCATTAAATTGGTTCACGCGACTGCGCCGACTTGCTTTAATTGCGGCAACACAATGACTGGTACGACTTGTGCACAGCCTGTATAAGTGTAGCCGGGAATATATAAGTACGTGCTGTATATTGAGGAGTATGGTGCAGTGTGACTTGAAGAAACCCTTGTCAATGGTGGTCCTATCCATAGATAATTCTTTCTTTTCGTCATCCATTTGCTCTATGGTCACCTGATGACTTAAACTAAAGCATCCATCAGCTCCAACAGTTTTTGGACCTCTAGCATACATAAATATAGTAGCTAAATTCCTGTCTTCTTTTCTGGATAGTTGCATTGCGTCATTAGCGTTATCATCAAAGGCAGTCTAGTTCCATGCACTGAGTATCCTTCTTCCTTTTTTTTTTCCTGTTTTGTGCGAGTCAGTCATTTTACTTCATATAATAATCCACCTTCGTCCTTCTTTTGAAGAAGACATTGTTGATTATTCTTGGATGGGGATGATGCAAGTGAGACATAAAATTCCACAAACTGCGGTGATGCAGCTAACTAATAAACAAGTCATCATCATCATCCGCATAGTCTTTCCCAACAATGTCGGGGTCGGCTTCCAGTCTAACCGGATGCAGATCTGACGTCCACAACCTGGTTACTGGGTAATACGACGCACGACGCAGACACTTCGTTTGCGGTAGTTAGTTTTTAGTGTAATTATAATGTTGTATGTATTTATAATATTTTTAAGTTATATTAATATTGTATTGTATGTGTTTATTTATATGGGCCTTGATGCCTGAAATAAATGGATAGATAAATAAATACGAAACCCCTTGGTAAGACTGGTTGTCAGACTTTCAAGGTTCTGACTTCTAACTACTAAACAAAGGTTACCTACTAAATACCGCACCAAGAAACCACCATATATCATTCTAAAAATATTTAATTCCAGTTTCCAGAGAATTTAAAAACATTTCACCTTCATTTGTAAACCATTATTTCAAGTAAAACCACATTTAAGTAAAACATCAATTTGTGTACACCGCACCACTCAGTGTGCACGCTGGTTCGCCTTTTTTATTCCCCTTCATTGTTTGAACTTTTGTTCTTGACTGTAGTATTTTCTCGGAGCTCTGTGTACATTGAATTTCGAAACGAATATGTTTCAGAGAAACGTTCTTTGTTTGTTTTTGGAATTCGTTTTTTAAAATTGATTCGTTATTTTTGGTGGCTTTGGAATAATATTTGAATGCGTTTTGTTTATAAAAATATGTGAACGTAAGCGTCAGTGCGCAAAAGCATTGATTAATACTGACTTCTTAATTACTTTAATGATTTGTTATATAACGAACCTGAAGTACGAATTTCTGTTTGAAATAATACCATAATTTGTGAATCAGTTGTTTCTAATTGCCAGTGTTGCAAAGTAACTATTTAGTTGAACTAATAAAAAAGTACTTATTTTCGGCGGAAAAAAACCCTTTTTCATGTGACAGTGAACCGATCAAAAACTCAATAAATAGTATAAAATATTAGAAGAAAAAATCTAACCTATTCCTCTCTTTGTCAACAGTTCAAAAGCGTGCACGCATCACAGAGGTCTGCTCCAGTCCATCACCACCAACAGAATCACAACAAGAATCAAAAACCCCTGCCACCACCCCACCACTAGTAACCCCACCCCCTCGCTCGCCCTCAGACCACGAACTGAACGTAGAAGAAGAACTAGAAGAAACAGAACCTTCACTCACACCTGAAAACCTGTCAATGAAAGAACAAAGGGATGAAGTACCAGTGAAGAAAGAAGAAGAAGATAAATGGGATAACAATGACTTCAAATATAAAATGTTTAGACGAGAGAGGAAGGAGACAGTGGAGACAGTAACCGAAGACCCTTCTCCATACCAGAAGTCACCAGTAGATGTACTAATAAAAGTGTTCCCTAGACGCAGCCGGCAAGAAATCGAAGGAATCCTAACAAGATGCAAGGGAGACGTAGTAGCTGCTATGGAAATGATGATTACTGGGGAGAATGCGAACCCGTACCAAGTGACCCAAGAATCGCCTCCTTACATGCAATACCAGTCAAAGTCCGCCTTCTCTCCTTTATCAAACCAGAGTTTCAAATTCTCGCCGTCGCGACGGTTTCTGACGCCGCCATACAGTGGTACGGGGTACTTACCGACGGTGATACGACCTCCTCCGGAGTACCTTTCCTCGTTCATGCCGCCTTCGGAACTGATGTATGGGAGGCAGCTGCAAGTGCCTTCACCAGGTACCTCTCCGACATCGGATAATACAAATAATGATGGGTTTTCTGATTAGTATCTGAAATATTGGACTGTGCTTTAAAAAGCTTGGTCTCTGTGCCATCTGTAGATGTTTGTGGATTTTCAATAGGATCTTCATTTAGAAGTGTGAAATGAACTGATGCACTGGATTCTTGACGCAAAAGCATTTATTGAACTGTGTTAAATGTTCCAATAGTATTTTTGGTTTATGTCATTGTCATTTACTAGTGATAGACCAGCTATCTGTATTTAAACGTTTCTATAATATGACTGGTTTCAGAATCAATGAGAATATGTTCAATAATTTAACTGTGTACCTAATGACGGAACGTTTTTTAAGCTCAAAGTCAAAAGCAGGCCTTCTTTTCTGCCATAAGCCATTTATTCATTTGTTTAATTAAGAATCTAGAAATTGTGGCCATTCGTCATAATTGAAAATAATTTATGATGAGCGATTATAATTATTATAATATTAGAGACACGGAGAGAGTATTTTACAATGCAAAATACAAATATAATTATTATATTCACAGAATGATGGAATGAACTATCATTAACAATTAAAGGAATTAATAATACCTATTGTAAATATTTAAACTATGCTTGATATTAAATGATAAATAGATTATCCGTAGTTATTATTATTATATGTTCTTACTATTTAACAATAATTCAGAATAGTTAGCAGTAGTCATTCGCAGTAGACTTGTAGGGAAATATAGATTGATTACATTTTAAATCTGTAGCGTGCAACGCTGTACAAAAATGTAAATAGAAATAATAATACTATAAGTACTATTAATTATATCCACTCTCTAGATTTGGTTGTATTTGAGTGTAATAATTATTAAACTATCCCTTTTGCAATAGTGAAATTCGAACTCTATGATCTACTAATATTTTTAGATTATTCCAAATATTATTTTCTATTAACATAAAATCATTTTTTCGATAAATTGAGCAGCCTAGATTTTTTGATCACAATTATTATAACAATTTTATAATAAGAATGTAAATAAAACTGAATATAAATACAGTAGATCTGGGATTATTAAAATAGTTTCAAATTTAATAAAAATAACAGTGATGTAATTTTTAAATAATACTATTTAGAGTGTTTAGGCAACTATTATTATTTACGCATTAAAATTATCGATACACTTATATAAAAATAATAATTGTAATATTTCGATGAAATACTCTCTATTATTTAGTGTTCAATAGTTAGATAATAATAGATAGCGGTAAATGTAAATATTAGTAATAGTGAAATGTTTACCCGTAATATTTAGAGATGATAATAATTATATTGTAATGTAAAATAATAATAAATAAACGTGCTCAATAAATCAGTACATGAATGTGTATTATTTTATCAAGTTTCAGAATTCCTGTAAAATTTACAGTAATTCTGAAACTGGATATTGTTCAGAAACAATAATAGAACTCTAGGACAAAGAAAACAAAAAATCTAGTTCTTTTTTCGTTCCATCTCGTCGAAGCAAGAACTATTTTTAAGCTGAAGAAATAAAATCTAAGTAAATGCTTACCTGCCAGTCTGAGAAGTCATGTACCTACCTACATGTGAATTTCCTTCTTTATAGATTAGGTACCCTATAAGAAAAGTTGGCATCGGGAATATAGTTTTAAAATGTCTCTGTTTCTCTAAAAATTATTTTCAGCTGCCAGATTTCTACTTTAAAATCCTTGCGCTAAAAAAATACACTTCGATTTTGTTAAAGATACTACAACCGAATATACCCTTTCTGCGCCGCACTGTCTCGCAGTGGAAGGCTCTGGGCTACTCCAAAATCGTTCAAAATCTAGTCGCAATCTTATCTTAGCGACTGTCAGTGTCAAAAACTTGTCTAAAATGTATGTAAATTAGAGTATTTTTTACAGATTGAGACAAAAATTAGAATGCTAACGTTGTTAAAAACACGGGAATTGCCATTGATCTCGTATCATGTTATTCAAAAACAGAGTGCGCCTAATCTTTTTCGCATCTAATAGTCGTCACAGTCAAGTGGCCGCAGTTAGCAAGGAACAAACAAAATAAGCCGTTTCTAGTTCGTACAAGGGGGTGACTACCGAGACGGCGGCTAATAGAGGAGTATGGAAGAAAAAAGCATGTTGCGCCTACCACGAGTACATTGTGATAAGGGCAGGAGAGTGATGATAGTTCGTACAAGCGATCTATATCCCGCCGACATGAGCCACCACACACACAGCACCCCCATGTCCGCACAATGCGTCTTAGCCCACAATGGAGCACGATATCGCGCCGACAGACTAATTACTAGCTTCACTGGACAGGGACTAGCCTGCCTAGTGGCTGCGAGTTATGGATACAATGTAAGTCTGTTGCTACACGAAGTCAATGCGCTACAAGGAGTACCTACAGTTACTACAGCCAAGTGAACAGTTACTACAGCCAAGTGAACAGGTAAGTGAACAGGTAAGTGAACAGGTAAGTTTGAGAATAGGACGTTAGAAATAACGAACAAAATGAAGAGGTTTGATAATGAACGGGAAAGGTTCTTGTTTAACAATGAAGGGCAAGCTATCAAGGTAAGTATTTTATTTACTATAATAATAAAGAAAACGGCAAAGCATTAATATGGTTTATACCAAAATATATTTTTACTTCACATCGATTAATAGAGAATTAATGCCATCTAAGAAAGTGTACGATGAAATCCTTGGATGATGAATCCTTGATGAGTATTTAAACCCACACATTGACCATATTTTGAGCAACCTGCAATGAAAAGAAGTTAAGAGTGATTCTTACCCCAAAAACGATATCAAATCCAAACCCAGCTTCCATTTTTCCACATCCCAATTCATATGCAACTGACCACCTAAAACTCTATCAAAATCAAAACAAAACACAATATCACATTGACAGCTCACAACGTCAAACAAACCATCTTGATACTTGTCACTCAATCCCCTATTCGCTTAGCAACTCGACGTCAATGGTCACTAAGCTTACGTCAACTCGACGTCGTCACAATGGCGTCACTCGTACGTCGAGAGGACGTGCGGACGTCTGCGGGACGTATTGTCCGATGCAAATTGGATGATGGGAAGGCTCGAAGATTGTCGTTTGTTTTGCGTGCAGTGCGGGATGTTATGCAGTTTGGTGAGGTTTGCATGATGACGTCTTGTTCCTCATAAGCCATTTCAGAACCGGGGCCAATTTTGTTGAAAGTTTCGTCGATTTATTTAATCATCTGTAATTTATCGGTATCTAACTTATAGTAAAAAACTTTTTTACAAAAAGGAACTTCATTCCAAAAATAAAAGCAACTTTCCAAAATAAACTTATTTTGCCCTTTGTAGCATTTTATTTTTAGAAGTCTATTCTATTGTATTTTTTGTGAAAAAGTTTGTTTTACACATTCGTGTAGGTACCTATCATGTGCTCAGCTACTTTATATATTTTTCCGTAACATTAAACTTTCACAATATGTGTATTGTTCCATCACGAGGAGTTCCACGGGGTATTTTTGATGTCCAGGATTAGTTGACCACCAAGTAATTTTCTTTGATTTTCAGTACAATTATCAAATCACAATACGTGTACTATTCATTATCGAGGAGTTCTATTGTCTATCTCCGATGGTCTTCATTAGGTCTACAACAAATTCAAATGGGGCCATTTCTAGAGAATTTTGTTTCATACCAAAAAAGAATCATCCAAATCAATTAACAATTGACGAAGATATCGATGAACATACATACAAAAAAAATACGTACAGACGAACAAAGAACCTCGTCCTATTTTGAAGTAAAATTGTCTTCAGTTATATGCAAATGTTGGATGGAAGCAAGATTGTGCCCCAACATGAAGAAAATATTACATATCTATCAAAGAGGTTCACCTTGTAACCAATTTCTTCCATCACTAAAAAGTTATGTATTCCAGAATACAATCATTATCAGTCTTATTTATAAAACTTTAATCAATTGCTAAGCGACTGATTAGCAAAATTCTTATTCATAAGCGCTATTTACCGCTAAGAGGTTGCTAAGTAATTGATTAGTAGCTGTCAAAATTAAACACCACCGGACCACTGTTAAGAGGATGCTAACAGGCAACATGGCGGATTTTATTTGAATCCTGATTGGATCATTGCACTTCGAGGTTATTTTGTTCATAATATCGAGTAGTGCGTAAATATGGATTTCGATAATCTTTTACTTGATTTCCAAAACGACGTAGCAGAGTTAAATAATTCTGAAACGACGGACGGAACCAAAAGCAGAAAGACCTACAAAGCTTGTTTAAATCCGCTCCGAGAATGAACACCTAGTACATATTCTTCATTCAATGATCACCTAGTACATATTCTTCATTCAATGATCACCTAGTACATATTCTTCATTCAATGATGACTTAGTATATTCTTCAATCAATGATCATCTAATACATATTCTTCATTCAATGATCACCTAATACATATTCTTCATTCAATGATCACCTAGTACATATTCTTCATTCAATGATCACCTAGTACATATTCTTCATTCAATGATCACCTAGTACATATTCTTCATTCAATGATCACCTAGTACATATTCTTCATTCAATGATCACCGTACATATTCTTCATTCAATGATCACCGTACATATTCTTCTTTCAATGATCACCGTACATATTCTTCATTCAATGGTCACCTAGTACATATTAAATAAATAAATAAATAAATATTCCACAACTATCACACAACGCCATCTAGTCCCAAGCTAAGCAGAGCTTGTGTTATGGGTACTAGACAACTGATAAACATACTTATATATTTCTAAATACATAAATATTATAGATAAATTACACCCAGACACAGAACAAATGATCGTGCTCATTACACAAACATTTGTCCTGGGTGGGAATCGAACCCACGACCTCCGGCATAGCAGTCAGGGTCACTAACCACTAGACCAACAGGCCTGTCAAGAGAATGAGTTCGTGAAGAAGCTCATCACAGATAGTGATTATTCAATGTTATTCCACATGGGATCCCCATGCGTTATCTTATGCCTATTCTTCATTCAATGATCGCCGTACATATTCTTCATTCAATGATCACCGTACATATTCTTCATTCAATGATCACCGTACATATTCTTCATTCAATGATCACCTAGCACATATTCTTCATTCAATGATCACCGTACATATTCTTCATTCAATGATCACCGTACATATTCTTCATTCAATGATCACCGTACATATTCTTCATTCCGAGTACATATCATCATCATCTGCCTAGCCTTTTCCCAACTACGTTGGGGTCGGCTGTTAAAATGTCATGTAGCGACAAGAAAAGCTTAGCTTTAAAGTCAAAGGTAATTAAAGTAAAAAAAGGGAAGTAGAAATCAATTAAAGATTTATTTACAAGGTAAGGATGGAGGTGGAATGGCAGTGGTGTGTATAATGTGGAGGTGGGGTGTATGGGTGACGATGCGCGATAGGTGGGTTGAGGAGGCTGAGGTGGTGATGCAGTTGGAGCTGTCAATTTTTATTTTTCCGAGTACATGATGAAATAATTTATAGGAAAAGCTCAATGAGGTGGCCCAGTAGATGCTCAGGAGGTTTGAAGAGAATGAGTTCGTGAAGAAGCTCATCACAGATAGTGATTATTCAATGTTATTCCACATGGGATCCCCATGCGTTATCTTATGACGCCAGTTCTAAGGTACAGAACTAAAGAAAGTCACGTTGTGGCAGTCACATATAAATAATAAGATAAATTTGGTAAAAATAATTTATTTTGATACGTAATAAAACTATACTTCTGTTCTATATTCATTATTTTTGTTTTCCAATACTCTTCCTCCAAAGACATGGGTTCTTTACTCATGCCACTCTCATTCCTCATGTTTTTCACGTAGCATGGTCTCTTTCCTCGTCGTCTTTGCGAAGTTGAATAGTATTGGCGCTAGGTGCTAATAGTGGCTTTCATAGCAGCAGTCAAACTTGCGCCTGTAAACAAGTATAATAATTGTTATTACTTTTAATAATAAAATAATAATTAATTAATTCTTACTTTATTCAGTGTCTTTACACTGAATCCCCGTTACAAAAGCAGTAGGAAGTAATATAATATAGACACAAGTGCCCACTTATATCAAACATAAAGGGATGAAAGTACATAGCTATTATCAACTACTGCTTTAACATTAATTTGATCAGTTTATACCAAGGTTTATTAGGTTTTGGTGATTAGTAAGTACCTAGATATAAATTCAGAGATAAGTACCTTTTCCTGTTTACTCTAATTATTGGAGCTTATTATTTTCATTGTTACCATCGCAAACACAATGATTTAAACATAATAAATTATTTTATTCATATTCAAATTATCCGATGAAATTTCTGACTTTTATCTGCCAGAGGCAAAAAATCGTAGTTTTGACAAGTTTATTCTAAAAAATCCGTTTTTTAGTCCACTATTTTGATTATAATCTGTGCCGGATGCACAATTTCACCTCTATTTCGTTTCGCTACTAATCACCTGCTAACTAGCGTTTACGAATGAAGAAAACTTAAGCATTGATTAAGAGCTAAATTAATGGTAAGCTAAACAGTAGCTAATGAGTGAATAGCGAGATTTTAATAAGTAAGGCTATATTTCTTTACCGACAACATAAACCAGCATCAATTTCTCACGCCCAAAACAAAACATAAGCCATAAACACAAAACTTAAAAAAGTTTGCAACTGACAGCTAAAATTCAAAAACAGAATCAAAACGCATACGTCGCGATACATTACCACGGCCACGCGGGCCACGGCCGCTCAGTTGATCTGATTAAGTCAAACGACTCGGACGCCACGCGACTGGTACAACGCGAACTATTATTTCAATTTAACCGCTTTTTAATTCATTGTTTGTGGGATTTTAAATGCCGGGGGGTGGTTTTAAATAATTATTTCGTATTTTAAAGTTCGTGGGAATACTGTGCGGATTCTTTTTTATTGAATTGTAGGTGCTTAGTAGCTGGATTATGCATGGTACATTAATTGAACTTGTATTTACTATTATTGGTTAAATAAGGGAGGAAAATATGTAGTAAATTTGCGTTTAATGGTTTTTTTTTATTACAACACGACTAGGAACAGCCGATTGATTCTGTAAAAATCTCATCGTACAAAGTTAGGTGAAGTGAGCTTAGAGTGAGCAGTCAATAGTGTCAATCCCTAGCATTAGTTGGAATGACAGCTCACTCCACGCTCACTTCACCTAAGTTTTCACGATGAGATGGTTTCAGAATCGCACTGCAGTAGATATACAAGATCTACGACATTGAAAAATGTTGACTCAATATGCTACGGCGTAGCCTCGTCGTAGCGACTTCGTAGCACTGTAAGATTGTTTAAAGAGATGTAGATTGAAAAGACCGTTTCCGAATTTGTTGAAATCTGATTTTTAAAATACTTGTATCCATGTCTAGATTACCTGAGAATGATCTCGACAGTGTGCTCCGCGGCAGTATTTTATAAATAAACTAGCTTCTGCCCGCGACTTCGTCCGTGTGAAATTTCTTGTTCCCCCGACCCACCCTGTCGCATCGCATCGCCCGCCTGCGCTATTACCTACTTCGTTTTCTGACTATTTTTTTTATATGCTCGGCCCCTAAGAGTTCTAGCGTGATGTTTAATAGCCTATAGCCTTGCTAAAGAATTGGGCTATCAAATGTAAAAATATTTTTTCAAATCCGACAGAGATTAGCGCGTTGAAACAAACAAACTACACACATCAACACCGTCTAGGGATATTTTGTATAAAGTTCTTAAATAAAAAAAATACTGGCCAGTTTTGAATTCTTTTGAAGAAAGCTTATTTTGTAAACCTTTTTGAACGATTCTAAATTTGAATTTGAAAAAATAAATTAAAAACAAAAGATTTACGCGGCATAATGGTAGGGGACTCCGAAGGTTTCATTTACCTACAGTAGTTTTTGGCTATTTTTTTGTGTCAAATTTAAGTTTTATAACAAGTTATCGGTTAATTTAGAATTAATGTTATTGTGTGCATCATGCAGCGGCGCCATTTAACGAGAGAGGAAATGTTAAGGGCAGTAGGCATGCTCCAAGCTGGGGCTACTCAACGGAGTATTGCTGAGGAGATTGGAACAAGACAAAACGTGATATCAAGGTTATGGTCACGTTATCGTGCTTCTGGTGATGTGGCTGAAAGACACCCAAGCGAGAAGCGCATAACCACACAACGACAAGACCAATTTTTGCAAGTTGCCGCAAGAAGACAACCAAATGTTACGGCCATGCAGTTGGTTCAGAGGCTCCAGTCAGAGCACCAGTTGCTTGTGAGTGACCAAACTGTAAGGAGAAGGCTGCATGAAGCTAACCTTCATGTTCGCAGACCGCTTCGTACTCCAGCACTACGCCGAGGAAATCGTGGACGACGACTAGAGTGGGCTCGTGAACATTTGCACTGGGAAGATAACCAGTGGTCTGTAGTGCTGTTTACCGATGAGTCCCGGTTCAGTTTCCATCCCGATACACGTAGAGTACGTGTTTGGCGAGTTCCTGGTCGTGAGAGCCGTCTACAACATCCTCGGGAAGTCCATTTATACCACGGCGGGACAATTATGGTTTGGGCGGGAATTCGTGTTGGTGGAAGAACAGACCTCGTTTGGATCCGAAACACCATGACGGCTGAAAAATACCGTAACGAGGTGCTAGTACCAATAATCTACCACCATCGAATACAAATGGGCCAAGAATTCACGCTCATGCACGATAACGCCCGTCCGCACACAGCGAGAGTGGTGACGAGCTGGTTACATGAGCACGACGTATCGGTCTTAGGCTGGCCCGCTCAATCACCTGACCTAAACACCATAGAACACGCGTGGGACATGCTCCAAAGAAGGGCTTTGAGGAATTTCCCTGCAAACATTGCGACGGAAGAGCAACTTTTTTTGCATCTTACCCGGACCTGGGACAATATACCGCAGCAAGACTTGGATAACTTAATCCAAAGCATGAAAAACCATTGCAGGACCGTTATTAACGTCATGGGCGGTTTTACTGACTACTGATTTTTCACATAACTGTTAAAAACAGATTAATTTTTCCTTATTTTTCACTTTTTCTTGAGAAACACATTCATTGTTAGTTTTACCATTATTTCACATTTTTTCTTTATTTGAATAAAAATTTGTTTACGCAAAAAAAATAGTTTTCTTTTATTCTGGAGTGTAGTCTGATAAATGGGCTTTATAAAAATATATGCATGTTGTATGTTATTTTTAATAAATTTTGAGTAAATTGAGTAAATCCAAAATATCCCTAGACAGTGTTGATGTGTGTATTTAGTTTTATTATTGGTATATGTAGATATAGATTTTATTGCGGAGTTATTTTAAAATTATGTTATCTCCTAAGATGTGATGTGATGTCAAGGGCCATTTTGTTCACAATTAAATACTTGTGATGAATAACGTATTTAGGTATTTGGATAAGTTCTTTGTAAGGTTCTTTCTTTCTTTCTGTCTATGTCAAGGGCCATTTTGTTCACAATTAAATACTTGTGATGAATAACGTATTTAGGTATTTGGATAAGGATTAATATCATGTTGATAAATCACCTTCGCAAATAATGCATTAATTTCGAACAAATTTGATTACCATAAAAAAGGTTATAGTGAGTCAATCTTAAAAGGTAGACATATGCTGTCGCGGACTTTTTTTAGAACTTTTAAAGAGGAACAATTCCATCATACATGATTTTTGCGTAACTTAAACCGTTTACGCAGCGCACGGAACGGAAGCTCTCAAAAAGGAATCATTTTTCCCATTTTTGCAACATTTTCCATTGATGCTCCGTTCTTATTGGTCGCAACCTGATGTTATATAGCTTAAATACTTCCTTGTTAAATGGGCTATTCAACACAAACATATATTTTTAATTCGAACTAGTAGTTCCTGAGATTAGCGCGTTCCACCAAACAAACTAAGAAACAAACTCTTCAGTTTCGATAAATCGAGAGGGACATCAATCCGCGAAAAGTCTTAACACCGCAATTCAGAAAAATTACGTATTTGCATAACGCCATCTATGGGTGAATGGATAAAACGCCTGCACAAAGCATGTGCACGCGATGAATGAAAGTTGTATTCGTGAATGTTTTATAATAATATAAAATTACTAAAAACGTCAAAAAAAAAATCAGGTGATCCATAGATATATGTTCGCATAACTCGACATAATGTATGGATCAACTGATTTTTTTTCACGATTTCAGGGTTGGTCCCGTAGTAAAAGTTGTTCATAATGATGAGTACAATGACCCCTTTTAAGGATTAAAACGATCAAAAAACAGTGTATACAACTGTTTTGTCCGCGCATGCAAATAATTCTGTTTGAAGGGGTATGTCTTTCCGACTTGCTCGACAAAAGTGGTGATACTCGTAGCTCAGCTAAAATGCATGATGTAAACATAATTTATATGCCTATAGCACTCATACATAATGTAGCTTTCTACCAGTGAAAACATTTTTAGAATTGGATCATTAACTCGGGAGATTACCTTCTACTTACATACAAACCAACAAACAAATTTTACCTCTTTATAATATTAATATAGAAGTATAGATGTATATCGAATAACATATTTTTGGTGTAAACGATTTCAACGCGTTTACACCATATACTTTGACTAATAAAAATATTTTCATCTTCCCTTACTATTGCATAAACCCGTCCATTAAAATCTGCCATAATTCAATACTTTCTTCCAAGTTCGCTATCACTATTACAATAAGTTCTAAGAGACAGAGACAGACACACAACTTTGTTCCGCGAGTGAAAGAGACGGAAGATCCTTTTGTAAAAGTTCCAGCCCCTACAATAGAGTCGAGATGGAAAATTGTAAAATTTTAACGATTAACCGCAAACTGTGGTTATTGGATCAGAAATACTTGGCTTAGAAGTTTTACTCTTCACGCTACGGATAAGGGGTAAGCAGGAATAGCGTTGGGTTCCTTATAAAGATCTAATCGCCCAAATATTGAGGGGACGACAGTGCGGGTTGGTAGATGTCACATGTCTTCGAATTTTTGGTTTTAGGACATGCCGGTTTCCTCACGATATTTTCCTTCACCGTCTTGAGACCTTAATAACACCCTGTTATAATATACGACGCAAATGATGACTTTAACATCTGACGTGTTACATTCATTGACAGTAACGAGTATAATATGACAATGTCAAGAAATGATCAACGTTTTCGTAAGGTGACAGTACAGTCACTGGCACAAATATGTAAACACAGCAACATTCAAAGTAATTTACTCGTGAAATAGTTAAAGTTTGAGATAAATTACCTATTTCATAACACAGGTTCCAAAACAGTGATCATGACAATATAAAATTACAATCTTTTAAAAGTTGCTACATGTCCACATGTGAGTGCTCGTGGCTGCACAACTTGTAATACATGCAGTAGTTAATTATTGGTTGCTTCACCGACATAAGTACTATAACTTGTCCACCCACCCCACAAGTTGACCAGCCAATCTAACGTTATCCAAACATTTTAATTACTGAACTCTGCTCTGTGTCCGGCGCAGGCGTAATAAATACGATTTAAAAACAAAAACAAAATGACCGCGGGGTTAGTCGACTGCGGGGGCAGAGGGGCGCGCGGGGGAGGTGGCGGGGGGAGGTGTTTCAATAATAAAAATAATTACCGAGTGAGTGTTAGTGACAGCGGTGGACCAGTTGCGAAGTGTGGAGGCGGCTTTATGGAGAATATATTATGTGCAACCTTTTGTCCCGAAGGCGCAGACGGCAACGGCAGAGTCGCGCAACCGCAATGGCTAACTGCAGCGATACTTCTATCGCGATGCGTTTCTATCCTATTTCTATAAAAATAATTTCGTAGGATTGCGACATTGCCCTCTGCTGCTACAGTCGAGCGGTGACGGACGGCATACCAATAGCGCAGTCACTAGTAGACCGAAATGCCTTTTTGTTGTTATTTGAAAAAAAAATATTTGTCGGAAACTGAAGAAGAGTTAATTAATGAGATTGCTAACATTTAGGCTACGTACAATGTTACACATGGCGACACAAGTGTTACACATGATGATCTTACACGTGTTAACCGTTCTTTCTTTATATATCGTGTGAGTTATATCATGTTAAATTCGATAAAATCGATGATCCATATCTATTTGCATAGCTATACATATTATCAATTAAAATCTTTTGTGTACAGACACGAATGATTTAAAACAAAAAAGCGAAGAACAACGCGGTCACTTATACAGTTATGTGACCGCGTTGTTCTTCTAAACTACCAAACGGATTTTAATGCGGTTTAAAAAGAATACATATAATAAAGAAACCTCGATGCTTTGTACATCGGGATTTATTTTTGCAGTTTAATATTATAAATATAAACCTTCCAGAATAAATTTGTAAAAACGTAAAAACCATAAGAAGCATTGGCTGATCGCTAGTTATCTAATAAAAGCTATCTCCATACTATCCCACCCCTTTCAAGAGCGGCGCGAATATAAAATGTGAGAGCCGCGCGCCACAAGTATTGCGAATTAATCGAAACACCAACACAATCGAGAGCTCCCCCCTGCCCCCGCACCCCCGCACCGCCCGAGGTTACCCCTTTATTACCCTTTAGGAAGAGGTCTCGTGCCTTAGACATTGATATTCTGGTAGTGATCAGGATCTTTACAACCATAAAGGTTATTTTCTTCAGGTCTACTACGAGAGGTCGCGCCAAGCTATATTGGGTTTTACCATCAGGAAGTTCCCAGTCAGCAGCTTGGAGTCTGTGCCTGCCTCGTCCGCTATTATTTTAAAAAGAGTAACCGTGGAGTATTTTGCGTCCATAGAAAACCCCGTCCGTTATCCACAGGTAACAACCAGTTGGAATCGAGCTTCTGACCTTTCTTTAATGCCCATCTAGGTTTTTAGTTGGATAATTTTCTAACTGAGAAATAAATATTGTGGTTTGACAGCTTTTGTATAGACATTATGTCAAACTGTCAGATTTATTCTTCAGATATAAGTTATCTGACTATTGAAAACTCAGACCTTAGTGAAATAAATATTTTGGTTTTCTTAAATTACTTTGGACTTCGAAATAAATAGTGAAATGTGGGTGTAACAAATAAATCTTTCTGCCTACCCCTTCGGGGAATAGCGGCGTGATTTTATATATAAACATTAAGTAAAGTCTAAACAATAAATCAGCGCCGACCGGTCTAACTGAATGCGTGCACATGCATGAAGCGATCAGGCTGTTTAGTTTGAAAGGTTTACTTCTAATATGCAATAGTTCTGACCATCGCAGGCGACCACTTGAGGACGTTACAGCCAAACACGTTACGGATCTTGAGCTGATCAGATAGAACTTAAGGTATGTAGAACAGCACTCTATTTGCGTAACACGTTAAGGATATTGCTAACCCATTGCTTCGTATGTTAGAAAAATTTGTCTGCTCATCAACGTAAATAACGCAATGAATGTTGTTGTTATCACAATGAAAACCATTCCTACTGTTAGTGTGTTACGCAATTACCCCGCTGTTCAATGGGGTCTTTATTTCGCAGAACAACACAAATTAAAGTGTAACATTTCTCCAAAACGTTTCAAAATGCATACGTAACCTTAGAGGTTTTTCATCGCGGTCATTAAATTCAACACAACTTCTCTTCTCATTGTGCTACTTACCACAAAAATTCAGGCAATCCGCGAGTAGTTAAAACGTCAAATAACGTTCGACATTCGAAACCATTCGAGTACTATCGATTACTATTGTGCAACCGTTTTATGAATAACAACCTTTTTCTAAAAACCTTTTTTGATAATTGTTTTATTACCAACATAAATCTTGCCTCTCATCTAGCCTCTATTTTAAACAAATAAGGTTGATGTTCTTTCAATTTAGGTGTAATGTTATAGTTTTTGCGTGGGCTGAGATAGAGTTGAATTATAATTGTTTGTTATTTTTTATTGTTATTGTTGACATGTGAATAGGGGATTTAAAAGAGAAGAGTGCATTTAGAACCGCATATTATTGGCTTTTCTATTGATTTGTTAATACATTGGTAGTTAAACATGTCAATTTATATTGTAGACTGCGATTATTTAAATACGTTTATTGAAAGGTAAACTAGTTTATTTAATTAAAATTTGATTGATAAAAACTTTGTGTGCTTGCGAGTAATCATGGAAATGTTTCAGTAAAAAAAAGGAAAGACAGCATTTACGTAACTAATGTTTATTTCCATTTCCCGTGTGTTTGATTGTGGCAAATATTTTCAAATAACAATGAGATAAGTAGTGACCATTTATTTGTACTTAAAGTGCAATACCATCAGGTCACGTAGATACTTACCTATTTTTATTTTTCTACACGCGCGACGACGCCAGTTTTCGCTAAGAATACAGCTGTCAAAATTTAACCCAAGTGGGGGGTTGAAATGTATGACAGTAACAAAATTAACGTAATCCAAGCGTACTGTTTTGGTCATCATATTCAAAAGGTATGAATATAAATGATTGACGATTTCTTTTCTGAATTAATATTACTTATAAGTCTTCTAAAAAAACCTTAGAAATAAAAAATCCGCCATCAAAATTAAAAATGTAACAAATCAGCTACTCTGCCAGGCGTAAGGAAACAAATTAGGTCGAAACCACACGTGCGTCCGTGCGATCGCGCGGATAATCGCAAATTGTGCAAACAGCCGTCTGAGGGGAGCCTTCTGAGAAGATCAAGTGTCGACAGATTTAATTCTGTTAAAATTGTACGATCTTTTTTCCTGTTTGGACTTGAACTGAATTTTAGAAAGTAGAAACAGTTTTTTTAGTTCATTCATTCTTACTTCACATTCTCACATATAATCACAATAGCTAAAGTTTTGCTTTACCTTATTGAAATGTGCGAATGGCCTTTACACTAATACCCATACTGGTCAAGTGGGCACTTCAACGCCAATCTTCGCAGTAACATAATTACAATCAACTTTATGTTTTAGAATGCAATTATTAATCCTTGGAAGGTAAATAAAACAAGTAAGGGGTGGCAATTTAGAGTATTCAGTTATATGCTTTTAATACAGCTAATGAACTACGGAGTTTAGTGACATGTTAACAATTTCAAATCAAGCCAAACGTTCATTTGCTAAAAAACAAACAATTAACAACAACAATTTGCTACTTAAAAACTATGAATACTTGTATACTAGTGTAACGTTCTAACACTCATAGCCCAAGAAGACTACTCACCGTATTCTTCTTGGGCTATGAGTGTTAGAACGTCTCAGTCATAACAATGTGTGTAATTGTGCCTGTAATTGAAATAAAATCTTTTAATTTGAGTTCCGTCCGGTTAAGACTGTGGTTCAGTAGTTTCATAACGCTACTAAACCGGGATCCTGCCATTTTGCCGAAAAGATTTTGCCAAAATGTCACTACCCAAACAAATTTAAGCAACCTTTTTTTATACCAATGCAATGTTTGGAATGATTTTAGTACGCACATTTTCATATGGTTAAATTTTTACTTGGCAGAATATTATCAAGGATAATGGGCATTTGGTCTTTAATCAAATGATTTATTACAACAAACAATCTTTAGACAATAAACGTTTGGTCAAATGATTTGTTATGGCAAAAAATATAAAGACAATAATATTTTTTTTTGGGAATTATATAATAAAAAAATGCAATTTTATTTTAATAAAACCATTTATTTTATACAAATAAGGAAAAATAGAGATTATTGTTAGCAGGCTATCAAGAACCAAACTAGTTAGACGAGGTTAATTTAAAAAAAAATGGTTAGGTTAGGTTAGGTTAAAACTGTGACGTCCTACGCACGAGCTGAGCGAGCGAAGCGAGCGGTGCCGCGGTAGCGGTCGGCGAGTGACAGAAATGACTAGATTGAATAGAAAAAAAGAGATTATTTTTAGCAGGCTGTCGAGAACCGAACTAGTTAGACAATGCTAAGCAACGACTATATTATATAGAAAAAAAATATGGAAAAAAACAGGCTACCAGAGACTGAACTAGTTATACTATAACAATTGACTGAATAGAAATGGTAAATTGAAAACTGACGATACTAAGTATTTGGCAAATTTTATTTTGCGTAAAATGAGTTATTCCAACTGAAATAATAGGGGTTAAAGAATGAAATTGCCGTTTTATTGTAATAGGTACTTCGAATTGACATAGAACCTTCATGGTTTGAGATTTTTGAGTGAAACTTTTTTCACATGGTACCGATGAAGTTCTTTTTTTAAAAAATGTACAATATACGATTATCGACTTTCAGTTGTTTTTTTATTCAGCTTAGACAAGAAAGATGGATACTTGGAAAATTCGAGTTATTTTTGAATACGAGTTCCGACGCGGAATTAACGTGGCAGAAACAGCTCGCAATATCAATGTTGCGTTTGGAGAGGGGACTGCTAATGAACGCACCGTGCGATTTTGGTTTAAACGCTTTAGTGATGGAAACTTTGATTTGAAGAACGAACCACGTGGAAGACCGCCCACACAGGTGAATAACAATGAATTGAAAGAGATGGTGGAAGCCGATCCGAGCCAAACTACCCAGGAATTAGCGGCATGGTTTAACGCTACCCTACCAACAATATTGACTCATTTGCGTCAAATCAATCAAATAAAAAATATGAGAAATGGGTGCCTCATGATTTGACAGATCTGCAGAAAGAAACGCGTGTTGAAACTTGTGTTGCCTTGTTGAATCGATACAGAAATGAAGGAATATTGGATCGAATTGTGACATGTGATGAAAAGTGGATTCTTTACGATAACCGTAAGCGAAAAATGCATTGGCTGACCCCAAGTCAAACGCCGCAACAGTGTCCTAAAGCAAAGCTTACCAATAAAAAGGTAATGGTAACTGTTTGGTGGTCTCAGCATGGTGTTATTCACCATAGGTTTCTCCGATCTGGTCAAGCAATAACGGCAGATATCTACTGTGCCGAACTCCGAACAATGCTAGCAAAACTAGCAGTAAAACAGCCCCGAATCATGAATAGATCTTTGCCATTATTGCTCCATGATAACGCGAGACCTCATACAGCACGAGAAACCGTTTTAATTCTACAGGAACAGCAATTAGAAACCATTCGTCACCCTCCATATTCGCCAGACCTTGCTCCAACGGACTACCATTTTTTCGTGATTTGGTCAATTTTCTACGTGATAAAAAGTTTTCATCTCAGGAGGCAGTACAAAATGCTTTCACACAGTTTGTCGAATCTAGATCACGAGAGTTCTATCGCAAAGGCATAAATGACCTTCCTATTAGGTGGCAGCAATGTATAGATAATAATGGTAATTATTTTGATTAAATAAATATGTTAAATTAAAAAAAAAACTACGTTCAGTTTTTCAATACAAATCGGCAATTTCATACTTTAACCCCTAATATTTGACTACATAAAAATTGGTTAAATTACTAGTTGGTAAACAAGTCATTGTTTAAACGTTGACTTGCCAAACATTAGGTTTGCGTTACGATTATTTGTGAAGAGATTTTTTGCTAAGTAATAATTTGGCAAATGTAATTATGTGGAAAAAATTTTTGGAAGTGATAATTTGGTAATTTCTGTTCGATGAAACAAGGGAGACCCTACTAAACCATATTGGTCTTTTTAGATCCCAAGGAAAAAACCCGGTACGGTTAGTTCCTTGGTCAATTGATCCTTTTGGTTCTATTGTTGTTTCGTGTCGGTATTTAAGTTGGCAGCCTTATACAAATAATATATTTGTTCCTATTTTGTAAACCAAAACTATCACAACACAAATGGCGACAGGTTGCAAGAGAAAAAAGAAACGATAGATACAATGTGTCGATTCCAAAAAAAAAAACCAAATACATATATTGATACAAATCGATTCCCATGGCGATCAGTATCATGATCTGATCGCCAGAGGGATATGTTACCAAAAAATAGAAAGAATCCGCCCTCAATGTATTGTATCCAAACCAAAATCCACTTGTTGTTACAATGGTTCACCAACGTTTGACAAAGCGCCACCAACACTTGTACAAAGCCCCACCAACATTTGTTCAGGACAATTGCTGATATCTATGAGATCAGAAGATAGGAACACAATGGTTACAAAATGGATAGAAATGTTATTTTTTGTCGGAGGTTTAGTATCCTTTAACTTTTTAATACTTTTCTTTCTTCTGTTTGTTGGTTTTGTCGTTTGTTTGTTATATTTAGGTTATGTACAGTAACGCTCGAAACTCCAGTGGCATGCTAAGGACTACATTGCTATGAACTGTGCGAGCACGATACAGCCAGTGCGTGTGCGTGTATGAGTGAAATAACATTATATTTCTGTTGCATTTAGAATACGCGTCATAGTGGCGACCTGTTGTTACCATTGCATTGCTAAAATTCGCGTTAATGTAACATGTGCTGGTAGCTGTTTGGCCT
Source organism: Apamea epomidion (assembly GCA_947507525.1). Classification (NCBI taxonomy): domain Eukaryota; kingdom Metazoa; phylum Arthropoda; class Insecta; order Lepidoptera; family Noctuidae; genus Apamea; species Apamea epomidion. The sequence goes on along the minus strand of OX382245.1, from coordinate 17,267,712 downwards.
AAGCAATCTGTACACGATCAATAAAGTCCGAGTTCGAATCTTAATTACAATGTGTGGCTGTTTTTTGTTCTTTTTAAGCCATAATAATATTTGTATTTTAAGCAAAACCTTGTTAAGTAATATTTATATTTATTTATAATGTATTCATGCTTATTATTTATTTATAAAAAGTTAAATATTTATTTATTGTACTATTACTTAACTATTTATGTGATTATGTTGTATTTCATTTAAATCGTTTCAGTCTTGGAAGGTGGAAATATAAAAGTCATGCAGACTGATAACAAAAATGTTTATTCGTTTTATTTATTTATAAAATTAGCAATCTTTTATGAGAATTGTGAGGTCACATTCCTGCCTAGATAAAAGAAGTTCTCTTGTAGGGTTCATATGATTTTTTGTTGTATACCCACAATAACATAAAAAGGAAAGGATATTCTAATAACACAAATATAATAATTGTTGATACCCAGTTAATATAGGTATCGGTATTCAGCAGAGTTTATTGAAAACTAATATATGATTTAGACTTTATGAGCATGTTTTTTATGTAACGTCATAATTAATGTATTGAGGTTATAGCTTAATGTGTTCATTTTCTTGACGAAAAGAAGATTGAGACTTAACCTCAATTTAAGATCATTAAATAATTACGGATATATCAATAGGTATTACTAAATATTTAGTTACACCGTCTAATTATTAAAAACCAAAACATCTAAATAGGTATTAATATTTTGTATAACCCCCAATATTTTCAATACAGTCAAGTAGACGTTTGCGCATGGACCCTACAATATTGGTAATATTGTAGGGTCCAGACGTATTTCGGTTCCTCTTAAATTTTCCCACACCTACATGCAATGGGCTTTTAATTGTGGTATACACTTCTCATCCCGTGACTCCTACCTTTGCACCATCAAACCCCATAGTTTTCCTATGAGGTTGAGGTCGGGTGATCGCGCTGGCCATGGAACAACAATTGTTTTGAACGAATATGAAACCGTTTGTTTCATACTCGTTCCCCATAATGTCGTCGCTGCGCCTCGCTAATAAGCGATGGCCTTCCTCTTCGCTGTCGACTAGCAAGGCTACCCTCTTCCTCATATCTCTTGATCCAGTGACTTACAGTATTCCTCTAAAACAAAAAAAGTGATATTAGGCAGCTATAATAAAATACTAAAGTGACTTCATTTTTATAACATATAATAATATTTATTTAATGTAACATTAAATTATTAAAACTGCATTTATAAATCCACTAGACAATAAACATTAATTATTTATCTTTTAGGCCTCATGATGGATTTAAAAAACAATATAAAGAATTAATCTATATGTCACCAAATAATCTTAGGTAAAATTTCAAATAAAAGTTTCTCATTGTTTTTTTTTATTTGTTTTTATGTTCTTTTTTTCGTCATGTTTACTGCAAATAAACGTATTCTTTCTTTCTTTCTAAGTTACAATTCATAAATATAATACTGACATTCAGTCCGGTTTCATCAGATATTTTTGTTCTATTAAGGCCACTTTTATGCAGCGCAATAATAGTCGCCCTCGCCTCAATATTAATATTTGCCTGCATTTTGAGAATAAATACAATACCGCTATCTATTAAATCACACGTCACTTACCAACAACTACAACCAAACGAAAACGTTTATTCCGATCTAGTTAACTATTCATAAAACCTGTCTACCTCACAGAAATCTGAATTCTTTATTTAGTTTTCTATGATCTACCTTTCTAACTTTACGAAATGTGTGAACAAAGCGAACAAGATAAAGAATATTATATTTCTGTCTCATTACTTCATCGAGTAAAAACTTACAAAAAGTCGATGTACTGCGTGAGATTTGAACACACGGCTCACTGATTCACACATCTATCTGCACGCGCTTAACCGCTAGGTCATCTTGACTCACTTACTGTTGTATCTTATATAGTTAATTAGTCTATTATTATTTTTCTGTTTACATGATAATATATTAAGTATATTGTGTTATATATGATTATATATACGTATACATATACTTACTACACGTGGAAACTTGTAATTGGCCTTATTTTTGTATAATCTATTACTTACTGTATCTGTTTAGCTGTAAGTTTTCCTAAAAATAAATAAATATTATAACGTTGAAATTATGAACTACAATCTTAATCACTTATTGACGACAATGTGTTTATTTTCTTGGAACTAGAAGGAAGTAAGTCAAATTAAACTTCAAGGTATTGCTTTGTGAGATTGCCTATGGACTTTTGGTCGACACTGTAAGTATGTGGGTTTTTATGGAAATGGTTGGGGGAAACATGCGTCACATCCACGCAAAACGGCTATTTGAAACACAATTGCTTTAAACAACCTAATAAGTACTATAATTTTGGAACATCGATTATTAAAATAACAACAGTATTGTAAAAATCGAAAAACAAACAAACCTGCCTTACTAACACCAACAAACACACAACATCAACCCTCACTGAAAAAACATACAAAACTCACCCTTTTCAATGAATGGCCTGAAGCGACGCACACTCGTGTTGTATTCGCTATATCAACTAATATCGGTTACAACTCCCACGACTTGTGCCCAAAGGATTGCATTGTGCGCAGGTGGGCGTCCCACGGCTGTGGGGCTTATGGGAGAATGGAGACAGCTTGTTATTGAGGGATCTTGATAAGAAAGTGTGTGGCTTTATAGAAATGTCTTTCCGACCCATACCAGTTTCAAATGGCAAGGCTCATGCCTTGCTTGAAAATCGACCGCCATCTGACCATCACAATCGGTAGTTTCAGGCTTCTGAAATCATCCTCATTGACTGTTATCAACTGATATCGTTGACAACTCCTACAAGTGGTATCCAATGGATTGTATTGTACCGCAGGTGAGCGTGCCACAGCTTGTGGGAAAATAGAGAATGCTTGTTATTTAGGGATCTTGATAAGAAAGTGTTGAAAAAACGAAGATGTCTCTCCGACCCATTACACTTTTAATAGACTGAATAAGTTAGCCATCTTACTTCCACAATGGATGTTGTGAAGAGATCCTTTGGACCAGAGTTTTGGGCTTCCGAAAACCCGTAATGACTCACATAGATTTTTCATATCACGCCACCGGACAGACTTTTCCGAGGCAAAGCCCCTCTTTGCCTCAGGATGATAAAACAAGAGTTTCAAACACTGGTTGCAGTAAGTGCAGGTTTTTCTTCTCTGGTATCGACACGTGCTTTATAAGAACAGCTCGTGTTGTGGGAAAAATATAAGGCAGCCAGTAAGATAGTATTCTTTGTCAGTGGGACTGGCTGGCACAGAATGCTGTGCCGGACTACCTATATCTCAGAGGGTACCGTAGAGGGTAAAACTTCTCCGGTTCTGTTATAACCTGTTTCCCTGTGTAGCCGACTCGGAGCTGCAAGCCCCTCTACTGTTTTAAACGGCAATACCTAATTGAAACAAGCCCACAAAGCCGCATTATGTTCCCTCTTATGTTCCACTCCCAACTGAGCTTTTTCGTAACTGATATTCAAGCAATTATCTCGATTACTTCTGCCCGATCTCGCCACAAAGCCATCACAATTAATCAATAACGTTCTAAACAATGCAACTGCATTCGACCTCAAAGTACCATACAATTGATGTCGCCACACGATACCTATTGACTGCATTCAAGTCGAGCACCGTAACGAGAACACTACACATTGTTTTATTATTTCCTTTATTTATTCACTAAATAATAATGGTGCTTCAAATAATTGTTATTGAATTATAAAATGTTTTAAGTTCGATTCGTTCGATTGTAGTTCTTATTTTTATTTATATAGAGTTTTGAACACTTTTTTGTGACGGCAATAAAAATTAAAGCACTCTAAATAATTGTTTCGTGATTCAATTTAAAAATCACCTCTATTATTAATTAAATAAGATTAGTATTAACTTGTGAATAGTTATTCAAGTTATAATCTTTTTGCTAAACGGTGGTTATTGTTCGTTTATTGTTAAAGGCGTGGCTACTTTAACCGATAAGTAATAGTTAGACAAATAAACGATGTATTACTAATTGTACCCCTTACTGTTTGTAAACGTGGTTACAATACCTCTGTAACCGCCACGCTTTAGAGAAAGAAGGTGAAACTTTGAAGTATTTAGTGGTTTTATAATTAATTTATTACTGTTTGAGTTACGACAGACGGGATTGGCCCGGTGCTTAAGACTTCGCCTCTCATACACAAGGTTGCGGGTTCAAATCCTAGCAAGTACCAAGGTGAGTTGGGCATTATTGACATCGGTGAATAGAAAACATCGTGAGGAAACCTGGACTTATAGTTAATACAAGTTTGCAATCGCCAATCCGTCATGAACAAGTGTGTTGAGCAACCCTCGTGGCTAGAGAGGCCTTTGCCCTACAGTGGGATAATGATAGGTTGGTATTATTTTATTTTATTTTTATAAATAGGATTGGGCGTTTCTAGACAATAAGATGAAAAATGAATGTACTTAATAGTAATCTTACTAGATTTAACAAAGAAAGGAGCAGTTTAAGAGCCATAAAATACTCTAAACCAAGTAACTCAAAGCGTGCTGAATATGGCAGTACATCTTGAAGATCGTTTCTTTGCAAATATCATGCTAGCATCTTTAAAAAAACGGAAATACTTTTACTGTCAGATAAGGCCTCTGTCGCAAAAAAGAAAAACACTTTTAACCGGAAAGAGACGTTTCGAAATCGAAGCACGCACTAATTGCTATAAGAAACCACAATACTACAACAGTCTCAAGCAATACGAAACCATCTTATTGGTCAGATCGCTTTCTCTGCGACAGGAAAACAGATTACCGATCAAACTTTCGATTTGTACACATTTCCTTACCAACCTTCTTTATTGTAGTCAATTATTTTAGGGTTCCACTGATCAAAATTAAAGAAACCCCTTATTTGCTCACACGTTTGCCTGTTTCAGTCAGTCTATCAGGAAAATTCTAGCTTACGTGCGGCTGATTTGAAATTAATGTCAAAATTGTATGCCAAGGATAACCGGAGTGTGGAAAACAAATATTTTTACGCAAATAGCGTAAAAATATTGGTTTTCCACATTTTCCCTAAAGTCAGAAGCCGTATCACACATCGTACGTACATTGTGAGGAAACCTGCGTAACCTAGAACCAAAAAAATCGAAGACATGTGACATCTACCAACCCGCACTGGGCACGCGTGGTACAATACGACCCACTGCCTCTCACAGAGAGGAAGCCTGAGTCCCAGAGGTGGGAAAATTATAAGCTGACTATGTTTATGTTATGCAGCGGCCGTATTATAAACGAATTGGGTTGGTTGAACATCTTTCTTACTTATGTCTTAGGGCACACCGGAGTTTGGATATGTGCTCGATTGATGGCACATAACTGGCCAAATGTAGGTGTACTATAATAGGTACACGTCTGCCTATCCCTTCGGGAAATTCAGGCGTGATGTTTATGTGATGTCCTAAGGCGCGGAACCTCCAACCGCGCTCGCCAACTCGCGGTATTTGAATATATAAAACATCTCCGAAACAAGGCTACTGTCATTTAATACGAGTGCCATCAGCTGTTCGCCGCAGTTTTAATTGTACGAATAGATTTCTTTCAGTACAATGGCAGGTAGTAGGTACTCGCGATCAATTGAAACCCTTTGCTTTGTGTGGGAGACGTGATAGCCGGGTTCGGAGGTCTATTAAAGTGTATTGAGTGACATGGTATCTTGAGTTGTTTGGCTATGTTATTTTTAAGTGATATTTTTTCTTTGGCTACTAAATTCTTTTCATACAACAATAGCAAAATGTGCTATAAGTATGCTGAAGTGGCAGTGGGATGGCCAGGTATGTCGAAGGACCGACAAGTGAAAAGGTGGCTGGACACTGGATTCGGAAGGCGGAGGACAGGGTGTTGTGGCGCAGCACGGGAGATGCCTATGTCCAGCAGTAGAGTGCGATAGGCCAAGTTGATTGATTGTCTGACGTCTGCTATGGACTGTATCGGGGAATAGAACTGGTGATTTTCTGTGTGAACCGCATACTTTTTCTATCTTCCTAAGTAGCGTGATAGACTCGTAATTCACACTATCCTAAACTTTAAACTCTACTAAATGTACTTTTAACCATAAACGGCTGGTAAATTATAGGAACCGAGCAAAAACGACTCTTACAATGCAAAAACCCAAACAGTGTAGCGGACTCACACTACATTTAACTTCCAAATAACATCGCAAGTAATCACATTAAACTATTACACACAAAATAAGTTTCCACACGAATACCTCACTTGCACAATATTATTAAAACATCCATACATGGAACAAATGCAAAAGAGAACAATAATACACATTACATAATCGTGTTCTATAATAATATCGGTTTACACACAGTATCGCGTTTCCCCACTGTTGGGCAATTGTTTAGCAAATGATAGTTGTTATGGTTTGCTCAATGAATGGGGATGAAAAAATCGCTGTGTGGGTAAATTAGTGAATGTATGCTAGCAGGTAGGTATGGCTTTATTAAAGTTTTTTGTAAAAGCTAAAGTAGTTTTTTGAAGCATCTGGTAGGATGATACTCTGGGTTTTACAATTAATAAAACAATGTAGGTAATATAACTTAACATCACGCCTGTATCCTCCGAAGGGGCAGCAGAGGTGCAGCTATACTATAGTGCACCCACATTTCGCCAGCTATGTTTAAGTCAGTGTCATCAACCGGGCACTAATCCAGACTCCGGTAATGTGGGTATTTGATGCTTTTGGAGAGCTTTGTAACACTCTCTGCTTTTATAACTTATTTGCCCGTCAGCTCGGTGACAGGACTGACAGACAGCTAATTTTGTATTTCCTTGTTACATTTTTCTGTACTTAATCTTTTTTCAAACGAAAAGTGCCTAAACGGTTAGGCAGAGGTTGTCTGCCGGTCTAGTCTGTAAAAGACTTAAAGTAAAAACTTAGGTGAAGTGGGCTGTCAATAGTCTTAATCCCTAGCCTCCGGTGGAATGACAGCTCACTTCACCTAAGTTTGCACGGTGAGATTTTTACAGAATAGACCGGCTGTACTACAATTATTACACATATATGCTTAAGTTCCACATAATACATTTATTTATCACAGACTAAAAGACACACAAGTTAATATACAGCAGATAAAAAAATAAAAAACCAATAAAAAGTGTAAAGTGCGGGAAGAAATAAGCAGGAATGTGAATGTGTGCCTCACGGCTGCGCCAAAAATGCCCAGTTCAGTTAAAATGCCAGACAACTAGTGCCTGACGCTGGTTTCCAACTGGACCTGAAACGATTAGACATAACAAGTCGGTACCTACTCAAATGGCTCGAGGGGCGTCTCCAATCAGTGAGCTGCCTTGACTATGCTTTATAATTTTTTTTAGAATAACATAGTAATTGAAGATAAATAATTTCAAAATTGAATATTAAACTCGAAACCGTAAAAAAGTCATTAGTAAATCTGTGTTAAAACTTAACAAATAGTATTAAGAAACCTAATACAATGACAAATATATTTGCATTCCGTCTCAACCTTATTGCTATATCTATAAGATTTAAAATCATTGTGTTATTATTAACAATTTTGTTTGCGCATACCATTGAAAAAACAAGTAAGACGATACAGCCACAAAATCAACTTCCACCTTTATCACATTCCAATAAAGACTAAATTAAATTTTCGGGACGGTAGATATAAAATAGTAAAAATACATTTCGGGGTACATACGTGCACAGAAAATGGAAATTCAAGTTTCTAAAATGTCCAAATAGTGGGCATGGCGAGGTATGGCGTGAGCGGTGTACAGTCAAACAGAGAAGGCAAACAGTCGCTCAATATTATGTCGGAGCGAGGCGATCAACCGAGCAGCGATCATGTTACTGCTGACAGGACAGGCGAGGACGCAAGTGCTGAAGCAAGTTAAGTACAATAGTAATAATGATGATTCTTTATTCTATATTTTTGGCTTACAAATCAAATGAATCAGTATTAGTCTTGTGTAAGTTGTAATTTTTTCCCTATATGTAATGTCCTTTTTCTGGGTAAAAGCCTCCTCCATCCGGTGCCATTTTGGCCTGTCTTTGGCAGTCTTCATCCACTTTTTCCCTTATAACATAATCAGCCTATAACGTTCCCACTGCTGGGACACAGGCCTCCTCTCTTCAAGAGGGAGTGGCTATAATCTACCACGCTGACCCAGTGCGGGTTGGTACTTTTTCCCGTAATTCAATAATGTCACCAGTCCAACGTTCTCTTGATGTAGCAATGCATCTTTTCGCTTGGGGGTAAAGTGAAATAGAAGTATTTAATTTCCGTCTGGAAACTAATTAGTAATTGGTAATTTTCATGTTTAAAGGGCTGCTAGGTTAGTTTTACTTCCCAACTGTCAGTTGTATTCTAATTAAAAATAGTAGTAGTACTATTAGTAGCAGTACCTAGTAGCTCATTGGAGTATTTTCTAGTGAACAGTCTCCGGCCCGCATTTGTTCCATTCTCGCACTGGAATGGCCTGATGTTCATCCAGACTGGAGTTTTCTTCGCGGTTATTAGTTTTGAAATTAAGAAATTGAGCTGCAAAATCACTATCTTCTACTGCTACAACAGTCCCTTGCTAGGCTCGTCTAAAGTGTTCGTCGATTTTATATTCTTCGTTCAAGTAGTTGCAGGTCTTATGAGTGATATTTTTGAGTTGTTTCTGCAGCTGTGCCATTCATGCAACCGGCTGAAAAATTGCTACTGATTTGAAAACAGCTGCCAATTTTTTTAAGGGAAATTATTGTATGACTACGATCCCACTAAGTGGTGATGTTGGGATCTAAGGTAGACCAAACCTCCCTTTGTAAAGCCCATCTATTTTTCAAGCTACTGCAACTTTTCCTTAACACTTCTCTCCATGAATGTACCGAATTGGTGTCTTTGAAGCGGGTTAATTGCGAACAAACAATGGAATTAAGTAAACCACGGATTAAAGTTGCGTCACTATACACTGTGCGAGGTGTGCGCAGGCGTCTGTGTGGTGGAATCACTTGCGACTTGCAAGGGACCCAGCTAAGCCTGGGTCTGGTAGTTATATAGTCTCTGTAGCTAGATTGCACTTGCCACAGTTCTGAAACCTTGTAAAAAATGTTGACCAAAACAATAACAGCCAAATGTTATGTAGGCTGTAAAATACTTAATTTAGTAATGAAGTCACAAATAAACTCAGTCGTTAATTCATTTATTTATATTATACAACAGTAAACGGCAAAGGAAAACATCGTGAGGAAGCCGGCATGTCCTAGAACCAAAAATTCGAAGAGATGCGACATCTACCAACCCGTACTGGGCCCGCGTACTGGATTACAGCCCACTCTCTCTCACCAAGAGGAGGCCTGTGTCCCAGCAGTGGGAACATTATAGGCTGATTATATGACAGTAAGTACCAATATCAAAACGAAGTAAATTGTTGAAGGAATTTAAAAAACCGTGGTCACGTACAATACCCGTAGTTTTAATTAAAAAGTTTAACTGTGACTTAATTAAATATTTTCGAAAAGGCAGTGCCTCGGAAAAAGCACTTCAAGCCGATCCCGGCTGTCATTCGGAGATCTTTGACAGTCGCTACGGGTCGGCAGAGGCCCAAATGTCTGTCAACCAGTCTTACCAATGGGTATCGTGTTATCGAGTAACTGGCTTTTGGAGGTCAGACAGGCAGTCACTCCATGTAAAATACTGGTATTCAGCTGCGTCCGGTTAGACTGGAAGCTGATTAGCTGACCCAACATTGGGAAAAGGGTAGGCAGACTGAGATGTGATTCTGTCACCTAGCCGTAGCACACATACGCACGGAATAACGAAACTCTACAAAAACGTGACTGTGTGTGTGTGTGTCTGTGTGGGGGTGTGTGAGCGTGTGTGTGTGTGTTATGTTAACAAGGCAAATGTGTTTTCCAGTTTTTAGATTAATATTTTAACGTCTGGTGGAGGTGTAGAGATAGCAAAGTAATCTAATTTAATTCAAGTTCAAAAATAAGATAAGGTGTCCTATTCTAGTGCAAAACTTGTTTGTTCGCATTTTAATACTTCGAAACATGTTGCCCTGATACTATCTAACTTAATTTAAATATTACCATTTTCTCATTTTTAATTTCCACTTTCACATAACCGATACTATTGATTAGCTACCCCTCAATCCCCAACATAGCAACGTTAATAAACATATTATAATAATAATAAATAAATAAATTCTTTATTTCACCAAAAGCCATCACATTACAATATCCAAAGCCTAAGAGCATAATAATATAAGGCTTAGGTCACAACAATTGTAATGCTCTGACTCCTAAGCAGCACTAACTACGGTTACAGTATTTTCCAAGAACAACTAAAGGTTTTCTTGCTATCTCTACCTCTAGGTACGTACAGTACCTACATATCTTCGGTGCAACGCTTACCAAACGGTTGTAGGCGACCTTGCTGCTCGGTTCACGGACGACCCACGGGTACATACCTAACCTACTACACGTATGAATGTCGCCTTTGTCTTATCTCGTGTCGGCACGACCGCTACGAGAACATAGCTTCTTAAGGCGATCTGATAGCCATAGAGCGTCGATGGCAGAGGCAACTGCAGGTCTGGTATATTTTGAACTTTATTCCGACAAACGTAAAGTTCTTAATTCAAAATTGACAACTTAGACTCGGGTTTAACGTCAGTTTTTGTTATACGAACTTTAAATTCGACGGATAATAGTTCTATATTTAAAGATGGCGCGATGATTTAAATATAAGCCTTGTTTTGTAATAAGGCCGGTTTAGTATGGCTAAAGGTCAGTCCTATTCTTGTTTCATTTAGGACAGATTTTTTAATTGACAGATATTTTATGTATATTCGTCGAATAAAATGGACGTCTGACAGTTTTTGTACGGATGAACTGCTAAAAATTCAAAATTATTCCTCGGATAAAATTATATGTTATTGGAAAAATCAGCCCTTAGTATTTTGTCAAAGTCAAACAGTTTATTATTATGGCAGACCGATGGCCTTTATACTGCTCATCTTCCTTTTGAAACAATCCCTCAGCAACATGACAGGTATGAAGCCCTGTAGGCACTGAAACCTTCAGTTCATATTTACGCTGAAATTTTTCATACTATGGAACTATTGTGTTCCGAGCCTGACATAGGCTTCTCAGAACAAGGTTACACGCGCGCTCCTATCCACGTGTATAGTGCTGTGGGATCAACCGCCACCTGTTAGGTAGGGGGGGGGGGGGGGGGGGCTCTCTGATCTATTTTTGTGTTATTAGTTTGTAACCCGTGCGGCTGTTATTACTATACACCCATGTACACCCATGTACACCCATGTACAGTAATATCAGCCGCACGGGTCGATACATGTGGGTGTACTAGGGGCTGGTGGCTGAGTAAATAACAGCCGCACGGGTCCACAGATCAGGCTTGCCGTGGTCGGTCCGTGGATGGGTGACCAGTTTAAATGACTGACCGCAAATAACAGCGGTACTGGTATCTGGGTTGTGGAGCTCAAATGGGCGGACGCTCCATGAAAAATACAGCTATTTAGGTTCATCCGTTGAGACACAAACTCAAAGTATTTGTTTCAAATAAACCAATTACAGGGACTTTTGAATTGTCAAGGGGTTGGTCTGTCAGCAAGATGAAGCTAGTTACTCATTCCAAAGCGTAGGTACCTATGGAGAAGAACGGGCAAGAAACTCCATGGACACTCTTTTAAATCACAATAATATGGTTACAAAGTATTGGTTACATCAATCATATTAAAAATTATGCATGTGAGAACGGTGCAGAACGTTCAAAGCGTCCTTAATGAAAACTTTAAAAATATTTAAAAAAAACAATTGAAATCCTACTTCCTACTATTAATGATATTATAAACGTGAAAGTTTGTATGGATGAATTGATGGATGGATGAATGTTTGTTACTCTTTCACGCAAAAACTACTTAACCTTACTTAACTACATAAATCACGCATGATATATATATATATATATATTTATAAAGTATTGTTTCTATTTTTTCTTTTAACTTCTATTTCATTGAGTTAGCCCTGCTACAGTTAAAGTCTGCTAACAGCTTGTTTTTTATTATATAATATAGTAATTTGTGGAAAATGTCGTGGGTAGTATATTTGTTAAGTTTAATTTTAAGACAACACTGTTTATACTTAATATACTACTGTTTGTTTTCCCAAATGTAATAAATAAATAAATAAATAAATAACCGATTTGGATGAAATTTGGCACATAGTTTAGCAGGACCAGCGTTTAGCCAAGCATTTTTATCAGCGATGTAATCCCCCAATTTATAATTATGCCTGGCTGCATAGTGTGCGTCTGCGACTGGAAGCCAACCCCAAGATAGTTGGAATAGGCTAATCAGATGATGATGTACTTTAATTGTAAAGTTATATCTATTGAGGTATACCCTGAAAATACGGCGATCAAGTGGCATTATTGTTTCGAATTGCAGATACGGATGCCAGTGATATTACAGGCACATGAAACTTTACATCTCTGCCTTGACCTATTTGGCCTTTAACCATTTTTGCACCCTATTGGCGAACCAAACATAATTATACACAAACCTATCGACATACATAGCTACTTTTTACTTAGGTATGGGAACGAACCCTAAGCAGTCACTAACTCTGGCAACCTTTCACCGTGAAGACAGTCCTTGGTAAAGAGATGAGCCAGACCGAACGGTTGGCAAAGTTAGCTGCTAGTGCTAGTGCTGCTAGTTAGCTGCTTAGGATTCGTCATTAGTAGAGGAACCCCAAAACATTAGTAGAGGAACCCCAAAACATTAGTAGAGGAACCCCAAAACATTAGTAGAGGAACCCCAAAACATTAGTAGAGGAACCCCAAAACCCTGACACAGTAGATAATGATAAATCCAGGACAAAGAACGCGATGGTAGCTGAACTTAACCGAGCAAAACATCGTTAACTTTAAAACCCTTTAAAAATATTCGAAACCAATACATTTTTTTACCAAAAAATGACCAAGAATAACGTTAAACAATCTAGTTTTTTGTGTGCGCTTGCGACCGTTCCCAGTGTAGCCAATAAGTGACCAAATATTGTCACACTGAGTCGATGGCAGTGTCCCGTGACCGGTGCTGTCTTAGTCTAATCGCCGAGGTGTGAAGGGGATGGGAGACCGATGGTAGAGCGAACCACTTCGCGACAAAGCTGCCGACTAACAAAATACTATCATGGTGGCAATACAGGGCGGGATTTGGGAAGTGGAACTGAACTGTGTTAAATGTCAGGCCTTTTGCCTCATTTCTTGCTAAGCGCTGGCTACGTTTTCAGCAGTGGTATGTAGATAGTACAAGTTTTAAATACTTTTAATGTAGGTATGTATATAATGATCATTACGGTCTGGTCAAATAATAGATAAGTGTAACCCACATTCAGTGAAGTAACGAATGGTGGAATGTTTTACTATTTGATGCACTTTTTATAATTCACTCACAGGAGTCCCGGGTAGCATCGGGAAACAGACTCAGGCAAACAATTCTACTCCAGACTTAAGAAAACTATACTAAAAGGCAACTTTCCGCAAATATTCTGTGATTCACCAACATTAGGTACTGACTTCAAGCTGTCGTGATGGTCATAGTCACGCCATTTCTACCATTCACAGGAAAATAATCAGGGTATACATTGATCACAAACAGCCATCTAACTCCGCCCCCGTGCGAGCACTTATAGCACGCACTCAGCTAGTAGCCATGCACAGAACACATCGACTTTGTGACACTTGCCGACCTGCACCGTCATACACACACAGCACTACTCACGACTGCTTTATGAGCCAGAGAGCCGTGAACATCGCTTATAATAGCTGCACTTTTCAAACAGTTTTGGAACGATGAAAGTTATAAATTAGCAATTTTTGCGCAACAAGTCTTATTTCTGGCTTAACCAAGGCACCTATCAGGATCTTACAGAAGGCTAAGAAGACAGAATTAAAAACAGGTCCGTCTGGAAAGACACACTGCCACTCATGAGTGTTTTATGAGCCAGAGAGCCGTGAACAACGTTTTTAATAGCGTACACCTTTCAAACAGTATTGGGACAATGAAAGATCGAATCTAGCTCTTTTTGGGAACATCGTTTTGTTATGGCTGGACGGGTCATTGATCAAGAAACCTGTCAGGAACTTACCTAGTGAGAGACAGGATAGAAATGATTAGGTATGTATAAAAACAGGACACGGTGGAAAAATATAATCGAAGAGGCATTTGATGCATTGACTTAAAATGATGATTATGTTTGTTTTTAATGATGAAGAAAACAAAAATATGAAGGTCTCATAGGAATTCAGAAGCTTAAAAAAAATAAGAAAGTAAGGTGACTGTGGGATGATGCTAAAAGAAGCAGGATCTAGTGCGCAACGTACGAAAGTCTAAGGTTTAAAACTTTGGGCACGTGACTTAACCCCTGCCATCATTTAATGAAACGCAAGTCTGCATGGATGACAACTCATCATCATCAGCCTACAGCAGCCCACTGCTGGACATAGGCCTCTCCTATTGCACGCCATTCAACTCGATTTTCGGCAACTCTCATCCAGCTGCTACCAGCCATTGTGCGAAGATGACAACTGCTCGTAAGTAATTACATAAACATGGAGAGAGAGGAAGTTGGGGAAAGGTACGTATAAAGTACCTGACCCCGGAAAATGGAGATCATTTTACAGCACAGTTACTGATGGAAGCGCAAAGATGGAAACTCATTCCCACATCTCATATTAAAAGAAAAAAAAAATAAACTCAAAAAAATGCTAATACTGGCAATATCACTCAAGGAAACGCTCCTTACTGGCGTAATCGGTTCCGCACAAAATTAGGGTTCCTCACACCGCGGAACCCTTCTATTATTGTGGTTTTTATTGTGCCCTTGCATTTTATTACTTTTTTATTTCTTTTAAACGGGAGCGGGGGTCAGTCGCCGATGTTATGCTTAGGGTTGCCACAGACAGAATATTAAGTTGATTTTGTTTTTTTATTTTCGTGTAACTCGATCTCTGTGGTGTATTTTCCTTGAAAGTTGAAAGGTGGGGTTTGAAGAATAGGCAAAGGTATCGTTTGTTAGAACCAGCTAAGTACTTATTTCTTTATTCTTGAGAAGTTCAGTGGTGTACAAAATAGTTACGAACAAGATGGAGGGGGAGATTTATGTGAACTGATTTTATTTGGTCAACTTTGCTAAAAGCAAAAGGGCTTAAATCTTACGACCCTTTATAAGACGCTCTAGGAAGTGGTGTTATACTCAGAACTTTATAAGACGCTCTAGGAAGTGCTGTTATACTCAGAACTTTATAAGACGCTCTAGGAAGTGGTGTTATACTCAGAACTTTATAAGACGCTCTAGGAAGTGGTGTTATACTCAGAACTTTATAAGACGCTCTAGGAAGTGGTGTTATACTCAGAACTTTATAAGACGCTCTAGGAAGTGGTGTTATACTCAGAACTTTATAAGACGCTCTAGGAAGTGGTGTTATACTCAGAACTTTATAAGACGCTCTAGGAAGTGGTGTTATACTCAGAACTTTATAAGACGCTCTAGGAAGTGGTGTTATACTCAGAACTTTTTGTCGATGTGTCTGTCTTTACGAATGTGTGTCCACTAACCAATCATATGATTTAAATCTAAGTAAGTTATCCTTAAGGTGTGTCCAGACTTGGCGAATGCGCCGCTCGCGAGCCGCTTGCGAACTGCGCGCGTGCATTTCATGTTCGTACGCAGCCCCTGCGCCGTCCACGCGCCGCTCGCGCTCAAGCTACGCGCCGTACTCGGCGCAGGAGGAGCGCGCGTGCCGCCCGCGGTGCACTTCACTCGCCCCGCCCGCTTCTTATTTTAAAAAACGGAACCTGCCACCAACGTCTTCTGTTTTTCCTTTTAGTTTTTGTCAGTAATAAAATAGCCGATGCTGCAGCAATTGTGCTAAAAGCAGTCGTATGGTCCAACATCTTCGGAAGCTAATTCACAACTGAGGCTCATAGTTCAAATGCAAAAGAAGCTATGTGCGCACGAGCTGCGCGCGCGCTGCACGTGCGCCCCACTCGAGCCTTGCTGGAGTTGCAATAGAGCGGTACACCAAACGTAGGCTGCCTGTAGCCCTACGCGAGCAACACGCGCGCGGTTCGCAAGCGGCTCGCGAGCGGCGCATTCGCCAGCCGATCGATTCTGTAAAATTTCACCGTGAAAAGTTAAGTGAAGTGAGCTTAGAGTGAGCTGTCAATAGTGTCAATCCCTAACATTAGTTGGAATGACAGCTCACTCCACGCTCACTTCACCTAAGTTTTCACGGTGAGATGGTTACAGAATCGCACTGCAGGTCTGGACACACCTTTACCAAATTATAATGTGTTAGGTATTTTGTCCTATCTAGATTTAAATACAGGTACCTAAATCGTTTGATCTATTTCTAACCATTTGCAGGTAGTTTTCCATCAAGTTTTGCCATATAACTGATAGTCCCAGTTTATTATCTACAACTAGATTAAGCTCTTTCACTATTTCTCCAACTAAACAGAACATCATTTCACACCTGTTTTGCACGAAGGTTTAGGCAGAGGTATATCCTATAGTATTTCTACTCCCACATTTCGCTAGGAATGCGTAAGTCCCATGTCACAGGGGGCGAGGCTATGCCATCAACCGGCACATTTCCAGACTCCGGGCTTCTACTGAGAAATTCCAGATAGAAAAACCCATTTAACTTTGCTGACCCGAGAATCGAACCAAGGACCTCATGCTCAGCAGTAGCAGTAACTAATTGTGGTTTAATTTAATTTTGATTTGATTTTATATATATTATTAGCTACGTGTACTAATAGAGTTTAAAATACTATAGCTGCTAACAAAATATGGATTGTTTTGTCCGAAATAAACGTTTTGAATTGAATTGAATAGCGCTTGTCTCTACACCAACAAGGCAGTCTACTAAAACACGATTGAATGTCATTCAGTGGCAGCCCTGTGCGCGGTGAAAGTGTTAGGTCATCTATCAGTTGCAACACGCCGCTGCCCTTCAGTTATATCTTCTGGATTCAAATTATGTCTTACTTCGTGAGTGCTTCAGATACCTCTTTCTTTACGACGGAATATCATTCTTCTAGGGGCAAAAAGATATTTATTATATTACTGCGATGATTTAACACGTCCGAATAATTTACGGTTAGTTATCCAGAAGATAATATCATATTCACTGGCGAACGATCTGAAGAAAGACTCAAGCTGTGGCGAGACAGTGTTTCCTTACCCAAACCATTCGTTTCACCCGCAGAAAATGTGCCACTTGGACATGAGTTGCCTTGAATAACCTGGAAATCGTTAAATAGACTCCGGACCCTGGTTGGCCGAAGAAAGGAAAACCTGTACAGGTGGAGATTCAATGATGACTCGGCTCTGGAGTGTGGGGCTGTTCCACAAACGATGGAACACTTAGTGCCGTCTGTTCGGACAGGCCAACTCAAAGCTGCAATGGGTCTTATTCCAAAAAGCCCTTCCAGACATGGGTCTGCGTTGTTAGACTCGCATAAAATTCTAATAATACTATGTTTGGATTTTAAAAGAGACCACGACCTCTGAGTTTGTTACGGCGTTTCTTCTTAGGGATCAGTTAGGAGATGCCGGCGCTATCTAGTTTTAACATATTGACCAACACAATATCGGCGTCTAAAAATGTCTTCAAGATCTACTTACAGAAACAAACATTTAATTTCTTATGCATTTCATTTCATTTCATCGTGTCCTGCAAACATTTTACGATTAGAATTTGAATCATGTTTTTCAAATAAACATCGTTGGAAAAAGTTTGAGATATAAAGTTAAAACCTTCCAAATACAAATGAATGTGTTACTAATTCCCTTTAGTGAGTGATCGAGTAAGAACCAGCAAGTACCTACCTGCCTCTGAGCAGGGCTTGTTTACACTTTCATCTGATACAGACTGTAGATTTTTCATTGCAAGTACTCTGCCTCGCTCCTCAGCCGCTCTCATCCAGCTGCTAGCCAGTTCAGGTTATCCTGCTATCCTAGACAGTATCTACCTACAGGCTACTGTAGGTATGGTCGATAGACAAAGAACTAAATTCAACTTTGCATTCACTAAAGTAGAGCAAATTCTAAAGAGAAAGAGGCAACAAAACAAAACACAATACACTCCCCCACGATCGGATAAAAACAACTCGAGATTCAAAAAAAGAAATAATTAAAAATAAAGAAAACCACAAAACACAGATGCGAACGGAAATCTCAAATTGGATTTTCAAAGAGTGGAAGAAAGAGATAGCTATACGCATTATTGTGAATGTTGGACAGAGACGAGCATATAGTCGAAATCACAAAGCTAAGTAATTGTAGACAATGGGAAACTGAAAAAGACGTTTCCTTTATAAGATTTCTATCTCAAGAACATTTTGCCTTAGGACGAGAGTGCCAACTTACGTTTGCTTTTCCACAAACACATGTTTCACCTTAGTTCCTTGTCATAAGGTTGTATTCTGCTTGCCAGGTGTAGTTTCAAATGGTAAAAATAACATGGTAAAGTCTAAGCGACTGTGAAACCACGTCTAGCGTAAAACAAGATTTTGTCAAAGTATAATATTGTACCGACATAAGTTGAGCTCCGATGTAGCAAAACAACATTTGTATGGGGAGGTCTATGTATATTGGGCACACATACGTTTGATAATATAAGTTTAGAGCGATAATTATAATGCAATTATGAGTCAGTATTGTTGTCTTGAAAGGAGATTGTATGGTGAAGTTAAATGACACTGTTTAATGAAATATCTTTCAGTCGATGGTACCTTCATTATAAGTACCTACACAAGTGACGATACAATACTATTTTATGGCATGTTTTTTTCAAACAGGTAAGTATGTGTTCGTCGAGGTGCAGTGATGACAGGTGGAGTAAGGC
This sequence comes from Apamea epomidion, assembly GCA_947507525.1. NCBI lineage: Eukaryota > Metazoa > Arthropoda > Insecta > Lepidoptera > Noctuidae > Apamea > Apamea epomidion. The sequence goes on along the minus strand of OX382245.1, from coordinate 17,248,719 downwards.
AGTGACCGAGTGGCGTCCAAGGACTGGGAGGTGAAGTGTCAGTCGTCTGACAGCAAGATGGGCGGGTGCCATTGTTACCATCGCAGGGAGAGCCTAGATGAGGCTGGAACTGGTGTGGGGATTGGCACAAGGAAGAGACCTATGCTCAGCAGTAGATGGAGTCAGGCTATGGATGACGATGCTGATGAGGTAGTTACAATAGATGGTCCCGAAACGGGAAGGAAATAACCTGAGGATTTGTCTCACAAGAACGCAAGTTGTGACAAAATGCAAATGTAGAGGTTATTTCGCATGGTACCATATCGATTGTAGATGATTTTGTTACGTTGTGATGTTCAAAGTGGTTATGGTAGGTAGTTACAATGGTATGCCATTGTAACTACCTACCATAACCACTTTGAGATACACAATCATACTTATACATATATGTAGTGCAGTAATATATGTATTACTGCACTACATGTATGTATAAGTATGATTGTGTATCTTTTGAATTCATTATTCACTGGCAGTCAACGCACAGCCTAAACCGCTGGGTCAACCATGAAATTTAGCAAAAGAATTCCTTATATAGCGAAAGTCAACAGTAGCCTTTCTTACTGCTAGCTTTGTGTTTTCGAAAATTCATTCCGTAAATTGGTTAAAAAGGGCATGAAAGTTTGTATGGAAGATCGTCATTTTTGCGGATGGGAAATCCCAACGAGCACACGTCTTGTATAATTCTAACACAGGCATGAAAACATCATTATTCATCTATACTAGTATTATAAAGAGGTAAAATTAGTTTGTTTTGTAGGGGGTAATCTCTGGAGCTATCAGTCGGATTTGAATTTCTTTTTTTTTGCATTGTTTAGCCCAATTCTTGAGGAAGTCTATGACTGCTATGAGCTGTTGACACGCTGGGGCCCTTAAGAGCCGAGCTAACAGAAAAAAAGTCAAAGAGAACGCTAAGCGAAAACGAAGTAAAAACGCGTGCAGGTGATGCGATGCGACGCGGTGGGGGGGTGGGGGGGGGGGGTGGGGGACAAGACGTTGTACGTGGATGAAATCGCGGACGGAAGCTAGTGAGTGTATAAGTTAGTGCCGAAACAGGGCAACGTGATGCTTTGTGAGGAGCATTGCCTGAGCTCGCGCAGGAGTATGCAAGTTATCCCCACAGTTAGTATCGTCATAGTTCACGTTGTGGTAGACGTGTTATTGAGTGGAGACCGCGAATTGGCAAACGTAAGGTAGGACGCCCTCAGGTACGCGCAGCGATGATATTCGCAGGGTGGCCGGTAGTAGCTGGGTGGGAGTTGCCGAAAATCAAGCTGAATAGCGTGCGATTGGAGAGACCTATGTCCCGCAAGAGCGCTGGTGGCCGTGGTGGCCGTGGTGGCCGTGGTGGCCGTGGTGGCCGTGGTGGCCGTGGTGGCCGTGGTGGCCGTGGTGGCCATGGTGGCCGTGGTGGCCGTGGTGGCCATGGTAGCCGTGGTGGCCGTGGTGGCCGTGGCAACGGCCGCGACCTACGAGTTGTAGGTCGTGGGATTGAACCCAGACAAGCGTTTTAGCTTTCAAAACGGTGAAGGCAAACATCGTGAGGAAACCGGCATACCCTAGAACGACAAATTTGAAGACATGTGACATCTACCAACCCGCACTGGGCCCGCGTGGTAGATTACGGCTCACTCCCTCTCACAGAGAGATGGTCTGTGTCGCAGCAGCGGGAACATGGCTGATTATATGTACATATAATAAGCCATGTTCTCACTGCTGTACAGCAGTAGACTGTTGCAGGCTGATGATGAAGTGTCGTCACTCCAGTTAGTCCACAGGAACCACATCACTCCGGTTCGGTCTACATCTATTTACAATATTATCCATGATCCAATCACTTGTCAAACTCACACCACACATTTTAAAACGTCATAGCATATAAATTAGTTTCTTTGTAGTTCGTCGCGTGCCAAGGATTAGTCGCCATGCCAATTAGGTAAGAGGGTAGGCAGAAGGGGTGCTATCGACGCGATTGAGTGTGCAGTGTTTAATTTGTTTTTAATTTCAGGCTGGTTGATCTTGGTGTGAGAAGTTAATTAATATTATCACGCTTGGGTTTGGAAAGGGCTGGCAGAGAAATATCGGCTGACCAGCTAAGTTTGGTTCAAGATTAAAAAATGTGAGTGTTTTTCGTAAGAAATCAGATTTTTATTTAAACCCCGTGTATGTACCTACTAATGTAGGTACGTACAGATTGGTCGGTAGTTTTATAGGTCATCGGTTTTTTTTAACGAAACAAATATTCTAATAAACAATTATTCATCATTTCACTTTATTTTTTTGTCAACCTAATATATTTATTTGACACAGTACAACCGAAAATTTACAAAAATAGAAAGAAAGAATGATACCATTGAAAGACAAAGCACCTTGTAATGAGAATGACTTGTGCTGCCATCTATTAGTGAATAGATCACCTAATCCAAATACGCTTGCAGCGACATCTACTGTTGAGTAGCTAAGGTAAGCACAAAAGTACTTGATTAGATAGTAATAGACGTAGTCGCTAGATGGCGTCCGGTTCAATAAATTAAATTACAGCTTTGTGAAAAACTTAAGCTTTCCGAGAAATGTAGCTTTATTGATATATATAAGGATATTAAATTCATGTTCTTTTAGACAGTATTCCGTTCAAGAGGATTTCAAGAAAAAAATACTACTATTTATCTATAAATTTAATGACTCGTTTAGGAAAACGATACTACGTAGGTACCTACGTTTATATAGGTGTCTCGGTAACTTCGTAATGTAAATTGAATAATTATATATGTATATTATATTATAGTAAATTGAAGTATTATTATGATTGAATTTACTTTACATTACATGTTACGCTATAATTTCAATATTTATGTGATCATGACTCTGATGTATGTGAAATTGTCTGCCTAGTACGTGTAGAGGTCGCGAGCGCTAGCTGAGCATGAGGTGACGGGTTCGATTCCCAAGTCGAGCAAAGTGTTATTGGGTTTTTCAATCAGGAATTTCCCAGTAGCAGGCCGGAGTTTGGATGATGACAACAGGCTCGGGTACTACATGCGACTTGGAAACCGGCTTAATGTGGGTGTACTATAGATGCACCTCTGCCTAACTCTTTTCGGGAATACGGGCGTGATGTTATGTTTATGTTATGTGTCAGAATGTATGTCAGTAGTCTGTTGCAGAGCCTGTGGTCAGAATCGTTTTGGCGACGTAATGTAGGATCTGATTTTTTTACTACTAGCATAGATAAACAATGCGAGATCTTATAAAAGGGCCGGTTCTGAACCGGGGAAGTCCTCCTCTACCTTCCAAACTATTTTAAAATGTATCCCTAGGTAGGCAACAAATGTATCTGCCTAGGTAGGCAACAAATGTATCTGCCTAGGTAGGCAACAAATGTATCTGCCTAGGTAGGCAACAAATGTATCTGCCTAGGTAGGCAACAAATGTATCTGCCTAGGTAGGCAACAAATGTATCTGCCTAAGTAGGCAACAAATGTATCTGCCTAGGTAGGCAACAAATGTATCTGCCTAGGTAGGCAACAAATGTATCTGCCTAGGTAGGTAACAAATGTATCTGCCTAGGTAGGCAACAAATGTATCTGCCTAGGTAGGCAACAAATGTATCTGCCTAGGTAGGCAACAAATGGGCTCCTATCGATGTATCACTTCAATTAATCTGTCTAGCCTTTTCCCAAGAATGTTGGGCTCGGCTTACGGTTCCAGGATGCAGATGAATACCAATATTTTTATGGAGCGACTGCCTCCACAATCCAGTTACTGGCAAACACAATACCCCCTGGTAGGACAGGTTGTCAGATTTTTGGGCTTCTGGTTACCCGTAAAGACTGGCAAAGATCTACGATGTATCCCTCAGTACAACAAACACAACAACAAACTGACTATCAAATTTAATCAGAGCCTTCTCAAGTTCTCAGTAGAATGCGTGACCTCAAAAGGTTCGTCTTCTTCGTCTGGGTTCCCAATCATCTATTTATAGTCACCAAATAAATCAATGTCGTCATGTCGTTCACCCCTGCGAGTTCTATGATCAGTGATAACTCACCTCCGCGGTACGACGTGGCGTAATCATGACTGATCGCACGAAACTTTCCGATAATGCCCGAGAACATAAACAAAAACAAATGAATGACAAAAGAGATGATTCTAGAACACTAAATGAACTCGGCTAGGTGTACTGTAGGTTTCACTCTCCCCGCGGGCCTGAGGTGGCCCGCAAAGGGGGGCTGGCACCAGCCGGGGGTCGTGGAAGGCGCACAAGTACCCATGATCCCCGGTCCAAGTGTAGGAAGGGAACACTGGGGTGGTTTTTAGTCAGTAATCGATTGACAGACCCACAGGGTGGTGGACATCCATGAGGATTTTCCACCCCGGGAAAAAAAGGTGCTCCTCTTAACCCTTAGTGGAACACAGGCGTGATGTTATGTTCTGTACGTGTACGTGTACGTGTGTCACGTGCAGTAAGTAGGACACACTGCTCGACCTCGAGCTGCATTTGTTGGAAGGCCTCCCACAAGATGAACCTAGGACCTTATGAAGGCCGCAGGAATATTATTGGATGCGGGGAGCAAAAAACCGGTCGAACTGGCGGTGCTTGGGGAGGCCTATGTCCAGCTGCACACGTCTTTCGGCTGAAATTATGATGATGACTGCTCGACCCGGGCATCGAAACATCCAGAGATGATATCCAGAAGACTAAAGAACATGAGCTAAATAATTGCTAGTAACTGCTCCGCTTGGCCAACTTTACTCTGTGAGTGTGTGGCCAGAATGGCTCCTAGCATGGCATAACATAATCATTCTATAACGTTCCCACTGGTGGGACACAGGCCTCCTTTGTAAGTGGGACTAGGCCATTATCCACTACGCGGATCCATAGCCTGGGTACTTATTGCAGAGCCCCATATGAAGATTTGATGGAATTAATCTGGATATGAACATGAAACACTTTCCTTTAAACACTTTACAAGTTATCCTTTCAAATCCTTAAAATGCATGAAATTCAAGAGATAGTTTCACTTTACAATTAATAATTCATTACTTACACCGTCTGCCACTTGAGCGTGTTAACAACCTTATTGTCACGATGAAACAACTACTTAGCACCTCGCGACGTGATCACTGAATATTCGGTTTCGCCTCAAAATGTAGGTACCGTAGTGGAATATTAGAAGATTTAGAAATACTTAGGTATAGGAATCTACAGATTCTAAATATATAATCCTACAGATCGTATTTCAGCCATGGCAGCTAACATTGGCAGCTAACCTCAACCGAAACTAGCCTTCGGCGTGGCAGATATTATAGCGCACAAGTGTGTGCGCAAACACAGGTGTACTCTCTATTCTTTTACTCCGATGAGAGAGTCCGGGGAGAGATCAGGCGCAGGGCCAACGGCTCTACATGCTCTCCGCGCGCGGATACTAACCCGCCAACTTCCAAACTCCGGGCTGCTACTAGGACATTCCTAATAGCAAACCCAATAACACTTTGCCAGACAACAATATAAAGTTTAAATCTTCCAATTACGATGAATATGATACTAATTCGCTTTACTGAGTGATTGCGCAAGAATTAAACCTGAACAGGGTTTGTTTATATTTTCATTAGATACTTTTGAAACATATTATATGTAGGTACATATCCACATGGCAGGATAGCATGGGAGTTCAATCGACTGCGCTAATGGAGTCGGCCCCCTCAAAGTCGCGAGCGGTGAACCCATTCCTCTCAATTAGGATCTAACAGTTTGAGATGATAGGTCGAAGGGTCCAATACTGTTGGGTTCCACGAACTACGACCTACTTGCGTTGCAGTTCTTATCGGTAGCTACTAGGAAGGTAAGTAAGCCCTTGTTATAGGTAACATATCTACGTATTACTAAACTAATTCACCAAAAAAAAAGACTAAGAAAAGTGCAATGTCGTAGAACCAAATAATCGACGACATGTGACAACTACCAACCCGCACTAGGCCCACGTGGTGAATAGCCCACTCCCTTTCACCGAGACGAGGCCTGTGTCCCAGCAGTGGGCACTTTATATGCTGATAATGCATATGCACATGCAATTTTTAAAACCTTGCCTAGCTATTTATGTACAGTATCAATTTCACCTGTGTCGTTACGCACGTAATATTTAGTTAAACAACTCATAGGTACCTGAAATAATATGATATTGTTAGAGTAGTCTTGTAATCTGTCAAACGCAGAGTCACGAACAGCAGCAGATAGCGTCAGAGATGGAGCTATTACGTGTGCGAATAGAGACACGGAATGTATGCTATGAAATTAATTTCCTTAATTTTCTCAACTTGGATATTCACGCTGTGTTGGTTTTTAAGTGTGTGTAAACATAAATATTGAAAATAGGTGGGAAGATCATTGAAGGTCGGGTACAGTGATATTATTATACGTATTTATTTTTATATTTATTTAATTATCTATCAACGAGCAGTTTTAGAACCAAATAGCTTGCGACGATGGGAACGGCGCAAATATAACAACCTTATAAGCTATATGTTTGTCGTTTATCTGTATGTCGTGAGGAGATTTTTGTGTATGAATGTCGATGGCTATAAGAGTAGGGGAAGGCCAAAGAAACGATGGATGGAATGTGTGAATGATGATATGGTTAGAAAGGGGGTGACTACCGAGATTACGACTAATAGATAAGTGTGGGAGAAAAAGACATGTTGCGACGACCGGGAATAAATTGGGATAAGGGCAGGAGAGTGATGAATGATGGTAAGCTATATGTTTGATCCGTTTGCGCCAGAGGGGTCCGTGTGCTCATTGAGTATTTCGAGACATCCACAAGCGGTTGGTCGACCCTACATGAGAACGGCTTGGCCTATTTTTAGGCTAAAGAATCAGGATTGCCATCAGACGTGGCAATTCTGCCAGCCTTTTGGACACTTTTCCAATGACCGCGCTGCGGATGAATTTGTTGATGCTAAATTATATCTTCACTCTTTTGATATACTTGTACATAACATAATATACAGGATGGCAGGGACGCAACCTGTTCCCATGGATTCAGTACACGATTCTGTACACCCCTGCGTTGAATTTTTCGTCGGTTATAAAAAATGAATCAGCTCTAGCCTATTTAGCGTACCTTTAAAATTTAAAACGATCTTATAACATTATATTTTATCAAACGAGTCACCCTAGTTTACACATTTCAATCTCCATCTTGATAGCAATAGCGGGTGTCACACGCGATAGCGACTCATCTTGCGTTATCAGTGGGACGTACAGTACATTGTATGCTCATCTCGGCTCAGTTGTCGACTGTTGACGGCGGTGACCACAAGTGAACTCGTGAGGTGAGCTGTTGGCTTTTACCACTCTTTACCATCGACAAATTTTGGAATATTTTTGGTCGTGTTTTTCCTTTTTTTATCTTCGTGTGTTTTGTTTATTTTTTGAGTGAATCTTTAAGTGTTTTCTTCGTTGGTATTATATTGCTTAATTAATTATTTATAAATGAAATTATATTTATTGAAACTATTAATTATGTTCACAAAATTTATAACACTTAATAAATTCTGTATTTACTTTATGCCTGAGTCTGCTTAAGTTCAGTAAAGTTTGTAGTTAATTTAACCATAGGGTCTAGTTATGTAATAAAACGGTACATAATAAATTACAAAAAGATCGATCCTTTTATCCCTAAGAATATTAATTATAGTCACAGGTTGTGGAAGCTATATTATTTCCTACCAGCACTTATTTGACTAGGTATGCAATAAAATTATTTGTTTGAATGTATTCTTACTTTATGTTTTACAAATATAATTTGACCAATATTTGACCAAAAAATAGTAATAAATATAGAAAAGTTTCAATGAAAAACACCTTAGAAAACTAAACAAACTAGATTTTATTAATTTTCCAGGACAGTTTTAATACTTAAACATTTAATATAGGTAGGTAGCTAAGCAGCTACACTGTCAATGTTTTACCATCTGGCTAGCAAAAAAACCCGAATTCTATCACAAAACAAACAAAAAATTAGGAATTTCTATGAAATATTAAAAGACACAAGCTAGGTACCGGCAGTCATGTGACGTTAGTTGAGGCACGCGGGCGCCCGCGGCGCCACCGTCGTGGAGTATTTATAGCCGACTCAATATAAGTCAAACGCTGCCAATGATCTGTTGACTCTATTAAATAACTAATCCTTTTATTGACTTGTTTCGGATAGCAGCTGCATTGTCTGATAAACAAAAAATATTGTCACGCAATGTTTTATTTCCGCGCTTTTCTATTGAAAGAATAGCTGAACCCTCGGTTATACGCGTGAAAGAATTTTCCAAGTTACTCATGTCCTTGTCATTGTCCTTCCGAGGTTAATATGTGGCCAATTTTAACAGTATCGGTTTGGTGGTTAACCTCTAAAATACATAAGTGCCTACAATCTGACATAAGCACGGTTTCTGAAAAACCGACAGTAGGTACCTATATGAAAAAGTTTATCTTGAATCGACAACTTTCTGAATTTTTCTCCGGTTTATCTTATATGAAATCTGTTGTTAGGTAAGAGGTTGTTGTAAATAACAACAGCCACACAAACTACGCAACAAGAGATTTGACAACAGAAGACCAATTACCGTAATTAAAAACATTCAAAATCTAGTCGCAATCTCATCTCAGCTACAATCAATCTCAAAAATTTAGGGAAATTAGAGGTATTTTTGACAGATAAGACTGAACGTTCTTAAAATTACGAGAATTGCCGCTCAGATTATGAATAGCCGGTTAGATTGGAAGCCGACCCCATACCCACATAGATGGGAAAAGGCTAGGCACATGATGATTTGCAAAAACAATTTAGTTTCAGACATTGGAAGTTAGAGACAAATTAGAAAGACAGACAGAGCAATTCAATTCAATAAAATTCAATTGTTTATTGCTCAACACAGTACATAATATACATTTCTAGATGTCAAGTGAATGCGCAGTCCACTGTGTAGCACCAATTCGGCATGCAAATTTATCATTAAAATTATACTATGTCATAAATTCAGATTAATACGTGATAGAATTTCATTAATTCAAAATAATACCATAAGCAATGTCATAAATTCAAATCAATAAGTTAAGTATACAATGTCATAAATACAAATAAATAATTAAGTAATTTCATAAATTTAAATGAATAAGTAAGTAATTTCAGAGTATATAATGTCATAATAATTAAGTAATGTCTAATACAGTCAACACATAATAAACAATACAAATAAAATAATTTTAATAAAATAAATCGGACCCAAGTATTCACCATAATTATATTATGTATTATTACTATACACACAAAGGAGATTGACCATTTTGGACCAAATGCTGCACAGGCATCGGGCATACTTTTTTTGTTTTCCTTACATGAAGAGATATAAAAAAAATAAAAAAACATCCACGGGGTTACATAGTATCTAAAAACTTATCTTATGGCTTTTTGGTGCTTTTTATATTTTTTTAACGTTTACGTTAAATAATATTGTTATCTTACTTATTCTACCTCCCGAGTCCATTGTGTGTCAGGAGCATTTCAAAGACAACACCGGGGATGTTCTTCTTACCAAATCGTTGTTTTGTTTCTATTCTATCTGACAGGTATTCATTAATTGTGTAGTATGTCTTACTTATCAGTAGATTATTGAGTTGCTTCTTAAATACATTGATATCTGTAATACATAACAAAACATTAGGTAATTTATTATAAACATGTGGCGCCATTCCTAAGAAGTTTTTTTGGAATACTGCTTTTTTGTGTTGCCTGCTGCTTAATTTATTTCTATGTCGCAAACTGTGTAGTTTTTCAAAAAGGTGGAGGTTTGTTTTGACAAATACAGCCACCTCACATATGTATAGGCAGGGCGGTTTGCAGCTTTCCGTGCTTTGAATACCGCACATCGCCGTAACACCTCTTTTGCGCTCTAAACACTGTCTCCATGTTGGTGGAGTGACCCCAACATATGATCCCGTATCGTTATGTTATCGTTATGTTGGTGGAGTGACCCCAACATATGATCCCGTATCGTTATGTTATCGTTATGTTGGTGGAGTGACCCCAACATATGGTCCCGTATCGTTATGTTATCGTTATGTTGGTGGAGTGACCCCAACATATGATCCCGTATCGATATGTTATCGTTATGTTGGTGGAGTGACTCCAACATATGATCCCGTATCGTTATGTTGGTGGAGTGACCCCAACATATGATCCCGTATCGTTATGTTATCGTTATGCTGGTGGAGTGACCCCAACATATGATCCCGTATCGTTATGTTGGTGGAGTGACCCCAACATATGATCCCGTATCGTTATGTTATCGTTATGTTGGTGGAGTGACCCCAACATATGATCCCGTATTGTTATGTTATCGTTATGTTGGTGGAGTGACCCCAATATAATGATCCCGTATCGTAATGCAGACGTTACATATGCATTATACGCCATAACTTAAACCTTTTGATTTACCTCCTTTGCAATATTACGTAAAGCATATGAATGTTGACTCAGGCATTTACATACACTGTCAGTATGAGTTTTCCACAACATGTCTCTATCCAGCTCAAGCACTTAAATTTTTGTAGTTGTCGTTTCTGATATTGTATTGTTTCCATATTTTATGTCAGTTTTTTATGATTTTTCCTTTCCTCAAAAGTCATTATTTTAGTTTTGTCAATATTAATTTTTAAATTATTCGCGCCCATCCATTCTACTAATATTTGGAGACAGTGGTTTATCTCTCCCTCAAGTGTAGTCGCATCATCCTTACCACTAAAAACGACCGTGCTATCATCAGCAAACAAAACCATCGGATGATGTGTTTCTCTGGGCATGTCATTAATGTAAATAATAAATAATAAAGATCCTACAATACTTCCTTGGGGTACACCGTAGTTATTAGCTCTCTGACTCGATACATACGTCCGCTCGGTTTTTGACGTGATGCACACCTTACCCACTTTAGTAACTTGTTTTCTGTCGGACAAGTACGATTTCAAAAGGTTCAAAGCATTACCCCTACTTAACTCCATATCTTTCCAGCTTCTTCAACAGTACTGTTCTATCCACAAAATCAAACGCCTTGCTCATGTCCATGAGTAAAGCAGCTACCGGACTTCTGTTATCAATGCCAGTTATAATTTTTTCAAAGAGATTGAAAATTGCCATAATTATATTCTTTTTTCTTCTAAAATCGTATTGTTCATCAGCAAAAAGATTGTTACGATAAAAAAATGAGTATAATGTATTATAAATCACCGTGTCGCCTCTCTAGCCACTCCTCAAAGAGGGGACTTATCGCCGCAATTGTGGCGTGCCCAGCACTGGGTTGCGACAATCGCACTCTCCATGCCGCTATGAGATCCCGCCGGAGCTCTGTCCGCTGTACCGTGATTTCTCGCGGCAGCGGAGTTACGCCCCGGCGTTTTGCCTTCTCTCGCCACTCCCATATGTGGGCGAGGACTTTGGCCTTCAGATCCCATGGCGGCAATCCGGCAAGGAGGCTCGCCGCCTCAGCGGAGACCGTGTGGTATCCTCGGACCAGCCGGACAGCCATGACCCTTTGGGACGCGTTCAACTGGCGGGCTGGTCACCGCCTCAGGGAGCGCGCCCATACTGGTGCCCCGTAAAGGGCCATGGACCGCACGACCCCCGCATAGAGTCTCCGGCAGGAGGCGTTTGGTCCCCCTAGATTGGGCAGGAGCCGCCTCAAGGCAGGCCCGGCCCGCTCCAGTCTGGGAGCCAAACGTTGGAAGTGCTCCACGAAGTTCCACCGGCTGTCGAGGACGAGTCCCAGGTACTTCATCGTCAGCTCGACGCCGATGTGAACCCCTCCCGCCGTTATATGTGAACCCGACGGCGGTGCGTCCCGAGGACCATGAAAACACATGGCCTCAGACTTGTGCAAGGCCACCTCGAGTCCCAATTGCCGGATCCTCGCGATGATTGTCGCAACCCCGCGTGTCACTGCTTTGGCCGCCACCTGGTGCCACCTCCCCTGCGCCAGGATCAGCGTGTCGTCAGCGTAGCAAACCACGCTGACGCCGCTAGGGAGATCGGCGCGCAGCACCCAGTCGTACACGATATCCCACAGACGCGGCCCCAGGACCGATCCCTGTGGGACACCGCACGACATCTCTCGCCGGTTCCACTCTCCCCGGTGACCGGGGTAGATGACGGCCCTGTCTGCTAAATAAGCCTCGACAATGCGATAGATAGGTCGGCATCCAGTGATACCGGAGTGCCTCCCTTATGCAACTCCAGGGCAGGGTATTGAAGGCATTGGCGATGTCGAGACACCGCCAAGACAACCCCATCCCGGGCCACAGCATCCCCCGTCGTGAGGGCTCGCACGCGCATGATGGCGTCCACCGTAGAGCGCCCCCTGCGGAAACTAAACTGGCTTTCCGCCAGATCCGACCCCATCCGCCTCAGCTGCCCGACAAGGCAGTCAGCAATGACTCTTTCAAAGAGCTTGCCCACCTCGTCGAGCAGCACGATGGGCCGGTAAGCGGACGGAGAGTCCGCAAGGTGCCCCGGCTTCTAGATGAGGACCAGTTTCCCCGTCTTCCAACGAAGTTGGAACCGGCCCCTCCAAGCATGCGTTTAGTAGCCCCCTTAGTCGAGGCCCGAGAGCCTCCAAGGCCCTGACCTTGAAGGCTCCTAAAAAAAGCCTGGGTCCTGACCCAGGCTTTTCCAGGTAAGCCGTCGTGACCTGGGGCGGTATTTTTGGCATTCAGCTTACGTACCGCCACTCTCAGCTCTACCTCGGTCACCTCCGGAGAAGTTTTGGTTTTCCTTCGACCGGCTTATTATTTTTGCACTTATTTATTATTTGCTATGTAGCTTTGCACTAAACTTATTAGAAGGATTATTAATGTGGTTGTTATTTTGGGATTTCTTAGTCAGACGAATTATTGTTTTTAAGCATTTCGTATATGTTTTGAAAATTGTTCTAGTATTGGGGTTGGGGTCTTTTCGAAATTGCCACAACATCTTGCGTTTGCGTTTACAGCATAATTTCATACCTTTATTCACTTGGGTGATTTTATCGCATAACGTTTTAATTTCTTAAGCGGAAAGCACATATTATAAAAAATATTATAAATGTGTCGTGGAACTTATTAAATGCGTCATTAAGTTCTGTGGAGAAATAAATATCGTTAAATGTCAAATTTTGTAAGCAACTTTTAAACTTTTGCATATTTTCTCTACAGAAACTACGTCTTAATATGTACCAAAATGGAAGTACGCATGTTTTTTTAACAGGACATTGTAGTATTTGCGCTGTATGATCTGACAACGACCGTTACGCATTTACTTCCCCGTATATTGTCGATAATGTTGTCAATACATGTACATGTGTACATAGAGCTTAAAGAAAGAAAGAAAAATGCGTTTATCGGCTTATTCACCTTCGCACTTATGCGAGGGTTTGATTGACATAAGTAGTTCTAACTGTATACATTCATTGGTGATTTATTGTTATCTAGGTTCATCATTATCATCATACACAGCTCTACTTGACCCTCTGCTACCAATCCAATCCTATGATGAACATTCATCATATTATGTTAATTTTAGCCAGCGAACGTAGAAATTCTAGCATAGAATATACTACCTATGTGTAGCCATAGATATGCTGACATTGTCTCTCATCTTAATACAATTCAGAACAACAATGTGTGGTTCTGCGGCAACCTAGAAACGTGTTGTTCACCCCTGCCAATATTGACCGCCAGGCGCGCCATGCGAGACATGCATCACGAATTCAGGACAAGCCACGAACTATATATCATTAATATAACAGTCATAGGACTGTGGTGGTAGTTGCTAAGGTCATAGAAACAGAATATTTCACGTTGATAATGCCACAGCATATTTGGGTCGGCTGTGGCCAATAGGAATAGAAAGTAATATCTGAGTTTGTTTCGGCCTTTCTTGTCAGAGTCGTCAGATAGGAGACGCCGACCTCCTAATCTGGCTTATTTTTTATTTAAATGACGCGTAAACGTGATTCCGATATCCTATTTACCGAATGAACAATTTAATTTAATTTCACGTGTAACCTTTAAAATGGAAAAAGAGTAAAAATTTTACTTAAAAAAAAAATTGTTACTATTTTTAACAATTGGTTGAGTATAAAACCACGGATCAAAAAACGGATTTTAGAAAAATAACGACACTAATATGTTGCAAACCGGCAATGTGTCAAAAAAACCCGGTTTTTTTCGGAAACTGATCGAAAGGGGTTAGTTATTATGATATTATTGTTTATAAGTAAGTTAAATAACAAGTATTTACTTACTACAAATAAAAGTAACAACCTGCTGGAAGAAACCATCCCTGACGAATGGTGTAACAGTTCGCTGGTGCCCATCTTTAAAAACAAAGGTGATGTGCTGGAGTGCAACAACTATAGAGGAATAAAGCTAATGTCACATAGTATGAAGGCTTGGGAGAAAGTTATTGAAAGGCGACTGAGAGAAGAGAGTGAAATTTCGCAAAACCAATTCGGTTTTATGCCTGGTCGAGGAACAACAGATGCCATCTTTGCTATCCGCCAGCTGTGCGAGAAATACAGAAGTGCGCATAAGAACTTGCACATGGTATTTGTTGACCTCGAAAAGGCATACGACAGAGTGCCTCGTGAAGTTTTGTGGTGGGCGCTGAAGGAGAAAGGCGTGCCAGGGAAGTATGTGCAGTTGATTGGAGCGATGTACAGTCGATGTAGTACCCAAGTCCGGTCTACAGTGGGCACTACTGGCAGCTTCGATGTGGCTATCGGCTTGCACCAGGGCACAGCACTCAGTCCGTACCTCTTCGTGCTGATAATGGATGCTCTTACATCGGACATCCAAGAGGAGGCTCCCTGGTGTATGCTGTTCGCCGATGACATTGTGCTGGTGGCCGAGAGCGGCTCAGAGGTCCAGAGCAGATTAGAGAGGTGGTGGAAAAGACTCGAGACCGTGGGCCTGAGAGTAAGTCGGACCAAAACTGAGTATCTGTTTTGTGATTTTGGCGGTCTCTCCAGTCCTAGGCCCATGTCTCTCGCCGGAACGCCCTTATCGATCTGCTCCGACTTTCGGTACCTCGGGTCACTTGTCCAAGGAGATGGCGAAGTAGACCGAGACGTAACGCACCGGATCAACTCAGGATGGATGAAATGGCGACAGGTCACAGGAACAACTTGCGACCCACGGATGCCCCTCAAGTTAAAGGGGAAAATTTATAAGTCCGTGATAAGGCCTGTCGTACTTTATGGATCTGAATGCTGGGCTGTGAAGAAGACGTATGAAAAAAAGATTGCATGCAGCGGAGATGAGAATGTTGAGATGGATGTGTGGAGTGACGAGAATGGATAAAGTAAGAAATGAGTATAATATAAGGGGAAGTTTGAAAGTGGCGCCAGTGACAGAAAAGTTGAAAGGAAATCGTTTGGCTTGGTATGGGCATGTGATGAGAAGGGACGAAACGCATGTGACTAAAAGAGTGATGAATATACATGTTGATGGATGGAGAGGGAGAGGAAGGCCGAAGAAAAGGTGGATGGATTGTGTGAGGAATGATATGAAAGAGAAGGGAGTGAATGATAGCGTGACGGTTGACAGGGGAGAATGGAAGAAGAAAACGTGTTGCGCCGACCCCAAGTAACATGGGATAAGGGCAGGAAGATGATGATGAAATAAAAGTAACAACCTGAAATGTTTATTGTCTCCAGAAATGTGGCAAATTTCGATTAGTGCCAAAATATGGTTTAGATCTTACATTCACCTCGTCGATCGATACAAACTGTATTGCTTAACCGCTCTCCAAACAAACATTCAACTACCCTTTTCCTCCCCCAGAAAAAATGGCAACGACCACCCTAGAACCTGGCGCGGTGATCCGACCAACAATCGACCATGAAGGGGTCCAACTCCTAGCAGAACGCCTCTACGGTATCGTAGTACTAGAGCTGACAGAACTCAACGGCTACGACGATAAGAACTACAAGATCATCGAAGATCCCAACGTGAAGAACCCTCTGATCACGTCGCACAGTGAACATGGGTACGTGCTGAAGATTATGAACTCCATGGACTCGCAGAATGTAAATGTTGTTGAGGCTCAGAATGAGATTATGAATTTTTTGGGTGAGTTTTTCGGTTTGCATAGTTTCTTTAGATTTCTAGCCAGTCTTGTTGGGCTTATATAGTCGCAAGCACCACGGCTTTGCGAGGGTTCAATAACCGGACCTTTAAAAGTATTATTGGTTTATGCCAGTAAAAAGTAGTACTACAACTTATTTTTTTAAATTTTATTTAATCAAATAACAAATAACAATGTTAACTATAAACAGTAGTAATCTGTAGGTACACTTGACTTATGCTAGTTAACAAATCAGGTAGATGTTGCAACCAGCACCCTTACTAAGTTATAAAATAACTTGTATTAAGGGCAGTGGTACAAACCCATAAACTACTACTAAACTACTTGGTTAAGGCAATAAGGGGTGAGCTAAGTGTCAGAAATCTACAAAATTTCCGACAATTAGTTCACCCCTTATTACGTGGAACTTAAAAACTAACTGGCAAGATGTAGGCACCACACATCGGAGGCATGCAACTTTGGGGAGCGTTAGTGTACCTATTGCTAGTATGTTAGTGAACATAATATAACATAGAACGCCATTTGACATGAACAATCTTTTAGTTTCCTTTTAGACCGGTAATGAACTACTTGCCAAGCATACATCTGGTTAGAGGATCCACCCCATGGACCTTCCCTTTTGGATGGCTTCTAGCGATAAGACCGCCCAATGTAACTCTCAAAAGATCTAATTGTAATATTTTATGGATGTCCAATAAATTGTATAATATTTCTATTTATCTATCTTCGATCACATCACGCTCCCTCTCTATTTTAAATCTTTCTCTTACAGCCACCCGTTCCATCTCCTGCCCAAAACCCATCCGTAACGTCTACGGCCACTTCCACTCCATCGAGACAATCGGAGGCAAGCAGCACGCTGTGCGACTATTAGAGTTTGTACCGGGAGACCTGCTGCAAGGAGTGCCCAAGTCTGAGGCGCTGTTCTACCAGCTCGGAGAGTTCGTTGCTAACTTGGATAATAAGTTGCAGGTTAGTTGTTTAGGTTTTTTGAATTTGTATTTGAGTCGTGTTCTATCAGCTCGAAGAGTTTGTTGCTAGCTTGGATATTAAGCTGCAGATAAGTTCCTCAGTTTTATGGTATCCTGGTATCTACACGCTTATTCTTTTCTCTGTTCTGTTAGTTTTTGTCATGGTCTGGCAGTTTGAGTAATTTATGTGGCCTACCCAAATGTCCTTTCCTTGGTATTGTTGTTCATCGAATCGTTGAGCTCCTTAAGTTTTGAGTTGAGCTGCACGGGTTCTGTTAAATGCGTGCACTGACTGGACAGGTCCTCTCAATCTGTGTAGTTCTTTCCTCAAAAGACCATCTCAGACATCAATCTACATCGGTCTTCATAATAATATGATCTCACCAAGATTATGTCTGGACTTTAAAAGAGACCTCTGAGTTTATGTCGGCCTTTCTTCTCAAAGTAGTCAGACAGGAAACGTCGACCTCTAGTTTTAAAATATTATTGACATGTAAAAGTGTTTGTACAAACCTACTTACAAAATAAAAATCATTTATAATTTATCATAGTATGTAGGGTGTCTCTGGCTGAAAGCTGGATGGTAGAGGTCATTTTCGTGTCTTTATCTACTGGTGAATTTAAGAGATTTTCTTTAGTGGGTCCTGCAGGATTGTCGTTTGTATGCCATCACGTAGCTTAATTCTCTGTTGAGTAATGACCAGCCACAGGATATCAGGTCTATGAAAATAAACCTTTTTACTCGTTGACGAAGGTGAGATCGCATAGAAATGGCATGAACAATTGATTCTACTACACAATAGTACCCAACATACCTACCTACATATCCCTGACTGCAGTAGTTAATGTGACAGACCAAGGTTTGTACAATTTGTATTGTAGTCTCGTTACCAGTCACTGCGATGTGTACATGCTGTAGCGAAATAAAAACGGATCTTCACTTGTACACGTTTAATTTAGTAAATTTTTTTTTGAAACAAAACGTAATGAAGGACACAGCACGGTATCTAATATTTCAAAGGGTTAAGCTATAACTCTGACGCGATGTCCGTGGTGTTAGAGCCCTATAATAAATTTCACTATTACGCGTCGGTCACGATCCGTTTGCAAACGTTCCTATAACTCCCGCAATAAATAAATATCTGGTAATCCTAATTGGGTAACTTCGCACCAAGTCAATCTGTTATTAGGTAGCGAAGTAACAATTTATATGACTGTTTTGAATAAAATGAGACAATATTAACTACTAAAAATTAAAAAAACTACTAAATATACGCAAATCTGGTCTTAGACTCCAGGCTGGCAGTCGGAAGGCTCCTGGCTGGCTGGTATCAGAATCCACCAGCGTTGGGTTCGAATCCCATCAGGAAGCTTGCAGTCGTCTGGGCCCAGGCTAGCGGTGGAGGCGAATTCAAGATCCGCCTATAGTCTTCGGACAAATCTACAGAAAATAACGAAAAATGATAATCCGAGACGCAGGCAGAATCTTTTATAACAAAAGTGATGAACAAAAGTTAAATTACATACCAAGTCTGAATGAAGAAACCTGACTCGCCTCGAGACAAGTTTTAAATGCTGTACAGTTCGTTTAATTTCGGGAACACTGCCTATTACAAAGAAAAGAATGGAATAAAATTTAGGAAACGATAAGAACTTTTGAATAATCAATAGGAACGCAAACATATCCTTTGATCCAGCCAGTCGAACAACGAACGAACTCGCTCGTTCAAACCGTTATGCCGATACCAAATTATTACATGGTCAAGCGGAAAAAAGTAATATCATAGACTTCCGTCCTGTGTCCAAAAAAAACTTCAAATGAAAAATCTCGGTAAGAGAAAAGACATGACACTTTTTGGTCCAAAACTCAAAAAAACAATATTAAGAAAATAACCTTTCTGATTAAAAATAAGTTTGGATTTGTTACAAAAGAAGGTCGTTCGTGATAAATTATAATGTAGCATTTGCCAATGCTGCAATGTGTAATGATAGTTAACTTACCTTTTGTGAAAGAAAAACCTGATTTGATACGGTTCATAATTACGCTTAAAAGTACATGGGAGGAGTCTGCTCAAAGAAAGTCGGTTACCAAATTAGACTTGTAAAGATGTCCCTTTGAAAGTTAACGTTACGTTTTTCGGCTTCGTTATCACTCAATCAATCATCCTGCCCAGCCTTTTCCCAACTTTGTCGGGGTTGACATTCAGTCTAACCGAATGCAGCTGAATACCAATATTTTACATGGAGCGACTGCTTATCTGACCTCTACAACCTATAACCCAGTTACTGGGTAACACGTTATCTCTTGTTAACACTGGTGGTCAGACTGGGCTTCTGACTAGACGTTACGATTGTCGAGGATCTATGCATGACAGTGGGGGTCAACGGCTTAAAACGTGCTTTCCGAGACACGGAGGGGTTCCGATATGTAATCGATGGTCACCCATCAAAGAACCGACCGCGGCAAGCGTAACTGAACCTTCGATCGACCCGTGCGGTTGTTATTATTTAGCTACGAGCCCTTCTTTATCACTCGTAGGTTATTTAAATACAATGGAATGGCACCAGCAGTGAGATATCAGGTACTCACCATTATCCGAGATAATGTCACTCTAGCTAGGGTACTTGGGAGTTATTTACATTACAAAGAAGCAGACATTTTCTTTTTATTTGAAGTTTGGAAAATGATAACCCGTGTTTCTGACCAATATTTTTGTCTGCAGAACTTCAACCACTCAGGGCTGGTCTCCCGGGAGCACATATGGATGCTGACGAAAGTGCCTGATCTGGAGAAGTTCAAGTACGTCATCAAGGATGCGGAGAAACTGGATCTTGCTGAGGAGGTAAGGAACAACAGCTAATCAGAAAGTTGTTACCTAGAATTGTAAGGGAATGGCAGCTGTGGAAGTTACAGGGCTTCCCAATGCTTGGCACATGCGATTAGTTTTCAGTAGTAAATGTCCAGTGGGACCAACAATCACCAACCAACACAGAAAGAAATAGCCAAAACGAAGTGACCAATATGTCAACACTTAACAACTTGCAATTGCGATTTTTTCGTGAAATAACGAATGCAACGTTCAAATACGACACATTACATAAACCTATGGGTTCGAAAATGCTATGTTCGTAACAACATAAAATTTCATTAAAAAATAAAGGAGTAAATCGCTTTTGAATAATATCGAGTGTTACTCGTGACTGTACTTATAAAATTTAAGTTGCCGCATGTTGATTTTTTACTCTGCGTTTACGATTGCATATCATTATTTAGGGTCCTTCACAATATGATTATTTTCTGCAACGTAGGTCAGAGATTTTAGCTATGACATTGGAAAGTCTCATGACAGCTTTTACTCCTGAGCCTAGTTTAAACTTCTAGAGCACTAAGATATTTTCTTTATTAACAATAATACTTGAATAAGTGCTTATGTTTAATTACTATTATTATAACTTATAACAGATCATGTGTGTGTGTGAAGTTTAGATTTAAACGCTACATATAACTAAGCTACGGGCAATGTCTAATCTATTAAAGTAATTTATGTGTCCAAGTTTATGTACCTAGTAGGTACATAGGTCTCAATAGCACGCAGCCGCTGCATTGTTAGTCCAGCGGCGCATTCGTTACACTTCATAATGACATCCATTAAATATGATGTTTATCGGCTGTTATTTACATTTATAATCTCAGTAGTGAGGTAGGGCTGGGTTATGATACTTAAATGGCTTATCTGTTATGCCAGTTTTAACACAAGGCAATACTTAAACGAATCCTAAAAGCGCGCTATTAGATTTTCAAAGCTCGGTTCAGAGCAAAAAATTGGAAATTCAGCAGCGCACTTTTATTTAGGTATTCGTTTAAGTGTAGCCTAGTGTTAGTGAAATCGTGCAGTACCTAGTAAGTATATTGTTTATACCTCAGCTTATATAGGCCAACGCTTCAAGATAGGAAGGTGTTTTAAGAGACAGGGCACTACTAGGCATATTTTGACCTTTTCCAACCCGGAATACTCCCTTTTATTTCAACGTCGTCTTCGGTTATTTTGTCTAAACTGGAAGGAAAAAGCGTGGGCTCGCGAAAGATCGAAGGAATGGAGACAGGCCTTTGCCCAGGAGTGCGACAGAATGAGCTAGCAAAAAAAACACGTCTCTCTTGTCAGTCGTAGTTCTATGTTTCTAATCTTCCAAAATCCCTTTATCCTGCCGGAAACTTTCTAGTAACTGCAACTTATACGGAAGTATGTATGTACTTTCTTACTAATAGTAAATTACCTAATGAATTGTCAGGTAATCGAAGAGTTCAAGTACGCGGTGGTGCCGCGCTTGGACGAGCTGGAGAAGGGCGTCATCCACGGAGATGTGAACGAGATGAATGTGCTCGTCGGACTCAAGCCGGGAGGCAGGTTAGTGTCTAGCAAGACTTTAATGTTCGCTATTTAATGTCAAGTGTAATCAATTTGATATGGCACTAAAATCTACTTTTGGTGAATTAGCAGTCCCTTAGAGAAACAATTTCTATTATCAAAATGCTATTCTGTTCGTATGTATGTCACTCTTCCTAAACGGCTGAACCGATTTTGATAAACATTTTTGTGTGTGTTTGAGTGGGTCTCTGGATGGTTTAAATTCACAATTGGACCCGGTAGGTCGCGCTGTGATCAAGTTCTAGGAAACAAAAGATCGTCTGTTCGGTCAGCTATACCTAGTGTTCAACTAATTTGACAAATAAAAACCCCGTGTCCTAATTTGCTGTCCAGAATGGCGGGGGTCTTTGTAAAGGCTCCCACAGACAGGTGCTACACGACGGTGCGACGCGGTTTTGCTAGAGCAATTTCCATAAAGTTTTCATACAAATTGTTCTACTAGCGTCGCGTCGCACCTGTCTGCCTTTTGCCTGGGAGCCTTTAAACCGGCTACCTAAGTTCACATTGTGAAATGTAATAAATATATTGAATTTTAGTAGATCAGTACTTTCGTAGGTAAATACTTAATAATGGCTGCCAACACAACGTCGATGATCCATTTTTAAAGCAGTTTTTACAGCGATATCTTTTGCCGCACAGATAGTGCAAATGTTAATGCAATTGTACAAAGAGCTTGAGAATTTGGACATTTGACAGTTTCGATTTATTTACAGTCATTTTGCCACTGACACTAGCAACCCAACAGCAACCTTAAGTTAACGAGAATAAAGATGATTGTGATTTTGACAGTCTTGTAACTCAGCAATCCAACAGCAACCTTATTACAAGGAGTGTAAAGACCACTGTGATTGTAACAGTGATGCAAAAGCCGAGGTCAAATAACTGCGAAAGGACTTTAGGTTCCTAGTGCACATGCAATTGTACCCACAAAGAGATTGACAATTTGGACATTTGATAGTTTTGGTTTCGTTTTTTTTTTTGTTTAGTAAACCTAGAGTGTTAAGTACAGACGCCAGCACATCGAGGTACTACAATCTGTCAAATTTCTTTAATAGATTTTCAACTTTATCGTTAAAGAACTAAGGTTCAAGATTGATTGGGAAAATTTGACAGTTTTGGGTAGCTTGACCTGCTGGCATCTGTACCTAACTCACAACAAGTTGGTTATGTGTGTGTCGGGTGTCTGATGTATCACTCAAGTAGTGAGCAACATCTAGTGATCTCGTGTAGGTACCTACAACAGCCCTATCATAACATTTTAATAGAAAAACACTTTTATCGCATCAGATCGTTGGTTTGTTTATTTTTCACGTTATTGCAAAGATAATGGCATCTCGTAATATCTTATCACGAGATTGATATGAGTAACACCATTGAGATAACCTGTTTATATAGACACTGTACCTATTTATAGAAATTATATAAAAATGGGTCCATTTGATGTTCTACAATCAAAATGATTAACAGTTCTTTCTATCAATTGTATTGCTACTCGCCAACAGATGGTGTTCTTAACAGTTTTACTATAAAATCTTAACTATTTTATTTAGGCCCCTGAATTAGACCGATTCAATTGTTTACCACCTGCAGTAGTTACTGCAAGTGGTCAACAATTAAATCGTTATCGGTATAATCAATCATTTTATATTCTATTCTTAAGGCATTTCGCTTATTCCGCAGCAAAACCGACTACCGCATCACAGGCATCATAGATTTCGGTGACATCCAGTATTCTTACTATGTCTTCGAGCTCGCCATCACGATGACTTACATGATGCTGATCACTGGAGATCCTCTTGTGGGAGGATATGTCCTCGCCGGCTACACC
This sequence comes from Apamea epomidion, assembly GCA_947507525.1. NCBI lineage: Eukaryota > Metazoa > Arthropoda > Insecta > Lepidoptera > Noctuidae > Apamea > Apamea epomidion. The sequence continues at coordinate 17,225,285 of OX382245.1, read as the reverse complement.
GTAAACAGGCGTTTGCCTGATGATGAATACAGGATGTTGAAGGTAAAAACAAAACAGAAATAAAATAAAACAATGAAAATTTATTCGATAACAGATGACAGCACTGGTTAGCTCTTCATAATTTTTCTATTTATCAATAGATGGTAGTACTGTTTCGAAATAAACTACTTGTCTTGTTAGTTAAGCTACTCACTTATAGATGGCACTACTCGTTTATTTCTGAGACTGTTTTTTTTAATTCGTTCGGAATAACTAACAATTACATAAATTACGAATAATATAAAATAACGTGTTACACAAATGTGCAACTAACACTCTCCACAGATACACAAATGACAAAGACAGTGTTGACTGAGTAAAAATAATGTCTAAACACCTATTTCTCTGTTCGTTTCACAGACACTGATCTCAGCCCGTTTAGTCCAGAGCCTGATCCTCGGTGCTTACAACATAGAGCAGGATCCCAACAACGTCTATGTCACATCGACAGAGAGGGCTAATGGCTGGGAACTGCTGAAGAAAATCCGTAAGTCGAAACCGACCGAAGACCTGGGCCCGACTGACTGGAAGGAGATTGCCACTGAATACTTGACGAGAAGCTAATTCATGTGGAAAATATTAAAAAGGTCCTTTTGAATTCGTGTGAAATCTTAAAAGTCGTCGAATTATTTGTATGTAGGCAAGTGCATGGTGGCATGATCTTTTGCTTTCAGGTTAGTCGACTTCAAATATCCATCCTTGCTTGTTATGTCAGTAAATTTGAGGATTTTATATGAATTTGAATATATTCTCTTGTGAATTATTATTTAATTTGTAATAATTAACTATATAATAGTGCCTTATTTCATTGAAAACGTCTAACGGGCCTCCGCGAGTTGGCTTCAGCCCCTGGTACGCCTTCCAAAGGTCCGGGACCCCAGGGTCCCGAGATATGCAAGACACTTTCAACTATATGTTAATGCTCCGTTGTAAGTTAATAATAACAAACTGTTACTAGATATTGATATCTTAGTAATGATAATTATTGTGTAATTAAATTTGTTATGATTAAAAGATTGCAATAAATAAATAATAAGTTCAATAAATAATATTCCATGTATGTTTTAGTAGAGTTTACTATATTTTTATAGATGTTAAATATTTTTTAATGTTAAGTAAAGTAGTATATAATAAAGAATAAATTTGTAAAATCAGAAACAAGTCTATTTCATTCAGACTTATGAATGAGGTCATTTGCATGAGATTAGTAAAACAAGGAAAAGAATAGAAAACAACTTATTTCAGACAGGAGTCCATAGTGCTAGTAACAATTTTATTTTACTTAACTTCTAGTGTTAGTAGGTTACAGACACGGATATACAATTAAAATTCAGGCTGGAGCTGCATCCACCTCCGCAACATCAGGGAATCCCACCGACCTGCGAACACACTGAGAATACTGTTGGTGCTGCCGCGAACATGCACCTCTATTCCTAATAATGGCGGCAAAACCATAAATATTATTATCCGCAAACATCCCTGATGTACCACAACGCCACGGCAGCCGCAACAGAAAACTCAGTAAAATAAAAAAAAATCTGATAATAACGAAATGTTTGGAAGCAACTTGCCTATCATGAATCTATAACCCTCGAATTCAGAACATAACTTCGCCCACTTAGTGCTAATATATTTTAGCCACAGCTTTTCTATTCTAGCTCTTTAAAAATATATTTCGCGAATAATAACCAGAGTCGTGCAGTCTCAGCCTTAAGTTCCACAACCAACTTTACACAAAAAGCGTAACGATAGCTCATCAATAACACAAATGGCTCCCTGCTAGGCATTGGTGGACCACACACATCACATTATATGGAACATTATGTTACGCATAATGCCTTTTATATCGTAATGACCATTTATTTAAAAACATGATGTGTTTGTTTTATGTATGGTTTTAAATGTATGATTGATTACAGCTTGTATTGTACGTCTTAAGTTTATTTAGTGGGAATTGCAGTGAAAAACTGCAAAAGTATGGATTTTTGAAGGTAATTCATTTTCCTATTCAAGAAAATAATAATTACGTACACACAACATCACGCCTGTGTTCCCGGCAGGGTTAGGCAGAAGGTGTACCTACCTATTGGTACACTTATATTTCGCCAGTTATGTTTTTTTTTTAAGTCTCATGTCCTAGGGGGCGAGCCTGTTGCCATCATCCGGACACAAATCCAGACTGCGGGTTGCTACAGTGAAATAACAGATGGAAAAATACTCAATAAAGCTTTACCCGACCCTGGAGTCGAACCCTGCTTAGCAGTAGTGCTTGCGACCACTACACCAACGAGGAGAAATAATGTTTAGTCAAATTTATATTATGAACCTCGGAATTATCATCAATAAACTACAACATTGTTTATATTATAGTGCCATTAACCACAATGCTAGAGAGAGACGCAAAAAATACCTAAAGAAGTTATGAAATTAACGCCATCTACTAGCAAGTAGCTGTACTAAAACCAGCAAAAACGTTAACTTAGTCCTCGCATTTATAGATGTTATCAGTAATTCCTTTTCCCAGAGTCTTAGCAATAAATAGGAGTTTTATTTATATTTTATACGAAACAGACATGATGTGGTTATAAGTGGCTGGTGAGATAACTTGATAAGACAGCAGTGCCTCTGTTGGGAAAAATGTTGAACTAAGTCCTGCTTTTTATTGCGATTGGAATTTTAGATATTAAACTTTTTTATTGGTCAGTTTATTTTATAGGGGCCAGCATTATCTATACTAATAATATTATAAAGAGTTAAAGTTTAACTTTACCTCTTTCTAATCTCCGGAATAACAGTCGAATTTGAAAAATTCTTTTTGTATTTGATAGCACAATTCTTAAGGGAGGGTATAGGCTATGTTATATCATGCTACAACACTTAGGTACCGAGCAATAGTAAAAAAGTCAGAAAAAACACTAAGCGATAATGATGTAGTAGCATGGGCGGGCGATGGGATGCTATGCAATGGGTCGGGGGCCGAAATTTCACGCGGGCGAAGTCGCAGGCTGAAGCTAGTAATAAATAATACTGAACCGAACTGTTATTTAATTCACAGTAATCGTAAAATGGCAACTATTCAGGAGAATTTATGCTCATAATAAATCTCAAAATGAACATTAAAATTGCATAGCCTAAATAACATCATCAAAAATAACTACCAAACAAAAAGAACTTTTGCGAATACATAAAAATCCTCTCCCTCCTCAGTCGAATACAGAACTCATAAAATCCCAAATATTCAAAAAATCACAATAAAAATATAAAGATGCAACGTCTGCTACTAATTACAATTAATTAAGCTTATAAAGACAAAAATGTTCACTTTTTACTCTTGCAACCCTGATTGGGGTTTTTATGATGTCCTGTTTAATTATGCAAGCGGCGCACTCGCGTTGAAGCGTCTTCGGATGCATTACGATCGAGCGAGTGAAAAAACCTAATTAAATTGAAAGTAATTATTTAGTTCGTTTACTTTCTTATAAGGGTATAACCGTATGTGGGTGGAAATGGTGATACGAAAGGCTCTAGATGTGGAACTACGTACTTACGAGAAGGTGAAGGCATGCTCAATTAATCTGCATTGCCTTTTTCTTACTATTTTGGGGTCAGCTTCCAGTCTAATCGGATCCAGCTGAATACCAGTATTTTACATGGAGCGAGAGCCTTTTTGACCTCCACAATCAGAACATTGGTCTCGCAGTGAATAGAGCGAAAACCAAGGTAATGATTGTGTGGATTGAGCCGGGAAGCTAACAACTGTCACCTGCAACATTCCTGGCATTAACATTGACGACCACTACACCTACCTTGACTGGCAAATCTGCACTGATGGTGTCCCCGAGATAAAAAGGTGTATTGGGATGGCCAAAGATGCTATGACCCGTTTAACTAACATTTGGAAGAAGAGAGGAATTGGTATCAGAACCAATATCAGATTGATACGAGCCCTAGTATTCCGAGTGGAACCGGCGAGAGATGTCGTGCGGTGTCCCACAGGGATCGGTTCTAGGGCCGCATCTGTGGGATATCGGGTACGACTGGGTGCTGCGCGCCGACCTCCCTGATGGCGTCAGCGTAGTTTGCTACGCTGACGACACGCTGGTTCTGGCGCAGGGGAGGTCGCACCAGGCGGCGGCCGAAGCAGCGACACGCGGGGATGCGACAATCGTCGAGAGGATCCGGCAATTGGGACTCGAGGTGGCATTGCACAAATCTGAGGCCATGTGTTTTCATGGTCCTCGGGACGCGCCACCGTCGGGTTCACAAATTGGCAACTTGTTGTATAAAAAGAGATTGAACTCTGGGACTGTGACGAACCACGTTCAATTTCGGTAGGATTGTCGAAAGTAAGTCTTTCCTACGAGTACTATCTCTAGTTTGTTTTTCCTCGTTGGTTTCGTGCAAACTCTTAACAAAGTTGGTTATCAACTTAATAATATAGAGACATGGCACTGTTAAAATGTTAAGTCTGATGAAGTGGTCCCTGCACGATTCTGTTAAGTCTGATGAAGTGGTCCCTGCACGATTCTGTTAAGTCTGATGAAGTGGTCCCTGCACGATTCTGTTAAGTCTGATGAAGTGGTCCCTGCACGAATCTGTTAAGTCTGATGAAGTGGTCCCTGCACGATTCTGTTAAGTCTGATGAAGTGGTCCCTGCACGATTCTGTTAAGTCTGATGAAGTGGTCCCTGCACGATTCTGTTAAGTCTGATGTAGTGGTCCCTGCACGATTCTGTTAAGTCTGATGAAGTGGTCCCTGCACGAGTCTGATGAAGTGGTCCCTGCACGATTCTGTTAAGTCTGATGAAGTGGTCCCTGCACGATTCTGTTAAGTCTGATGAAGTGGTCCCTGCACGATTCTGTTAAGTCTGATGAAGTGGTCCCTGCACGAGTCTGATGAAGTGCTCCCTGCACGATTCTGTTAAGTCTGATGAAGTGGTCCCTGCACGATTCTGTTAAGTCTGATGAAGTGGTCCCTGCACGATTCTGTTAAGTCTGATGAAGTGGTCCCTGCACGAGTCTGATGAAGTGGTCCCTGCACGAGTCTGATGAAGTGGTCCCTGCACGAGTCTGATGAAGTGGTCCCTGCACGAGTCTGATGAAGTGGTCCCTGCACGAGTCTGATGAAGTGGTCCCTGCACGAGTCTGATGAAGTGGTCCCTGCACGAGTCTGATGAAGTGGTCCCTGCACGAGTCTGATGAAGTGGTCCCTGCACGATTTTGACTGTTTCATGCGGAGCATTTTCCTTAAGGCTTTTTTAAATTAAAAATGCCTGGTGAACATGGATGTACTTATAGCTGTTGTCCCAAAACTCTACCTGAAACTATATTTGGGCCATGACTCAACCAAAGCATGGTATACCGGACTAAGTTGGTCCAAAGGAGTCATCCCTCAGGCTTCTGATTGCGTAGCATACAGAGCTAACAGACTTCGTTAGAGACAATGTCTCAGCCTTCCTTCCTTCAGTTTAATAACACGTCAATAAGACCTAAGAATTTAACATTATCTACTACTTCCACATTGTTACCGCACGACACAACTATACAATGTATTATGTTTTCAACACGCTATCTAACTAGCATGTATCCTGAAAAATATCTTGTATTTGTTTTGATTTTGTTAACTGCTATCGATCATATACTTTAAGGCATTATAAAACTTGCGTTTAGCTCCTGTAGTCCCCTTAAGACTAGCGATATTTCGTACCGTTGACTTGAATAATAAACATTATGTTTTATTTACATATATATTAAGTTTAAATGATTAGTACGAAACCAGTTTTCCAGCTATTAAAGCAGTATTCATCTTAGTTTCTAAATTACTTATATTATCTGCAGAAACTATTGCATTAGTGTCATCAGCAAAAATAATTAATTTTGTGTCAGTTATTCTTTGTCTAATAGATATGCTCAATCAAGTCATTTAAGAATAGGATGACCTATGCAAACTAATTATCATCAAGAAACACAAAACAAATATAAATTTGCCATATGGCAGACCCTGAAGCTTAACTCTTCATAAATCCTTACCAGACACTGGGGAAAGTCTCGTCTAATCAAAACCAGCTAATTACTAGGTGTCTAGTCTCTGTGAAGTGTGACATCACCACCAGAGGGTCATGATCCTCGCATCCTCGCTGTCAAAGTTTTTAACGTTCATGTAATTAATCATTTATCAAACGTTGGTAATTAAGTATGCGTAATATACAGACGAGCGATTAAGAATATTATCAGTTGAAATAAATTAAACTTATTGGGTATGCTAATATGGATTTCACTTTCTAATTTGGGTTTTTTGTGTGGGATTCCCAAAATGGCCGGATTGTCAAAACGGTGCTCAAAACCTTTAGTTTAACTGGGTTACCAGTTTGGTAAAATATTATATTTCGAAAAAAAAAAATCCTTTTCGAAACACCCAAATGCTTTTAACGAAGACGTTCTTGTTCTCTAGTTGTCCTTAATAAAAGTAACCCAACTCACCTAGTCCCCAGGTGGAAATAAGCCTCTCCCGAATTTCGTAATAACTCCCAGTTTCAGTTTTCGCATCCAGTCTACCCCGGTTGCTTGTTTCAGTCCGTCAGTCCATCCAGTCGGGAGTTTGAAATAACTGGCAATACTAGCTTCACCACACGTATGCCATGTAATCACCAATTATGACAGACGACTCGTCATCATCAGCTGGGTAAACTTATATTGTACTATTACTTACATAATTATATCAACCATTGGTTATGTTTGGTATAAGTGTTCCCAACTACACTCCATTTAGTTCGACCCTCGGATCGGATCCACTTCTCACCCAGCTGCTACCAGCCACTTTTAAATGATCATCGCTCTACTTAGCCTGCGAGCGTCCTACCCTACGCGTCATGCTTGAGCCACGAAATATCGTTTTTTTATCATCTTATTTTTTCTCAACTATGTTGTGATTATCTTCCATTCCAATGAAATGCAGATAACTACAAATATTCACGACGAAGGAACTACCATAATTATTTTCTTCCACATACCATCTCCTCAACAATCCAATTACTGTGTAATACCGATACCCTTACTTCGGTAACAGTACTTGTTATCTTAGTAATATTTATGAACATAGCAGACCACATTCACGTAGCGACGGCCATCGGCACATCATTACAAGTCCTTAATGATTTATAATTAAAGAGTAACGGAGTACCCCCGCTGCGCGCTGGGTTCCTGGTACCTAGTTATACTAAGTTATTAATAGGAATGTGATTTTTATATGGAGGCAGGTAGAATAAGATACAAGATGGTCAGCATCTTCGTTAAAAAAAAAAAAGTGTGGAATCGGAAAAGGTAAGGAACTCCTTAGGACATACATTGACCATAAACGAGTACTTAAGTAATGACATACAAAAGGGGAAAGTACATTTTTTTTCAAAAAATTCTGGCCTCCTTCTTGTAAGTAGCTAAGTGATCACGGCCTCCTATGGAGAATAGAGGAATGACAGGTGCATTGCCATGTCACAAACAAAGCTGAAATGTCTCGTGCGGCTATAATTACACTGGTACATCCCTTGCTATAGGCTGCTGTAAGAAGGGATGTACCAGTGTAATTACAGCCATCACGACACAACCGCACTGCTGAGTGCGATTGTGTCGTGGTGGCCCAGAGGTAACACCACTGCTCTCAAAACGGTGTAGAAAAATATCGTGAGGAAACCGGCATGTCCTAAAACCAAAAATTCAAAGACATGTGGCATCCGCTAACCCACACTGGACGCGCATGCCGGATTTGTGTGGTCCACTCCCTCTCACAGAGAGGAGGCCTGTGTCCCAGCAGTGGGAACTGCAGGCTGAATATGCTTATGGTTATGCTAATTCGCTTCGTATTGGACACAGCGCAACTCTGCCGACGGCAGAAATATGTAGGTACCAGTAGTTCATAAGTCATTTATACATTCCTTCTTCAGGATGATGATATATCGAAAAGGACTAGTAAGTATCGTAGCAGGCGGCGTTCTCTAGTTTCTGCATACCCCTATAGGTACAAAGCTTGAGGTTACGATGCATTCGCAATAGAACTATATCTTGTGGTTTTAATATCTAATCAATACCTACACTACAAAGGTTATGTAAAAAAATGCAACAGAATTTAATTTTTGTGCATTTTTGTTTGTTTTTCTTTGATTGTGAAGGAAATGTCAAGGATAAAACAACAAAGCTTTTAGAAATCCCGTCTTATTTAATATTATCTACAGTATTAACGAAAGACAATACTGGTTGGGAAAACCAGAATATACATAATTATTATTTAATAACAGCCATTTATTTATTTGAATCAGTTTATTTGGCTCCAAAGTTCCTTATGTTAGTTAACTTCGGCCCGTTTTGACTCCAAGAATGAAAAGATCACCATTTTCCTGCAGGTTTGATAAAAGGTTCTATAAGATTTTCAGACCATTCTTCGAACTTTTAATTTTAAATCGCCTTAAAGGTTTTTCATTTGACAATTGAAGTTAATTTAATTATTAAATTTTTCGTCAATTACAATAAAAAAGGGGGTGAAATGTAAAACTCAAACCTTCTTAATACACCTGAATGTGTTACTCATTCCCCTTAGTGAGTGATTGCATTTTCATCAGTATTTTTGGAACAGACTATATAGGTACAGTTTTATTGATTGTGAGACTTTTGGTAGCGGTCTTAGCACCCAGGACTGTGGTTTTATACCCAGTTAATGTCATTATGCTCACCTCCTTCCAAATGACACTTAAACATAACGAGCGTAAATGTGTCTGTGTACACCTCTGCATACCTCTTCGGGGAACAGGCGTGATGTTACGTTAAACTGTGACCGATCCGTCAGCTAAACGTGATAATTGTATCAATTATACCTTTTATTTACTAGAGGCTTATCTCCATCTAGCATTAGCCCTTTAGTGGCTGATATGCTATCAAGATTAGCGTTTAAATTAATGCCTTTAAGGGGGACATGTAACCCGCTAAATTTAAAAATTCTTAAGTTTTTTGCAAATTGCAGGTCAGTGTCAGATCGTATGTTGTTCATTACGTGGCAAATATGATAATATAATGACTAAAAACATAGCTCTCAAAACTATCATCGTCATCGTTTCAGCCTAAAGACGTGCTGGACGTACCAGTGGCCTCCCACAAGCACCTCTACTTCGACCGGTTCTGTGCTTCTCGCATTCAACGGGTTCCTGCGGCCTTCACAAGGTCGTCGGTCCACCTTGTGGGAAGCCTTTCAACGCTACGTCTTCCAGTACGCGGTCGCCACTCCAGAACCTTTCGGCCCCATCGGCCATCTGTTCTGCGAGCAATGTGCCCTGCCCACTGCCACTTATGTTTGGCAATTCTTCGGGCTATGTCGGTTACTTTGGTTCTCCTGCGGATCTCTTTATTTCTGATTCGATCACGCAGGGAAACTCCAAGCATAGCCATCGCCTTAACCAAGACTTTTTTGTTCCACACCTAATAGTTACCTATAAAAATACCTAGGTTACGTCAACACCACGACTCAGAAGTTTCCCGCTGTGCTTTAACATAGTCTGGTCTTAAAAGGAATTTAGCAGACTATTAGGATCATCTAGATAAACCCAGGTTCTTGTGTCTAGAAAAAAAAACAACAATTTTACAATGTCATTTTAAACTCACTGATCTGACTTTGGCTTGATATTGAAACTGATTTAGTCTATAAGGTCAGATACAGCAAAAAGTGATATTAAAAAACTATATATACCTACAGAAGTTTTGGTAAAACATTGATGATAATTAAATATGGCAGCATGGAAAAATAAACCATGGTTTGTTTTTAGTATCAAACAGTATTTTATTTTTAACATATCCCAGAATGATAGAATTTTTCTTATTTTTTTAATGTATGTGTATTTCTATCTCATATTACTATTTTTCATAATAAATTAACTACTTAGAATTCTTGTTCTTTTTATTTTTATTAACGGCTGAATTGATTTCTTTTACAATATTTAACACAACTAACAATTTACACAAGCTACCAAATTAAATGACTAACTATACAAATAAATACAAAAGGACAGTCAGGCGTCGAAGTACTCGTCCGAATCGCGGTCATCAGGAAACGTGCCAAAAAGACTAGCAGCATTGCCACGTTGAACGGCAATGCCAATTCTTCTTTGGCCAAAGAACGAGCCAGCCCTCTGATTACGTGAAATGTCGACCAGTCGGTGAGAAATGCCCTTAAAAGGAGACTCGGACTCATGATCCGAACGTTTTGCCCCAAACATACAGTTTTGAGCCGTTATATGCGCCGCATACGGGTCTTAGCAGTCGCAGCAGTGGAGCCAGCACTGGCCGCCGTGCTAGGAACATGAGATATCTTTTTATTGTTGTACACACACAGGGTATGTTGCAGTGACACTTTTCTTAATTTTGACCAACTTTTTTTTGTAAGCGGTGTAACTGTTTACAAAAAAAAAAAAAAAATCATTAATAAATAATATTCTAGTATTTTTTATTTCTTGACAGTTTTAGTGATGCCTATCAGGAAAAAGCTTACTTATGTTTATAAGTCTTCATAATTAAAAACTGTTCAAAGTTGAATAGGACTCAGTATGCCACCTTGTGACTTTCGTCCAATAACAGGAATTAGTTTAATCTTATATGAAAATAAGATTAAACTAATTCCTGTTATTGTGGTTCACGCTAGTATTTTAATTATATTTATAAATATGTATATATTTTTTGTACAAAGTTTATAATGCTAAACGTTAATACCACAGCGATGGAGGAAAAGTTTTGCGTAGTCGGGTGCTGAACCTTGTTAAAAGCTTTATTAAAATCTACAAGAAATGTAACTGTTTTCTTATCATCTCTGCAATTTTTTTCATCTTTTTTGGTTGAAAACAGGTGACAGACTATATTGAACTTACAAAGATAATCGGTGAAGTTTTACTGACATCGTAAACTTTTGAAAATCATTAAGAGCCGCTACGTTTGTTATCCCTATATCGATTTCCATACAATGGTTACACTTGACAGCGGGCACAAATCAATATAATCAGATAAGCTCAATTATGTTCCTTATATGAACGTTAAATAGAGCAAACTATCGACTGTCACTAGATCAAACACAAACAGCTAATAACGAGTTGGAAAACAAGTGGGTTTCTAACTTGTTCTGTAATAAACTACTCTACTCTTAATATTCGTCACTGGAGCTCGATCCTCTTGCAGTAGCACTTGATCGAATTTCTCTGTTCGTAGCCAAAACCACAAACCATAATATTTTTTTTAAAGGGTCGTGACGACTAAGGGTGGTCGCACATCTGACGGATGATTTGTCGGGCGTAACTTCGTTAACTTCCAGTTAGTACGCTCGACGCACAAACACATCATCGGTTGAGTGGGAAGTTGTTATCTAAGTGTCCGCTCTGGAGTTACGCGACTGCCGACACGCGACGCATCTTCCGTCAGATGTACCATCCATAAGGGTTTATTTATAATGCGCTTTAAGTTATGGGACGTCCAAACGTAAAAAATAAATTCCCTTGGGTTATAATATATACTTTTATTTTTACAAGCATTTTATTCTAGACTGATGAATGGCGAAAAGTCTACTCGAGTTCGCACCAAAGTTATTTAAATTACCTGCATTAAATACCTTCATGCATAGCAAGCAGTATTTAAATTAAACTGTACGCAATTGCAAGTTGTCATCGTAACCGAGGAATAATCTGATGTTATTTAAATTACATCTTCGCGGCGACGATTAAGATTACCGATAGTGTCCCATCACTACCGTATTAGGATCAAAGGCGCCGCTGTTGAGACTGCGTGTGAAATTAGTGATGGGTATTAATGATTTGTGTATCGATGATTTTGATTTTATATTTGTTTTTCGTTTGATATTTTATTTGAAAATAGCTGTTACTACTTTTGTACTTATCAAATAACCAAGTTTGCTCGAGTAATGTCACAATAAGGAAAATTGGTTCTTTAACTTTTAACAACAGGTTTTTAATAAAAATATAAGCAAACAATTCTACTTTTGGGTACAAAAACTACTAACTGCCATTTTGATGGGCCTGCCATATAGTTATTAGGACTAATACAATATTTATTACCTCTTTTGGGACTTGGTTTTTGTCTTTTAACAAATTATAAGACAAAAGTCTAGTCCCAAAAGAGATTATATATAATACTTTTAATCAAAACTACTACTTTATACTTTTGTAATACTTTTGGTCACGCTTCAATGGAATTGGGCTGGACACATCTGCCTTTCACATTTCAAGCGATCAATGTGAGCCCATTGATCGTCGAACGGACGAATGGCTTACGAACCAGAATCATTAAACAAGGTCCCCGCTTAGTGGCATAGCGGCCAGCCCAAACGAAGATGGCGGGATGAACTGGACTTCTCCAATAATGGCTAATGATAAAAATATACTTTTGGTACCTTTTCCTTATCACGTCATCGTCTTAGCAAGATAAAATTCAGAAATCTTCCCACACTGGTGACCTTACAGCACCTGGTATTTATCGATAGATGCATGTCCCAACTCTACGTAAAGCTAGTGATGTTGTCAAAGCTCAGTGATGTCAGCTTTACGAGTAATTTGTCAATCGCGGCACCAACGTTAGTGTCGAGGAATTAATTTAATCTATTTTCAATTTGTGGTTGCTCAAAATTTTAGCAGAAGATTGTTGCTCATATATCACAATGTAGTTTCGTGAATATTAGTTTGAAAAGAAGGAAAAAAGATAAGTCTTGTACATTCGACATAATGCAACATTTTTTTTTTAAAGCAACATTTTTAGCCACAGGGTCACTGTGAATGTAAACAAACCACTTTTTTGTGGTTTGTAGAGAATTTTAATGAGGATGTATCCCTTTTTCCTTGTTTTTTCAATTAATATTCACGAAAATCACTTTGTAGTTTCGTACTACAAAAAACAAAATTAAACTTGAAAGTCAGAGACGCTCCGAAATTAACTTAAAATAAAATAATTACAACACAGCAATGAAAGAATAATTTATGTTTATATCGAAATCCACAGTAAATAATAATACAAATATGGTAAAAAATCAATTTGTTTCGTGATCTGGGGCGCGCCGCTCATAAAATAACTTTTAATTACATTCTCCTTTGATTACTTTCTTACGAAATACGCAGAAGCAAAACAATTGCAGTACTTACAGATACTGCTATATTTAGCAAGTAACCCTTCATGGACTTTTTAGGGAGGGCGCCCACGAGCAACTTTTGTCTCCGCAATTAATTTGTCTCTCACATCAAGTCTACGGGTTTGTATAAATGTGGGCGCATGTAGTAACGCGACAGCTGGGAGACATTTTTGTACGCGGGGTTGGACATAACTGTCGCCCGTCTATTGGTTGCAATGAAAGTGCGCGCACGGTGACAAAAAAGTTGCCGGCTAGCCAGTGGCCGCTCAACCGAAATTGTAACAAAAAAGTAGCGTTGCTGTAGCTCCCGTGTGCGCATCGTCCAAATCTAAGCGAGGAGACGAATACAGGGCCAAAGAATTTGCTGGGCAACTAAGTTGCTCGTGGGCCCTTAGGATTCCGTCCCCACAGGGTGCCAACGGGACCCTTATACTTATTAATAAGTCTCCACTGTCCGTCTGTCAGCGGGCTGTATCTCATGAACCTTAATAGGTGGACAGTTGAAATTTTCATAGATTGTGTATTTCCATTGTCGCTATAACAAAAATAATAAAAACTAAAATAAACTTAAAAATGAAGTGTGAGTCCAACTCGAACTGGGTCGCTTTTTAGGGTCCCGCACCTCAAAAGGAAAAACGGAACCCTTATAAGATCACTTCGTTGTCAGTCTGTCTGCCCGTCAGTCAGTTCGCGTGGAGTTATCAAATTAAAATGAATATCAAATACTCAAGGGTATAATCCCTTGAAGCTATGAAAAAATCAAACTTCTAAGTCAACGCAATCAAAAGATACGAGCGTTTATGTTCGTTTATGTTCGTTTATGTTCGTTTATGTTCCGTTTATGTTCCGTTTATGTTCCGTTTATGTTCCGTTTATGCGCATATTTTGATCCGCTCTCCTCTATGCCTAGCTTTTTGTCCTACAAATACAAATGTTCGTCGAAGCTCGTTCATGTCGCCCTAGGCTTGCTTTACTCACAGTAATTAGTCGCCCGCGGCTTTGTTCATAATAACTCCTTTATAACGATAATTGGTAGAAATTAAATAAGATTTTAGTTTGCAACAGACTTGTCTGCTTGACACGACCTAGGCAGTTTTTTTAATATGGGACAAGTAAGTTGTGCCAATGATAAGTACAATTGTAGTGATCTTAGGACTAATACTTAATAGATTATTCTTTTGTATCAACTTATTTCTCAGGCCAGTTTTTACAAAACATAAGCATAGCATATGTTCCCACTGCTGGGACACAGGCCTCCTCTCTTCGAGTGGGAGTGGTAATCTACCACGCGGGCCCAGTGCGGGTTGGTGGATGTCACATGTCTTCGAATTTTTGTTTCTGGGACATGGCGGTTTCCTCACGATGTTTTCCTTCACCGTCTGTGGTGATGAAATTATTTAAACAAAGTAAAGCGCCAAGTAAAGTAAACAAGTTGGACAAAACAAACGACCAGTAGTCCACTTTAGCCCTGGATCGAAAGAACTAGAAGGCATGGGGAGAGGCCTTTGCCCAGCAGTGGGATGATGCAGGCTAACAGTAACAGTAAAACGCCTGCCACGGGTCGAACCCACGACCTAGGCGTAAGTCGGCCACTGTCCAAGTTGCCACTGGTCCACCGCCTGCTCTTAAATTAACAAAGCTTTGTGCGAGTGCCGGACAAGCGTGCGGGACGAGTGTGCGGGACGAGCGTGCGGGACGAGCTCGCGCGCGCGATTGTGTCAGCTAACTTGTGTTCAAACTGGGGCGAACAGTCGTGTAACTTAGCATACAAACAACGCAGCCGCGTCCCACGTCCTACACGGATTCGCCTCAGTGTGGCCAGAGCTTAAAGAGTAGGGGCCTTTTCTCATGCAGGAACCATAGAGGCATTGCTCACGAGGTCCGCTCCATCACGATCACGACTCTGTGAGCGCTTGCCTGTAATGCAAAGTTCAAAATTGTTCCATATTTCACTAGCTTCTGCCCTCGACTTCATAACCAGCCTATAATGCCGGGACACAGGCCTCCTCTCTTCGAGAGGGAGTGGACTCACGACTTAGGCTGTGTGAAGTTTTAAAACATATCCTATGGCCATTGTGTCTCGCGTGGATCCACGTTCATACGAAGCATACGAAGGGATAATAGGAGCTGCAAAGCCTTTTCCCAACTATGTAAAGGTCGGCTTCCAATCTAACCTGATACGAGTACACCTGAATATCGGTATTTTACATAAAGCGACTGCCTATCTGACCTCCACAACCCAATTACTGGGTAATACCCCTTGATAAGACTGGTTGTCAGATGTTCGGGTTTCTGAAGACCCGTAACGACTTTCAAAGATCTACGAATGACAGCCGGGAGTGCCGGGACCAACATCTTAACGTGCTCTCCGAGGGGTCTTGGTATGTAAAGATAGTCACCCATCTACGGCCCGACGACCGCGGCAAGCCTGATCTGTTTGACCCGCACGACTGTTATTACTTAGCGACAAGCCCCTCTCCAGAGATTACCTTTTGCTAATAAAAAATAGTTGCTTACCTCCTAATGAAATTAGTTAAGATACTGTACGCAAAATACGCGCATTGTCGTGGAGTTGCGGACACCAGCCCGTATTACCTATTACCTATTAGTTAAGATATTACGTATAATATAATTTTTTCAACACAATTTAGTTCTTTTGTCACGTGTACAAAACTGGAAATCTAATTAAAATCTACGCTGGTGTTTACAACCAAATTAATTTGTTTTAAACGAAGCAAAAGGAGTACGAAGGGTCGTAGCAGGAGGCGTTCTGTTGTGTCTGCCTACCCCTTGGGGAGAAGGCGTGGGATTATGTATGTCTGTAATTTTCTCTTACATCTTTTCATGTAACTATAGAAACCAAAATCATATGAGCACTCATCGGCAGCTACGCGCAGGAGCTTGTACAAACCGAACTAAAGTGAAAGTATATGTGGAGACTCGATCTGACTCAATGAGTCGAAGTATTCAAAAGAATTTATTCATCTTTGTCGCCACTCGCTATCTGTTCAATCGGTAGGCGAGAGCTAAGTTGAAACTGGAATAGCGCGGTGTCTGAAAGACTGGCTTGTGTGCTACGGATAGTGGGTTTGATTCCCGAATGGAGTAAAATATGCGTGTGATCTGGATGTGAGCTTTGAGTTTGAATTTGCATCCGTAATCAGAAGATGTCGTATCTAGTGGGTAGATTTATTTTGTTAGTCATTCAGAAAAAAAAAAGATGGAATAAATATAAGGGTTTTAAAAAACTCATACCAACATGTGAAGTCAAGTCATCATATTTTATGCTTCTAAAAGTGTTATCTGCCGATTTAACAGACGACCCTTAAAAAAAACAATCATGCCTTAAACTAAGTTCCAATAAAATGAAATTGGCACTATTATTAACATTCTTATATTTTCAGCACCTTCTCACTAAATCCGTTGCAGTATGGAATTAACACTTACACTGTACACAATGCCAAACATTCGCCATAAATCACAATCACGCGACAAGGAAAGGGTTAAGATGACTCATGAATAACTCAACATTTTGGTACCAAACATCTTACTCTCAATTTTAAAAACTGTTTCATAAAGGCCCAGAGAGCTTTCAAGCTGGAGCCTCGTTTAGATGTGCGGTCTAACCCCTCAGTAGAGTGACAAACCACGCCAGTGGCGCGCGCGCACGATCTATCAACACTTAGATCACGCAAGTGTTAAAAAGTGATAGTGAACAAAAAAAAATCGCGTGAAAAATTCGAATTTCGAAATTTGATCTCTTTCGTAGTGATGGGAATATATGAATAATCAAGTGATTCTTTTCTGTCGATAGTGTTTTGTTTATGGTAATTCAAGTATTTTATTGATGTTAATATTTTGGTAAAATTGAAAGTGTGTTTTTGATAAGGAAAATACGTTATTGTGATGTTACAACGGTAAAATCCATGACTGGAAGGTTTTGCTAACTATTATCGTTACATTTTGGATTGTATTCTGATTTATTGAAAAGATTCTAGAGACATTCTTGCAAGCAAATATAGACAGTGAACAGAGGGAAAGGGTTGAGAAAACTCGCTAAAAACTTTGATTATAACTATGAGCTTTTGCGTAACGACTGTTTTTGCGGTACCTATAATTTCAAAAGTTTAACGCTATATAAGTGTAAGCTGTTTTCAAACTTCTTACCCATCGTCCGATAGCCGGATCCCTTTTGACCATTGGACTATTGTTTCTTCTTAGTAGGGTTGGCATAATAATAATTTTTTGTTTCGTTTAAATCAATTTAAAAAGTAAAAATAAAATTAGAGCTTATTTGTTGAAAGAAACACATGGATCCAAAATATCGTCTTGAACACAATGACCAACACAAATGTTACAGTGTGTCAAAATGATTTAGCTCTACCTAATAGCTAAACTAGGGCTAAAAGCCAGACTACGCGATGAAAACTTTATAGTACCTAATGAATAACTCAGTTCCGTAAGGGTAAAACATCGGAGCAGAATTTACGTAAATGTCATTAAAGTATTTTTATTGTAGACTTAAAATACTAATTATTTAAATGTCATTATAGTATTTATAGTTTACACTAAAAATAAAGTAAAAAAAAAATGACATTAAAGTATTTTTAGTTTAAACTACAATACTTTGGTGATATTTACGTAAAATCCGCTCCTTTTGTTGTAAATTGAAGACTGCACAGGGATGTTCCGTTCTATGTTCTGAAAAGTATCGATCATTTTAAACGACGTCTATTATGTTAGTTTTTTTTATAGATTCTTTACAATAGTAAAATAGATTCAAAGAAACCTATTAAGTAATTATTTTGTGTAACTTATTGCATTTACCCCCAGGCAGGTTTTGACAAATGATGTGTCTAACCACTTCGTGCTCTATGTCTAATGGATGATTGTATCCTGTCACAATCTTGTTACCTGCCCTTTAGGTACGAATTAGAATTATTTTATAATTAAACCATAACATCACGCCTGTAATCCCCGAAAGGTAAGGCAGAGGTCTAGTACACCCACATTTCGCCAGTTATGTTTAAGTCCCATGTGATAGGGGGCGAGCGTATTGCCATCAACTGAGTACAGAAGTTACTGAGCACTTCGTGTTGCAAAAACCATTTTATAATTTAAAGCAATCGGTTAATTTATTATTATGTATGGAGGATCTCGGCAATTATGTAAACAAACTACTCGTGATAATAAATCAAAATGATAGGATATATTCTAGTAACGTGTCTTTCGCTAGTGATGGGGTAAACACACCTTAGATAAATAATAATTAATGAAATAGATTTTATTTTTTATTTTATTATGTGCACCATATTACAGCGGGGTACTTGCGTAACAAACTATTTTCTTTTTTTAATTTTGACCCACGCTAGGAATTACTCCTGTATCGTGGGTGCGTTTAAAAGCATTTAAACTCACATACACAAACCGCCAGACCCGGAACAACTACCTGTATGCAATACAAATATTTGTTCCATGCGGTAACCGAACCCGCGACACGCGGCGCAGCAGTCGATCGCTCAGCTATTGCGCCAACCGTGTCGTCACTATTAGTAGCAATGGCTTTCGTTTTGAAAGTTCAACAATTGATACAATTATCCCGCAGAAAATATTATAGTAACATGGTTTTCCAAAGCCACGTATTATAAAACAATAATAATACGATAATAATACCACTCAAACTATGTAGTTTGAAGTGTATAAACCATTGAACCATAGTATTAGCTATTAGCGCTGCTTAACTTTATAGTTTACATTTATAATCAGTTTGTAACACTGCAACACCGAAGGCTCCTTCAGCTTCAATCAATCTGCCTAGCCTCTTCCTAACAAACATCCATTCATCCATACAAACTTTCACGTTTATAATATTAGTAGGATTTACTTGTATTTGCCAATATACTTACCTACTTTGTTTTACAAATTATTACACCTTTTTACTGCTAAATGTGCGTTCCAATCATTTAAATAGACCCACGACCTTGGGAAGAACTTCCTACACTTTTGATTTTGATTATTAGGGAATATTGACACTGACAGCTCTTGAACGCAGTTTAGACGTGCTGGTCGCGTTCAGTTTCATTGGTGAAATTGGCACTAATTATAATTAGACGACGACCATAAGAAGCCTAATCAGCCTATAACGTTCCCACTGCTGGGACAGGTCTCCTCTCTGTGAGAGGGAATGGGCTGTAGTCCACCACGCGAACCCAGTGCGGGTTGGTAGATGTCACATGTCTTCGAATATTTGGTTCTAGTACATGCTGGTTTCCTCACGTTCAACAACCCTTTTATATGTGTGTGTGTAGTGCGCAGAGATCGAGATTCTGTATTCCGCTCCCGGTATGGAAAGTGCCACGGTCGAGGTGTTCTTATTGCCTACTCAAAGAAACTTCACATTTCAATTAAAGAAGACTGGAAATCTGAATTGTTGGAATATTTATGGGTTCAAATTATAGTGAACCGGTATCTTACCATAAATTTATGTGTTGTCCTCACCCTCAAATATCTTAGCAAACAAGTTTAATATGCATATTAAACTTTTGTTTATGAACACATATAGCCACACACCTTAGGGACATATTAGATGCACGACAACACGGATTTTTGACTGGTAGATCAACGAATTCTAATTTATTGTGCTACACCACATACCTATGTGATTAATTTAATTGTAAACGGCAGGCAGACTCAATATACATGGATTTCTCGAAAGCTTTCGATCGGGTTGATCATTTTATATGGCTTACTATTTACATGCATCATGTCAGGATTAACGGGACTCTTTATAGATGGCTTTCGTCCTATCTGTTAAATTGTACACAACTAGTTGCACTAAGCGGGTATACCTCTATACCATTTGAAGCAACATCTGGGGTGCCCCAAGGTTCGAATTGGGGCCATTGTTATTTTTGGTATTCATAAGGTAAATTAAAAGCGAGTGCCTGGCTAATGCAGATGATATAAAATTTTTCAGACGAATCTCAAATAATCATGACTGCAAGGCCCTTCAGTCAGATATTAAAACAATCATAGAATGGTGTGATGAGAACTTGATGTCAATAAACACCAAAAAATGTCAGGCTATAACATTTTCGAAAAATAATAAAAACATAATTAATTATGATTACAATGTCAGGGGAGTAGTAGTAGATAGGGTAAAAGTGGTGCGTGACCTGGGTATTATGCTTGATTCGGTTTTGTCATTTAGGTCCCACTATGATCACATTTGCAATAAGGCTAACCGCTTGCTGTCTTTTATACTACGAAATGCCAAACCATTTAAACATCCGCATACTCTGTTAATACTGTACTACGAGTATTCACTGGTAAGATCTATATTGGAGTACTGCTCCTCTGTGTGGTCTCCAATATATAAGACTCACGTAGATCGCATAGAATCTGTGCAGAGAAGGTTTGTCAGAGTTTAAAGCGCGAAATATGGCCTCAGACGTAAACTACCCAATTACAATCAGTGGCTCACGCACTTTCACATGAAGAGTCTTGAGAGAAGAAGATGGGTTAGTGATTTAAATACATTGCATAAAATTGCTAATGGATCCTTTGACATTCAATTGCTTGACCAGATAAACTTTAAAATACCAACTCGATCTGTGCGCAGTCCACAATTATTCGGTATTCCCAATAGTAACAATAATGTTTCTGAAAACAATCCGTTATCCAGAATGTGCAGTCAATATAATGCAATATAAAGTAGACTCGTTTTTGAACAGTTTTAATGAATTTAGAAATGCTTTATATAAATTTTAATTACAACAGCGTCATTTATTAACTTCTCCATATTATTTCACCTTTACTGTCACTAATAAAGCATGTTTAAACATTAAACGCTGTGTACAGTATTAAATTGGACTTCTAATTTATGCACTGTATGTTGTCATAACTGTGCTGAATTGTCTTAGTCTGTCACTGTACTTATTAAAATAAAAATATCTCCCTCAAATCATAGCACAGACCTAAACTTTTAAAGAAGTCCCTCTTAACCTCTAAAGTGACATTGTGACCTCTGTGGAGAAGCTGGTTTTATAAAACAAACACAGAATTAATTTGAGAAAATAAAATGTCATTTTAACATTCAACATTCATTCCCACAAAAAGGCGTCAATCGAATAGGTACCATAAGTATTTATTTGTTTTGTTTAAAGTTGTCAAATTCACATCAGGTTCACATTCGACTGCACATCAGTGGTAACACTTACACTACGAAAATGATCGTTATTGCTATAACATAAAGGTGCTCTTAATGACAAATTATGTTATCATAGACTATGTCTACGTTAGATCTTTGACAGTCCTTTATAAGCACGCCTAAATTGAGACCGGCTTATAATATCTACAGGTCTAACCAGAGACTATAAACTGTCAAATCGAGTACAGGAAATAAAGCCCACGTTCTACCCACTTTCACTGCTCATCTCGTTAGTGTAAGCAAGCGAGAGAATTAAGCAAATAGTTAATTAATTATGTCTCTTCAGCTGTCAATGTCACAATGACATCTGGCTGACAAATTACGCGCCCAAGCTTACGTCAGGCGTGCAATGAGGTGACATGAGAATGTCGCAAAATAGTCATGGGATGGATGTATCGATAAAATAATCTTCTTCTCTTATATATAAAAATCAATTGGCGTTCGTTAGTTCAAAACTTGAAAATGGCTCGACCGATTGTGATGACACTTTGGTAAATTGTTGTGTGCGCGCTGGAAAAGTTTTGAAATTATATCATTATTGTGACCGTTCTTATGTCTAAAGTTTTGTAACCCTCGTCATCCACAGCACAGCTTCACCCACAACTGGGCATAGGCCTCTCTTGTCATGTGCCACACGCTAGTGCCAGCCTCATTCAGGTTCTACCAGCGATGGCAACTATGTCGTCGGCCCATCTCCCCGCCAGACGACCGACACTTCTTCCGAAAGTTTTTTAATACTTTTGCGAATTTCCAAAATCCAATATTATTGTTTTGGTAACACAACTATTAATTTGAATAAGTAAATAGTTCTTAATCGGATTTTTCGAGCAGTCAATTTTTTAGACTTCCTCCTTTTATGTGTTTGTTTCTTTGTATGATTTACCTTTTATATTTTACTTTCTTTTTTGTGCAAAAGATGATGTGAATATTCATGAAACAGTTAGTCTAGTGGTCGCAAGCGCTACTGCTGAGCATGAGGTCTTGGGTTCGACTCCCAGGTAGGGCAAGGTGTTGTTGGGGTCAGATCTGGATTTTTGAGCGGCAGTCTGAGTCTGGATTTATGCCGATTGATGACAATAGGCTCGCAACCAATCACATAGAACTTAAACATAACTGGCGAAATGTGAGTACACCTCTGCCTAAACGTTTGGGGAAACAAGGCGTGATATTATGTTATTATTTAATAACAAACGGAACTGTAACAAAACCAACTTGTACAGATTACACACATGATACAGAAATAACACAAAATGTAGGGAGTGGCTTCACTTTCACTGAATTCGCAAAGTTGATTAATTTGAATTTATTACACTTCGACGACTGCTCGTACGATCGGGGTTCCGCTGTGTGGTCATAAATATTATTAATTGGTTTATTTAACTGAGATTATTAAAGACTATAAAATTAACATAATATATAATAATTATACTTAAGATAATAATATGTACATGTATACAGGCTGGAGACGAAACTAAATTAAACTGCGTATATCTAATGATGTTCCGAGTCTGCATCGTCATCATTATTTCAGCCGAAAGACGTCCACTGCTGGACATAGGCCTCCCCCAAGCACCTCCACTTCGACTGCATCTATGCTTCTCGCATCCAACGGGTTCCTGCAGCCTTCACAAGGTCGTCGGTCCACCTTGCGGGAGGCGCAATCCTTTTCGCAGCCCTTTCGTATGCCGCCCAGTCTGCATACGTCAACGAATGGCCCAATAGGAACACAAACCATGCTCCACCTCCTATTCTGCCTTCTGTGTCCAAATACATGCAGTCAAAGTGACCTCTGCGCTGCCACCGACAACGCCGTGGAAGTGGCAAAGTTTTGGGAAAACAGCATTTAAAATACAGTCGTGCAGCGACACGGAGGAGAAGATGAGGGGTTGTAGCGTGCGTGAGCAGGGACCTCGTGATTCCTTCAGAAACTTGTTCAGGGTGCTTAGGGAGTGAAAGTCCTGACATCTAGGAGGTGAGCCGGAGGGGGATGGGGGCACACGGTTCCCACTTTTGGGTCTTTTCATAATATCTTAAAAATGGTGCGTTGTTGGGAAAAAAATCTCATACCTAATGAAAGCTCGTAACGTTTTCTACAAGTTATTCATAATTTTTTTTCAAATTCCCAACCGTCTTCGACCGACGCGTAAATGTGACAGCGTTCCCGGCGCACCTAACACCAAGTGCAGCAGTGGCTCGGGAATGAGCTGCCGCCTCAAGAGTGGGGATAGAGACATATAGGAGACACCCTGGTGCCAATAATAACAGAAGATTCCCCAGCACCGGAGGTCCGACTGGAAACGATATTTTGCCGCTGCACCTAGGATTGTGGTAGTGGCTCTTGTGGATGTTGGAAATCAATGCTGAACTGTTCTGTGGCGTACCTCCACTGCCAAGGGAAAAACTTCGTCAAAATCGTTGACTAGGACGACGACGTAGCGTCCCTTCAGCAGGAACCACCCACCTCTGAGGATGAGGATGCCACGAAAGAATTCTTCCCAGCTTTCCTAACTTTTTTGATAAATAACTCTAAAAAATTATCTACGGAACCGACAAAAACAGAACCAACAAAAATAAATTCAATTAGTGCCCACTCACACGGCGTCGAATCAATCACCGATGTATACGATACGATTGTACGAATGAACCAGACCATCAAGTGGGCAGGCGCACTTCATTTCGCAGCCCAAGATTAATGGATTCACTTGCGAATTATAATGTAACACACATACCTACATGGACAGGTGATCATGTAATAGAACGCACTGTGTCAATTATTGATGAGGAATGAGTGTTGCTAGTTAGCGGTGCGCCCTCAGGCTAGCCTGTTGAGCTGGACGCGGTCAGCTTGTGGATGGGTGGTTCTTGATCCTCAGAATGACATCTATAAACGTTCCTTGGCGTCACTGATTTAGCTTAGACATGTTTCCGTCTCTGTCTTGCACTTGTAGTTTGACAGTTGTGCGAGAGCAGTGATGGCCAGAGAGCAATGGTAGCCAGAGAGCAGTGGTGGCCAGAGTGCAGTGGTGGCCAGAGAGCAGTGGTGGCCAGAGATCAGTGGTAGCCAACAACTTAAATAACGCAATGTGTGTTGTTGAACTGTCAAAATGAAAGCCAATACTACTGTTAGTGTGTTTAGCAATTACCCCGCTGTAATCTGTAGATAAATACTTTAAAACGTGACATCGTAGACCTTTTTTACTAGACAAAGTGAACGGAGATGCAGCCGGATTGCAAAAACTGCACGACTCAAGCGCAGTACAAACTAACATACACAAACATAATATCACGCTTATATTCCTTGAAGGGGAAGGCAGAGGTTTAGTAGTGCAGACCCACGCCAGACGCCAGCACATCAACCTACTACAATCTGTAAAATGTATTTAATCGATTTTCAACTTTATCGCTAAAGTATCAAGGTTCAAGGTTGATTGTGAAAATTTGACAGTTTCGGGTAGCTTGATGTGCTGGCGTCTGTACATTCACATTTCGACAGTAATGCTTAACTGTCATGTAAAAGAGAGTGATCACAATAAGCCTATAATGTTCTTACTGCTGGGACACACGCCTCCTCTCTGTGAGTGGGAGTGGTCCGTAATCCACCACGCGGGCCAGTGCGGGTTGGTAGAGGTCACATCACATTCTGGTTCCTGACGACGTTTTCCTTCACCGTTTTGAAAGCAGTGGTGATGAAATTATTTACACAAAGTAACGCGCCTGTCTGGGTTCGAACCTACGACCACTCGTAAGTTGCGGCCGTTACCACTGCTCTAGACTTACTTCTTAAAGTTTGGCCCAAAATTCAGCAACGCGGGCGGCATTCGCTGACGCAGCCATTATGTCCTCACCTGTGCAGGTGAAAGGGCATGCGGTGCAAGATGGAAGGTGAGCCATTGTCTGTGAAGAGACACCGCATATACATCGGAGGTCAGAGCCTAGTCCAATCTTTTTGGGACTTATATGTTCGAGACGTTTGGGGTTAAAGACAGTAGGGCCACGGGGTCCGAGTGACCAATCGGACAGCCAGATTGCTGGCCTGTTTTTGCCATACAACGTGGCAATGCCTTTTAGGCAGTTTTCCTGTTGACAGCGATGCGGACGAAGTCAGACAAGACAGGAATATACGAACTGTTCATTAATAATGTGTAACTCAGTATTAAATGGCTATTCATATTTTCCCTAGTTTCAATTTATGGAGATTTGTAGGTACCAAAAAGGATTTCATTCCTTATTTGGGAGTAACTTAAACAACTAGTGTAGTCATTTGTACCATTAAGATTGTACTTAATGGTAGCATAGTAACTTATTTTCCTTTTAAAACAACAGTCGCCACTCTGTCAATAAAATAAATTGAATTTATAGTGAAAAAAAAAACGAAATAACGTAAAAATGTAAATGCCACAGACTCGATAAAAAACAGACATGGCAACCAACGGCCAAGCGCCCGAAATTACCACCAATTTCGACACTATTGATTTGGACAAGAAAGACGAAAATGGAACGTCGCATCTGGCGAAAAACGGGCAATTTAACGGGCAATTCACCGTGCAATTGGCGGCAATCAACGAGCAATATGATGGAAATTGCCTGGGTGTCCCTCGCACGGGACATCGGCCGTCGATCATGGAGGTGGAGTGTGCTAAGGAGAGGACGAGGTTGGCGTTGCTGAAGCAATGCTCCGCCATCTTGAAGCAGGGAGACCAGCGGTATACGAAGGAGAGCTTGCATCGGACATTTCAGGATGAGGTGAGTTTCAATTGCTCTTTTTAATGTGATGTATCTATACAGGGTGGCAGGGACATCGACGCGCAAACTGTAACCACGAATTCAGCACATGAGTTTAGACGCGTAGCGTATAGCGTTGAAGTTTTTCGCCGGTTATCAAAAAAAAAATCTTCTGTTTCATAGAAAAGTGCAATACCTACGCGGTCAAAACGTATGGAACAGCAATATTTTTTTTAATAACCGACGAAAAATTTCGACGCTATGGGGTCTAAACTCATGTGCTGAATTCATGGTTACAGTTTGGGCGTCGATGTCCCTGCCACCCCGTATACGTAAACCAGGTTTTATTGAAAAAACTCAAGAGCCTCAGACACCCCAGTCAAGTCTAGGTGTTGAATTTATTTTGATTGATTAATTCTAACAAAACTGTTGTTTAAAAAAATACCTTAAGAACATTCGATTGTAATCAGTGTAGGTAATCAATTTTACTTTCGATGTCGATTTAGGTTTTCAATTATTTCAATGAAGTACCTTTCAGTCAAACCTACCTAGTTGAAAACTACGTATTTCACAGAACTTATAATATTAAAATTACGAACGAATACCAGCACCTGCGAAACACACTTTCAATCTCAATCTGAATAATTTTGAAGGATATTGCTAATCCATTGCTTCATATGTTCGAAAAATGTGTCTGCTCAACAACGTAAATAACGCAATGAATGTTGTAGAACTGTCAAAATGAAAGTCATTCCTACTGCTAGTGTGTTACGCCATTATCTCGCTGAAGCATAAGGTGCATGTAAGGATCGTAGCAGGTGACTGTCTGTAGTTTCTGGCTACAGCCATGGGAAGAAGGCGAGAGTGTATGTATCCATTGTATGAATACTCTGAATTCCTTTACCGTGTTTTTTTTTAAAGCGTCTAAGGGCTGATTTTTCAATGATCTGATAACTTTATTCGAGAAATAATTTTGAATTTTTGACAGTTTTTTCATACAAAAACTGGCAAATGTCAATTTTTATCTAAGAATAAATATTATCTGTCGATTGAAAAATCACCCCTAGGAAAAATCCGTCTTCCGCCAAATCAGCGTCAATCATTGATAATGAATGACCCATCATCATCGATTCTTGGAATCACCAAAGCTGTTATTAATTTCTACATAAATCTATAAATTGCGCAAACGTCAATGAACACAAACAAATGAACCGCTACCAATAATCAAAAACATAAAAAATAACACTTCGTAATTGAATTAACCCAACCGCCAGCATTGGGTAAGTTTGAGTGAACTAACACCATTAAGTTTGCCCAACAGCAATACTATTATACGTAGCCTTCGTTTTGCTCATCGTATATCGCGCAAGGTCGCTATAACACTAGTTTATATTACACTCAGAAGGCTTACTTGCCACAAGAACAAAAAATAAGGCCGCGTTGACACCAACACATAAAGCCGCCTATAGGCCGACCGCTTAACTGAGACGTTGCCTGAGGTAGCTGTGCGGCGCGGGAGGGGTGATTGTTGTCACAAGTTGACGAATCACTGAGCTTTTGCATCAAGTCACTACACCCCTCCCGCACCGAACTGAGACGTTGCCGGAGGTAGTACTCAGGCAACGTCTCAGTTAAGCGGTTGGCCTATAACTGTGAGCGTCCAGTACCTAAAAAAAATATGAAAAAACAACTGCAACCACCGACAGTTTTCAGTTAGCACTCAGCAGCTGACGATATGTTTGGTGTGAACGCGGCTTAATGTACCTACAGAAACGTTCGTAGGAACCGTGGGCATAAAATGTGGAAGCGAAATGACACGTGACTCAGTCGAGAGTTTATTTCTGCCGTCTATTCCACTGGACGGATGAAAGCTAATACGGGTCGTATACTTATACCCGTAACGCAGTGAACATGTTACAATGTTCATAATAGTCATTTCATCGACGCAAGTCACAGTAAGAGCAAAGCTACACTATGCGTTGCCGGCGCGTTCCGAGTCATTAGTGGTAATAATTTGATATCGACAGCGCCTTAATGACTTAGGTACTAATAAGGGCGTTTTCGTAGCGCAAGCGTTACCACTGATGTGCAGTGACTATGCATTTATGTGTTGCAACTAGTAGAGGTGGGTTTAAAGCCCGCAATTTCGTTTCCATCATTTGATTAATAATATTGCGTAGTGAACTGTTTACTGGAGTCTGCACCCTAATTGTGTAACACTTTCAATCACAATCTGAATCATTTTGAAAGATATTGCTAATCCATTGCTTCATATGTTTGAAAAATTTGTCTGATTAGCAACGGAAATAACGCAATGAATGTTGTTGAACTGTCAAAATGAAATCCATCGCTACTGTTAGTGTGTTAAGCAATGCCGGTGGAGTTGATCTTCTGAATCAATTTTGCAACAAACTCGTAATATCATTACACACAAATTAAAAGCTCGTTAAAGTACGAAATGTGCAGATTTTGCACGCACAGTCGTGACCTCAGGGTTTGGAGGTTTGAAAGCTTCGCAAGTAACGCTTGAGGATCTATTGTGTGGCTGCGAAATTCGCGATCGTGATTTTACGCAGATTAATTCTGTTTCTTGTTGACCGAATTATTCTGTAGAGCTATGGGTGTCAAGTTTAATTCGAACATCATTCAACTGACCGAACACAATTCCAAAGTGAACTCATACTCAAAGGTAAAAGAAAAAAGAAAGAAAGAAAATACATTTATGATAAAGGTCCAGTAAACAAATTATAAACACATTGATTGTGTTCAATTAGATTATGTTTTCTTTTTTTGATAGCTTACTTTTTGACATTATACTCGTATATCGATGTATGGAATACTATACCATTTAAATGACCACAATGAATACAAGAGGTCCAATTTTTCATCACTTTTGACATAATGACACCTCTATCTTATTCATGACGCGTGTTCCTTTTTAGGTCTTGGACAGTTCTTGACTCACATACACGTGATTTCACATAACTCCTCAAAAAATAATCACGGGGCATTAAACCACAGTCATGATCTTGGGGGCCATATCTTGTCGGTAAGTTATCGGCATAAGTTTCTCGTAACGAACGAAATGTTTGACGAATTGAGCTGCCGTTTTGGTAATACACTTTAATATTTTATCGCGCTTCTCAACTGTATAGCGATTCATCTTGATAAATGCCGAACATTTAATGACTCATTTGTCAAAAATTCGCGCCTCTAATAGCCGCCATCGGCTGTCAAAGATACCTTGTCCCTATTAAAAACCCCTTTACCAGTAACTTCTCATTGAAAAGGTTTGTAAGTCCTCTTTAGAGATCTCAAATTAAGTAATAGGTACTTATTTCATTGTAATTAAATAAGGGCCTGACTGTTTGCTAACGGCTCTCATGGTCAAGCACTGTTCGGTTTTTAAGCAAACATTCCAACCGTAAGCATTCTCATAAATACAAATAAATAAAATTGAAGTGTCTGTTTGTAATATCAAAATAACAGCTTTTACTAAATGCATCTATATAGGAAAGTATATACGATACTTATAACAAAACATTTTTTTTTTAAATTTTTGTCTGTCTGTTCCGGCTAGTCCCTGAAGAGGTGGGACCGATTGTGACAGGACTTTCACAGGGAGATAGCTGATTTTATGAAGCAACATATATTCTACTTGGCTTTTTGTCCCGGTTGGACGTTCCGGTGGGATAAGTCCCGACATCCACGCGGGCGAAGCCGCGGGCTGAAGCTAGTTTTGTAAATAAAAAACTTAACGTTAATATTACTATCATGTAAAGTAAATGTTGATATAACTGGCTTCCGTCAAATAAGTAATGCTATGAGAAGATTTATTTTGTGGCGCTTCCGTCTTTTATAAAATCTATTCCATTCATGAACCAAGTGGGGCTAAGTCACGCTAAATGAAAAAAAAGTCCCTAGACTCCCTAGTTACAGTCAGGGTGAAATGTTGCTATACGTGTTATTAGTAACTACTGTTATTTATAATATAAACTATAAAAGCTGCAAAGTCAATACCTAAAGGTCAATCAATCGGCCTAGCCTTTTCCCAACTTTGTTGGGGTCAGCTTCCAGTCTTACCGGATTCCGCTGACTACCAGTACTTTACATGGAGCGACTACCTATCTGACCTCCACAATCCAGTTACTAGGTAACACGATACCTCGCGGTAAGACTGGCCGTCCGTTTCCCGTCGAGTATTGGTACCTACAAATTGGGTAGACATAGACGTGGCTGACGCCCGTGCCGGTCTTGTATAAATCATCGTGTTTTCCGAAGCATGGACGTGTCTCCAAGGGTAATGGATGGTCACCCATCCACGAACCGACCGCGGCAAGCAAGCGTAGCGTTACCTTCGTTCGACACGTGCGGCTGTTATTATTTAGCCACGAACCCCTCTCAATACCTAAAGCTGCTAAGACAAAAACTTTTAAAAATAACATTACCCCTAAAACGCTGTTATTCTGGCCACACCGCACACATACACATGTATTTTCACAAACGTACTTGTTACATACTTGTGTCATAAAATTTTATTTCTATAGCACTATCTGGTTTTTTCGTAATTCTGTGCTTTTGATGATACAACTTTATACTTGGCCATTTGTAAACAAATATTCACGCAAATCCATTCTTTATTCCGACGGTCTAAGTTCTGTTTACAATACAATGAAGTGTAAAGCTAAATTGGGTAATCAAATAGTTTATTTGGAGATCTGAAAGTGTTTTTTATTCGAATTGCGACCTTTTATCGACTCATTAAGAGTGTACACTTAGTTTGTAAATGGCAAAGTTTAATTTGTTTAACATTTTCTAAGCTAGTGAATTGAGATTTTAACAAAAATATTCCGAAATTGCTTGCAATATTATGTGTTCATTTTTATTACAAAGAACTTGACCGTTATGTAATTTATTAATTTATCGTCTCGCAATAAACACTTATTATATCAATTGGCACTTATCATTTTATTAAGACTAGTTTCTTTCCCCAGATCCGCTTTTGCTTTTTTTTTGTAAACACGTCGTAATATAGTAATTTACACTATAATAATACTTGTATGTTCTGTATCAACGTTACCTGCTACAGTTCCGTACCATAATGGGACCATAGGACCAGCTGTTGCGCTTGTGCTGGTGTGCGTTTTGTTTGTGCAGTATAAACAAATTTTCTTTCTTTCTATTGGGGCTCGCTCTCAAAATAGACCAATTTTTAAGGCTAATGTTGTGCCGAAAGATCAACCATTATGGCTCTGTCTCTAAACGTCACTGAAAAAATTATAATTGGGGTTCCGTTTTGAAATATTAGTTACGTCTGTCTGTTTGTCATCGTTGCCATTGAGTAGCTACGTAGTATGTGTAACATTATAATAATAGTCCTCCAGACCATATTTCCAACAAAATAATATGTTAGTCAATATTAGTCAATGTTTAAGTCGATGAGGGTATTCTCTCTACTGCCGAGATTTTAGCTAGATTTTTTGTTCTTTTTGTTTTCTTCTGTAATTGACGTAAACACTATCCATGTCTCTGTTCTCTGTTATTTGTAAATGTTTGTGTTGTTGATGTGCCTTAATAATAAATAAATATTTCGGCAATGGCGGCCAATCTCAAAGGAGGCTAGAGTTCGGCGCCGGAGATATTATAGTGCACAAGTGTGTGCGCTGACACAGGTGCACTCTCTCTGCCGTCACTCTTATAGTCCGGTGGGACGGCACGCAATCCGAAACGACCGGAGAGAGAAAGCGGGCAAAGGGGGTATCACACCGCCACCTTCCAAACTCCGGGATGTTACTTAGAAATTCCAAATGGTAAAACCCATTATGACTTTGCCTGACCTGAGAATCGAACCCAGGACCCCACGGTCAGCAGACACTCTTGCGACCAAGAGGATAAGCACAGCCAACCTTGTTGCAACGATGTTGTTGAAAAGGAGAGAGGTACTACCTAGTAGCTTGCAACTAAGCCCAAGTTAGCACGGGCGCGTTTTTTCCCGCTGTGATTATTTTCCGCGCACTGGATTTTCAAAGCACTGCTTAGCGCCGAGAGTTGAAAATCCAACAGTGTATTTTTTTCGGGTGCGCTCAGTTGGATTATCAACGCTCGGCTCAACACTGAGAGTTGAAAATCCAGTGCGCGATAAAATCCCGCCGCGATATTTTTCGTCTGTGCGAACGTGGGCTTAATGTTCATACTAAGTTATAGTCTCGTTAGCATTCCCCTACAATGTTCCTAGTTAACAGTTAACAATTAGATAAATTGCCTCCACTTTGTACCGAGTTACACGTTGAAACATAATAAATGACTTCATTTATGTAGAATCTGGTTATTTTCATGGGAATAAAGTGATCTTTTGACGTTATAAGTAATTACTAGAATTGATCATCGCTGGCCAAGATTACCTATTTGAAGAGGGTAAAAAGCTCTTTGTGGGCTTCCAGAAGGAGCTTTCTTGAGTCCGCATCTACCACCACATCTTTTTCTACCTCCTTCCTTGCTTTCGTCACGCAGTCAACATAATCAGTCTGTAATGTTCCCACTGCTGGGACACCGGCCTCCTCTCGGTGTGGGTCGTAATCCGCCAGACGGGCCCAGGGCCGATGCCCGGCTTGGTAGATGTCACATGTCTTCGAATTTTTGGTTCTAGGACATGCCGGTTTCCTCACGATGTTTTTTACATCGTTTTAAGAGCAGTGGTAATGAAATAATTTACATAAAGTAAAGCGCCTGTCAGGGTTCGAACCGACGACCTCCAACTCGTAAGCCGCGGTCGTTACCTCTTGGCCACACATTGCTCGTGATACTTAGCAGAGTTCCAATTTTATTGCATTTTAGCGCATGCGTGAGATAACGGGCTCATGAAATTCTTTCTTCTTGTCTCTGTGGGTAGTCCAACCCTGTAACAAAAACAGGTTTTACTAGAATAAGAGGATTTTCAGTCAGCTTTCCTCTGTTCTACCTAAACATGAACCTTGCAAGTTTAATTGTTATTACATCTGGGTCATTTAGTGTCCCGCAAAGTGGGGTAATGTAATTATCACGCTTGGCAAAGCGATTAGCGATAATATAGGCGAAGCAAAATAAATGACAAGTAGCTAGGATCTCCACACGTTGCGAACCTTCCAATAAAAGTATTACAACACACAAAGGTCTCAAACTAGATCACTTGTGCAAGATGATCAATCAGCACATGTCATTACCATATGAATGGCTATTTTGACAAATGGCCGCCGCGCCTGCGCTGTACGTCGCTCGTATCACAAATATAATTGCTTTGGAAAGTCTCCGATGGTATCAAGTGTAATATTTCACCAGCTAACATACGCTGGTGGCTAAACGGCTACTGAGCGATCGATCTAACTTGGGCAAGAGTTACTTGGATGAATTATTGCTATTCACAGCTTCACTTGTTTGAAAAGTTGACCACATTTTTGAGCATTAATGTCGCCTTAGGCCTTAAGGTATTCTTCATATTGATAAAATGCCTACATTTTTGTGTGTGTTAAATACTTGATGATCATCATCATCAGATAAGCCATTGTTGAACACAGGCATCTCAAATTGGACGTTACTAAAGCTGATCATCAAATTCTCAACCACTTTCACGCGCCATCACACTGAGGGGAAGGCTTAGCTTAGCCATCATTATCATGCAGCCGAAAGATGTCTACTCCTGGACATAAGCTTCACAAAGCATAGCCATTTTTGCCTATCCTGTGTTGGCAGTATCCAGCGGATAAATGCGAATATTTGTACGTTACATAGCACAAAAATAATTTGCAATATGAATTCAGCCCGTTTAAGAAAAACATAGCTACCTATTACGTAGTCCTTTACTAGACTGCTAAGAAACATTTTATATTATATGTAGAGCTACACATAAATGTCATTCAACCTTCATTCAGATTGATGGCTAATGTTTCCCTCCGCGGTTGCGTTAGCCAATGGAATGACCGCTTGTAATTAATTGACCAATCACAGATCGACAGTTGACAGGGTAGGTCAACTGGCTGCATGATATACTTTAACCTCATGCTGTCATTATGAATGTTTTAAAGGTAGCTGCACACTTTCCGTTTGGAACAAATGTCCTATATTTTCAGCCAAAAACACGTGCTACTCGTATCAATGATCCTACTAACTGCGTTTGTTTTTACACGCACCCTTCCCATTTAGATCACATCCACACACATTGATGTACCTTACAAGCTTTATTGAATTTGTGCTCACACCTTTTCCTTTACAATTTTGACCTTTACGATAGGCACTGATCTTGAAACTGGCTACTCCACTGGACGGTCCAAATTGCAGATATCCAGATATCCAGCCGGCCAGCGTCTCTCTGCCATTAATTTTTAATTTATGGACATTTGGAAGCTCACACTCTGCACAACTATTTAGGGCTGTGAAATTAACTAACTACGACCAGTGCAAGCATGGTCGGCGGTTAATAACGAGGTTCAGGGATCAATACCCAAATCTTGCAGTTTATGCGCTGTTCTTGCGGTTTTTTCTCTACCATTTGCCTTGTATAACTTAGCAAGATCTTTTTGATCGAGTTCAAGTTATATAATTATATTTCTGTCATAAAATTCTCACATGCAAGACCTTAGCACAGCTTAAACACAGGCATAAAACAAACCCATTAATAATAATAGCTGACTTATGACTTATAGGCTAAGACCTAGGAACAATCTAACCTTCCATCGTTACCCACGATCTACATACGACGTGACATTGCCTTGAAGCCTAGAAGGTGGCCAATGACGTCACCCGATACAGCCAACAATTACTAGAGACAATTACTATCCCTTCACATGTGATCCAACCTTGCGTTCACATTCATGATTCGATTGGTCAGGTAGTGCGTGGTGCAGTGAGCTAACATTGTAACGACCAATCAGAGTGATGGCTTTTTTTTCTAAGAATTGTGAAGAAAGAATTGGGGAGAATTGATTAGTTTAGAATGAGAATTGTATATTAGTTCTAGGTATGATTTTGTAAGCGTTTACGTAGTTGCAACGATTGAAAGGAGGATAACATTGATACTTTTATGCAAATAGGTAATTAAGAGAATATATCCATATAAAAAGTATGTTGAACAAACAACATCGTTGAATAAAATTAAGAAACAAAAATGACGCTGAACGATGATACAAAAATGACAAATGAAGATTTGAAATGAATGATTTCACTTTGACTTTAAAAATATTAAATAGAATTGATTCTAGTTGCCCATTCCATAAGAAAAATGAGCAAGAAACTCCTTTCCTCAATATTTGATTTGTTTTTTGCAATTTTGATGAAGTAATCACAATTATTTGAGATTTTCAGATCACACTTCCAATAACAGAGGTCGTCCTAAATAAGTCTTGTATACGAGAAGACGTAGCTATGCCATTAACTCTTCAAGGCAATTCGGACTTAAGGACCACCTGCTTAAATTCGAATTGAATCTAAGGACCAATAAAAATCTTTTTGGATTACCGACTATGCGACACTATTAAAACTGTACTGTCTTTATGTGATATATCACAGTTTTAATGTGTGCATAAATGGGTACAAACGCCAGCACATAAAGCAACCCGAAATTGTCAATTTTTCCCAATCAACCTTGAACCTAATGCTTTAGCAATAAAGCTGAAAATCTATTAACGAAATTTGACAAATTGTAGTACCTTAATGTGCTGGCGACTGTACTTAACTAATATTTTTGGTTAAAAGCTTCTGAGTAAACCAGGACGTAAAGGTTTAATGTACACCTACGCAAATGAAACTAGTCACCTGACCACAAGTAGGTAATGTAAATCAGCCCTGATTAATGGCCGACAGCTGGCGGAGTTATGATAAAACTCAGCGGTGTTTACACAGCGAAATTATTGGGTAATCTTACTGTCGGGCTAGATCAGACTAAATTACTGAGGAGGTCGTTAGGACTACTGAGGGTTCTCGTTGGAATGTCACGTCGTATTGTGTGGCTGGTAACTTAGTACCCAAGCTCGGGACTTTTCGAAAAGCTTTGATTTTACGAGTGTCTCTAAAACAGACTGATGCATATTTTTCTTTGAAGAATTTTCTTTGCAAATTATATGCCATGGTTACCTATGCTATGGAGGGGCTTGTGGTTAAGTAATAACAGCCGCACGGGTCGGTCGATCAGGTTAAGGTACGCTCGCCACGGTTGGTCCGTGTATGGAAGAGCATATTCATATACCCCTCCGTGCCTCGGAAAGCACGTTACGCCGTTGGTCCCGATTGTCATTCTTGGATCTTTGAGAGTCATTACGGGTCGTCAGAAGCCTGAAAGTCTGGCAACCAGTCTTACCAAGGGGTATCGTGTTACCCAGTAAGTAACTGGCTTGTGGAGGTCCGACAGGCAGTCGCTCTATGTAAAATACTGGTATTCAGCTGCACCGACCCCAACATAGTTGGGAAAAGGCTAGGTAGATAGATTCATGTGTAACAAGTGTTTTATAAGAAATAACAGCCAAGATGTTGGACGGAAAGGTAACCATTATTTATCTTTCTTTGGTTCTTAAAAACAAAAATAATTATTACTAGGAATTTTCTTCATTTTCTACGACACTAATAAGAATTATCCTGTCTTCAGCAAGTCTTAAGCAAATTGTTCAGTCTTGGTTTTGGTCTAGATTTCAATAGAAGTAATGACGTCAATTGGCTGATCGATAGCAATTTTTTTTTTAAACTTTACCCCACACTAGGAATTACTCCTGTATCGTGGGTGCGTTTACAAACATTTAAACTCACATACACAAACAGCCAGACCCGGAACAGCTACCTGTAGGCAATACAAATATTTGTTCCGTGCGGGAATCGAACCCACGACACGCAGCGCAGCAGTCGATCGCTCAGCCACTGCGCCATCGCCAACCGTGTCGTCAAATAAATCATTCCAGTCACATTCCAACAAAGGACATGCATGGAGGATAAAAACAACTTGTTTACTGTAATCATCTCCAATACTTACTCATCACCAACCACAACCGAGCCACCACCGCCTTCCTATCGACAACTCATAGTACTTACCCATATTATTAATTTACTATCCACTTACGGTGTGTCGTGTAGATAACCGAACCTATTAACTACGAACACATGCAATAACTCGATGTATTATTTAATGTAAATTCTCACGACCACAGAGCCGTATATTAAGGTTTTGCAATGACAGGTAGATTGGATACATTTGAATTTGAATTTTAAGACGCAAGTGGGTTTTGATAGAATTTTCGACTCTAATAAAAAACAAAAGCGAATCATAGTAAATAATAATTTAAATAATAATGTATCTTTATTCCCGACATGCGTCCATACATTTTTACAAAGATAGCGTTAGTAGGATTGTTAGTAGAACACACAAAAAAAAAATACAAAAAGGTGTTAGTAATTTGTTAGTAAACAAAACAAGTTACACGATAATAGCACTAAGTCTGTTTCCTATTTCTGTGTAGGTGTACACTTGCCCAGTACACAGTAAAAGGACTGTCTATTTTGCACCAGTAAAGAACACCGTAATTGATTTTTCCTGAATAAACTATTTTTGCCGCCAAGCAGCGTTGCTGTTCCGATTTGAACAGTATAAGTGCCTGTAATTACTAGTAAATGAGACATTTGAGATTTATCTCTGGAATTTGGGCTTAATGCAACACTGAAATTTGAATCAAACTGGATTAGGTATGTAGTTAACAAAATGTAGTAAATATGGCTCCTTCCAAATGTATTAGCAGAACGGAATCAGCTAAGTCAAGCCAAGAAGCAGGATTATTATAGTACCTACACTTCAGTAGCTGGGCTTTAATCTACATACTTAAACAAAATCTAAAATTCATTCATTTGCTGACCGACAACGGATGCCCTAAACTAAATGGGTCTAAAAGCATGGCATTTTGCACAAGAAACATGACATTTTGATAATAGCGACAGTGAGCATAAAGGAAGGATTTTTAAAAATCAACTAATTTTTGAAGGTTAATTCTATGTTAATAATTATTAAATGGCGGGATGGAAGGGTGGAAGGAGGGAAGGGAGGCCTGTGTCCTGCAGTGGGACAACACAGGCTCATAATAATAATACAATAATAATGATTAGGGGTTAAACAGGATATAAAAGTTTTTCATTTTTGCTGATGGGATATCCCATTAAGTAAACAGCGTGTATTATCTACACTAATATAATAAAGTTAGAGTCCGTTTGTTGGAACGTGCTTCTCTCTGGAACTACAGAGATCTGGAGATACAATATCATCATCACCATCTTGCTACGACACTTACAAACGAAAGCAAGACAGAAATAACGCTAAGCGTAAACGAAATAATAGCGCGAGCGGGCGATGCGATGCGACGCGTGCAGGCGGGCCGGGAGCCGGGGGAGTTGGGTCAAAATGTGGCTGTTCATTTTAGTATAATGTGTGTCTTACGACTTCCACGCCAACGAAGTCGTGAAGCAACTGTCGCATGAGTTTGAGTGACAGACACGACGCGGCGATTTTGTAAGAAGCTGCAGCTTTTTCTAATACCAAAGTAATGTCATAATGTGAATGTATAATTTTTGCTAATGGCTCTATAATGTCATTGGGATTTGATACATATAATGTAGACAGATAGAGAGTTAGTGGGTAATGCAGTGGACCGACACACCGTCACACAGCTCATGCAACTATGGAGATTCTGAAACATCAATTTTGGGGCCGAGTGATCTGCCGTTGTGGCGATTTGAACTGGTCGGCCAGAGCGCCAGATCTGACGGACCCAGACTTCTTTCTCTGTGGCTTTCATATTATCGCTTTTACCACAAACGACCTTGCAAGTATTGAAAGCCAACATTGAAGAAGAAATCACCAATTGAAGGAAATTTAGCGAGCAACAATTCAGAATGCCGTAAAACGAGCACAAATGTGCATCAACTCAGAACGTGGTGGTTTGATTTGACATCATTGTTTGGACTTAATGTTATAAAACTTTGTTATAAGTAACCATATTAACAAATTTTTTCAGGTCTAACCAAACAGCAGACAATTCACTCTTTGACATTACTTTTGTTTGCCCCACCTAGTAGGTACCTAACGCGATTTGCGATTTTTACAGCTGGATGAAGCTTAGCTTAGTTATCAAGTAATTGTTAATTTGTTAATTGGGTATATAAAAGGCCACACGTGAAGCGTCCAACTTTCTTCAAAAATACATTATACAACTTATCGCAGTACTCTGACGAAGTTTGTCGAGAGTTGGATAAATAGGTCATATCTTAGCCGAACTAGTATTTTTAGTTATTCTGTGGCCGAACAAAGGTTCGAATGGGTATATGTATGTTCACACGGCTACATATCAAGGTATACATTTCCAGTTTTAGCTGAGCTCGCATTGTATAGGTTTTTCGTACAATCAGAAGTCAGCTTACACTAGTTATGTATAGCTTGATGTGTAGCCGTGCGTACAGCCAGCGGTAACGAAACCATAGCGACTTCTAATTCGACGCCAACGCCATCTCTCGAGGTAAGGCTTTAACTTTGTCTTGTTTTGATATATGGTATATATATATATATTGTATATAGTATATATTAGTGTTTATTTTGATAAATAATAATAATATAAACATTTTTGACTGTGCACTGAGTGAATTCACAAGGATAACATTACTTGTAATAAGTTTGAGAAAGTAAGTTGATATTATTAGGTTTGCTTCACTATTGCGTTGGGTTGTACCTGTAATAATAATTGTAAGTGATTAACTAACTATACAAATAAAAATAATATTTATTTATTAAAAAAAAATTAAAACATGTTTTACAAATTAAAAATAGGCTAGTTTTGAGTACAAAAGAGCTATGTAAGCATCTGTAGCCAAACTCTGTATTTATCTGTAGGCAAAACCTGTATTTCGGCTATCAGCGCCCAATCCCCTCGGATATTATTTTACATTTATCGTAGCCATTGATGAAATGTTTTACCAAAAAACATGGCTGGTTTACACGGGATGCTTAAAGTTCTAAAGCCAAGTTCTTTTTTTAGGACTGAATTAATAAAATAATTCATTAATTTTTGTCGTTGACTTGATTTGATTTTGATTTGTCACTCCGCTCCATGCAACGTTGTCTGCACTGTTCTCTAGGGTAAAGGAGGCCGTAATTATTTAAATATAATAGTCGTCTTCAAATTATGTCTTACGAGAGTCGTCACTTCGTCAGGCAATTATTAGCCACTGCGATCGTTAACGCGAAGCGCAATACTGGCAGGCAACTATGTAATGCTTGCGATTTCTCGACATGTGAGCTCGTGAGTCGTGACCCGATCAAGAATGTCATTTTTTACCAATTTATCCACTCGTGGCTTTACAGACTCTTGTCTGCTACTAAGAATTTCCGTTTGATCATCATCATCGTCATTCAGTTGAAAAACATAGGGTTCCCTAAGCATCACCATGACTGGTCTTGTTATACATATTTATTTATCTGCTTACATCTACCGTTACAGGATAATCCCAATGCGATAAATACGCTTATACTAACTTAATATAATTATTCTAACATCTATCTACAACTAATTGTAAACAATGTGAATTCACAAGGAATACTCCTTGTGAATTCACTCAGGGAATTCACATTCTTCCTATTTCCAGAAGATTCTCTTCTCTCTTATCAGGTATGGTCTATCATGCGGAAGGCCAATACACGCTGCACTTTTAGAAAATGGTCCTTAATCTCCGAAATCCTACTAATATTATAAACGCGAAAGTTTGTATGGATGGATGGATGTTTGTTACTCTTTTACGCCAAAACTACTGAACGGATTTGGATGAAATTTGGCATGATACACAGATAGTTTATAGCCAGGATTAACACATGATACTTTTTATCCCGATATTCCCACGGGATCGAAACTAATGCGGGTGAAACCGCGGGGCGCAGCTAGTACTTCATATTGTAATGGAAAAACTTGATAACTCTTTAGGATGGGAACCCAGGACCCCACGCCCAGCAGTCCCACTTCTTACCAC
This sequence comes from Apamea epomidion, assembly GCA_947507525.1. NCBI lineage: Eukaryota > Metazoa > Arthropoda > Insecta > Lepidoptera > Noctuidae > Apamea > Apamea epomidion. Next base: position 17,184,148 of record OX382245.1, on the reverse strand, counting down.
TAGACCTGCAAGACACACACCTAGTTTCAACGCAACGATAACAGTCGAACGCAATGCCCAGTGATTTATAGCTTAGCTTATTAGAAACACTACTTATGGTAACTTGTTAGTGCGCAGGCGCTTATCAGCCGTGATCTATATCGATCGTTAACTGTAGATCAGTGATCTATATACATAATCAGCCAATTAAGTTGTTCTTTTTGTCCTTAAAGCTGCAGTTAGGTTTCAGGTTATGTGGGAAGATTAAGAATTAGCTTATGGCTAAAATAATAATACCAGCGTATGATTGTCCACTATAGGGCAAAAGCACCTTCTCACACAAGGCCAGCATTGATCACCACGATTGCTTAAGAGGGGTGGGCGATTTCAGAGTTATGATGTTTTCCTTCACCGATGTCAGTAATGGTTATAGGTTACTGGTATTGTTAGCCATATCATCCCAATGCTGCAAAACACCTTCCATGCATAAGCATAGTATAATCACCCTATAAGGTTCACACAGGCCTTCTCTTCGGAGAGAGTGTGGGCCATAATCCACCACGCGGGCAAAGTGCGACTTTGTAGATGTCACATATCTGCAAATTCTTGGTTTTAGGACATGCCGGTTGATGTTTTCGCTTCACCGTTTTTAGAGCAGTGGTGATGAAATAATTTACACAAAGTAAAGCGCCTTCTTTCATGACTTCCACTTATTTTGGTTCATAGAGAACTGCAGTGACTCGCACAAAAATTACGTTACATTACTATAAGGTCCTTTCATTACATATTGAGACCCCTCCGTGCCTCGATATTGGTCCCGGCTATCATTTGTGGATCTTTATCAGTCGTTACGGGTAGTCAGAAGTCTGACAACCAGAAGTCTTACCAAGGGATATCGTGTTACCCAGTAACTGGGTTGTGGAGGTAAGATAGGCAATCGCTTCGTGTAGAATACTGGTATTCAGGTGAATCCGGTTAGACTGAAAGCTGACCCCAACGTAGTTGGGAAAAGGCAAACAGATTGTTTTACTATGGGTTCTTTGGTGTTGGCATTCTTCTTGCGCCATTACGAGCTATTGGTATAAGAATGGATGATGACGTAGAATTTAAAAAAAAATTGAATGTCTTCCGTACATATTATAAAATAATATATATAAAATCGTATGAAATACTTCAGTTACGAATTGAGATTTGTACTTTGGTAATAAAAAAGGTGAGTAGGTAATAAATGCTAGTCGGTATTTAAGACAAAAAAATGCAATGTCAAATAATTAAATAAATTAAATGCAGATGGTGGAAAATATTTTTTGATCTGTGTAAGTACTTATTTTCAGAACTAATTAGTATCTCAATTACTCCGTCACTACTTCACTTCTTAACATCGTGACTTTGCCGACATTACTCACAAATTAATCAATACGAGCGCATTCGTAATTTTGTTAAATTACTCAACAACACGTCGACCAACCTTCACTATTACTTAAATTAATAAATTTAATTTACATTGAAGTAATGAACATTAAAATAAATAAGCCTTGGTGCCGCCAAAATAATCCACACGACATCAACATTGAGTTCGATGCAGAATAGAGGTGACATTTATTTACACTTGGTGTTACTTTGACAAATTCTTGCAGAACCTGATTAAAAGCATTCCTTACTCTCTCTTACTACGGATTTATAGAAAGAAAGATCTCGACCTCTCTAGATTTCAAGGTAACTACATTTTTAACTTAAATGGTTTTTTTAAACAGCCTGTCCCACTGAAAAAAGAAGCCTCCACAAATTCTTCAAGGCATCTTAAATGAAATTACACCTACAAAAGTTGAACGTGTCTCTTGAAAAAATAAACGAATAACTAACTAAGGATACTGACAAGAAGCTGTCAAATTGATGAACTTTTAACAGTGGTGACATCCAAAGTGAGCGATTGGCAGTTTTATCTCCACTATAAGCGGAGTGAAATCAAGCAACCTCCTTACTAGATAGATGGGTAACTAACTACAGACTAATAACATACAAATCAATCCTGACCATTCCGCCCACATTCAAGTTGACATTGAAGTAACTTGTATATCGCGTCGACTTTAACACAAAATAATTAAAAGTGTGCGGCCCCGAAATAATCGTAATGCAATCGAAAGTAGATCGATAAAACGTATCGATTTGAATCGAGAATCATTCGTTACGTGTGACTAATTTGACGGGTTGAGGTGTGGTCCCGCAACGTTATTTTAATTAAATATCACTGGTTTGTTTGTCAGCTGATCTATCATATTATGTTTATTTTGTATAAGTAGGTCCACAGTGACCACAGTCAGTTGTTTGTGTGAAGAGACTACGTCAAGATGACATAGTCTCTCCTCATCGTCATTCTCGTGGTTCGGGTAAAAGACTTAGGGATGTCAGGAAGAAGGGTATTAGCATTGGCCGGAGTAGTTAGTAGGGGCAGGCTGCCATTCTACTCAGGTGAATGCTAGCAACGATTCCATGAATTATTCTGCTGTCTTCAAATAATCAAAAAGCGTTATTCGGTTATGTCGGACTTAAGACTGATGTTTGAAGGAGAGTGGCCTTTGCCCAGCTGTGAGACAATACAGGCTAGTACGAGCTAGTAAAGTGGACAGATATTCCCTCACGGTTGGTAGGGCTACTGAAATTACAGGCTCATGGGATTATTAGCTTCTAATTTCAGCATTTATTTTTCCAATAACAACAAACTATCGGGAGTGTGCGGGCTTTGATACGAGCTTTTTATTAGTCTGACTGCCAGTCTTTTATTAGGTTACCATCTTCAGTTACGTTAAAAGGTAAAAAAATAATAATCGTGAGTTACATGTGAGTACACGAGAACCGCACCTTAATAACATCAGAGCAATCTAACGATCTGCCGACCATTAATACTCCGATCGTTTTAATTATAAAACATATCGATATGTAATTTTATAAGTAATGAGTTCTCCACACCAAAGTAACGCGCAGAAGAACAATTTGGAACAACAACTATGCAGATTTATAAAAATGAAACGGGGACAGTCAACCAAACAAGTAGACCATAGATACTGTCTCGAACTATTGTAATTTCTTTTGTTTTGTTCGACGAATTTATATTACCCGCAAAAAAACGTATTCTCGGATCGTCTACTGTGCTTTTCCTAAAAATAAATAAATAAATTAATGTTATGTGTAAACTACCCATTTACCCAGTTCATTTATAATACCAGTACTTTTCCTTGATGTTTTTTTTTACGTTCCTACAGTGCAGGCGAGTTACTTCTGAAAGTTCTCCCAAAATGTTCTAACTATTGACCTAAACAGCATAATAATATTGGGGAAGCATTTGCACCGGTAATGTTATCGCTACCTATTACATTTCAACTTTTTCTGTCAGCTTTGAAATGCATTGGCTTGGAAAAACCCTTATTAGACACCTGCATGCAGTGGTAGCCACATTTAGTCAGGTGCCTTACCTACACTCGACCAAAATATTATAAAAAAAACCTATGCGGTCGGGGCACGCCTGGCGCCCGTCAGGAACGAAGTTCCTTAAGTTATATGAAGGGGTCAGAGAGAAAGTCGCATGGAGGGGCATAACGATTTTTCCTTACGCGAAGATTTCCACCCGTGAACTCCTCAACAAGCCGCGTTGAAACTTGGTCCTTCTGTACGCAGCTGCATCGTGGTCCTAGCGCTAAGATTACGACATTAAAGTCGTCGGCTTATGTTAATGTAGCGAACATTAGATAGCTGTTTACACTCACCATGTGAGTAGGTGGAAGTGTAGCCGTATGTGCTGCTTCATGCTCACTGAGCTGGTTCATATTGAGATATTTTACTTATTGATGTACGATCCAAATCACTGTTCAGTGAGCATCAATTTTTTCCAAAATAAAATGTCTTTTCAGAAACCCTTATCGAAAACTTAATTTTTTTTTAATCGAAATCTGTTCGGTGGTTTAGGCATAACATACAGACAGAGTTACTTTCGAATTTATAATATTCAAGTATGGATTTTTGATATTTTCAGTATTTAATACCCTACTAGGTACCCCGTTCTCAAACCTCACACTCAACAGTCGACCATCGACAAAAACCCTCTACGTAGCCCGGTGACAAGCACTCAGCTGTCACACACAGACTACCGGAGTTGACAGTGTCCGACACTTGATTCATTACGCTCTGCTTCACGAGACGATGAAAAAATATGTCTCAGAGTATGTTAGTTGAGTATCTCATTAGTAGGCGAGCGTGGGCTCAAAAATATCAATGTACTAATTAAAAATATTACTCTCCTTGAAGGCTTGGCTGCAGTAGGGTAAAACCGATGAATGGTATTTTAAAAGTCCTTAACATTTATTTATTTAATTGTGGCACTCCAACGACTTATTCACTAATACAATTTTTCGGGTACTGTAACAATTGAACTTAAAATCTTGAGTGAGTTCGTCACTGACAGGTGCGCGCAGCAATACATATTTCAAGTTTTATCATTTTACGTAGAGTATGTACAGATGCCAGCACATCAAGCTACTACAATCTGTCAAATTTATTTAATAGATTTTCAACATTATCACTAAAGCAATAAGGTTCAAGGTTGATTGGGAAAATTTGGCAGTTTCGGGTAGCTTGACCTGCTGGCGTCTGTTCGTGTAGGTTAAAAAAAAAACAAATTTACAGGAAAACAAAATTGAAAACTAAGAAAAAAAGAAAGAAATAACTAAATCTACTTTGTTGCCCTTTAAATAATAACACAATCAATGACAAATAATAAACATGTAAGTAATAGTATATAAGTAAGTAACAATATTAATAATATAGATATTAACTGTGGCCATTGTGGGTCAATAACATTTGTTTGCGAAATTGCGATGTACTTATTAAAAATTAAAAAAAAAATTATGGAAAGTATTCAAAACACGTACTTATTAGGTATTTATACAACAATATTAATTATTCGAAAATAATAACAATCCACAAAATCAAAGACGTTTCGCGGCATGAGAAAAATAATAATGGCGGGAAATTATGTATACTCTATGGAAGTTCCTTCCTTCAAAAACTTCACTATCAACACTCGAAGTAGCTTCATTCGATGTTGCCAACAAACGTAACATATAACTACCACAAAACCGTGTTCACCAGCTATCTGAGCTAAACAATTGTTGTAAACGACAAATATGTTTGGAGTTTGACGTAAAACTGACATTAGAAACATCCGTTGAACAAGCTTTTTTATCGGCTTATTCTGGCTCCAATTTTTTTGCGACTAGAGAAACTCTTCAGCTAGTTAAACGTTTTTTCTTGGTTACAGTTTGACTTTTTAACCGACTTCAAAAAATGGAGGAGGTTCTCTAAAAATCTTCTAATCTCATACAACGTTTCCATTTATAACCGACCCTTAAATTGCTTTGTCGAATGATCACCAATTGAGAGTGTATCGGAGGCCTGCGGACACCACCATGGAGCAGCGCTGGCCTAGTGGGAATAGCCCCGACTTACGAGTTTTGAGTCGTAGGTTCGAACCCAGGCAGGCTTTACTTTGTGTAAATAATTCCATCACCATTGCTCCCAAAACGGTGAAGGATAAACATCGTGAGGAAACCGGCATTAAGAACCAAAAAATACGAAGACATATACATCTACTAACCCGCACTGGGCCCGCGTGGTAGATTACAGCCCGCTCCCTCTCGCAGAGAGGCTTGTGTCCCAGCAGTGGGAACATTATAGGCTGATTATGCTGCGGACACCAGAAAAAAGTACTCGTTACTACTTTTTTTTTTTTAATTTGTTTATTTATTTACTCAAAACAAAGGATTGTAGTACAGATGCCAGCACATCAAGCTATCCGAAACTGTCAAATTTTCCCAATCAACTTGGAACCTAATACTTTGGCGATAAGGTTGAAAGTCTATTAAAGAAATTTGATAGATTGTAGTAGCTTGATGTGCTGGCACGTTGCGCTGTCTGTACACGTTAAAAATACAGTTTTACAAAATAAGTACTACTTCTACAAACGTGTGGGTGAGCACTGCTCTCCTAGTTAGGTTATGGAAACCAGTGTCAAGGAGGATTTATTATTCTAAGTTTCATACTCCTTTTTCCATGCCACACATTATCCCTACATGTAGTCAATTAACGCTAGGACCCTAGGACCAGTCCTACCATTTAGTGTTGAAACGGGAAGCAGTTACCAATTCTTTGAAAGCTATTAGCTTTATCTCGTACGCTATTAGTAGCCATCTCAGTTTGGAGTTAATAGTTCCACGTCAGGATATGGTTATCATGGGGGGCCGCATTTTGTATCTGGTTGTCTTATTAAATTGTATAACATGAATGTTTTAATTAAACTGAGTTAACTTGCCGGTTCTCGATAGTTTTTCAAAGATAAATAAATTATAGGTTATAGATTAGAATTATTATTATCATATGTTGTTATTAAAAGCTGTGATGTACTCTCTTTTTCACTTATCTTTTCTTAAAGCTGCTAAGGGCCAGTTCTTGTTGAAGGATTCCAGCTCATCCCGCCATCTCCGTCTGGGCCTACCCCGATGACGTTTGCAGTTAAGTAAAATTGTTAATAACCCTATGGACTCCTTTTTGAAATAAAAGTTTTCTATTCAGTTCCATAGCCCTCTGGCAAACCTCGAGCGTGGACGTCTGCTGATTTATCAAAGGCCAAATTGAACTGAACAGAAAACTTCTGAAGTTGGGCCTAGTTTAGTGCCAGTAGTCTGGGCTTCACCTAAATAGCAGAGAGTAATGTGGGTCATGTGGGGGTTCCTGGTAAGAGAAGCGTACAAATAGACCGATGGTGCACCTGAATGAAGACTAATGGTACCCAGACACCTCATAACGCCTACAATTTCAAGAGGTTTGCCATACGTTGGCAAACTTGGTTCCTGTCATAGGCAATTGTATCTCGCGTGGCTCCACGTTTATGAAGGTTTAAACTAGAACTCAAAAATACTGCTTAGAGAAGCCCTTTAACAACGAGCTTCAACTAATACTGAAGTAGGTACCTATCTCTACTTCAACATTCAAATGCAAAGCTATTTAGCAACAGATAAATAAATAAATAGTCAATTATTCGATAAGCATCGAATCGATTAGAGCTCCAAACATTAAAGTATCGAGCGGCAATCGATCACAGCCTCGTGACTGGCTCGAGATAATTATATCACTCTGGCTCAGATATGATCGATGGCTTGGTCGGCGCGAGGTGATGGGTTCGACCACTGGTTGTGGTTTTTTTGTGTGTCATGTTGAAGTTGGCTACTGTTTTTAAAATGTTATTTTAGTGAGCTATGATGGATTGCCGAAGGATTCATGTTTCTATTCGGTGGTAAACAAGCCGACAGCCCACTAAATGTAAAACAGTAACATGAAAATGTACTGCGGAGGATGTCAAAGGCTGGAGTTACACCTCTGTTATGTGACAACCTTTTGAGGTACAAGCCATGCCCATGCCTGACCCCCATGGCATACACATTGAAGATTGGCAGTGCCCTTTATGGGCCTTAATGATAGACCTATGTATGACTTCGAAGAACCCGTCTAAAATCTTTGACAGGCCAGTTGCAGTAGATATGTTAACAGTCCGCTACAAGACAGCTCGTTTGTAGTAGTAAGTATGTAAATGATCAACCACATCCACCCACATCCTCCACTCCAACATGTAAAGCTACAGCACGAACAATGCATCCCACCCACCAGCTGCTAAGTGTCCCCCACACATGCCGCGGCTACCGACGACTTTTTCTTCTAAAATGGATGCCAATTACGCGTCCATATACAAAACGCGAGCGACTTTTTGTCGTTCGTCTGAAAAGGCACTAATTATGGTTTCCGGTTAGACAGAGGGAATGTTGGGCGCGCGGCAAAAAAGTCGCAGAGGTGTGCGCGAAACGCGAAGCGTCGCGCGACTGTAGCTTGTGTAGGGTTGGCAACAAAGATTGGGTTTTAGTGCTCTCATGTTTCATCTTTTAGATAAAAGATATGATCTACTGTTGGAGAGTTGAACATAGGCCTCTTCAAAGTGTTGCTACATTCGCCAAATGTGTTTACAAAATAGCAAAATTTCGGTAAATTTTTGTTAATGTAAACGTCTTTTACTACCAGAAAACCTGGATGGAGCATAATGACTGTGTCTTCAATGGCCGATAAAGTTGGTTTTTCTTTCAGCTTACGTAGCCTGACTTATTTAACTAACCTATCTCTACTCTGAATAGATATATTTTCTTTCTATACAAAGTGACTTTTTTTTTCATTTTCGATAATCTGTCATTCATTACTCATTTTGTTTTTCATTTTTACGGGATTTGCAAAGGAGTTTGTAGTGCCTCGTCATTATGTCTTTAGCACGTCATCTTTGGTGGAATTTTGCCTGCAAGATCTCAGACACATTATTATTTTGGAAGTAGAAATGTATTTTTTTTATTAGTACCAACCCTAACAAATATCTGTAAACGCGACTTCTATTAGTAAACGCATCACGTACGGCTGAGCACAGAGTAACGTACCTACATGGACTAATGAATATCTTCATTGCGGAACACATGTACCGAATTACTGATATACCATTAACTGACAGATAACGGTAACTTTTTATATGGATATCAATTTTTATTGAGAGAAATATGAATGAATGAAAAATTGTTTTGAAGTTATGAGAGTCGGTTGAATCGAGAATGGTTATGACGAGTTCGAGAATAATCTCGAACTCGTCATAACCATTCTCGACTCACTGTGTTCGACCACTCGGCAAGTAACTTGCCGAGTGGTCCAACACAATGAGTTATTTAAAATAGAGGGTTCTTCCTTTTGTCCTGTACATATGTGTGTATATGTATGTATGTGAGCAATTTCTCAAAAAATAATAATATTATATGATTCAATCAATATTTTTTGTTCACAAATTAGGTTCTTTGAAAAGTAAAGTTAAAGTCTACTTTATAACTAAATGGCACTAATTCTACTCAATGTTGAACAAAATTAATTTATTTTGAGCTAGTTAACATTTTAATTAACATTGCGGTTTTAAGAAATTGATTGACATGACAGATGTCAACTTGCATCATAAATTCATAATGCAACATCATAATTATGCAAAAATGTATTAATAAAAAATTGCAGGAATAATAAATTAAATTCTCTGTCGTGACATTACTCTATGTCCTAAGAAGGTGTAGAACAAAAACAAAATACTGCGTTCACAGATGAAAACAAATAACAATCGGTTGGAAAGTAAATGAATAAAGCCACCAATGGTCGAGCTCTACGTTCAGAGTTAAAAACAAATGAAAGTGGTTTCAGGCCTACCTTATGTCAAAGTAGCTGTACTATCACCAAAATCTATATCTGACCGCCGTAAGCAATATTCCTGCTTGCAGCGCATATTATTAGTCGACCTAAAAAGATCCTCTTTTGTTTTACTTACGGACGCAGCTGTGGTCATCTTGTGCACGTGATTTTGTTTTCAAAATGGTCAGATATAGGTTTTTGGCGATAGTACATCTTACTCATTCTCTAGGTAGACTAATTGAACGACACCCTATTTGTTGAAATCGATTATTTTAGTACCTATCTTAACAACTAGGCTTATATAGCCTGTAGGATTATTTCCTTCCTTTGCATCTTTACTTAATAGTATCAACTGCGCTTTTCCGTTGTCAGATAAAAAACTTATGATACCTTTATTCTACCCTCAACACCATGTTAACAAACATGCTTTAGAACCGATAATAATGTAAAAAAGAATTAACATAGAAATATTCTATGTTAATTTTCTACCATTTTCTTGCGCAGTGCCTGTTATTATCACATTACACGCGACGATTTCATCTACTTATGCCCATATAAGTGCTAATTGTACGCTAGAAGTTTCCACACGGCGCTGCACTATTCCTGCGACGTGCATCTGATTGCGTTTTTCACAGGAACAACTATGTATTTAATTAAAATGTTTGGTGCACATAGTTTCGTCGTCCTACATGAGCGGTGGAAGCTACACGACGCGATGCGATACGTCGCGATGTTGTGTGACTAGAAGAAAACTGATTGATACAATGCTGTTTATTTTACTCTTATAAACTGAAGGCCAATTAAACGTTTAAAAGCTAGTCTCAATCTCATCTCATCTCAGCGACAATAATGTCAAAAACTTGTCAAAAATTAAGGCAAATTATTATTATTAATTACGAGAATTGCCCCGTGCGTAGAGGTGAGGAACAGAGGAGCAATGCATTACCCGTACCTATTTTAAGAACGTTACCATTATAATCTCAGTCTCAATCTGTCAAAAATACTTCTTATTTCCCTACATTTTTGTCAATTTTTAACCGGCTTTAAAAAAAGGAGGAGGTTCTCGATTCGACTGTATTTTATTTTGTTTTTGTTACCTCAGAACTTTCGACTGGGTGAACCCATTTTGATGAATGTTTATTTGAAAGCTGGTGCTTCCCGTGGGTCCCATTTCAATTTGGTCCAGTTCTGACAATGGCATCCATGAGAAAACCATACAAGTCTTACATTTTGACAGCTAAAAAGTGAAAGATATTACTTATTACTATACTTCCCAAAAAACACTACAAACTGAAAAATAACTTTATTTTCGGAAGTCGGTGTCGTTGGGTTTGCATTTCCGTTGTTTGCCGCCGACTTCCGAAATTATAGTTACTTTTCACTTTGTAGTGGCTTTTTTGGAAGTCAGTTGTTTTTTTTTTTTGCAAAAAGTTTTTACTATTCACTTTAAAGTTGTAATTTTTACCAGTAATTTTGGGTTAAAAAACCAAACTACTAACCAATTTTGATGAAATTTCTATGGGACCAATCTGAAAGTATATCCTTTCAAATAAAAAGAATTTTGCAAATCGGCTTATAAATAACGGAGTTCTGAGGTAACAAACATAAAAATGCAGTCGAATTGAGAACCTCCTCCTTTTTTGAAATCGGTTAAAAACCAAAGACATCGACTTCCGAAATTAAAGTTATTTTTCACCTTGTAGTGTTTTTTGGGAAGTCGGTTGTTTTTTTTTGTAAATAGTTTTTTGACTTTCATTGTCGCTGAGATGAGATTGCGACTAGATATTGAACGTTTTTATTTATTTATTTAAGGACAACCAACAAAGCATACACCATAATACATGCTAAAGATTCCATGTTTTTTTACTTTTTTTTAATTACAAGAATTGGGCTTCTGATATCAGAACGTTTTGTCATACACGTGAAAGAAAGAAAAATAGGTTTATTTATCACAAAAACACGTGCAAACAAAAAGATAATTTACTCAAATAATAAAGAAAAATAAAAACAAAATACATCTATAATCACGAGCATAGAACAGAAACATGCAAAATAGACGATTATTTTAGACTTCGGATGGTCCTCGGACGTTGCTCAAGGTACAGCCAGACAGCTACATATTACATACAGCAGTATACACCTATATATTATTAAGTTCTTATTAAATTAATTAACACATTAACAAATAAAAGCGCATACAAGCATGAATCTCGATTAAAAACTAGATTGAAAGAAGAAGCGATCGGAGAAGTGGTTTTAAAGGTTCTGGCATTTTAAGAAATTTACAGAATAAGGTGAGGTTCTCAAATATAATAGTATTAAAAAATCTAACAGTTCTTCTTTGTTAAATGCACCTATTGGCATATCGTGTAGACCTAGACATACTAATACCAGCACCTGTTCGACTTGATCGCGTCACGACTTCACGGAAAATCATGACTACATTTTTGATGAACGTGTTTTTATAGTTAGCTAGGTAGCTAAGTTATTTTTTAAATAGATTCCCGTCGAGATAATTTGTAGTGTCAGTAATTGTAGCTATTGGCACTTCATGTATTTACCGGTGCTGGTTTTGCTAACAGGATACACACTGATCGCTTTTTTTATCAGATCATTTGCAATTTTTTTAGTACTCATTTAAATCTAACAGTCGATTGCGTAATCGAAGAATGTGCCCAGGATTTTTTTAATATCTTGATTTAAAAGAGTGTTCTTGGAGTTTCTTGCCCGTTCTTCTCCACAGAGATTTACGTTTTGGAATTTGCAACTAGCTTCACTTCTGACTACCTGACCGACTCTTTGACAATTTAAAAGTGCCTGTAAATGGTTTAATTGAAATAAATGCTTTGGCTTGAGTTTGAGTTTGAATTTATTCACTGTTTATACACGAATTCTATATGTACATCAAGAGCCCATTTCGATATTTCCATAAATTATAGTAGTAATGCAATATTCATTCATCCATTTCAGTCAAATAAGGAAAACCACTACGATTTTATCCTTGCAAATCTTGGATTAACTGATAACTATAACGATTGGAGAAATTGCCTCTACTGCCAATCTATCCTTGTAAAATATCGTCACTATTATCTTTGTTTGGCAAACTCTAACTTACGGTCGCAATCAGCCCGATGGGATTAACTTCCAAGTCCACATACGTAGGGGGACATGTTCGCTCACATAATTAACGTCAGCGACACACCACTGTGCTGTCGATCCAACACACGTGTGCCGAAGTGATCTGGTTGGCAGTTAACATGCTCTCGTTTCCTTATACAGGCAAATAGATTAAGTATAAGCTTGGGTTTAATAAAGGGAAATAATAAACTTGTTACGAAAAGGTGTGTTGGGGAGAAATAAATAATGGTCGATTTCCTCATCAATCAAGCCACATAATATAGTTTCTGGTTCTTACCAAAGTTTCTAGAAACCAAAAAAAAATTTTTCTTGCATGCCAGTCCAATATCTGTTCCTAGTCGAAGTGCGATAGTTAGGTTTGTAATGTTAAGTACCTACCTACTATAGTATCTATAGGTGGATTCCGGGACCGCGGTCCCGGTCCCAAAAGCCCCCCGACCCCTATGGACTTTTTAATCTGAAATCTGATGCATAATCAATAATCACACAGGCACACACAGGCCTCCTATCTGCAAGATGGAGTGGGCCATAATTTACCACGCGGACCCAGTGCGGGTTTGTGGATGTCAAATGTCTTCGAATTTTTTGGTTCTAAGACATACTGGTTATCACACAATGTTTTTCCTTCACTGTTTGAGAGCAGCGGTGATGAAATTAAATACATAAAGTAAAGTGCTTGGCTGGGTTAGAACTCACGACCTACAAACTCATCAGTTGGGGGCGATGCCACTGAACCACCACTGGTCCTGCTACTGTGTAACAACAATCGATACACGCCGCCGCACACATCCCTGACGCACTGCCACGCTACGGCAACTGCATCAGTTGATAAAACCTCAATTCCAATCTCCTCATTACCGAGATATTATCACAACCATTAGCACCTAAATACCTCTAGACCTAGAACCTAAACGTGATTCAACGAGTGACAGACGTCAGCGTCACTATTGGTTGTGAGATCTACGAAGTTAGCCAATCGTCGGGCGTCTCAATGACCTAGATACTTTCAGGTATCAGTATAACATACCTAGACTTTGATTTGCTTCTATATTACTTTATTTATCTTGTTTATCAATGCGTGCTACGTTTTAGGGTTCCGTATCCAAAGGGTGCCAACATAACCCTATTACTAAGCTTCCGCTGTCCGTCAGTCTGTCTGTCAGTGGGCTATATCTCATGAACCGTAATAGGTAGATAGTTGAAATTACCACAGTGTGGTGCCGCTATAATAATAAAAATAAAGTTTTTTTTTCTACTTGTAAAACACTGGTTAGTAGGCATGCATTCAAATTTCACGACACAGTGTTAAAACATGTACCCTAAAAATTACAGGAGATCCCCTTTTTTTTTTTTTTTTTACATAATAATTAAATAATATAACCTCATTATCAATTAATGAACAATTTTAATGATCAAGCGCACATTGTTTCTTCAAGCGTTTCTTCCCGACAGCCGTCAGTCGATCGACGTTACACTACTCAATTGAATTATTTTTTATTATTTTACCATACAAGAAACGTGTTTTGTTTCGGCGTCGTTGTCCGTCCGACAAAGTTAATTAATCGGGAGTAGGGTTCATCCGATGTATCGATGTATCGATCTACTTTCGGGCGGCCCGGCCCGTATCTTCGTTGACGGAATTAGATAGCAGGCCAACTGTTACTGACAGATTGACCGGTTGACCTCTTCTCCAATAGCAGCAACCTTCGGCAACTACAACGGTTGCTGTGATACAGCAACCTAAAGAAATAATTGTAACCTCATTATCAATTAATGAACAATTTTAATGATCAAGCGCACATTGTTTCTTCAACCGTTTCTTCCCGACAGCCGTCAGTCGATCGACGTTACACTACTCAATTGAATTATTTTTTGTCTCGCTCTAACGTGTAGGAGTCGTATAAGTCGTGGCTGTCATGAATAATGGATGCGCGTGAGCAGCGCGCGCCGCGTATCGATCACGCCGCCCTAATGATCTACTATCGATCGATGATCTATAGTGTGAGATTGTGGAGTGACTATGAGTTTTGCCGATAGGTCACAGGCTTGCGGCCTCGACGGACCCGAGTTACGTGTGAAGGTCACGATACAGAACCCAAAACCTATTCCACTGTTCTGATCTCAAAAGCCAAAACGGTGCTGAAAAACATCGTGAGGAATCGGATATGTCCTAGAACAAACAACGAAAATTCGAAGACATGTGACAACCTAGTGTGTAGGCTATTTGAATTTGTAATGCTCTCTTGAACAATACAGCTTTCATTTATTTATGTTATTTATCCAGCAACTCACTGAGCCCGCGTGGTGACTTACAGCCCAATCCTGCCACTACCTCTCATGGAGTGGTGGCCGGCGACTCAACAGTGGAAACGTTATAAGCTGAATATGCCTATGCAATGAGTTCTAAAGTTGCTTGTGATTTTTGGGCAATTATAAACTCACACCTTCTTCCTATGGCGGTAGGCAGAAACTACAGAACGCCACCTGCTACGATCCTTACATACTCCTGTTGCCTCGTTTACGTTCATACATGTGGTCATACACGCACGCTGGTTGCGAGCATGACGCACCTGACCGTTCTGAAGAACATCACCAATAAGGTCACTGAAGTCCTCTCCTAGGGCGTCCCCTACCAGCGTTTTCACTCACATCTGCTTTGTAAACTCAAACGTTTTAGAAGTGTCTGTTTATTGACGTGAAAATGGCGTTAATAAAATAAATTGATTTGTGGGAGGGCAAGAGCACGCCCTAATTGCGTAACACACTATCAATCAAAATTAAAAATCTGAATCAGTTTGAATGATATTGCTAATCCATTTCTTCATAAATGTTCTAAAAATGTGTCTACTAACAACGTAAATAACACAATGAATGTTGTTGAACCGTCAAAATGAAAGCCATCGCTACTGATGGTGTAGTACGCAATTGCCCTGCAGTTTGACATGGAAATTCTCTGGAAGTCCTATGTGGAACGGTTACCAATCATTGTTTGCAATATTGATCTCGCTGCGGCGGCATCACCGCATGGACACCCTTCTAATAAGAATGCAACATTCTCATACATTTATGGCTGCGCTCGCGTCGACCGCCTTCTGTTTTGGTCGTGATTTAAGTGCTAAAGTCGCATTCCTATCATCACGACAGTTGCCTTGAAGGGTGGGTAGGATAAGGAATGGTTGGTTCTTGCTGGGATAGACTGAGTGACTTGGGCTAATAATTCATATTAATAAGGTTCTAGTAGTGTTGCTAGCTCAGAATGGCCTTGGGTCGACGACTGACTGATCACCGTTTGTGGAGACGGATTTGGTGATTACAGATAGCAGACAAACGAAATTAACTGCCTATTCACTGGCTGTCATCCTACTAATATTATAAACGCGAAAGTTTGTATGGATGGATGGATGTTTGTTACTCTTTCACGCCAAAACTACTTAACGGATTTGAATAAAATTTGGCACACAGATAGTTTATAACCAGGATTAACACATAGAATACTTTTTATCTCGATATTCCCACGGGATCGAAACTTCTGCTGGTGAAACCGCAGGGCACAGCTAGTATATTCTAATTGTACCTAGCGTATTGTGAATGTGGAGACTGTGGGTAATTTTTTTTATTTTCTGTTAGTTTTAATAATGGTCTGGCAGTTTGAGTAATTTATCCGGTCTACCCAAATGTGCTTTCTTTGGTTTTGTTCGTCGAATCGTTGTGCTCCTTAAGTTCTGAGTTGATCTGCACGGTTACTGACAAATGCTTGCACTGACTGGACAGGTCCCCTCAATCTGTGTGGTTCCTCAAAAGACCATCTCACACACCAAACTAAATGGTATTCACATGATCCGACCAAGATTATGTGGATGGACTGGACTGGACTGGACTTTAAAAGAGACTGAGTTTGTTTCGGCCTTTCTTCTCAGACCAGTCAGATAGGAAACGCCGACCTCATCTAGTTTTTAAAATATGATTGACGTGAAAAGTGTTTGTACAAACCTACTGACAACAATAAAAACATTTATAATTTATTATGAATTACCGGAAAGCACAATGCGAATTAACTTACATACCTGTGTGAGTTCATTCATATTGTGCTTTCCGGTAAGACACTGCATACCTATGCACTATCTTAAATTCATCCTGATAGTCGCTGAAATTTCCCATTGAGCTGTAATGAATGAAACCGTGTCATATCAGTACTTGATTTGATAATTTATTCAATAATAATATAATTCAAAATATTTATTAATCATAATTGTGTTACAAAGACTATTTAGCATTAACTTATGATAACAATCTGCTTGCCTTTTGTATGTTGGGGTCTGCTTCCAGTCTAACTGGATGCAGCTGAATACCAGAATATTTCATGGAGATACTGCCAATCTGACCTCCAAAACCCAGTTACTGTGTAACACGATACCCCTTGGAAAGACTGATTTTCAGACTTTCGGGCTGCTGGCGACCCCTAACGACTGTCAAAGATCCAAGAATGACAGCCGGAACCAACGACGTAACGTGATATCCGAGGCACGGAGGGGTCTATTTCAGTATGTAAAGATGCTCACCTATCCACGGACAAACAGCGGCAAGCGTAGCTTAATCTGATCGATCGACCCGTGCGGCTGTAGTTACTTAGCCACGAGCCCCTCAAACAAAGTTGTATAAATTCAGATTATTCTACTCTCAGAAAATGCTTATTATAATAATAAAATAATAATAACAATGGGTTAATAGCCAAGAGCCTCGACCCACACCTGAGGAGGCTCTCGTTGGTCAGCTGGATCAAGGGCTTGATTCAGAAAGCCGTACTTCTGGACACGGCTCGCATTGTCAGGAGGTTCCTCTCTCTGGAGCTTGGACCTGTTTCCGATACCGGTGGGCCTATTTTTTAATGTTTTTATATTCTAATATTTAAAAATATAATATATATGTATTTATTGAAATAAAGGAGATAATGAATAATAAACAATTTATTGCCATAAAAAAAGTGCAGCCCTGACTATTGCGCTAGGTAACAACACCTGTGTTACAGGAGCTAGATCGAAGATATTAGATTCATCCTATGTAGCTCGAATGACAGCAATTTTCATCATTCCACTTTAAAATCACATCTAGCTCAAATCAAATCACCTTTCACGCATCACAAACCGGTTACAATCTCTCATACATTACAGCCATCATATTGTCCATGATTGAATAATTTGATACATTGTCTATAGGAGGTTATAGTATGTAGTTTGATTCATTGTCTCTGGTCTGTAATCACGCTGTGAGCGATTGGGCGTTGTTTATGACACTGCAGATTATGATATGGTTGAATTTGCTGTCAGTTGCATATTGCTCAAAGTGATTTATTACGGTATTGAAATAATTGATAATTTGGGATTGTAATTTATTTGATAACTTGAATTTAATTTTCGTGTAAGGTAGTTCTATTGTCTTTTTGCGTTGATGAAAGCTTGAACCTCTGCTGAACTCTCAATGATCAGGTTTGAGCGCCGTATGTGCGGATGTATGAAATTATGGCAAATTGGTAGATATCCTTTCATGAGGCTTTTATCGACCAATAGATCAATAGATTAAAGAAAAATACCTACTAACCTACTGTAACAGCTCTTCCAATAGAAAGAGCTATTACAGTAAGTAGTTATATATTTTTCTTTCAGTCATCACAATAATATACGCTAATTTTCTTAACCGCCATTAATGGCACAGAACATTCTTTCTTTCGTCTGGTTGGTTTTGGTGCAGAAGTATCACCAGACGAGACAATAGGTCTTGTCTCATATTATTAATTCATACTAGGTTTAGGTAGGAGCTCTACACTATACAAATGCAAATTAAATAGGTACAGTCTTAGAACCTACCGTTTTAAGACTGTACCTATTTAATTAGCATAATATTAAGCACTGTATCCTACTTTCATACTGGCTAGCAGCCTAGACCTTACATGTACCGGTTTCATACAATACTATTATAATGATCATATAGCACAGTCGTCTATAAATTATGCTTGAGTGGCAAATATTGAAATCGAGAGCTTATAAGGCACTTTCGGTGTTTGTAGCCGTGGCCCAATTGTTGATGTTTGGCACACACTTGCGAATAAAATAGTCGTTCTATAATGACGCCTTTTCTCCCAGCTTAAATAAAAATGTATAAAGCGGTACCTATTGTAGGGGATCCTTACACTCACTGATTGCATAACACACCGTAACTACGTTACACACTATCAATCTCAATCTGAATCATTGTGAAGGATATTGCTAATCCATTGTTCATATATTATGTTCGAAAGATTTGTCTGCTCAACAACGTAAATAACTCAATGAATGTTGTTGAACTGTCAACATTAAAATCATTGCTATGAATGTATGTTATGCAATTACCCCGCAGGACAATTCTGTTGGGATGGTGAAATAAAACCAACCGCCGTGAATTAAAGACTGATTTATTGAAATATATATTTACATATTATTTGCAATAATAGGCACAAATGCTGTGTGTGCAGAATGCACGGCGCGTAAGTCAGTAGAGTAATGTACAGTTCCGTACATCCTGCCCACCTAAACGGGGTAACTGAAATGATTGATAGATAGGCAGTTAATTGAAGTTACAAATAAGTTGATATGATCAAATAGTAAAATGATAAAAGACTGATAGTTAATGATACAAATGCGAGAGATCATTAATTTCAATGACTTCTGAGATCTATCAAAATGTTGGGAGAGAGGACGTTGAAACATCATCATCTTTTACCAGTGAAGAGCAGTATCGTGAAGAGTTTTATCAATAAGCTACTCATCGTTTGGACACCTATAGACATTTTTAAAGGAGCACTTTTGAACCCAATCATGACTTTCATAATGGAAGACCAATGTGAATTGATGCGTTTTGTATTTGATTCACCCCTGACCAAAGATGATTGAAGAACAAAGCAACAAGGACCTATCAAACCATTCCCTGAGATTTAACCACAGATACAATTAAAAAGGCTTATTGAAACAGGAGATAAATGTAACATTGATTTCTGAAATTTTTCTTGTTGAACTTGGCATATCGTTATGAAAACAATACATGAGCTAGGCATTCAGGCCGCTGCGACTACATTCCTGACTGGCAGATATTTTATCAGGGTATGAGCTAACCCGCTGGTGCGTCTGGTATTTTCATAAGAACTTAAATATATCTATATATGTATGATTATGATTAAATTAACATTTCACAACATCTGTATACCTACTATTAATCACAATTATTGTTACATCTTTAGTTACTTCATTTATTTTAAAACTTATATTTTTATATCACTATTATATAGACCGTTAAATTTTTATCGTTTTAATCTTTAAAAGGGGCCATTGTACACATCATTATGAACAACTTTTACTACGGGACCAACCCTGAAATCGTGAAAAAAAAGTCAGTTGATCCATAAATTATGTCGAGTTATGCGAACATAAATCAATGGATCAACTGATTTTTTTGACTGATGACTGATGTTCATAATGGTAAGTACAATGACCCCTTTTAAGGATTAAAACGATCAAAATTTAACGGTGTATAGGGGCCCGTGGCTAAATGATAACAGCCGCACAGGTCGATCGATCAGGTTACGGTACGCTTGCCGCGATTGGTCTGTGGATGGGTGAGGACCCGTCTGTGCCTCGGAAAGCACGTTAAGCCCCCGGCTTTTTCGCGGATCTTGGACAATCGTTACGGGTAGTCAGAAGCCCGAATGTCTGACAACCAGTCTCACCAAGGGGTATCGTATTACCCAGTAACTGAGTTGTGGAGGTGAGGTAGGCAGTCGATGTAAAATACTGGTACTCAGCTGCATCAGGTTAGACTGGAAGCGGACCACAACATAGTTGGGAAAAGGCTAGGCAGATGATGACTTCTAGCAGGACACACAGGACACACAGGACACATAGGACACACAGGACACACAGGACACACAGGACACACAGGACACACAGGACACACAGGACACACAGGACAGACAGGACGCACAGGACACACAGGACACACAGGACACACAGGACACACAGGACACACAGGACACACAGGACGCACAGGACACACAGGACACACAGGACACACAGGACACACAGGACACACAGGACACACAGGACGCACAGGACACACAAGACACACAGGACACACAAGACACTCTGGACGCACACGACACACAGGACACACAGGACACATAGGACACACAGGACACACAGGACACACAGGACACACAGGACACACAGGACACACAGGACGCACAGGACACACAAGACACACAGGACACACACGACACACTGGACACACAGGACACACAGGACACACAGGACACACAGGACGCACAGGACACACAAGACATACAGGACACACAAGACACACAGGACACACAGGACACACAGGACACACAGGACGCACAGGACACACAAGACACACAGGACACACAGGACACACTGAACGCACAGGACACACAAGACTCACAGGACACATAGGACACACAGGACACACAGGACACACAGATAACCACAATTTCTTTGTAAACTCAAACCCAAAGCATTTAATTTAATTAAACCATTTACACACACTTTTGAATGGTCAAAGGGTCGGTCAGTTAGTCAGAAAGCTGAAGCAAGTGGGTGTGTGCATAAACGTATTTGATTTGTTTTTTTTATGTGAGCTGTACTTAGATTATTCGTGTTGATCCAAGAGAAGACAACAGTGTCTATCGAACAATCCAAACTACAATATCGGCAGTCGCAACATCGTAAGTGCGTGTACAACATTATAATCGCCGGCGCACGACTGTCACATAGTGTATCAGACGCGTGACATGGCGCAACTGATCTAGTTGGGAGGTCGGCGAGTGATTCACGCGTCGTAGCGCGGTAAGGATATCAAGACAATATGTGATGACCTATCAGCATCATCAAATATTTTCAAAGCCACTTTAATTTTGCCCCTGAGTCATCATCATCATCTGCCTAGCCTTTTCCCAGCTACGTTGGGGTCGGCTTCCAGTCTGACCGGATGCAGTTGAATACCAGTATTTTACATGGAGCGACTGCCTATCTGACCTCCACAACCTAGTTACTGGGTAATACTATACCCCTCGGTAAGACTGGTTGTTGGACTTCTGTCAGCTACAGCGCCCTATCCATATGCAGAGTAATAACTAATGACAATTGCTGGGTCATGCCTGAAACATGTTTATCGCATTCCTTTATAGGACACGGAGTGGCTTGTGTTGCCACTTTGACTCTCTTATTAAATGTTATTGTCATTTCCTTGGAATAAGTAAGGAATATTTATTCACAAAGACACAACAATTACAATTTACAAGCTAACACTAAAATAACGAAATTATATCCATTTCCTTTAAACACAAGTGACCCAGTCTTCACCCCGATTGCGTAACACACTTTCTTTCACAATCCGTAATCCATTGCTTCATACGTTTGAAAAATGCGTCTGCCTGACAACGTACTTCAACAACGCTATGAATGTTGTTGAATCGTCAAAATGAGAGACATTGGTGTTACGAAATTATCCCGCCAGTCGGGGTGTTGCATTTTGGGTAAGAGTCTGGATTTTCTCCGGGCTCGCCTCTTGTGACATGGAATTTCCACTGGTGAAATGTGAGTAGGTACCCCATAGGCACAACTTTGCCTGACCCCTTGGAGAATACAGAAGGCCAATTCCCGTAATTAAAAACGTTAAAAATCTAGTCGCAATCTCGTCGCAGCGACAATCAATGTCAAAAACTTGTAAAAAATGTACGAAAGTTAGAGGCATTTTTGACAGATTAAAAGTGACATTAGAATGCGAACGTCCTAAAAATACGGGAAACGCCCGTCAGGTATCTTATAATGTTATGACAGCCAATTATCTGTCGATAACGAGTTACTAAATATTATAATCAAGTTGACTAATAATTAAATCGACATTTAGAACAAGCAAAACACTAAGTTAGGTACGGATATTACACTTTCTATGTCACGACTAAGAACGGAAACTAAATGTCAGGTTACATACATTTATTATATACATCCGCTGAACGTGGGCTATAATTCTGTATTAATGGTATGTGAATAATTAATAATCTTTGACCCCCATATTTATAAACGTTGCTTAAACTTAAGTAATAATTAGCGTCTGCTTAACCACTCTTAGGGTTTCGTACCTCAAAAGGAAAAACGGAACCCTTACAAGATCACTTCGTTCTCCGTCAGTCTGTCCGTCAGTCAAGACCCTTTTTTTCAAGAACGCGTGGAGTTAACAAGTTGAAATTAATATCAAATACTCAGGAGCTGCAATCCCTTGAAGCAATTAAAAAATCAAACTTCTAAGTCAACGCAATCAACAGATACGGGCGATTATGTTCCGTTTATGCCGCATATTTTGACACTCGCAAGGGAATCAAAACCAATAGGGTACTTCCCGTTGACCTAGAATCATAAAATTTGGCAAGAAGCAATGTCATGTAGCACGAGCAAAGGAAAATGTCCGAAAAAAAAAACCGGTCAAGTGCGAGTCCGACTCGCACTTGACCGGTTTTCTTTGACGTTTAAACGTTTCTAAAATTTACGCAACGTTTAAAAATGAAGGGGTTAAGATAATAATATATAGTTAATATACAGAGCAGCGGGCCTAGTGGTAAGGGCTTCGACTTCGAGTTGTTGGTGGTGGGTCCGCTTCTAGGCAAGCACATCCCCACTACTGTCAACAAGGTGAAAGAAGAGGGAACCGGCATTTTTCTATTAGGAATTTTGCGTTAGTGCTCGCGGAGTCTGGATTTGTACCCAGTTAATATTGTCATAACTGCAACGGTTAACTTCTGACTTAAGAACACTGTGATAAAAGCATAAAAGTTTATGATATGACAGTAAATTGTTATTAATAGCAGATATTATAATGTTCACAACCTTGCCCTGGTTGACATGAATTATAGCACGTCTGTGCCTATCCCTTTATATATAGCTATCGTCATGATGTGACGTCGTAATTCGATGATGTACTGGTTCAATGTTCAATTCTCACGCCCTACACGTGTGTTGTGCAATTACAATTTGTTTGTACCTACATTAGTGGGACACACGGATGTAGCGAGCGTCGAACATGCCTCATCTTCATTGTGAACATTTTTAACACTGGAAAGGATAAAAATAAAAAGAAATTGTCAATTATTTAGAGGCTGACACTAATTAAACAAAAAAAGTGCGATAAAGTAAAGTTCTTATATGAAAAAGATAGATGTTAAAAGAGAAAAATAGCTTACCTTTGTATTTCTTCCCAATAATTTAATTCTAATCAAAATTTAGTCCGGTGCCATCGGAGAAACCGATAAAAGTTTATTACTAAAAATATTGATAAAAGTTTTGTACCGCTTATTTGTCTATTCGCTAGCTATTCTACACCTCAGTGTGCCCCACGCCCCGAGGCAGCTTTCTTAAGCGTTACAGTTATAAGCGATTACGTTAATAGCATCTACTTCTATATGATTAGCATTTACTCTATATTGTAACGACACGTAATTGGGACGTGATAGTGTAAACAGACATTACTTGTAAAGATTGCGCTATTATTAGTTCAAGGGTAAACAGTTTAATAGGACGTTTAGTTCTGCAGATTGACGAGGTTCTAATATTTAATTTATTATACCTAAGGTCAGGGACCAGTGGTGGCCCACTGGTATCAGCTCCGACTTACGAGTTGTAGGTCGTGAGTTCGAACCCAGCCAGGCACTTTATTTTTTAAATTTCATCACTGGTGCTCTCAGAACGGTGAAGGGAAACATCGTGAGGAAACTGGCATGTCCTAGAACCAAAAATTCAAAGACGTGTGACATCTACCAACCCGTACTGGGCCCGCGTGGTGGACTATGGCCTACTTCCTCTTAGACAAGCCGGTTTCCTCATGATGTTTTCCTTCACCGTTTTGACAGCACAGTGGCCATCGCCACTGTGCTGTCAAAACGGCATCACATTAAATACACAAAGTAAAGCGCCTGTCTGGGTTCGAACCTACGACCTACAATTCGTAAGCCACGGCTGTTACCACTGGGCCAGCACTGCTCCACCCCTTTGGGTACGGAACCCTAAAAATGAACACAAAGTGAAGCGTCTGATATCTGCTTAACGAGAATCTAACTGATCACGTTTTCCGATAACAGGTCCACTCAGCCATCAACAACACTTCATTACAACCTACCCCAACACGTCGTGACACACGGACACACCACGGTCACACAAGGGATCGCTAACAACTAATAGAGATTTACGAGCCGCTGATAAGGTGGTATATGTTCATAGCACCTTGATACATGTCGACCACGACAATGACACGTAGCTCACATGGCTATGGTAGCTCACATGGCTATAGAAGCAGGTGTAGATCACATATTATGTAGTACTAGCTTGTGACACGTAGCTCACATGGCTATGGTAGCTCACATGGCTATGGTAGCAGGTGTAGATCACATATTATGTAGTACTAGCTTGTGACACGTAGCTCACATGGCTATGGTAGCTCACATGGCTATGGTAGCAGGTGTAGATCACATATTATGTAGTACTAGCTTGTGACACGTAGCTCACATGGCTATGGTAGCAGGTGTAGATCACATATTATGTAGTACTAGCTTGTTACACGTAGCTCACATGGCTATGGTAGCAGGTGTAGATCACATATTATGTAGTACTAGCTTGTGACACGTAGCTCACATGGCTATGGTAGCTCACATGGCTATGGTAGCAGGTGTAGATCACATATTATGTAGTACTAGCTTGTGACACGTAGCTCACATGGCTATGGTAGCAGCTGTAGATCACATATTATGTAGTACTAGCTTGTGACACGTAGCTCACATGGCTATGGTAGCAGGTGTAGATCACATATTATGTAGTACTAGCTTGTGACACGTAGCTCACATGGCTATGGTAGCAGGTGTAGATCACATATTATGTAGTACTAGCTTGTGACACGTAGCTCACATGGCTATGGTAGCTCACATGGCTATGGTAGCAGGTGTAGATCACATATTATGTAGTACTAGCTTGTGACACGTAGCTCACATGGCTATGGTAGCTCACATGGCTATGGTAGCAGGTGTAGATCACATATTATGTAGTACTAGCTTGTGACACGTAGCTCACATGGCTATGGTAGCTCACATGGCTATGGTAGCAGGTGTAGATCACATATTATGTAGTACTAGCTTGTGACACGTAGCTCACATGGCTATGGTAGCAGGTGTAGATCGGATATTATGTAGTACTAGCTTGTGACACGTAGCTCACATAGCTATGGTAGCTCACATGGCTATGGTAGCAGGTGTCGATCACATATTATGTAGTACTAGCTTCTGACACGTAGCTCACATGGCTATGGTAGCAGGTGTAGATCACATATTATGTAGTACTAGCTTGTGACACGTAGCTCACATGGCTATGGTAGCAGCTGTAGATCACATATTATGTAGTACTAGCTTGTGACACGTAGCTCACATGGCTATGGTAGCAGGTGTAGATCACATATTATGTAGTACTAGCTTGTGACACGTAGCTCACATGGCTATGGTAGCTCACATGGCTATGGTAGCAGGTGTAGATCACATATTATGTAGTACTAGCTTGTGACACGTAGCTCACATGGCTATGGTAGCAGGTGTAGATCACATATTATGTAGTACTAGCTTGTGACACGTAGCTCACATGGCTATGGTAGCTCACATGGCTATGGTAGCAGGTGTAGATCACATATTATGTAGTACTAGCTTGTGACACGTAGCTCACATGGCTATGGTAGCAGGTGTAGATCACATATTATGTAGTACTAGCTTGTGACACGTAGCTCACATGGCTATGGTAGCTCACATGGCTATGGTAGCAGGTGTAGATCACATATTATGTAGTACTAGCTTGTGACACGTAGCTCACATGGCTATGGTAGCTCACATGGCTATGGTAGCAGGTGTAGATCACATATTATGTAGTACTAGCTTGTGACACGTAGCTCACATGGCTATGGTAGCTCACATGGCTATGGTAGCAGGTGTAGATCACATATTATGTAGTACTAGCTTGTGACACGTAGCTCACATGGCTATGGTAGCTCACGTGGCTATGGTAGCAGGTGTAGATCACATATTATGCAGTACTAGCTTCTGACACGCAGCTCACATGGCTATGGTAGCAGGTGTAGATCACATATTATGTAGTACTAGCTTGTGACACGTAGCTCACTTGGCTATGGTAGCAGCTGTAGATCACATATTATGTAGTACTAGCTTGTGACACGTAGCTCACATGGCTATGGTAGCTCACATGGCTATGGTAGCAGGTGTAGATCACATATTATGTAGTCCTAGCTTGTGACACGTAGCTCACATGGCTATGGTAGCTCACATGGCTATGGTAGCAGGTGTAGATCACATATTATGTAGTACTAGCTTGTGACACGTAGCTCACATGGCTATGGTAGCAGGTGTAGATCACATATTATGTAGTACTAGCTTGTGACACGTAGCTCACATGGCTATGGTAGCAGGTGTAGATCACATATTATGTAGTACTAGCTTGTGACACGTAGCTCACATGGCTATGGTAGCTCACATGGCTATGGTAGCTCACATGGCTATGGTAGCAGGTGTAGATCACATATTATGTAGTACTAGCTTGTTACACGTAGCTCACATGGCTATGGTAGCAGGTGTAGATCACATATTATGTAGTACTAGCTTGTGACACGTAACTCACATGGCTATGGTAGCTCACATGGCTATGGTAGCAGGTGTAGATCACATATTATGTAGTACTAGCTTGTGACACGTAGCTCACATGGCTATGGTAGCTCACATGGCTATGGTAGCAGGTGTAGATCACATATTATGTAGTACTAGCTTGTGACACGTAGCTCACATGGCTATGGTAGCTCACATGGCTATGGTAGCAGGTGTAGATCACATATTATGTAGTACTAGCTTGTGACACGTAGCTCACATGGCTATGGTAGCAGGTGTAGATCACATATTATGTAGTACTAGCTTTTGACACGTAGCTCACTTGGCTATGGTAGCAGGTGTAGATCACATATTATGTAGTACTAGCTTGTGACACGTAGCTCACATGGCTATGGTAGCAGGTGTAGATCACATATTATGTAGTACTAGCTTCTGATACGTAGCTCACATGGCTATGGTAGCTCACATGGCTATGGTAGCAGGTGTAGATCACATATTATGTAGTACTAGCTTGTGACACGTAGCTCACATGGCTATGGTAGCAGGTGTAGATCACATATTATGTAGTACTAGCTTGTGACACGTAGCTCACATGGCTATGGTAGCTCACATGGCTATGGTAGCAGGTGTAGATCACATATTATGCAGTACTAGCTTCTGACACGCAGCTCACATGGCTATGGTAGCAGGTGTAGATCACATATTATGTAGTACTAGCTTGTGACACGTAGCTCACTTGGCTATGGTAGCAGCTGTAGATCACATATTATGTAGTACTAGCTTGTGACACGTAGCTCACATGGCTATGGTAGCTCACATGGCTATGGTAGCAGGTGTAGATCACATATTATGTAGTCCTAGCTTGTGACACGTAGCTCACATGGCTATGGTAGCTCACATGGCTATGGTAGCAGGTGTAGATCACATATTATGTAGTACTAGCTTGTGACACGTAGCTCACATGGCTATGGTAGCAGGTGTAGATCACATATTATGTAGTACTAGCTTGTGACACGTAGCTCACATGGCTATGGTAGCTCACATGGCTATGGTAGCAGGTGTAGATCACATATTATGCAGTACTAGCTTCTGACACGCAGCTCACATGGCTATGGTAGCAGGTGTAGATCACATATTATGTAGTACTAGCTTCTGACACGTAGCTCACATGGCTATGGTAGCAGGTGTAGATCACATATTATGTAGTACTAGCTTGTGACACGTAGCTCACATGGCTATGGTAGCAGGTGTAGATCACATATTATGTAGTACTAGCTTCTGACACGTAGCTCACATGGCTATGGTAGCAGGTGTAGATCACATATTATGTAGTACTAGCTTGTGACACGTAGCTCACATGGCTATGGTAGCTCACATGGCTATGGTAGCAGGTGTAGATCACATATTATGTAGTACTAGCTTGTGACACGTAGCTCACATGGCTATGGTAGCAGGTGTAGATCACATATTATGTAGTACTAGCTTGTGACACGTAGCTCACATGGCTATGGTAGCAGGTGTAGATCACATATTATGTAGTACTACCTTGTGACACGTAGCTCACATGGCTATGGTAGCTCACATGGCTATGGTAGCAGGTGTAGATCACATATTATGTAGTACTAGCTTGTGACACGTAGCTCACATGGCTATGGTAGCAGGTGTAGATCACATATTATGTAGTACTAGCTTGTGACACGTAGCTCACATGGCTATGGTAGCTCACATGGCTATGGTAGCAGGTGTAGATCACATATTATGTAGTACTAGCTTGTGACACGTAGCTCACATGGCTATGGTAGCAGGTGTAGATCACATATTATGTAGTACTAGCTTGTGACACGTAGCTCACATGGCTATGGTAGCTCACATGGCTATGGTAGCAGGTGTAGATCACATATTATGTAGTACTAGCTTGTGACACGTAGCTCACATGGCTATGGTAGCTCACATGGCTATGGTAGCAGGTGTAGATCACATATTATGTAGTACTAGCTTGTGACACGTAGCTCACATGGCTATGGTAGCAGGTGTAGATCACATATTATGTAGTACTAGCTTGTGACACGTAGCTCACATGGCTATGGTAGCAGGTGTAGATCACATATTATGTAGTACTAGCTTGTGACACGTAGCTCACATGGCTATGGTAGCTCACATGGCTATGGTAGCAGGTGTAGATCACATATTATGTAGTACTAGCTTGTGACACGTAGCTCACACGGCTATGGTAGCTCACATGGCTATGGTAGCAGGTGTAGATCACATATTATGTAGTACTAGCTTGTGACACGTAGCTCACATGGCTATGGTAGCTCACATGGCTATGGTAGCAGGTGTAGATCACATATTATGTAGTACTAGCTTGTGACACGTAGCTCACATGGCTATGGTAGCAGGTGTAGATCACATATTATGTAGTACTAGCTTGTGACACGTAGCTCACATGGCTATGGTAGCAGGCGTAGATCACATATTATGTAGTACTAGCTTGTGACACGTAGCTCACATGGCTATGGTAGCTCACATGGCTATGGTAGCTCACATGGCTATGGTAGCAGGTGTAGATCACATATTACGTAGTACTAGCCACTGCGCGCGACTTCGTCCACTTGGAGTTTCTTGTTCTTCAACCCAACCCGTCGCATCGCATCGCCTGCCTCTGCTTTTACTTCGTATTCGTATTTTTTGTCTTTTTGTTCGGCTCCTAAGTGTTCTATACAAAATCAAACTGGTTGCTAATGTAATTGTATAATTTATTCTTTTTTTTTGACATTGATTTACATTCTGTAATTACTTAATGTCACACCTGGACTTATTAATCTTTATTTATTTATGAAAATCGTCTACTTTTAGAATGTTTGTAAAGATGTGAGCACACCCACACACACACATATCACACAGCAAATTTTTTCGCTATCACATAGTTAATTTATATGTCACGGTTTCATTAATCCATTTTAATTCTAAAAGAATTATTGTGGTATAGTAATTTTATTTTTGGTGCATCGTCTTCACATATAATCATATAATTAATGTGTGCAAAATATTGTAAAACATTTTCAAAGAGTAACGGTGGAGTTTCTTGCCCATTCTTCTCCATACGAAACCTACCTTTTGGAAGGGGCGACTAGAATCAATTTTATTTTAATTTAATTTTTGACTTTCGAAAGTGCCTTTTATGTGCTATTTGAAATAAATGATTTGACTTTGACTTGGTAACGTGATGTTAATTAGCATATAGCCTTCCTTAGGAATTAAGCTATCAAATGCAAACAGATTTATTTAAAATCCGACTTTGAGTTTCACTTTTGATGTTTTCTCGTCGATTCTCATACTTTTTCTATCTTCTTGTGACAGTAACTTATTTTGTAGCTAGGTTGCTCTAGTTTTGGTTAGTTTTACCAATTATTTGTTTTTCATTGTAGGCTAACGAAATGAACCAACCCGCATTGGGCCCGCGTGGTGGATTACGGCCCACTCCCTCTCACCGAGAAGAGGCCTGTGTCAAAGTCAAAGTCAAAGTCAAATCATTTATTTCAAATAGGCACATAAAAGGCACTTTTGAACGTCAAAAATAAAATTAAAATAAAATTGATTCTAGTCGCCCCTTCCAAAAGGTAGTTTTCGTATGGAGAAGAATGGGCAAGAAACTCCACCGTTACTCTTTTAAAATGGTTTTACAATATATTGCATACATTATTTATATAATTATATGTGAAGACGATGCACCCAAAAATAAACTTACTATACCACAATAGGTAAAAGAATTAAAATGGATAAATGTAACCATGACATATAGATCAACTATGTGATAGATACATGGTGCTCACATATTCACAAACATTCCAAACGTAGACGATTTTTATAAATAAATAAGGAGTAATAAGTCCGGGTGTGACCCCAAGTAATTACAGAATGTAAATCAATGTCAAAGAAAAAAAAAAAAGAATAAATTATACAATTACATTAGCAACCAGTTTGATTTTGTCTAGACTCTAGAGATTGTCCTATGGAGCAAGACCAGCATGTTTCCAAGCATTCTTATCTTGGATATAATCCTCTAATTTGTAATATCCTTGCTTACAAAGTGTAATTTTAATATAAGTTTTAAATTTTCTTTCATTTAATTGCAATATTTCACTAGGTATTTTGTTGTAACATTTAACACAGTACCCCATAAAAGATGTATGAACTTTAGATAATCTGAAAAAAGGTTGATCTAATTTATCTTTATTTCTAGTATTAAAATTATGTCTATCACTTATTGTGTCTATCACTTGTGTCCCAGCAGTGGGAACATTATAGGCTGATTATGCTATCGAAATGCATTAAGATTTTCATTTATCCGTATCCATATTGTAATTCATTGATAAACCTTTTAGATTATAGCTCCATGCAGTTGTATCAGGTGATAAATAAACTAATACATGTGTAGAACACACCCAGTTAGGACTTAGCACAGCTGGGAGCCTAGGACGCACAACATTATGACGTCGTGCTGTGTCCGACACTGCTTTACAAACTTGTGACATTTATTTCAACAGTCTCTTACTGAGATAGGGATTATCTTATTAGAAATGTTGTAGGTGTGTTCACTAGCACAACAACTATCTTGTAAACGTCGTGACTTGTGATGTAATGAAAAAATACGAGAAAGTTATACATGTGCAATAATTTCTGAGGGCGGATCTTTAATTTGGTTTTTTTCACATTCTTCGTGGATAAACTCTATCAAAGAACAACGGTGCAGTCGAATTTTTAATGCCCTATGGTTCTTACCTCTCCCATTTTTACATACTTGTATAGGTACATATATTAGGTATTATATTATTTTAAGATTTTTAGTTAACTTTTTAATTATCAAAGAACTATAATATCATAACGGTCCCAAGCTGTTGAAATGGATACCATTTAAACTGTATTTAATTTGGGCAAATTTAGGAATAATTTATTTATTTAATTATTATTATTAATTACAACGGTTATGCACCAATAACAGTAATTAATTTTTCGTTTTCTTTTCTTTCTATTTCTATATATATATTTTTTTATACCATGTATAGTTTTTAATTTTTGGTATGAAAAGTGCCTATCCTTATAGGATTCATCATGATTTCATAGGTCTACACAGCTATAAGCGCCTTATATATATAGTATATATATAAGTATCCTATGCGTTTCTACAGAAAGCAATCAACGAGGATTCCTCATGAGTCTAAAAAGTGTACCAAACTTGAATCACAAATGATTCAATTTTTATTAATAAAAAGCAACATACTCGTAGGTATCGTCTGATTTGAAACACAGTAATTAGCATAAGTTTACCCATTGTTTTTACCAGACAACTTAATCAACAACTCTCAGCGTTAATTGGCGCGTTGCTGTCAACTCCGGGCGCTGTCAGTGTCAAACTGTCGCTGACTGACA
The DNA here is from genome assembly GCA_947507525.1 of Apamea epomidion. Lineage (NCBI taxonomy): Eukaryota > Metazoa > Arthropoda > Insecta > Lepidoptera > Noctuidae > Apamea > Apamea epomidion. The sequence goes on along the minus strand of OX382245.1, from coordinate 17,151,561 downwards.
GCCGATAGCAACGCCCCCTCGCGGCGTGACTCGAGATTAGCTTATCTTGATGCGAGATGACGGGGGACGCCTTAATAGTCGCAAGTAATCGTGTAATAGGATTAAATGTGACAAAACGCCTACGCACGGATGAAAGGGCACTTTCTTACGAAATATGCTGTTATGTTCATCGGTATTTCATTGATGACGGGATTAGATACTTAGATAATTCGGCAATTACCATAGTCATCCAGCTGCAGGATTCTATTGGAAGCTTCTGCCTGCGGCTCCGCCCGCGTGCATGTCAGGAATTATCCCACGGGAACATGCTACCGGGACAATAAAAGCCTATCTGAATTTATAATATTAATATGATAAATAGTATATGGATGGATAGTGTAGATACTAGTATGGATTACGATAAAATATGTATTTATATATAATAAAACCAGAAAACCAGCGCTGGAGCTCAGTCTCATATAGGGTCTTAACATTATGCGTGGCCGTTTTGCGTGGCGCATATTTTCCCCCAACTTGTTTTTTTTTTTGCGTTTGTGTTCTTTTTATGCGTCATGTTTGCCGCAAATAAACGTATGTTCTTCTTTTATTCCTATATTGAGGTAGATAGCAGTAGTAGTCGGGATCTGTGCACGATACATGGCCGTAGTCGCGTACCCTCACATGCATACATACCTACACTACTGTTTACAAGAGACTGAAGAAAATGTGTTCATTGTTGCACATGGAACTATTCCAGGATACCACAAGTCATTATTCCAGGATAGCACAAGTAATTATTCCAGGATACCACAAGTCATTATTCCAGGATACCACAAGTCATTATTCCAGGATACCACAAGTCTTTATTCCAGGATACCACAAGTCATTATTCCAGGATACCACAAGTCGTTATTCCAGGATACCACAAGTCATTCGGTCATTAGGCTAGGTGGGCCAGTGGTAACGGCCCCGACTTACGAGTCTAAGGTCGTGGGTTCGAACCCAGGCAGGCGCTTTATTTTCGAGTAAATAATTTCGTCACCACTGCTCTCAAAACGGTGAAGGAATGGGAACATTATAGGCTGATTGTGTTATGTTTCAATCAAATACAATAATAATTACCTCTTCAGTATCATAATCTGGCGACTGGACACCGAGCCAGTCGGCAAAGGCTAGACTTGCTAGACACACTGACTGACGCTAATCATAATCTACTCACACAACTCGACTCATATAATTTGATCGAATCAAATTATCGAGTAGTTGACATGAACACGTCACATCGAATCGATTCAAATCGATGCAATCATCTTAATTGGAAGTAACTCGAATAAGCTGTTGACTAGAGGAAGGAAAACTAGATATTTGTATAACCTATTCATTCTCAAATAATTCATAAGTCAATAACCAATTACAGAAGTATTATCTATACATATATATAAAAATCAATTGTTGTTTGTTTGTCTCGCTAAAACTCGAGAACGGCTGCGCCGATTTAGCTGATTTTGGTTTTCAAATGTTTGTCGTAGTCCAGGGAAGGTTTAAACGGTGAGAAAATATGGAAAAATTGCGAGGAAGATAGTAAAAACAACAATTTCATTTTCCCATATAAACTGTTCTACCTACTTTCCTGTCAAACATTTGACGATCGTCCCTGCGGTACGGTAGACTCGGGTCCACTCGAATTGAAGCTCGTATTAAATTAAGGGTTTTGAATCGACAACATACATAATTATATCCACATTACTCGGATTATCTAGGATTAGTAGGTTAGGAGTAGGGTACGAGTAGGTTAGGAGTAGGGTAGGAGTAGTGTAGGAGTAGGGTAGGAGTAGTGTAGGAGTAGGGTAGGAGTAGTGTTGGGGTAGGGTAAGAGTAGGGTAGGAGTAGGGTAGGGGCAGGGTAGGGGGTAGGACACCACGCGAACGAAGTAGCGCCGGACAGCTAGAAATAATTTATATGGCAAAACAATGTTTGCCGGGTCAGCTAGTCTACAATTTATGCAAAAGTGATTTTATCTGTTTGTAAAGTTTCCACGTTACGACTAAACAGCTTAACCGATTTCGATCAAAAGTGGTTCTGAGGTAGCTTGAATCTGAAGATATGGTATGATTTTACCGTCTAAACATACATACTATGCATTTAGTAAAAAGCTGATATTTTAACATCACAAACAGACACTTCAGTTTTATTAATTTGTAATAGATTTATCATTTGTCATGATACTTACCTACTGTGAAAATGTTAAATGGCTGTCTGGTTGACTGACAGATAAACAGATGGATAGACAGATTTCGCGGCGTCTCGGCTTTGTTGTAGGATCCCGGTCGTGCGCTTTAGATACGGAACCCTTACAACAAAACTAAGAAGGGAGAAATAGGATATTCAGGTTTATTTAGGAAAATTAGAAACCCACACAGACGAAGTCGCGTTCAAAACGCTATCGTGTTATTTTTTTGGCCTTTGACCTTAAATTAAAAACCTGTTCAAATAACTAAAATCGCTCAAACAGGGAAGTTAAATGTCATGACGGATTGCGTGTGTTGACGGCACTTTGTGGTTACTAGCAGGCAGAGTACTACGCTATCTGTGTTTTGGAAACGATTTTCACAGTGATTTTCTATTGAAAATAAGCGACTAAACGCATTCAGACGGACAACTAAAATTGCGCAATTGTTGTTGCAATCCTTGTATTGCAGTAAATTACGCAGTGTTGCCGAGACGCTAAAATTGCCAAGAAATACGTAATTGTGTTGCCCGTGTAGATAAGCGAGCTTTAAGAAGTGGTGTGATATGTTATTTCATGGTATTCCGTGGATAATTTTCCATAGAACCACTCCGTGTGAGATGATATCTACGTACTAATCTCATTTTAAATTGTGTTCGTATATGTATCCCAAGTCTGTCGTATAACTTTGGTTGATGTTTATTTGTTTTCAATATTAAAGTAATTTATAAATTCTTTCAATTGTTTTAGGATCTATTGGAGCGAATATTCCGCCTGTTCGACGCAGATTCGGTAGATCATTTAGATCAAAATGATTGGCTTGAGTACTTGAAGGAACGTCTCACGTAAGTTGCAATAAGTTTTCTTTTCCGTTTTTGTTACCTCCGGATAAGTTCCGGATAATTTATCTGCAAAGAAATAAATTCAAACTCCATTCCATTTTTCTATTAATCTGTTGGATAGAGTACTATCCAAACACTATTAAACAGTTAACAACACAATTGATTGTATTGATAAAACCATAAAAAGTTCCAATGCGTGTAATAGCTATGTAGCGCTATCTAGCGGCAAATAGAATAAGTAACTTTGAAACTTACATTCAACTTTGTTTACAGAGATGACAAACAGTTAGATTTCGTGGAACAAGTAGAAAGTGTAGCATACGTCCTATGCGGGAACGGTGTGATAACTTTGGATACGTTTCAACGCATCCTACGAAATAAAGTTGTAAGTACACTTTTATTAACAGCACTATCTCTTGGCGGATAGCGGAACTAATTTGAGCTTTAAGTATTTTATTAGCATAAGAGAGGGCGCTGTTTTAAATATTTTAGCACAGACTAAATGTAAGCAGAAAAGAGTAAAAATGCGGGTAACTTTTAAAAGTATTTTCCACTTACACCTGTTACTGTCAGAATTCTTTGTATATTCCTACTTTCGTTGTTAAGTTGTTTTTTTGAGATATTTTTGGTTTTCAGGTGACAAACAAGTTCTTCAGGGTAGTGGACACGGATGGTGACAGCTATACGACTGCTGACGAAATCATGGAGTTCTTGTCTACAGTCACTAGTAGCAGGTATTGTTGGATTTTTTTTCTTATATAAACTGCAATTTTGTAGGCCTCTTAGGGTTCCGTAGTTCACGTCTCGGAACCCTTATAGTTTCGTCATGTCCGTCCGTCCAGCCGACCGTCCGTTCGTCCGTCCGTCCATCCTCGGCTTAACTTCCAAATAGAAAGATGAAACTTTGCATGGATATGTGTATTTACCACGTCGACAAAGTGCTAAACTATTTATTTTTGTGGTACCCTACACGTAAAGTGGGGATGATTTTTTTTCACGCATCTAGCCCATAGTGTGGGGTATCATTAGATAGGTCTTTTAAAAACATTGAAAGGTTGCTAAGACGATTTTTTGGTTTAGGTATCCGTTTGCGAGATATTCATCTTTAAAGCGCATTTTTTTATGAAAATTTACCCCTCCCCCCCTTTAAAAGCTAAACAGCTGGCTCCAAAAATCTGAAGAAATTCATGATGGTAGTCCATGTGATGAACTTTGAAGGAAAACTATAACGGTATATATAACTTTGTTAGTTCAGGAGTCAGAGGCCTAACTTGTAAATGCCATTATAGGTGACTACGGAACCCTATTCTATGCGCGGACGGAAGCATCTTTTTGTTTACATTCACAACTGCAGTTCCAGTTATTGTGAACACCAATTCATCAACACCATTTATTTTTACAATCGCAGTGTTAAAAATTGTATGGCAAATAAATTCGATCGAAGCGGGAGCGTCAACAGCGCGAAACTAAACGTGAACACCTGCGCGACTACAGCGGTCGCGTAGGTGTGCAAGGCGCCATAGATAAACACGAGCAGCGTCTGCCGCGCGAATGACGCTCCCGCTTTGCAGTCGCTTTGGTCGCACAGGTTTGGCCGAAGTCCGCCGAAGCTTAAATCTATAAGGTTCAACGTTATAAGATAGTACAGCAAAGAAGGTAATTATACTGTACTTAACAACAATGGAACAATAAATTAAACTCGTTGTAAAACTAGACCCCCACTAAATCAATAGTGTAAACAAGAACCTTTGTTCCAGACCTCGAGTCGGCTTCGACAAGCACAGTGTGGACCGACTAGAGAAGCTGTTTAGAGCAACTGTCGGAGATGAGAAGGAGATCACCAGGGAGCAGTTCCAAAAGATTGTGGTATCTAAGAATGTAAGTTAATGATAACTCTGGTTTCTATAAATTATGACACCTCCCTATACTTATACCGACCGATGGTGTTTGTAGCCTAGACTACAAACACCACCATTGGTTTTGCGAGTGAAAAATTACCTTCAGAGTAAAAGACTAGCTGTTATACATAACATTAATATACTTTTAACGTCCTAACTACTGGAGCTTAAACCTTATGATGACCTTTGTCGTTGCAGCACTTTTGAAGACAAGTCCGGTTGTATGACACACCTTTTGTCTTTCACCCAACATTGAATATTTTTTTGAATGCTCGCCTACAGTTTTATCTGATAGTAGACGATGGTGTGGTCGACGATAGTAATGGTTGTACGTTTGCCTATAAGTAACTCATTCTCGAGACTTTAGTTACTTGTTGACAACTTCCCTGTTTCCACCGAGTTTGCTTCATAGCAGTTTATTGTGCGCATATTTTTACCAACATAAGCTACCTCTTATAACCAATTTTTCTGTTTCTAGCCCTTCTTCACGGAGCGAGTGTTCCAGATCTTCGACGAGGATGACTCGGGCGCCATCTCCCTGCAGGAGTTCATCGCGGCCGTGCACCGCTTCGCCGGGCAGACGCCGGAGGATAAGATACGGTTCCTCTTCAAGGTTTATGATTTAGATGGTAAGAACTCACATACTTAAAACAATTGTTACCGAAACTAATCATGAGAAATTTTGAAATTAAAACAAATAGGCACGGAAACTAATGTCTCATCCAATCTTTAACCTAAAACTAGGTTAAATTGTCGAAGAAAACAAGACTTAGAAGTCTAGAAGGTTAATATTTAAGAGAACCCTACTTTATCTTTTAACCGTAAAATAATACAGTTCAACCCTATTGAAAAATAACACCACCCCAAGAAACCTTCAAAAAATGTCTGCGGTAGGGAAGTCTCTGCTTGTTATTATGTGTCAACCATAAATGGTTCTTACTTTAATCATGTAGGTAAGAGCACTTCTATGGAACGCCATAGAAGTGCATGAAGCCTGAAAGGACTCACTGAAACAACGGCTTTAGTGAGTCCTTTCAGGCTATATGTAGTTTACCAAGGCTCACACAGCACTCACTACCCAAGCCTATTTAATAAAAATCCTTATTCTCACAGGTGACGGCCTGATCCAGCACCGCGAGCTAGCACACGTGATGCGTGCATGCATGGAGGAGAACGGCATGCAGTTCAGCGATGAGCAGCTGCTGCACCTCACCAGCGCCATGTTTGAGGACGCGGACACCGAACAGCGCGGCGCCATCACGTATGAGGCGCTGAAGAAGCAGCTGGGGAACCATGATGGGTTGCTGGAGAATTTATCTATTAGGTAAGAATGGATTTTACGTTTCGGAATAATCGGCACCTTAATTGCACACTATCAATCTCAATCTGAATCATGTTGAAGGATATTGCTAATCCATTGTTCATATATTATGTTGTGTATCTGGAGGCGATAGTCCTCGCGCGCCTGTATGACTGGCGCGCGGAGGCACTACGTCGGGGGGAAACTCTGCACCCGCGGCAAATCGCTGCAGAGCGGACGGACCTCCGGCGCGGTCTCATGGTGGAATGGAAGGCGCGACTATCGCAACCCAGCGCAGGGCACGCCACGATAGCGGCGGTAAGACCCCTCTTTGAGGAGTGGCTAGAGAGGCGTCACGGCGCTCTCACCTACCGCCTGACGCAGGTCCTCTCCGGACACGGATGTTTCGGGAGGTTCCTGCACATAATCAGGCGGGAGGAGACGCCCGGGTGTCACCACTGCGAGGATCGCCCAGAGGACACGGTGGAGCATACGGTGGAGGTCTGCCCCGCTTGGGCAGAGCACCGCCGTGTCCTCGTAGAGGCGATCGGCAGCGGCGGCGACCTCTTCGGTCCGGCCCTGGTGCAAGCCATGGTCCGGGGCGAGAGGGAGTGGGAGGCGGTCACCTCCTTCTGCGAAGCAGTCATGCTAGCGAAGGAGGTGGCGGGATGGGCGAGGGAGAGATCCTCACGCCTCAGCCGCCGAGGGAGACACTCCGGGCGTCGGGAGCCGCGTGACGACTCCCGGCCACCGTAGGCGCGGGCCTGCGGGCGGAGAGCAATGGGTAGCTCTCCGTCCGATCAGGACCAGGCCCGTGCCGGACGGCGCGTAAGTGTTCCACGTGCGCCTCAAAGAGATGTCAGCATAGATGACGGGGCCCGACAGGGCCGAAGCCTGCCGGGGTAGCGGGATCGTCCGAAAGGGTTACCGCTGCCCTGGTACATAAAGGGCTAAGGAAGGAACACGGGTGGGTTTTAGTCAGTAAGAGTCTGACACTCCCTTCTGCTCCACCCAGAGCGGGAGGAGTCATTTGATGATTTCCCATCCACAAAAAAAAAAAAAAAAGGATATTGCAAATCCATTGCTTCATATGTTCGAAAAATGTGTTTGCTCAACAACGTAAATAAGGCAATGAATGTTGTTGAACAACCAAAATGATAGCCATTGCTACTGATAGTGTGTTACGCAATCACCCCAACATGTTACTGGCGACATACAAACTTAGAAGGTTGTTGTTTTTTTTTCATTTTGATAAGCCCAAGAGAGAACAGATAACAAGTATAGCAGAAGTAACTAGCAACACGTTTTAATTTTCAAGAAAATCTACTCCTGTGTCAGATATCATAATTTGATATGCGACGAAGCATCATAACGGCAACGAGTTCCGTAATTTTACTTAGATAATAAGCATGATATTGTAGCTATACTGCACTATAATTGTGTAACACGCTATGAAACACAATTGGAATGAGTTTGATGGATATTGCAAATCCATTGCTTCATTTGTTTGAAAAATTTGTCTGTGCAACAACGTAAATAACGCAATGAATGTTGTTGAACTGTCAAAATGAAAGCCATTCCTACTTTTAGTGTGTTACGCAATTACCCCTCTGTTATCATAACACGCTTACTACTTACAACTACCTACCCTTTGGCCTATCATTCTTGCACTAGTCATATGCCTTCCCCTTAAAAAGTTACGCATTCAATAACATTGAGAATCGAGATTGATTTTGTGTTTAATCTTACCTCCCTCAGCATCGACCGCTGGCTAGTCCCTCCGAAGCAGGACCCCAAACCCGTCTCCTTCTCCCAGCGCCTGTGGAACCTCAAACCCTACCAGCTGTCCCTGCCCTACTTCAGGAACAACTATGTGTTCCTCACGTACTTGGCGCTGTTCTTCATGGTCAACGCTGGCTTGTTCGTCGCCAGGGTTGTGGAGTACAGGAAGATGAATGCTAATGTATTTCTTATATTTGCTAGGGCTTGTGGTGAGTGAATGATTTATTGTTTGTCTATACTCTATAATGTATACGTTGTGTGATGTATCGGCTACAATTCACATTCCAACTATTGGTTGCTGATTTTCTAAAGCAAGACTAGTTGCCAGTCTTTTAAATGCGTTTATTTAAGGATGGCTATATTCATTAGAATAAGCGAATGGATTAATTATAACGGTATTTTTGTTATTAATACAATTTTCTTGATATTAATTCATTATCATTACACCCGAGCACGAGAAATCTGAAGTTTTTTTACCACTTCAACGGGCTTATGAATATCTTTTCCCATTGTTAAACAAAGACTGCTCAAAACACAAGGGACGAGCATTGATTCAATGACAAGATTCAATGAATTCGAGCACATGTATTTTTTCATCATAATTGCTATACTGCGGAGAAAAGAGCATTACTTTAAGTTTCAAGTTGGTGGCGCTGTGATACCAGCCGCTACTTACGAGCTGTAGGTTCGAACCCAGGCAGGCGCTTTACTTTGTGTAAATTATTTCATTACCACTGCTCTCAAAACGGTGAAGGTAAACATCGTTACGAAACCGGCACGACCTAGAACCAAAAATTCAGTGAGGCACTGGGCCCGCGTGGTGGATTACAGCCCACTCCCCCCCCTGGCCCCCTCTCACAGAGAGGAGGCCTGTGTCCCAGCAGTGGGAACATTATAGCCTGATTATATTTATATATGTATGTAAAGTTTCTAAGTAGTGTTGTGAACAACATGATTGACGCATTGCAATATGTCTAGCTTTTGGTAATTACTTATCAATTATTTTTCCACATTCAGGTCAATGCCTCAACTTCACCTGTTCCTGGGTGTTGGTACTGATGCTGCGTCACTGCCTCACTGAGCTCCGCGTGCGCGGGTTTAGCTCGTACCTGCCGCTAGACCATCACATCTACCTGCATAAGCTGACTGGAGTGTTGATAGTGGTGTACAGCGTCGTGCATACTGTCATGCATTTGTGTAATTTTAGTAAGTACTACCTCTCTTACATAAAGAAAACAAAATGCGTTTATTTGGGGTACTTACATGGATATTTTATAGGTACCTTTTTTTTTTTTTTTCGGGGGGAAACCTTCGAAAGGCACCCGACCTCCGGGGGGGAGAGGGGTCGGGGAGTGTGGGATTTTTACCTCACTAAAACCACCCCGGTGATCACCATCCGCGCATAGGGGTGGTCCCGGTTCCTCTTAAAAGACCAACTCCGGAACCATCCCTGCGCAACGCCTGTAAGGCACATCCCTGGGGAGACTGTAAAGGGGCCTCCCCTAAGCCTTGCTATGCACGGCAGCACGTGACCACTGTGCCACCGTCTTCCCTGGGGTCACTTGGTAGGCAGACAGAGTCCCCACTCTATGCGCCCGCGACCCCAAAGGTACCACCTACCTTAATTAGTAAGTGGGTTTTGGCGTATTAGGCGCCAAGGCCTCCCCGGCGCCTCCTTCTCCGAGCAGGATCAGCCCTCTCCCGATCCCGCTCGGCAGCCTCCTTCTTGACCATAACGGTCTCACAGAAGGAGGCTACTTCTGTCCAATTCTCTGTCTCTGCCAGCATAGCCCTCACTACTGCTGGCAGAGACAGGTCTCGCCCGATCCTGGCAACCAGGGCCCGCCGCTCGGAGGCCCAAGCAGGGCACTCCTCGAGCGTGTGTTGTGCGGAATCCAAACTGCCTCCACAGTGGTGGCAATTTGCCGTGGCCTCTCGCCCAATTCTGTTCAAGTACTCACCGAAGCAGCCATGTCCGGTGAGTACCTGGGTGAGCCTAAAGGAGATGCGCTCCTCTCTTTTCAGCATTTTATAGGTACCTACAGGATACATCATTAACTAGTACGCAAACTGTAATCATGAATTCAGTATATGATTCTATACCCCTAGCGTAAATTTTTAATCTGTTATTTAAAAAAAAAACAACTCTTTCATAGAAAAGTCCAATACCTACGCGGTCAAAATGTATGGCAAGCAATTTTTTTTTTAATAGCCCACGAACAATTTCAACACTTTCAACAGGGGGTTCAGAATCTGTGTACTGAATTCATGGTTACACGTTGCACACTGGTTAAAATTTTATCCTGTACATAATGCGACCTAATTCAAATGTTATAAATACCTTAGTCAGTCATTTGACCTTGCTCGTTGTAGTTTTTTTAACGATATTAATTCAAGTAGACCACAAAACTATAGAAAAATAGTAAAAAAAAATCTAATCGAAAACTATCAGGACGCAAAAAATATTATCGGCCAATAAAACGCAAAAAGAATTTTCTGCCGAAACCAGGGATTGAACCAGGGACCTTTAGATCTTCAGTCTAACGCTCTCCCAACTGAGCTATTTCGGCTGTGACAGTTATCCCAAAATTATAACTTGGTACCTAACCTGATTGTAGACGCTACGACAAGAGCTTATCGCAAAGAGGAGTTTGTGTGCTGCGTTCGATTCTCGGTTATTTATAGTGCCAGTGACCATGGCGCAACCGTGAATTGTGAATTATAGAAGTGAAAACTTCTTTAGGCGTTTTGAGTGATTTTTCGTAGGGGAAAATGTAATGGGTTTGCGTCACTGACATGCTAATGTTAAATAACAAAACAGGATCAAATTAAATTAGCTAGCGAAACTCCGCAGATATGATGGGTATCGATATCTAAACACGAAAAATAAAAAAAGGTTTGATCTTTTTTGGGGTCAATGCCCGCTGGTACTCGTAGTGTTGTTACTTGAAGTGTGAGTTGATAAAATCTGTTTTTATCATGGTGGTGGTTCAAATACGGGGACAAATTAGATTAGCTAGCGAAACTCCGAAAAAAAAAAACAAAACTATATTCTCAACTAGTCAGGGGTCGTTGAGCCTAAATAAAATCATATTTTTATCATGTTTAGATATCAATACCCACACGTTTGATTTAATTTGTCCCTCTGTATTTGAAACAAACCATTCTTAACCATGAACCCCTTACTTTTCCCAGGTCTCGTGGTAGTCCCCGACCCAGTCCTCAATAGCAACAACTACACACTGTCAGAGTGGCTGCTTACAGAGAAGCCCGGCCACTTCGGGATGATCGGCGGCTGTGCTAACCCCACCGGTGTAGCGCTAGCCGTGATACTGCTCGTCATGTTCGTGTGCAGCCAGCCTTTTATTAGGAGGGGAGGGAGTTTTGAAGTAAGTAGTACCACTGAGACCCAGTCTATTCTCTATCTTCATTTTTCAATCAGCCTATCGCAGTCCACTGCTGGACGTAGACCTCTCCCGGGCTGCGCCACAACACCCTATCCTCCGCCTTTCGCATCCAGTCTGTCCCATACACGTTCTTTAGGTCGTCCGTCTATCTAGCTCGGGGCGTCCCACACTACGCTTGCCGATCCGCGGTCTCCACTCCAAGACTCGTTTGTTCCATTGGCCATCGGTCCTTCGACAAACATGGCCAGCCCACTGCCACTTCTTCATTTTTACTTTTACTAAATCTAAGTTAAGGGATTCGAAGATTTTTATATCGAGCCTGGCATATAATTTATGGACCAAGTCTGAATTAAATATTATTATTATACCTACTGTCGCGACATTTTGAAAATGGCGGCCATGTATGGGACCGAGATATTAAAGTTCAAAGTTGATTACGTGACTCAATCATCAACTTTGAACGGTCTTATTATGTTTTCTTTTTGCATTGATGTCAGCTATCCTTTTATGTAGGTCTCATGCGTGGCCGCCATTTTCAAAATGGCGAGACAGTAGGTACGCCACAGATCTTCAAAGCCCTTTGTAAAACAGCGGGGTTATTGCGTAACATACTACTTATCAGTAGCAATGAGTTTCATTTTAACAGTTCAACAACATTCATTGCGTTATTTAAGTTGTTGAGCAGATACATTTTTCGAACATAATTATGAAGCAATGGATTCGTAATATCCTTCAAAATGATTCAGATTGAGATTAATAGTGTGTTACGCAGTTAGGGTGCAGTATTGCACAGTAATAATCTAAAAGTGTTGCTAAAGTTAGGTGCTGCTTAACTATAAGCAATGTTTATAAGTAAAAGGGGTCAATGTTTGATACAGTTTGGAGAATGTGTTCTAGCACGGGACTATAAGTAATCCCCTGTTTCTATTCCCAGATATTCTACTGGACCCATCTTCTGTACGTGCCCTTCTGGCTGCTCCTGCTGCTGCACGCGCCCAACTTCTGGAAGTGGTTCGTGGTGCCCGGGACTGTCTACCTGAGCGAGAGGATCATGAGACTAGCTTGGATGAGGTGGGTTCTACCAAAATGTCTGTATCCTTGTTTTCATAGCGAAGTTTGTATAGAACGCTATGGTGCACGGCAGCAGGCCCAGCCAAGTTTGATCGTGTTTGATGCAGACTATAATGGGAAATAAATTTATTGAAAATCAGTTTAGGGAAAATGTGTGGTATACTAAAGGGTATCATTCGACAGTACATATACAATACTAAGTTCTTATAATATTATGGCTTGGTGGTATTCCGTGAATAGCTATGAATTAAGGTCTTAGCTTCTCAATAAAGACGGAAAAAAACGCTTTCCGTATGCAGAGACTTTTATTATGTACGGTTTATAGCAGGTATATTAGGGGTTAAAGTATGAAATTGCCGATTTGTACAGAAAAATTGAAATTCGTTTTTTTTTTAAATTTAACTTATTTATTTAATCAAAATAATTACCATTATTAACTATACATTGCTGCCATCTAATAGGAAGGTCATTTATTCCTTTGCGATAGAACTCTCGTGATCTAGATTCGACAAACTGTGTGAAAGCATTTTGTACTGCCTCCTGAGAAGAAAACTTTTTATCACGTAGAAAATTGTTCAAATCACGAAAAAAATGGTAGTCCGTTGGAGCAAAGTCTGGCGAATACGGAGGGTGACGAATGGTTGGTCCAACAGGCCCCGAGTGGTCCGCGGTGGGCGCTGAAGCAGCTGGACCGGGAGCTTCTCCTGGAAGCCTCGATCGTGCAGGCCTGGGTGTTTTCACCGGACAGCCCTGCTGATATTGACGATGAGGTGGAGTGGTTCCGGGAGGCCATGTCCGAGATTTGTGACGTGGCAATGCCCCGAGTCCGGCTAGGATGCGCCCGACGTCAGGTGTACTGGTGGTCGCAGGAGGTTGGGGCGCTACGCAAGGCGTGCGTCGACGCGCGACACCGGTACACCAGGCACCGCAGGCTCCGCATCCGCCCTCCGGATGCGGAAGCCACGGAGGTGGAGCTATACGAGGGGTACAGAGCGGCGAGGACCGTCCTCCAACAGGCTGTTCAGCGGGCCAAGGATATGGCCCGCGAGGAGATGCTGGAGACTCTGAACAGAGATCCATGGGGGCGCCCCTACAGAATGGTGCGGAATAAACTCCGCACATGGGCCCCCCCGCTGACGCAGAGTCTCCGCCCACAGCTGGTGGAGGAGGTGGTGAGCGCTCTGTTCCCTTCAAGGGGGGAGCATACTCCCCCACCTATGGCTCCGCCACTTGCGGTGCCCGAAGCGGGCCACGCGGACAACGACGACGACACCCCTGAAGTGACCGGGGTAGATCTGAGAGCGGCGGTAGGCAGGCTGAAGGCCAAAAATACCGCCCCGGGACCCGACGGCTTGCCGGGTAAAGCCTGGGTCCTGGCCTCGAGGGCTCTCGGGCCTCGACTGGAGGCGCTCTTAAGCGCATGCATGGAGAGAGGCCAGTTTCCACTCCGTTGGAAGACGGGGAAGCTGGTCCTCATTCAGAAGCCAGGGCGCCCTGCGGACTCTCCGTCCGCATACCGGCCCATAGTGCTGCTCGACGAGGTCGGCAAGCTCTTTGAGAGAGTGATTGCGGGCCGCCTCGTCGGGCACCTGGTGAGGACGGGGCCGGATCTTGCGGAGTGCCAGTTTGGCTTCCGCAAGGGGCGCTCGACGGTGGACGCCATCATGCGCGTGAGAGCCCTCACGACGGGGGACGCGGTGTCCCGGGGTGGGGTGGTCGTGGCGGTGTCACTCGACATCGCCGACGCGTTCAACACCCTGCCCTGGAGCTGCATAGGGGAGGCACTCCGGTATCACCGGGTGCCGACTTACCTCCGTCGAATAGTCGGGGCGTATTTGACGGACAGAGCCGTCATCTACCCCGGTCGCGACGGGAATTGGAACCGGCGAGAGATGTCGTGCGGTGTCCCACAGGGATCGGTTCTGGGGCCGCTCCTGTGGGACATCGGTTACGACTGGGTGCTGCGGGCCGACCTCCCTGATGGCGTCAGCGTAGTTTGCTACGCTGACGACACGCTGGTCCTGGCGCAGGGGAGGTCGCATCAGGCGGCGGCCGACGCGATGACACGCGGGGTTGCGATAGTCGTGGAAAGGATCCGGCAGTTGGGTCTCGAGGTGGCATTGCACAAGTCCGAGGCCATGTCTTTTCATGGGCCCCGGTACGGGCCACCTTCGGGATCCCAACTAATGGTAGGAGGGGTTCACATCGGCGTCGAGAAGACGATGAGATACCTGGGTCTCGTCCTCGACAGCCGGTGGAACTTCGTCGAGCATTTCCGACGTTTGGCCCCCAAACTGGAACGGACCGGGGCCGCCTTAAAGCGGCTCCTGCCCAACCTGAGGGGGCCAAACGCCTCCTGCCGGAGGCTTTACGCGGGGGTCGTGCGGTCCATGGCCCTATACGGGGCCCCGGTATGGGCGCGTTCACTGCGGCTTCGAGCCGCACACTACCTGAACGCGCCCCAAAAGGTGGTAGCCGTAAGGCTAATCCGGGGGTACCGCACGATCTCGGGCGAGGCAGCAAGCCTCCTTGCCGGACTGCCACCATGGGATCTGGAGGCGATAGTCCTCGCGCGCCTGTATGACTGGCGCACGGAGGCACTACGTCGGGGGGAAACTCTGCACCCGCGGCAAATCGCTGCGGAGCGGACGGACCTCCGGCGCGGTCTCATGGTGGAATGGAAGGCGCGACTATCGCAACCCAGCGCAGGGCACGCCACGATAGCGGCGATAAGACCCCTCTTTGAGGAGTGGCTAGAGAGGCGTCACGGCGCTCTCACCTACCGCCTGACGCAGGTCCTCTCCGGACACGGATGTTTCGGGAGGTTCCTGCACATCATCAGGCGGGAGGAGACGCCCGGGTGTCACCACTGCGAGGATCGCCCAGAGGACACGGTGGAGCATACGGTGGAGGTCTGCCCCGCTTGGGCAGAGCACCGCCGTGTCCTCGTAGAGGCGATCGGCAGCGGCGGCGACCTCTCGCGCCCGGCCCTGGTGCATGGTCCGGGGCGAGAGGGAGTGGGAGGCGGTCACCTCCTTCTGCGAAGCAGTCATGCTAGCGAAGGAGGTGGCGGGATGGGCGAGGGAAAGATCCTCACGCCTCAGCCGCCGAGGGAGACGCTCCGGGCGTCGGGAGCCGCGTGACGACTCCCGGCCACCGTAGGCGCGGGCCTGCGGGCGGAGAGCAATGGGTAGCTCTCCGTCCGATCAGGACCAGGCCCGTGCCGGACGGCGTGTATGTGTTCCACGCGCGCCTCAAAGAGATGTCAGCGTAGTTGACGGGGCCCGACAGGGCCGAAGCCTGCCGGGGTAGCGGGATCGTCCGAAAGGGTTACCGCTGCCCTGGTACGTAAAGGGCTAAGGAAGGAACACGGGTGGGTTTTAGTCAGTAAGAGTCTGACACTCCCTTCTGCTCCACCCAGAGCGGGAGGAGTCATTTGATGATTTCCCATCCTGAAAAAAAAAAAAAAAAGGGTGACGAATGGTTTCTAATTGCAGTTCCTGTGGAGTTAAAACGGTTTCTCGTGCTGTATGAGGTCTCGCGTTATCATGGAGCAATAATGGTGAAGATCGATTCATGAGTCGGGGCTGTTTCACTGCTAGTTTTGCTATCATTGTTCGGAGTTCAGCACAGTAGACATCTGCCGTTATTGCTTGACCAGATCGGAGAAAGCTATAGTGAATAACACCATGCTGAGACCACCAAACAGTTACCATTACCTTTTTATTGGTAAGCTTTGCTCTAAGACACTGTTGCGGCGTTTGACCTGGGGTCAGCCATTGCATTTTTCGCTTACGGTTATCGTAAAGAATCCACTTTTCATCACATGTCACAATTCGATCCGATATTCCTTCATTTCTGTATCGATTCAACAAGGCAACACAAGTTTCAGCACGCGTTTCTTTCTGCAGATCAGTCAAATTATGAGGCACCCATATCTCATATTTTTATTTTATTGATTTGACGCAAATGAGTCAATATTGTTGGTAAGATAACGTTAAACCATGCCGCTAATTCCTGGGTAGTTTGGCTCGCATCGGCTTCCACCATCTCTTTCAATTCATTGTTTTTCACCTGTGTGGGCGGTCTTCCACGTGGTTCGTTCTTCAAATCAAAGTTTCCATCACGAAAGTGTTTAAACCAAAATCGCACGGTGCGTTTATTAGCAGTCCCCTCTTCAAACGCAACATTGATATTGCGAGCTGTTTCTGCCGCGTTAGTTCCGCGTCGGAACTCGTATTAAAAAATAACTCGAATTTTCGAAGTATCCAGCTTTCTTGTCTAAGCTGAATAAAAAAAACAACTGAAAGTCGATAATCGAATGTTGCACATTTTTTAAAAGAAGAACTTCATAGGTACCATGTCAAAAAAGTTTCACTCAAAAATCTCAAACCATGAAGGTTCTATGTCAATTCGAAGTACCTATTACAATAAAACGGCAATTTCATACTTTAACCCCTATTATATTTATATAATATTTTTTTTTTTTTGTGAACCGGATACAGAGAATCGTATTGGGAGTAAGACGGAGGGATAGAATACAATTAAAAAAGATCAAAGGAAAGACTAAGTTTGGAAAAGTTTAATCAGTATGCAGAAAATTAAAATGGCGTTGGACAGGACTATGTTGAGAGAAAAGAAAGAGAAATGGACCAGAATAATAACGGAATGGTACTCTAAAGAAAGCAGAAGAAGTAGAGGAAGACAACCAAAGCGATGGGAAGACGATTTGAAGCAAGTGCCTGGACCAGAATGGTTCCGTACAGCAAAGGACAGAAACAAATGGAAATCCTTAGAGGAGGCCTTTGTCGAAAGACAATTTGTTAAGAGGACAGATAAGCCGAATGCCGAAAATACGTTTTAGTTTAGTTAATTTATAGTTTTCTTAACTCTATTGTTATCATTTATTTTATTCTTAAAAAGTAATGTTTAGTCAAATAAGTTAAAATTTAACAGCAATAAAGGCTTATTTAATTTAATTTTTATGTTAGTATGTATGGTCATGGCAATTACTGAGCGATATTGTTAAGTTAGAAAATTGTAAAACCATAGTTTGATGTCGAAGTACATATTTGTGATTCCAGATCAGAGCGAGGCAAGACTTACATCTCGTCTGGCATCCTGCTCCCGTCGCGCGTCACGCACCTGGTGGTGAAGCGTCCCCCTCTGTTCCACTTCCACGCGGGGGACTACGTGTTCGTGAACATTCCAGCCATCGCCACGTACGAGTGGCATCCTTTTACTATTAGCAGTGCGCCGGAGCAAGAAGGTTTGTAAGACCTGTAAAAAAAATTACGGTAAAAAGCCGAGGGCCCTGATGGTAGACTCGTATGATCATTACAAAAACTATTGTATAGTAAAAAAACCGCGTGCCCAACGCCCACGAGGTACGCTTACTCCAAAGAAAGGTATCATAAATGAATCTATTGACATATGCCATACGAGTATAAGTAGGTACTCAATCAATCAAATGTAGCAGTTTTAACGCAGTTGTTCAGATGCAAATAACGCTTTCAAATTGTTACGGTGATGAATTGGTCGACGTAGCAACATAGCGTTATTTTAAACTAGCTGCGCCCCACGGTTTTTCCGCATTTATAAGTTTCGATCCCGTGGGATTATCGAGATAAAAAGTATCCTATGTGTTAATTCTAGTTATAAACTATTTGTGTGCCAAATTTCATCCAAATCCGTTCAGTAGTTTTTGCATGAAAGAGTAACAAACATCCATCCATCCAGCCATCTATCAATCCATCCATCCATCCATACAAACTTTCGCGTTTATAATATTAGTAGGAAGTAGGATAATATTTATTTTGAATAATATTTTCAGACTATATCTGGCTTCACATCCGTGGTGTGGGTCAGTGGACCAACCGTCTGTACTCGTACTTCGAGAGAGAACAGGCCAGACTGCACGGGGAAGAGCTGCCGGCTATTGAGAGTGGACATGAGTAAGTTATAACCTCTTTGTTCTATAATATTTGGTTTTATTATTTATTTAACATACACTGATTAATTACTATTTTTACAAGCTAACACTAACATATATATACAATTATATAATACGAAAAAATATAGAAAAAGGCAGGAGCTCATTGGGCATCAAACAATTTGTCTGCATCACTGTCAATGGGATAAGTGCCCAAAAGGCTGGCCGATTTGATTCTTTGGGCTAAAAATACGCCAGCCTTCTGGTCACGTGAAGAGTCAACCAACCGCCTGGCGATGTCCCGAAAAAAAAATGATTTTATGCATCTTAATTACGTAACACACTTTCAATCACATTCCGAGGGTTTTAAAATCCTAATCCATTGCTTCATAGGTTAGAAACATTCGTTTGCACAACAACGTAAATTACGCAATGAACGTGGCTGAACTGTCAAAATTAAAGGCATCGCGGTCGATTGCCATTTTATGTCGGTTACGCAACTACTCCGTTGAATTAACAGCTGTTAAAAAAACTATGACCGAGCCAGACTCGCGCACCAAGTTTTTTATTAGTAAACAGTAAAACAGGTGTTCTGAGACTAAAACTGTTCTAAAGATAGAGGTCCTATAATAAACATTCAAACAGACAGACAGCGAAGGCTTAGTAATAGGGGCCCAAAAAAACTACTAGATCGCTTGATCTAGTAGAAACATCTCATGGAAACTCCCCGTTCGGGAAAAGGCTATATGGTATAATCTTATGTAGATATTGGAATAACCTTTGATCTTCGTAGTGAAACAGGCTCAAAACTAACTGACATCCACCTTTCCAGGAAACTTGCACGTTCCATATCCACTCAGAGTAAGAAGAGTCGCAAGAGTTCCATCGCCAGCGCGAAGAAACGCTCAGTGGACTTCTCTCCGAGGAATTACACCAACGAGGCGTATGTAGGAGATGACGGGAATGGAGATGTGAAACAGAATGAAGGTATGTTTTTAGGTGTTTGACAGCAGCCTACAGCAAACAAAAAATTTAACTTTTAGACGAAAATGTGCTAAAGAAGAAACACATACTGTCTATTCCAAGGTTGCCTGGAAGAGATCGCAGAAAACGATAAGGTCGCCCATTGTATGTTTTGAAGTGTTAAATGTATTTTTTTTTTGTTATATATTTTCTGGTGTACAATAATGTACAAATCAATAAATAGTGAAGGCAGGTTTCGGTTAAGAATATTTCACTTTCCCGCAGACTACCATGAGCCATTATAAACAATATTACTATCCTTCTGTCACGAATCCAAAGACGTACCATCTTACGGTCGAGAAATCTAGTCCAGTTTGACTTTAGTATAACCGTGTTCTGTAGCCATCATTTTGTGGACTGACAAAGTATTTTCGACTTGGCTTTTGATTTGGCATATCTAGTATTTGTCTGTAAGAATAGATGCCATGTTATGTGGTTGATTAATCACAAAATGATAACTGACTTCAGAGACCTCAAACTTTTTAATTTCTAGCACCAAAGTCTCCAACCAAGATATCCTATCATCCGTCACTGCTGCTGGCTCCAGCGAGAACGTTAGAGAAGTCTCGCTCCATGCCCGATGTGCAGAAGAACGTGAAGAAACGACAGCGCTTGATGGCGTGAGTTTAAAGTTATTTGTGGTTCTTGTGAGAACTTGGCTTGCAGCACTGTCATGTATGATCTGCATGTTAAGGTATTGTAATTTAATAATAGGTGGAGTTCCATAGAGGAAGTACAGAATCATGTACCTAGAGACATGTTATGCATTTGAACTTAGACTTTGTTTCTCCATGTTGTAAAAAAATATAGATGTGCCTAGATCTAAGTGAAGCAATGATAACCAAAATACCCAGTAGAAGAAAAAGTATCTACTTGGAAATTAATAAAAAAATGTGAAAGTTAAGAAAACAACAGCCTTAATACATTATCTTTATTAGCTCTCCTCTCCATTTAGGAGTTCATGAAACCGTATGAACAAGGGAGGGTGTAAAGTATTAGCTGTCGCCTAATAAAATAGGAGCACTCTAATTGTGTAACACACTAAAATTCTCAATTTGAATCATTTTGAAGGAGATGGCTAATCCATTGCTTCATATTTTCGAAAAATGTGTCTACTCAACAACGGAGAAAACGCAATGAATGTTGCCGAATTGTCAAAATGAAACCGATTGCTACTGACACTGTGTCACGCAACTATCCCGCGGGTGTCTCATTAACATTTGAATGTGTTTTTATTAATTCTAACTCGTATCTTTCCAGTCTCCGCGATTTCATGCGCTCAGATTCAGAGAGCAAGCTAGACGAGAACTCGATGTTTCACGCTCGCAAGTCCTTCGGCCTCGCATGCAAGATCCCGCAGAACAAGTCTCTGGTTCACAGCTTCCGGTACATGAGGACTAAGCCGACCATCATCGCGTTCAAGACTCCCAGCTTCGATGAGAGGAGGAGGAGTAATGATAGTATCCTGACTCTTGGTGAGTTTCTATACTTCGAATTAAGCACTATATATTTTTTTTTCGTCGATTAGAAATCTTTGGCTGGACCTGAAGCAATCATTGGGATGGTAATGCTAACCAGTGGACGCCTTCCGGTAGATTTATTATTTTCAATGAGTAGTTTTAGTCATTATCTACGTACTATGTTGAGACCTACTGGACCGACTGGGCCACATTCAAGAAGTCCATATTGAAATATATGGGTTAGTAACCCTGTAATACTTTTTGAAAGCCAAGTCTTTTTTTAAGTCTTTGATCGGCTGAATCTTGGCTGGCCTTTTATCTTGGCAATCTTACACATGGCCGCAATTTCACGATGGGTAACAATCTAGGGAAGTACTAAATTCTTTGTTCCATATTATGTAGTATGATGATTATGTATATCTAATAAATCATCAGATCTAAACTATCCATTGTTACAATGATGTTTTTTTTTCAGCACGTCGCCGTCTGTCAAAGAGTTTATCACCGGACAGAGACGTGGAACAGCCGGAGAAGATCGTGGAGGTTGAGAACGATGGCTCAGAGGCCACCGATGACTTCGAGAGCAATTATCCTATTGGGAAGCCTTTGGAGGTAATAATCATAACATCCTTTTCTGATTGTCGTTTTAGTAATTCTATGACACGTCAATAAATTCGACGACACGGTTGGCGCAGTGGCTGAGCGATCGACTGCTGCGCTGCGTATCGTGGGTTCGATTCCCGCACGGAACAAATATTTGTATTGCCTACAGGTAGTTGTTCCGGGTCTGACTGTTTGTGTATGTGAGTTTAAATGTTTGTAAACGCACACACGATACAGGAGTAATTCCTAGTGTGGGGCAACATTATATTAAAAAAATAAAAAAATTGTGCTCATTGGAGTTCAAAACGTCAGGTCTTAAGTCAAGCAAGGTCAATGAGTTTTTTCTATCTAGGAAATCTTTGCAATTACCAGAGATCTGGAATGATATCGCTTTCGTAAGTAGCGTTGAACTCTTCTTGCATCATTCGGTGTGATATAGTATAGCATGCCGGTATCACGTCACACGTCGGATCTTCACAACTTTTTACGTTTTAAGATAAACGTAAATTAAGGTTGATTTGACTTCTTGGTGTTGTATTGTAGTTGACGGCAACTTTTACTAGGCCTGTCATTTGCTAACCAGTTGCAGGGTGGTTTCCACTGTCTCACAAAGGCATAATTTAACAAGTAATGCGTTAAAATTCTAGATCTACCTCGACGGTCCGTACGGTGCGGCCTCTTCGCATATCTTCCTCGCCGAGCATGCTGCCCTGGTGGCGGCCGGTATAGGGGTGACTCCTTTCGCGTCCATCCTACAGGCCGTCATGTATCGTTACTGGAGCGCCAGACAGGACTGCCCCAAGTGCGGACACACGTGGGCTTCGGACATGCCCAGGCATAATATGAATTTGAAGAAGGTAAGTGCGTATAAACTCATTGTATTATCAGTTGCAAGAGCTGAACCAGATTCAGATTGAAGAAAAAATTTAACGCAGGGTTTTCAGAATCATGTAATGAATCCATGGTAGCAGGTTGCGCGTCGATGTCCCTGCTACCCTGTATATATGTAAAAGATAATGACACTGTAAAGATTAAACTTTAAGAAAAGTAGATAACCCTGCAGTGTTACTTTACCACTCTTACACCTTCATTCCAGGTGGACTTCTTCTGGATAAACCGCGAACAGCGTTCGTTCGAGTGGTTCGTCTCGCTCCTCTCGCAGCTGGAGATAGAACAGGCTGAACTAGGAGGAGCCCTGGACCGGTTTCTAGACATGCACATGTACATCACCAGCGCGTTACAGAAGTCCGATATGAAGGCTGTAGGGCTACAATTGGCATTGGATCTGTTACATGAGAAGGTGGGTCTTTTGTTCTGTTATGAAAAGTATTGGTACGCTGGAACACAGGCGCAAAGGCATTTGACCATCGATACGTTGCAGCCAACTAGCATAATTAGCCTTTAAGTTAACTGCCTTGCCTTTTAACTAAATGGCCCCGTTCACCTAGTGGCCTGAATTATATTCAGCTATTCAATCAAACAGCTAGGCAAATGACTTCAATAACTAACGTTTAACTACTTGCCTAGCCCAGACATTTAAATTGACTATTGATTGATTGGTGATTATTTAAAGCGGCAGTTGTTTATTGTAATTTTGGAAAACATAAAAATTACCAAACGCATGTTTGGCAGCTGTTTAGTTTATTACAGCCTGTCCTGTGGGCAACACAGACTATTGTTAACTTCTTTAGCAAAACTAACTATAATTGCACATTAGAAGTTGACAAGAGTGAAACTTAAATAAAATGAAATAAAAATTCATTTATTTTCTCCCACAAGATACATACGTTTCTTAAATTTAAATATACAATGCTAATAATACATGGAAGGGAGACAGGAGCCCATACTAAGGAAAGAACTTGTGTCGTGGCATGGGTCTCCTGGCCTTCTTAACCCAGACAGGTTTACGTGCTAGAATCTAATTAATTAAGAGTTACTTTGGGTGATTGGGAATGAGCTAATTGAGTGGTTTGTTATTGGGCGAGTGTGGAAGTGTATAGTTATGAGTAAGTAATGATGCATGTGTGTTTGTACGTGTGGCGTGTGGGGGTGTGTTAATGTGTGTAAGTGTGTGTGTGTGTTAGATGACTGTGTCTGCAAAGAAGTGTCTCTGTCTCCTCGTACTTAAGTGTCAGAAGCCATTTTATGACTTTTTCTTGCAATCTGGTTTCGTATTAGCGTAAATTGAGAGTACTAATAAGGTTATATAGATGTGGACCTTGTAAAAAGAAAAAATTGCCGCTAAAAGCTGTTCTGGCTGGTTCTGTAGGGCAAATTTGAAAATTACGACGCCGAGCTAATATTGGGTTATTTGGGTAAAATTTTAGAAGCTTATGTTGCCTAAGTACGACAACAAGAATGTACAGTTGCCTTACTGTTAGTACCTCAGCCAGTTCATATAGTTCCGAAGTAATAGAATATAATAGTCTTGGTTTGAATAGACTTACCTTGAGTACCAATCTTTGAGCTCTCTCTAATTCTATTAGGTAGCTCTTAGCTGCTCCACCCCAGGAAGAAATACAGTAGGCAAGGACAGATTGACAAAGGGCCAGATAGACCATTCTAATAACTTTGGAGTCCGCTACATGTCTGAGCTGTTTAAATATATATGTCAATTTGCGAACTCTCTTAGCAACATTACTTATGACATGTGTTCAGAAAAACTTAGATTTTCATCAATGGTTACCCTTAAATATTTTCGTTTTATAGATTTAACTTTCTAAATATTTGGACAGGTACATTTTGAGTTAACGATTAAATTACATGAATGTGCCATGATTTCGTGTGATTAAGAAGCAGATTTTCGTAAGGAAAAAGTGATATAATTTTTATAAGATCCGGTTGACACAGTTCATTGTTCTAGCATATAAATAGAGAAGGGCCTAAAATACTACCCTGGGGGACTCCAAAGTTAACAGGACACTCCACGCTCAATATGTTGCCTATCCTTACTCGCTCCGTACGACCCGACAGGTACCTAGCTACTAAATAACAAAAGTTGTTTGTCTCTGATACCGAGGCCCTCAAGCTTCACTCAGTCTTTTATAGTAACATAACATTTCAATTGTAAATATTTATTCGTCTGCAACCTGTGCACTCACAATCATCATCTTTCATGAATAAACGTAATATTTTACAGGAAAAACGCGACTTAATAACCGGCCTAAAGACCAGGACCAACGCCGGGCGCCCGAACTGGGACAAAGTCTTCAAGCAGCTGCAGGAGCAGAACAAGGGCAAGGTCACCGTGTTCTACTGCGGGCCGCCGCAGCTCGCCAAGATACTGAGGGTCAAGTGCGACCAGTTCGGCTTCGGCTTTAGGAAGGAGGTCTTCTAGTGCATCGAGTTTTAGAGCAGAACCAACAGTTGAATGAAGGAGAAGGGTTTTAGTCTTTAACATTCAAATAGAGATTTTTTCTTAAGTGTGCATACACAGCCGACGACGCGGGTCAACAGCTGCCGCTGACACGCGTTGACGACTGTCGCCGACACGCGCCGACAGTTGCACTTGCCTCTGTCGTCGACGCGTGTAGCTCGGATATATGCACAATTACTGTTGTTATGAAAGCTGTGATAAGCAAACAAATGAAATTGTGCGAATGTATCTATTTTCAACTTTAAGCAACACGCAAAAAATGTACACAACAAAATAGTGGACAGAATAATAAGAGAATTTGGCCAGAACACTGCCATGCTTCCAACTTAATTTATAAGTACCCTATAATCAAATGAAATGAAATTTTATCAATACAGTGACATTATTAAGATTTTTATTGAGTCATAGGGTTTAGAAAAAAAATATTACCAGTTGAATGCCATTTTATATGTTTATCAATAATAATTAATAGTTCTTTATAGATTAATATTATGAGATTATTTCATTAGTGTTATAATTTATTTATTTGTTTAGGTTTAAATCCCATGATATTAAATTGCCTAGCAATTACATTGACCACTGTAAAATTATCCACAAATATTTTTGTATTTTTTTTTAAATAAAATAATTGTAAGTTCATATTAAAACGTCAAGTCTTTGATCCAGTATAAAATATGTAACTTTTTGAATATTAACTAAATATTTGACTAACTAAATTACCAACTAATGATAATACTATTATAATCAATTATATTTTAAAAGGACCGCGTGCACAAACACAAACAATATTACCATCATCACTTATTCACATTTGGTCCTTTTTTGATAAAATTGTTATGTTTGTACAACTTGGCGGGACCACTACCTTGCCCCAACCTCGGTAAGTAATAATTAAATTGACAACAAGTACTTATAAGTGTAACGTCAATTATATAAATATGAATATACTTAATTATTTTAAAATGTACCTATTATAAATAAGAATAAACGACATTATTTAATTTACGTATTATATAGTTACCACATTGTTAGTCATTGTTTAGAAACTATTTCGACATTATTGTTACCTAATTAACATAAAATTTATAAGAAACCGTTTCACTCTTTTTACGTTTTCATTGTGATTCCATAAACATCGAATTGTTTGACAACTTTTATTTGTACTCATACGATTCTATGATGCCTGTTGTGTGGAGTGATAAATAGCAGTCAATAATAACAACGGTTCCCCAGCGAATTTAACGTAACTCATGAAAAATAATGTGACAGTTTTCTTGTCTAATCCTAACTGAAGAAAAACTACAGAAGGCTAGTCTGTCCTGTGCGCACCGCGGTTGCGCAGACTTCTATAATATTCCACGCTGACGTCATTCGTTGTGTGCATGTGTGCCTGCAATGCACAATGGCTTACACACACTCTACAAAAATAAACTCTTGGACTGTCCGCGAGAAAAAAGAAGAAATAAAAATAATTACTTTCTACAAAATCCGTTTATTATAAGTCTTTACTACAGAAATGCGAACTGCAGCAATACAATAGTGTAGTTAGCTAGAAGCCCCGACAGACTCAGTTGGAACGCCACGTCTGCGTAGAACAGCCCACACACGCGCATCTTGTTGAACGATGCTCGATGTAACCGCAGCACGTTCTTGCACAGCTTTCTCTCTTCATCTGAAATATTATTTAATCAATTACTCATAGCGTAAGTTGATGAAGACGGAGAGGAAGACCAAAAAAAAATGGATGCATTGTGTAAGGGTATGAGCGTAAAAGAAGTGCATGATAGATGATTGAAGACAAGAAAAAAAAAGAACGTTATGAGCCGACCTCGAGTAATATGGGACGAGGGCAGGAAGAGGTGGTGGCGCCGCAGTGGTATCGGCCGCGACTTATGACTTGTAGGTCGTGAGGTTGAACCAAGGCAAGCACTTTGTGTATTTAATTTCATCACCACTGCTCTCAAAACAGTGCAGGAAAACATCGTGAGGAAACCGGCAAGTCCTAGGACCCAAACATCGAAAACTTTTTTATTTATTTATTTATTCATAACATGTGACATCCACCGACCCGCACCGACCCCAACTATATGTGCCCACACTCTCACAAAGAGGAGGCCAGTGTCCCAGCATTGGGCACATTATAGGCTGATTATGCATGTGTTAAGCAGGAAGAGGATATTGATTCATAGCTTAAATTGAGTCCTCTTCAATGACATCCAATTCGCGAATCTTGGCTGTCACTATCATGGAAGCGGTAACATATAAAATTCGGCCAAGGAGAGAATGCGTACTTGACCCCTGTTAATTTTATACAATCGAATACGTGTTTTGCGAATTAGGTCTGTAATAGCTGATATATAAAGTCTGAAAATAATCACACCAGAACAATTTGACTTCAAAATAACTGCGCAAGTATCTCGAACTCCTTGCACAGCTAAGTAGAATGACTCGCACCGCTGCATGAACATCGTTTGCCACATCAAGTTTTTGCTCAACCAACACAAAAGAGAGATCATGCCCAAAGTCGCTGCATGCTGTAAAAAACAAAATGAATATTTCAATTCAAAATATTTTACCTCAATTGTGAGATGTCAGAAACCACGTTCACGGTTCCAATTGGTTTTTATGTTTGGAAATGAGCCGGCAAGAAACTCCACGGTTACACCCTTAAAAATATTTGGATTTACAATATTTTTAATTATGGGTATGGGAGGACAGCGCAGGCCTGTCAACATGTACTTACCAGGCACTTAACAAAATAGAAAATGTCCAACATATTTTGTGATACGATCTTTCAAAGGGACCGTGCACTCTACAAGATAAGATCTTACAATTTCGTTGACTCATTAGGCAGCTTTAATAGGCGAGTGGCATAGTAGCTGTTTTTACATATGTTTTGATGTAGGCGTTAGCCCAAGAGTGGGACAGAGCATGCAAGAAAGAAAAAAAATTTGGCGAAGAGAGTGATATATACATATAAATATAAGGAAGGAGATCAAACAAAAAATTACAAGAGGAAATATATGAATCCCATAAGGTGGTAACTCTGACAAAATGGAAAAAAAATATCTTACATCAACCCCAATCACATGTCATGAGTCCGGGAAGAAGAAGCTTAGAAAAAACTGACGATACTCACTACGGCATTATTCTTGAAGCCTATCTTGCACCCTTCAATAGTTACTTGAACGTAAATGAGAGAGTGGAGAAATCCTTCAATAATATAATACATAATCTGAAACGTGAAAAAATACTTAATAAAGATCCTTCCACTACGTACTGTCTCCCTAAATATACATAAGTGGCAAGAGATAAGAGAGGGGTATACAATGGAACAATATAGTCTGAAATATAAATTAATAGGCATAGGTAGGTGACTTCTTCAAACAAATTGGTTCAAAAACACCATCTATTAATATCAAAGTACTTACGAATGGCTGAAAATAAACTTTATAGACGCCATAACACTCTAAAATGTCAGCATAAGCTTGAAACATTCTTTTACAGCAATCCTCACCACGCGCCTCTTCCATTTTAAGGGAATTTAAGACTTGAATATTCCATAACTCAAGTTTATTTTGTAACAATTTGATAAATCGAATGGCATATACGATATTAAAATCTAAAACAACCAAAAGATAACTAACAAATGAATAAAACCAAGGTAAAGGCAGCTGTATGTTAAAATAGGTTAGGACTGTGAAATAACTGAAAACCATGATAACCATAATCCAATTCCAAATGATGAAATGCTTAAAACTGGTTTTATTGTTGAGAAATCTATGCACTCTTTGAAATATTACGACAATCTTAATATTGTTTTTGGTTTGAATGATCCCGATGACGTAATTAAGAGCGAATCCGAAGCAATAGTATATGCAATCAGTGAAACTGGTGAACGTCATGAATTTAGTGAATCCTAGATGTTCTTTGTTATGAAACAGCATGTAGGTTTGGAATATGTACATAAAAATAAATAATAAAGCTCCGATCATTGAAAATAAATTGTAAATGAAACTGTTAGGAGTTATATAATTGTTTTTGATGCGATATCTAGGCGTAACCGAAAAGAATTGCATCAGATTCAAAGGCCACAACATCAGCTGCACATCCTTGTCCACCATATTATTAAATCCACAGTTCACAGGATTATTTTGTTCGATGTCACGGAAGTTCTCCATTTTAAATATCTTGTAATAGCTTCCTGGCACACGTCTGATACGATAATCGATGGTATGGTATTAACTGCGCAAATCAAATTCATTATCATAATTGGTTGTGAACGGAATGAATTGTGTCAATTACTTTATGGAATTAGACATTTCATTTAGTCTATTTAGATATAGATGAGTAGTGAGTAGGAAGTATAATTACTGTAAGTCCAACACCTAATTAATAATTTAATTTCTAGTAGTTGTTTAACATTAAATAATCATCAAAGTGAAAGAAGGGGCTTGTGGCTAAGTATTAATAGCCGCACGAGTCGATCGATCAGGTTAAGCTACGCTTGCCGCGGTTGGTGCGTAGATGGGTGACCATCTTCACATACCAAAGACCCTCCGTGCCTCGGAAAGCACGTTTAGCTGTTGGCATTGACCGCGGCTGTCATTTGTGGATCTTTGACAGTCGTTACGGGTCGTCGGAAGGCCGAAAGCCCCTGACAATTAGTCTTACCAAGGGGTACCCTATTACCCAGTAACTGGGTGTGGAGATCAGATAGGCAGTCACTCCATGTAAAATACTAGTATTCAGCTTCATCCGGTTAGACTGGAAGCCGACCCCAACATAGTTGGGAAAAGGCTAGGCAGATGATGAATCATCAAAGTTGCCGCACCCAAGGGGCAATCCAAAGTTATCTACATATAGCGCGTCAAATTTGTAAAACAAAGCATTTCATACCGCACCAAAACCTTATGACACGGTTTTTAGATTCATATTTAACCAAAAAAAAAAAATAGTCAGCTCCATTGAAGTGGGAGGAATATATGTCAGCCGTGTAAATGAACATGTTTGTTTCAATGCTAAATTCCAGATCAGGTTCCTTTGACCACTTTGCCGTATTACCCATAGAATACGGCAAAGTGGTCAAAGGAACCTGATCTCAATTTTGAAGGAAGATAAAACTACACTTTTATTTTTTTTAAATCTTCAGCGTCAGCCGAGGCTTTTTAAACGCGAAGACCCTCCTTTTTTAAAAGCGGAAGTGGGTATGCACCGTGATGTGGTCGCAGTGGACAATAAGGGGCTCACCTCGCTCTCCATGGCTAAAGAGAATTGACGCAAACTTGTAGTACTTACTACCGATGAGCCTCGTTAGGCGGTTGGATCAAAGGCCTGATTTAGCAGGCAGTACTCCTAGAAAGGTTCCTGTCTCTGGAGTCCTCACCACCGCGACTTGGACCCTGCTCCCAACATCAGTGGACCACTATTTTTAAAAGTTTTTTAGAAAAAAAAATCTATTTTAAGAAATATTTAGAAATGTATAAGAGAAGTAACTAAATAAATAAACGAAATGATAATAAACTTTACTAGATCAGACTACAATGAGGTCCACAGTGTTAATTACAAAATAACTTAGCCTATGTTAGTATTTTATAACTAAAACAGATCTGGTCCGCAAAAGTGCCCACACTATAGCAGGTTGTCTGCCCGGATGACTGATCGAGTGCAGGATGATGTTAGGACAATAACACATCCTGCGGAGTAGCGAAGCAGATTTCTTACGCCACAGCGCATCAAAGCCATCAGTCAGTGCTTCGGCAAACATCACAGAGGCACCACAATAGCGCGGCAGGTGCTTCAACACATTGAATGCGTTATTCTATTGGATACGCAGAGCATTATAAGCTTTTCGGGTATGTACTACCGAGTATATTGCTGTGCAGTATGCCTTAAAGGGGCTACTTTAATTTCGAATGTACAAGTGTACACCGGCAGAAACTGCGAGCCAGCACTCCCCCTAACTGAAAATGCTCAGCGCGCCCTCTCAAGATATATGTATATTGTCTGTCAGGTGAACAGTAACCAGATAGTCCAGATATTTAAATTTATAAATCCAGTATATAGTAATCGTTATTAGTCTTTGGCAAAGTGGAGATCGCCATACCGACAAGTGCCATGAAAAAAAAAATTTTTACCGGCTGCAATTCATACCAAAATCAGTTTTAAAACTCGTTGGTTCTTTATTATTGAATAAACACTCGTACACGGAAATTATCGTTTTACAGTCCAACGGATTCTCATCTGAAGCGTGCCGCCAATACCTACATACTGTTGGTGCTGCTGAAGATTTTAAAATACTATTTTGCATTATATAAATTCAATCTCCTAGTATTGTATAATTGCATAGCACATATGTGAGTACTATGTACATATACTATAAAGCTACTGGGTACGTCTTTCATTGACTTGAATATGCCTTGGCGGCTGAGAGTATGTCATGCTCACTCTAATGTCTCGTTAATGGTGGCGCATGTGTTGGATCATTTAGCTCCCTTCAAAATGGTTGAGCTGCATGGTGCTAATCTATGCGTCATTTTTTTGAACGGGCGCCGTCAGTAGGGACTGGTCAACTCTTTACTGCCATGGCTTATTTTGAGAAACATGAGTCCCAGTCTTAATGAAATAACCTCAAATAAAGTAGAAAAAAAATAACCACCAAAATAATAGATTTATTTAAGCCTATTTTACAACAACGCAAACTGCAGCAACACAATAGTGTAGTTAGCTAGTAGACTCAACAGACTCAGTTGGAACGCCACGTCTGCGTAGAACAGCCCACACACACGCATCTTGCTGAACGATGCTCGATGTAACCGCAGCACGTTCTTGCACAGTTTTCTCTCTTCATCTGTAACATGTACATAAAATATTCATAGCTGAGCTTGCGTCCTCTCCGATATCAAATTCGTGAATCTATATAATCTAGTCCGTCGCCATCACAATACAATAACAACACACAATAACACACAATAACTACTATATTGTCACCACCATTTGCCTAACCTTTTCCCAACTATGTTGGAGACAATTCAGTTTAACCAGAGGCAGCTGAATAATAGTTTTTACATGGGGTGACTGCCTATCTGACATCCACAACCCAGTTAATGGGTAACACGATACCCCTTGGTACAGTAACTACTACAGCCCGATTCTATGTAACTGTATTGCGGTTCGAAACATAAGGCGAGTCACTGCGCAGTAACAAATTTATGACGTGCTAGCGTGGGTGAGGTGCGAGTAGCGCAATTCAGAGCCGCCATAAAGTTTGACGCGAACTACTAGTGTAGATCTTTTATCATCATCATAGTCCATTATTCCATTCCATTATATACATCTCTATCCACCTTCATCTTAATACTAACTCCAGTCTAAGCCATATCACCTTGCACACCGTTTATCATTTCTTTATTCTTCCTCAAGGTACTCTTCTAGCCCGAGATATCATTTGAGTGAAGTTTGCAGTGACAGAATACTACGTCACTATGCTTTTGGTCTATAATAAGAATAAACCCACATAAAGTCTGAAAATTATCATACTAGAGCAACTTGACTTCAAAATAACTGCGCAAGTATCTCGAACACTTTGCACGGCTAAGTAGAATGACTCGCACCGCTGCATGAACATCGTTTGCCACATCAAGTTCTTGCTCAACCAACACAAAAAGAAGAGCATCCCTAAAGTTGCTGGATGCTGTAACAAAATTAACATTCGTTATACTATGCCTCAAAGTATAGTATGCGTTGATCAAAGTAATTGGATGATTGTTAAATAATTTCACTAGATAAGATTCAAATTTCGTTAAAATATTGGACGAATGCGTACTCTATATTGAATTTGAAATAACTTAACAAAACAATAATAAAGAGAACGAATGTAAGTAAGACAGGAGACAAGGAGATCAAACAAAAAATTACATGAGGAAGGACATGAATGACTAGACTCGATGGCTTTTTCAAGAGAGATACTCACTATGGTATTGGTCCTGAAGCCTACCTTAAACCTTTCAATAATCACTTGTATGTAAATGATAGAATGGAGGAATCCTTCAATGATATAATATAGAATCTGAAAGTCACAAATCTTTTTAATAAACATCCCCTCCGTTAATCCATCTAACTTTCCAATACGTACTATCTGTTTAGATATTAGAGAGGAGAAAAGGGCACATTCAATGGAACAATACAGGCTTCAAAGAAAATTGGTTAAATAACACTAACAGTTCATAGTAAGGTACTTACGAATGGCTGAAAACAAACTTTACTGATGTCATAACACTCTAAAATATCAGCATAGACTTGAAACATTCTCTTACAGAAATCCTCACCACGCGTCTCTTCAAGTTCAAGGGATTTTAAAACTTGAATATTCCATAATTCAAGTTTATTTTGTAACAAATTAATAAGTGGAATAGCATAAACGATATTTAAATCGAAAACAATCATAACATAATGACTAACTATGTAATGCCAAGGTAAACACAACTGTGAGTTAAAATATGAGAAAACTACAAAATAGCAGCCGAGAGCCATGATAACCATAATCCAATTCCAAATGATCAAATGGTTAAAAGTGGTTTCATTGTTGAGAAATCTATGCACTCTTTGAAATATTACGACAAACTTAATATTACTTTTGGTTTGAATGATCCCGATGACGAAATTAAGAGCGAATCCGAAGCAATAGTATATGCAATCAGTGAAATAGCTGACCGAAATGAATTTAGTGAATCCTAGATGTTCTTTGTAACGAAACCGAATGTAGGTTTGGAATACGAACCAAGAAATAAATACTATAGCTCCGGTCATTGAAAATAAATTGGAGATGAAACTGTTAGGAGTTATGTGACTGTTTTTGATGCGGTATCTAGGCGTGAACGAAAAGGATTTCATCAGATTCAAAGGCCACAACATTAACTGCACATCTTTGTCCACCATATTATTCAATACACGGTTCACATGATTATTTTGTTCGACGTTATGGAAGTTCTCCATTATAATTAGTAATGGCTACCTGGCACACGTCTGATAAGGTACTCGATAGTAAATGTATTAACTGCGCACATCAAATTAATTATGACAATTTATTGGTTAGGAGTGTCAATTATTTTAACGAATTAGACATTGCATTTAGTCTACGTTTAGGTGGGTAGGTATTGTTACGAGCTTCGGGCTCGTGACAATAAAAACGGCCGATAAAAATTACTAAAAGTTACACTTTAATTAAACAACAGTAATAACAACTCAAACGCACTAATTATAAAACACAATCGCTCTTAAGTCGCACTTGAAGATCGCTTTCGATGTATTCGCTTCTATCGCAGAACCAAGTCTGATTGGTCGCTTTTTTTTTATATATAGCATCTCGTAGTTGACCTTGAGAGGTCGTACAGGACTATGTCCTGATTGGTCGCGGCTAGTGTAGTGCCGCATTATATAGTGCCGCAGATAATTCCAGAACCTTCTATTGTAGAAACATCTAGAATGTTCGAACACATACCGGCCCCAACTGACCAGATGTCGACAGTTCTAGTAAGTTCCGGCACCGACATCTCTACTCGATAATAGATGGCGCCAGTGACTCTATTAGTTCAGCCATTCAATAATAGATGGCGCTAAGGACTATTAGTTCTGCTATTCGAAACTAGATGGCGCTAGTGGTAACTAATGTCACCATGTATCAGGCATTGATTGTGGCGCGCAACACTGCCCCCTCCTAAGACATGCTCGTCCGGAGCATTATTGGCTCCATAATAACGCGCCAATCGATCCACATGGACGATCTTTGTCAGAATCCGGTACGGTCCATCCCATTTAGCTTGAAGCTTAGGAGATTTCCCCTTGCTGCGGACTGGATTATGCAACCACACTAGTGAACCTTCGTCGAACCCTTTACTGTTCATTTTGCGGTCATAACGGGTTTTCATCTTTTCAGACATTTGCTGGCCCGATTGTCTGACGTGCTCATAAATGTCATTCATTTTGTTCCGCAAGTTATTCGCATAATCGGTTATACTGTGTGGGGCATCAGGTGGTATTCCGGTGATCAGGTCTGCAGGCAGCCGTAATTCTCTTCCAAAGTTTGCGAAAGTTGGTGTCACCGATGTACTGTCGTGAACAGCGCTTCGATATGACAACAAAAACGGTTGTATGTGCTTGTCCCAATCTCGTTGCCGATTTTCCACAACTTTTGCTAGGTACCTCTCTAATGTCTGATTAAATCGTTCCACCATTCCATCCGATTGTGGATGGTAAGAAGTTGTTCTTGTTTTATGAGTACCTATAACTCGACCAGTTTCCTGGAATATTTGGGACTCAAAATTCCTTCTTTGATCACTGTGAATCTCTAAAGGTACTCCAAACCGACAGAAGACTTCATAAACTAATTTATCTGCAACTGTCGAAGCTTCTGATTTGGAATGGCGAAGACTTCGGGCCACTTAGTGAAGTAATCCATCACAACCATGAAATACTTGTGACCACTTTCACTTTCCGGAAACGGCCCCGCAACGTCAAGGGTTATCCTCTCCCGTGGTGCGCCAACATTGTACAATTTCAATGCACCTCTACTACGAGTCTGAGGTCCCTTTACAGCTGCACAACTTGTACATTTGCGACACCATTCCTCGACATCATCCCGACAGTGGACCCAGTAAAACCGTTCTCGTATCTTCATTAGAGTCCGTTTTACTCCCAGATGACCTCCTGAACAACCATTATGGTACTGCTGTAGAACATCCGGCACTTGAGCTTTAGGGACAACCATTTGCAAATGACAGCTGTCTCCCCGAGCATTTTCCCATTTACGGCACCATTTGGCCCAATAACTTTTTGTGATTGTACTCATCGCCGAGACGTCACTTCACCTGGGCTTAGGAGCTCTGGCCTTCATCCACTCCAGAATCGGCTTGATGTCCGAATCTTCCTGCTGTGCACGTTGTATGCTTTCCTTCCACTCTTTGCTGAGGTCTGTCTTGCGCATCCTCAAAGGTACGACTTCTTTACTTTCCTGCCTAGTACAATGCTTGCAGTCTTCAGGACAAGGTCTTCTTGACAATGCATCTGCATTACCATGAGATTCTCCGCTGCAATGTTCGACCACGAAGTCGTATTCCTGCAGTAGTTCAATCCATCTCGCAACTTGACCTTCTGGATTTTTGAACTGCAATAGCCATTTCAGTACAGCATGGTCAGTTCGTAAGTGGAATTTCCGCCCCAGAAGATATTTGCTAAAGTGCTGCAATGACTTTATCACAGCAAGCAGTTCCCGTGACGTAAAACAATAGTTCCTTTCAGGTTTCGACAGTGACTTGCTGAAGTACGCTATCACAAACTCTTGATCGCCATTCCGCTGAGACAACACACCGCCAAGTCCTATGTCGCTTGCGTCTGTGTCAACTATAAATTCCTTGCCCGCATCAGGGTACCCCAAAATAGGTGTTTAGCACAGACGGTTCTTTAGCTCCTGAAATGCGATGTCGCAACTTTCATCCCAGCAGAAATGTCGCTTCTCCTCGGTTAGCTTATGCAGGGGTTGGCTATATCTGCAAAGTTCTTGACAAATCGCCGATAATAGGAGCAAAAACCAAGAAATGCTCTGACCTGCGTCTTGTCTTTTGGAATTGGCCAATCCTTGACAGCGGCGATTTTCTCTGGATCCGTGCGGATACATTCTTCAGACACTACATATCCCAAAAAGCTAACTTGTCGTTTGAATAGTGAACACTTCTTCGGACTTAACTTGAGGTTGGCACTCTGGATCTTCATGAGCACGCGTTCCAGGTTTTGAAGATGTTCTTCAAATGTACGGCCTACGATGATGATGTCATCCAATTAGAGCAGGCAAGCATCGCCAATAAGCCCGGTAAGTACAAGTTCCATCAACCTTTCAAACGGGAGGCCATGTCCGAAATATGTGACGTGGCAATGCCCCGGGTCCGGCCCGGACGCGCCCAGCGCCAGGTGTACTGGTGGTCGCCGGAGCTGACGTCTCTGCGCGAGGCGTGCGTGGCTGCGCGACGCCGGTACACCAGGCACCGCAGGCTCCGTATCCGCCCTCCGGATCCGGAAGCCGTGCAGGCGGAGCTGTACGAGGGGTACAGAGCGGCGAAGACCACCCTCCGAGCGGAGATCCTGCGGGCCAGGGGGCTGGCCCGCGAGGAGTCGCTGGGGACTCTGAACAGAGACCCGTGGGGACGCCCCTACAAGATGGTGCGGGATAAACTCCGCCCATGAGCTCCCCCGCTGACGCAGAGTCTCCGGCCCCAGCTCGTGGAGGACGTGGTGAGCGCTCTGTTCCCTTCGCGAGGGGAACATACTCCCCCGTCCATGGCTCCGCCTCCTGCGATGCCAGATGCGGACCACACCGACGACGACGACGATGCTCCGGAGGTGACCGAGGTAGAGTTGAGAGTGGCGGTACGTAGGCTGAATGCCAGGAACACCGCCCCAGGACCCGACGGCTTACCTGGAAAAGCCTGGGTCCTGGCCTTGGAGGCTCTCGGGCTTCGACTAAGGGGGCTACTAAGCGCATGCTTGGACAGGGGTCGGTTCCCACTTCGTTGGAAGACGGGGAAACTGGTCCTCATCAAAAAGCCGGGGCGCCCTGCGGACTCTCCGTCCGCTTACCGGCCCATCGTGCTGCTCGACGAGGTGGGCAAGCTCTTTGAAAGAGTAATTGCAGACCGCCTTGCCGGGCAGCTGGTGCGGGTGAGGCCGGATTTGGCGGACAGCCAGTTTGGTTTCCGCAGGGGGCGCTCTACGGTGGATGCCATCATGCGCGTGCGAGCCCTCACGACGGGGGATGCTGTGGCCCGGGGTGGGGTTGTCTTGGCGGTGTCTCTAGACATCGCCAATGCCTTCAATACCCTGCCCTGGAGTTGCATCAGGGAGGCACTCGGGTATCACCGGATGCCGACCTACCTCCGTCGCATTGTCGAGGCCTATTTGACGGCCAGGGCCGTCATCTACCCCGGTCACCGGGGAGAGTGGAACCGGCTCGAGATGTCGTGCGGTGTCCCACAGGGATCGGTCCTAGGGCCGCATCTGTGGGATATCGGGTACGACTGGGTGCTGCGCGCCGACCTCCCTGATGGCGTCAGCGTAGTTTGCTACGCTGACGACACGCTGGTCCTGGCGCAGGGGAGGTCGCACCAGGCGGCGGCCGAAGCAGCGACACGCGGGGTTTTAATTGGGACTCGAGGTGGCATTGCACAAATCTGAGGCCATGTGTTTTCATGGTCCTCGGGACGCGCCACCGTCGGGTTCACAAATAACGGCGGGAGGGGTTCACATCGGCGTCGAGCTGACGATGAAGTACCTGAGTCATTATTTGGGGTGAGATAAAAAAAAAAAAAAAAATTTGGTTATTTTTAATAAATTTGTTTTATTATGGACGAGAACACGCATATTAATGACAGATAAAATAGAATTAAAGATGGATACAGCTTATTTATTAGTAAATCTCAAAAAAACATTGTTTGTAGGTAACGAAAGTGATCTTAAAGACCACGAAAAATAACACTTATATGAATCATAATCAGTCTCCTAATTTGAACCTCTGTTGAACCTTAACCAAAGGTACATATAAACCTAAGAACAATAATTACTGAAAGATCAATGAACTTAAATAATAATTTGTCATGAAAAAAAAAAAAACTCTTTGACCACGAAAGTGATGTCACTTAAGTTACCTAACTAAATTAATTTTAATTTGAGCCAGTGCTATCCGAATCAAAGAAAAAATTACGGTTTTTACGGGGATACGGTGCTCCAGCATACCACATATCAAGACTCTCAGTTGAAGAAGGTCTACGTTTACGAAGACAGCTTACGCGGTGTGGATGTGTAGTGGTGTCTCAGAAGGTGATAGCGAGCCTGCAGCACTTGTGGTATCTAAATCCAACGCAGAAGCCATTTCAGATGGCAAGCTTGCTGCACTGGTGTGAAATACTGTCTCTTTCTTGCCAGCAATTAAACGACTTGATGTATCTTCTAAGTAAAACTCAACTATATCTGATTTATGCTTCATTTGCTTTTTCTTCTTTTCGTCAAGCTTCTTCTTTTTTATCTTTTCCAGTCTTTCTTGCGTTTTTTCTATCATTGTTTGTTCTTTTCTTTTCTCTCTCATCCTGTGCTTAGCTAGTTTCCTCTCTAATACTTGTAACCTTTTTCTGAGATACTGATTTCCGTGTTTTAACTTTCTGTGATTTTTAAGAGCTACTAATTAACCAGAGCTTGCAAGTCGTCACTTGCAAGCTCTGGTTATTTAGTAGCGAATTAAAAGACACAATTACTAACACTTAAAGGCGGAGTATCTTCTCTTACTATTCTTTCTGTGTTTTTTGTTTGTTTCAAACGATTTCTATAACGTTGAGCTCTTTCTCTCCAGTTTTTTTTAATGGCTCTCTGTTCACGAGGCGACATTTCTGTAACTTTTTTTAATAATCCCTTTTCCTTCCTTTTATAATATCTTTCCCTAGCCATACTTCTCTCTTCTTCTAAGGCAGATGGATTAGTTTTCATTTTCTCTCTTAACTTCCGCATTGTAATTTTTTTTTGCTCTCGCCTTATTTCTTTCTTTTCTTCATCATCATACTTTTGTTGCGAGTTCTGGCCATAACTGTAAGAAATTATTTTTTATTTTTTGATAAATCGTATTTCGTTATTAAATATCCTAGGGAATGTTGAACTATTGACCATTTGAGGTAGCTTGAGGTGTTGGTGACTGTACCACCCTTTTTAACCGTAGGTGTCTTATTTCGTGGTGCTTGTGACCATGAAAGTGATGACCACGAAAGTGATGATAAAGCACTTTACCAGTTCTAGTATGAAACAGTTAAGAGATTAGAAAAAATACAATAGCCTATTTGCAACATATCCCTTTAGCGAACAGAACAAGCATTTAATTCTATTTATTAATTAACAACTTACCAAAATACAGCTATCACGAAAGTGATACACGATCTTTGACACAATCTTTTTAACACATAGAATAAGTTTTTACACAAAAACTATTAATGTTTCAATCCACATTTTTTTTGCAACGGTATAACAGCCAATTACAGTGTTGCTAATTAAAAAAATATTTCGGGTTAACCAATTATTTTGTTAAAAATGGTATGAAATCTGAGTGACCACGAAGGTGATGGTGGTTTTCGGAACAACAGAAATAATATAAAAAATTGAAGTTATAAGTCTCTTTATTTTTTGTCGTTCATTTAAAATATAGTAATATATATTATTCATTACAAAAACCTAACGGAAAGGTCCGTTTTCACTTAAATTATATTTTTAATAAACGCAAGAAGTCCAGTGTATATCACCTGAACAGGACACGTAACGTGATTTTTATTTAAAAAACAATAAATTTCACAAAGTTTTAATTATTAATATATATTTAAACAAACATACAGTAATAAGTAAAGTATATTTCAGTTATAATATGAATCAATAAATACTCATTTCTATTCTACTTTAAAAATATTTCGCGTGAACAAAATTTCACCACCTCAAATAATGACCCACCTGGGACTCGTCCTCGACAGCCGGTGGAATTTCGTGGAGCACTTCCGACGTTTGGCCCCCAGACTGGAGCGGGCCGGGGCTGCCTTGAGGCGGCTCCTTCCCAATCTAGGGGGACCAAACGCCTCCTGTCGGAGGCTCTATGCGGGGGTCGTGCGGGCCATGGCCCTTTACGGGGCACCGGTATGAGCGCGATCCTTGAGGCGGCGACCAGCCCGCCGGTTGATCGCGTCCCAAAGGGTCATGGCTATCCGGCACATTCGAGGATACCGCACGGTCTCCGCTGAGGCGGCGAGCCTCCTTGCCGGATTGCCGCCATGGGATCTGGAGGCCAAAGTCCTCGCCCACATATGGGAGTGGCGAGAGGAGGCAAAACGCCGGGGCGTTGCTCCGCTGCCACGAGAAATCACGGCATAGCGGACAGAGCTCCGGCGTGACCTCATAGCGGCATGGAGAGTGCGATTGTCGCAACCCAGCGCTGGGCACGCCACAATTGCGGCGATAAGTCCCCTCTTTGAGGAGTGGCTAGAGAGGCACTACGGCGCCCTCACCTTCCGCCAGACGCAGGTCCTCACCGGACACGGTTGTTTCGGGAGGTTCCTGTTCAGGATAAAGCGGGAGAAAACGCCAGGGTGTCACCACTGTGGGGATCGCCCGGAGGATACGGTGGAGCATACGGTGGAGGTCTGCCCGGCTTGGGCGGGGCCCCACCGTGTCCTCGTGGCGGCGATCGGCGGCAGCGACCTCTCGCGTCCGGCCCTCATACAGGCCATGGTACGGAGCGAGAGTGAATGGGAGGCCGTCACCTCCTTCTGCGAAGCAGTAATGCTCGCGAAGGAGGAGGTGGAGCGCGTGAGGGAGAAGCAATCGCTGCACCCTCGCGCGCCTGGCCGCCGGAGGAGACGCCTTGGACGGGAGTCAACAGCCGACTCCCGGCCACCGTAGGCGCGGGCCTGCGGGCGGCGAGCTTTGGGCAGCTCGCCGCCCGGTAAGGACCAGGCCCGGGTCGACGGCGCGTTGTGTTCCACGCGCGCCTCAAAGAGCTGTCAGCACGAACTGACGGGGTCCGCTAGGGCCGATGCCGCCGGGGCTGCGGGTTGTTCGAAGGAGATACCGTGTCCCCTGGCACAGGCAACTGAAGGAACACGGGTGGGTTTTAGTCAGTAAAAGTCTGACGGTCTGACACTCCCTTCTGCTCCGCCCAGAGCGGGAGGAGTCATTTGATGATTTCACATCCAGAAAAAAAAAAAAAAAAAAGGTTGGCACTCTGGATCTTCATGAGCACGCGTTCCAGGTTTTGAAGATGTTCTTCAAACGTACGGCCTACGATGATGATGTCATCCAAGTAGACTAGGCAAGCATCGCCAATAAACCCGGTAAGTACAAGTTCCATTAACCTTTCAAACTTTGCCGGAGCATTGCATAATCCAAATGGCTTAACTTTAAATTGCCACAGACCCTTTCCTGTCGAGAATGCAGTTTTCTCCTTGTCCTTAGGATCAATTTCAACTTGCTTGTAGCCACTTTTCAGGTCCAGCGTGCTAAACCACTTTACTCCAGTAAGCATGTCCAGCGTGTCATCAATTCTTGGCAAAGGATAGCTGTCCTTCTTCGTAACGTCGTTCAGACGACGATAGTCAACACAAAACCTCATGCTGCCGTCCTTCTTTCTCACCAGCACTACAGGTGAACACCATGGACTAGATGAAGGTTCAATAACACCATCCTTCACCATTCCCTCAATCATGGTTTCCACTTCCTTTTCGCGTGCTACCGGCAATCTCCTTGGCCGCTGACGGATAGGCAATTCTTCTCCTGTGTTTATTTTGTGTTGAACTAAGCCAGTCCTTCCGATGTCAGCATCGTTTGACGAGAAAACATCGGCATACTTAAGTAACATTTTCTCTGCCTTGACCGTTTTATTTTGGGACAGAGCGCTGCGGCAGTCTTCTAAAAGTGTGGTCACTCTCGTTTGTGCATCCTTGCTGAGGGTCCCAGTCGATAGATATTGGCATCGACGCAACCAATCCACTTCCTCGCAAGTACCAACTAGTGTGCCTTTCTCTATAACCTGTTCCTGATCACAAAGGTTCAGCACACGTACCCCTGAGATGTCTGTGGTTCTGACCAAAGTTCGTGCCACTTTCCATGGAAAGTCATTGTCTACCCTGTCCACGAGTACACAACGATGAATTTGCCCAGGATTCCGAGGAAGACTAACCGGCACAATCGTTTCCAATCTCGACGGAAGAACAATCTTCTTAAGGCTGTACACGTTTCCTGGTAACGCCCCTTCCACGAAAAGTTCCTCTTCTCCACATTTCAAAACACCTTGCTTGACGTCAATTTCGCAACAATTCTTCCTCATAAAGTCAAGGCCCAGGATGCAATCGTCCATTATATCAGCCACGATGACATTATGCAGGTAGATTCT
Organism: Apamea epomidion; assembly: GCA_947507525.1. Lineage (NCBI taxonomy): Eukaryota > Metazoa > Arthropoda > Insecta > Lepidoptera > Noctuidae > Apamea > Apamea epomidion. The sequence continues at coordinate 17,108,705 of OX382245.1, read as the reverse complement.
GTTGCCTAGCTTCAACCCCATCTTCTTCTCTCCATGGACGGGTATGCGCTGACCGGTGGCTCTTACCAAATTAATGTGTTCTCAGTTGTATGCGGAGTCCCCAAGGGACCGTCTTATGAGTTGGGAACTGACAACCGCTGCAACCTCCCTGACGCGATGGGAACGATGATCCTGTCGCACGGCTTCTACCTCCAGTGCATGGGCCAAGGCGTCCTTAAGCGTCCCGTGGTGCCCGAGCCTCACAGCAGCTCTAACTTCAAGGTCGCGGATGCCGTCGATGAATGCCTGCACCAGGTTCCCATCAATAAGCGCAGGTACGGACTGGTAAGCTTTACGCACCAGCTTCTCCACTTCAAGGGCCCACTGCTGCAGGTTTTCGTTACTGCGTTGCACGCGATCCTTGAGCTGCGCACGAAACACGTGTTCCAGGTGAGCGTCGCCATACCGAGCCTCCAATGCCTCAAGGAGCTGCTCGTAAGTCACTTCCTTACCGAGAGCTTCCAGAACAGTTAAGGCCTGGTCGCGCAGGCCTAGGGTAAGGGCAGTCATGGCCTGACTTTTATGGCACTTTGAATCCACGTAGCGAAGGTGTTGTAGCTACGGGAGCTGCGATTCCATCTCCAAGTTTAAGGTAATCCAGCGTTTTCTTTACGTCAGCCATCACGGTTTTCTTCACGTCAGCCACCACGTTGTCAACCCGATTATTCACTTGGTCGATCCGGATTTCAGCTTCCGACAGGCGGTTGTCATGTTGAGCAACCTTATCCTTCACCTCCTTCATATCTTTCCCTAAGGTAGCGTGAAGGTCCTTCATAAGGAGCATCTGCTCTTCCTGGCGGTGCGTTTGCTCCTCCTTATCACGTTGGAGCTGTTCTTCCAACCAACGAGCCTGTTCCTCCTGTTGGCGAGCCTGTTCCTCCTTGTCCCGCTGGAGCTGTTATTCCAGTCGGCGGGACTGCTCCTGCAGCATCATCATCAGGGCAGCACAGTCTGGTGCTGCTGATGCTGGAGCTGCTGCGGACGGTTCGGCCTCCGTTGTTGGTAGCTGGCCCTCCGACCTCTGCGGCATAGCTCCACCAAAACGTCTCTGGTCCGTGTCCTGTTGGCGTTGACTCCGGGTACGGATACCCTCCATGTCGTCTTTAGATAAAATCGGCATGATTTTAATCCTTGCTTCTGACACCAATTGTTACGAGCTTCGGGTACGTGACAATAAAAACTGCCGATAAAAATTACCAAAAGTTACACTTTTATTAAACAACACTAATAACAACTCAAACACACTAATTATAAAACACAATCGTTCTTAAGTCGCACTTGAAGATCGCTTTCGATGTATTCGCTTCTATCGCAGAACCAAGTCTGATTGGTCGCGGCTAGTCCCGGCCTTATATAGTGCCGCAGATAATTCCAGAACCTTCTATTGTAGAAACATCTAGAATGTTTTAACACATACCGGCCCCAACTGACCAGATGTCGACAGTTCTAGTAAGTTCCGGCACCGACATCTCTACTCGATAATAGATGGCGCCAGTGACTCTATTAGTTCAGCCATTCAATAATAGATGGCGCTAGGGACTATTAGTTCTGCTATTCGAAACTAGAAGGCGCCAGTGGTAACTAATGTCACCATGTATCAGGCATTAATTGTGGCGCGCAACAGTATTATAATCATTGTAAGTCCATCCAACACTTACTGCTGGGCATGTGTCAGTATACCTCCACTTCGCCAAAGACTAATAACGATTACTATAATGTATACTTTTATTTTATAACATTAGCGTATGTAACCTGTTGCAGTACAACTGTCACCCTAACAAAAACAATATGATTTTGGACTTGGTATTTTCCAATAATGAAGTTTCTGTCTCCTGCAGCATTGATCCCCTAGTTCCTGAAGATCCTCACCTCAACGCACTGTGTATTACGGCTGACTTTGTTCAGCTGCATAGTCTGCCAGCTCGTCCCTATGCTAGCAATATCGTTGATGGGCAGTATGAGTTGAACCACAGGTCACTGGATGATGCCGTTGCATTCTTTTATGATGTCTTATTAATATAATGTACACAAAACCTATATCCCATCGAAAACAGTTGTTTCCCAGTCTGAATACCCCCTTTGGTATAAAAGTCCGTTAGTAAAAATCATTAAAAAATAATCCAAATTCCACGCTAAAAAAAGTATGGGAACGATTCAGACTACCAGTCTTTTGTAAAATTACGGCAACGTGCAAAGGAACTAGGGAAGTGCATGCTCGATGATTACATGACAAACGTAGAATCCGCTATTCGCAACAACCCTCGCCTTCTGGAGCTACATAAAATCAAAGAAGCAAAACCAATCCTACCTTTCTGTGCTGCGGCTTGGAAACCTGTCCTCTAGCAATGGTGAAGAAAGATCATTGGGGACCATTGTATGGAAACTATACCCACGCTGTATAGAAATAAAAGAGGGGGGATTAGACAAATTAATGTCTAGTTCACGATAATATGGGTTGCATTAGTGTGGGTACTGTCTGTTAACTAAATATTTTTGTATTGGGAAAAATTTAAAAAATACTTTTGAAGTGAAAACTTCTTTAAAGCGGCGTTGTGCACTTTTTTTGTGATGGATATAAAATGTTAAACTCGCGTCAGGACACGTGACGTGATCGAAAATTCGTAAGGCGGAGGGAGAGTTTTTTGTGATGGGTAAAAAATGTTAAACTCGCGTAGGGACACGTGACCTGATCGAAAATTCGTAAGACGGAGGGAGAGTAGACCGCATTCCAAAATATCAAAAATGCACAACGTTATTGTTCAAGTTTTCACTTCTGCCGGCACTCACAGAGTGCAACCCGTTTATTGTTAACACGTTCAACGCGGCAGGCTTCTGACAGAGTTTGCTCATCCGTCCGCTACGGCTGCTGTATATCCACTGCCAGAGTTTCCTGACATGCGTTATGGCCTGTATAAACATCGATTTTGACTGAATGACCTGTTAATTTTTACTCCCAATGTAAACAAACAAAAAAGTAGGTAGGTACATGAAATTCAAAGTGGGGTATAACTTAACAAGCTAAATGTAGTTTGCTTTTTGTACGCAAATTTTCACAAACCACCAGCTCTGAGAAAAATGCACAATACCATTGTAGGTACCTGTGAGCGGACTGATTAAAGTCCATACGACATTGCTGCTATCGAAGTTTGTGAAGACGAGGTTACGAAAATGGTAAAGCACTTAGACTTAAAAAATCTGCTGGTCCAGACAAGCTCCCACTGGTTTTCATAGTAAACTGTGCTACAAGCCTTTTGGTTCCTCTTACAATCTTATTCAGACGATCTCTTAATTCCGGTATTAAGAGATCGTCTGAATAAGATTAAACAGGAATAACCCCGGGGTTATGCCTGTTTAATCGAATAAATAGTTTATGGATGATGTAAGGATTCTAACGATACCCCATACATCCAAATCTGTTCAGGCATTTAAAAGTTATGGTGGAATAAAGAAACTCACATACATACGTCAACCCTGAATACATTACACTCCTTTTCGGGCAGTCGTGTAATGAGTCTAGAGATGACATATTAAGAGAAGCTGTTCAAACTCAAGAAGCATCTTAAGAAGACGTTAATTTTGATCAACGTCGAGAACAAGTTCCACATAAGATGACTTTAAGAGATCGTTTAACAATCAAACCGCCTGGTAAATTTGATGAATTTGTTCATAATTGTGTTGAAAAGGTCTATGATCACGAAGAAGAACCAAAGACGTTCAAAGATGCAATGAAGTCTGTTGATAAAAATAATTGGCGCAACGCTAAGGATTATGAAATAAGTTCCCTGAAAGATAACGAAACATGGGACTTGATGCCATTGCCCAAAGGACGCAAAGCAATTTCAACTAAATGGGTTTACAAGATTAAACGAAACTCGAATAGAGATATCGAAAAGTATAAAGCTAGCGTAGTAGCTGTTGGTTCTTCTCGAAAGAAAGGTGTTGACTGTGAGAAAACATATAGTCCAGTCGCAAAACTGAGCTCAATCAGGACGCTACTAACTCGAAATAGCATGATCCTTGCGCAATTTGATGTATCTACCGCATTTCTTTATGGAAGTTTAAATGAAGAACTTTACGTCAAACAGCCAGAAGGATATAACGACGGAACTAGCAAAGTATGCAAATTTAAACGCAGTCTATACGGACTTAAACAAGCACCGTTGTGTTGGAACAATTGCATCAAAGCCTTTCTTCTAAAACAAGGGTTCAATTACCTGGAAAAGATTCTTGTATATTCTCTATGAAAAAGGGAGAATGCAGACTACTTCTAGCCCTATATGTAGATGATGGCATGAGTGCTGGCACTTCCCAGGCACTAATCGATGTTTTTCTCGACAATTTAAACAAACGATTTAAAGTGACGGTCCAAAGTAACAAAACATCCTATTACTTCCTAGGACTTGAAATTAAAAAGGAGGAAGATTGTATCAAAATACATCAAGGTGCCTACACCAAGAAGGTACTTGAAAAATTTTGTATCCAGAATAGTACGGCTGCCGCTACACCTATAGTTTAAGACTCTGAATTGAGAGAAGGTGCTGGAGGAGACAATTCAATTCAATTCAATTCCGCTGTTCGGACCGATGGGATAAATTTATCCCTGAAAAAATACGCCATAAATCGCCCATGGGTTAAATTTGTCCCAAGGGGCACTGAGACGGTCAATGTGAAGTTTAGTCGATCTTGTTTTGCTCTGACGTAGTACTTTCTAATTCCATAGATTCAGAATGGTTCGTTTAAGTTTATTATTTTCTTTTAGCCCTGTATCGTTTCCGGAGGCACTGAAGAATTCGCGGGTCGGGGGGATATACAAGAAGCACCTGAGTCGGATGTCACCTGCCCAAAGGGTCCTTTACAATGAGCTACGGGAGCAGAAGGAAGCAGGCAGGTGCCTGCTTCCTGATACTCCTGAACGGAAGCAAAGGAGGTATTGTGTTTTTCTTTTTTTTTTAATTAACTTGTGACAAATTTACTTGTTTTTTCTTACTTTCAAATATTTTACAGAAAACCGTCGCCGCCCCGAATACCGTGCCCTCTTGTACCAGGGACACCGACAACCCCACCTCCCAGGAAAAGGAGGCACTGGGAAGTGGAAGCGGGGCCATCTACAAGTACAGGTTTGTTGTTTTTAGTTAAATTTATTGTGGCTTGATTATTGTTGATTTATTCTTATTACATCGTATGCTCTTTTTACAGATCGAGTCGGTGTTCCGGTCGGCATTCCGGTCGGAATTCCGGTCGGCGGCGTCCCAAGCATTAGCTGCACCCCCGCCATAAGGTAGTTTGTTTTAAAATTACCTCATTCCACATACTGATGACCACATTTCTCTAGCTTCTAATTTATTATTTGTTTCTGGTTGCAGCAGAGGATTTTCCAGCCTGCGTCACCCCTCCCCCCCCTACTGGAAAGGGAAAGGGAAAGGTGCCTCCCATGAAGTAGGTATAAGGACGGGTAGGTTTAATGACTTGGATAAATGATTAGTCGATGTTGATATTTAAGACAATGTTATTTTTTACAGCCTCCAATTTTGTCCATCCATGGGTGTACAATTCATGGCACTGAAGTCGGAAGAGGCGTTGCTCGATGCCGACGTCCATTTCGTCGATGCAGATATCGACCTCCTCGGGTCTACCCCCAGTGAGTTAATCAAATAAGTAAAAGTAGTAATGAAAACTTGAAACGAATACATTTTTATTCTAAATTTAACCAATAACTTCTTAATTTGTAGCGTCCAGCCCAGGCCGCAGGCGCGTTCGGTGGTCGGTTCGTTCACCGCATCGACGTCCTCCGTCCCGGATGGTAAGTGATCTTTTACCGCTTTTCATCATCGTCATCGTTTGCCCGTAGTCGTCCACTACTGGACATAAGCCTTTCCCATTTCGCGCCACTATATTCGGTCCTCAGCTCTCCGCATTCAACCGCTTCTCAGCACCTTGTAAGTCGTAAGTATAATTTAGTATGTGGTTTTATTTTAGTACCATCTATATGCGAGGACGTTGAGGACGAGGTTGCTGCGTGGGAGCGAGAGATCACGGAAATGCCCAGATCGGACGTGGAGGAGGACGACCTGCTGGATATGGGAGTTGGCATCGTCATCGGTCCCCGCCAGAGGCTCGCAACCGAGTTTCCTGCAGAGATGGAGGCCTTCGCTCCGGAGCTGCAGGGACATTTGACTGTTCTCGATGCTCGCTATGATTCCGCGTTGCGGAATCTCGTGAGCAGCGAGGACACGCTACATTTTGTGTGGAGCAATGATGTGTCCACCTTTGCCGGCAAGAGGGAGGTTTTCACGGGGTTGTATAACAGTTTATTTATATGTACATTAGGGTGTCCCATCCTATAAGGGCGAATTTTTTTTTTTCGATTTTGAATACATATACCCTTTATATTTTTTCTAATTGACCCTAATAACTAAAATATAAAATATTATTGATATCGGATAACGATAACCCGTGCCGACTTGATGCCAAACTTTTAAGAAAAATTTTGTATGGAGATTGTAGAGGATATTTTAAACCTTCATTTTTATTTATTAAATTAAACACTATTTTACCTGTATTATATCTTTATTAAATATTTATTATTAAAAGTACATTATTTCTTAAAATTTCTTTTCAAAGTTTTCTTTTTACAGTCAGGGCATAATATATCAGTCTGTGTTCCTGTACGCAACGTAGTAAAATAGCTTTTGTTCCTCTTCAGCGGTGATTTTTCCATGGTAATCTTGCATCAACTTACTGCTCTCTCTGCTTTATCATTAGCAGCTCTTAGTGTCATCATCTGTCTTTTAACTCGTTGAAAAGAAGCATTACTAGGCCATGAAGTAGGATACTCGTTGAGAAAACTGTCATCAATTTTAAAAGGATTGAAAAAGGTCTTGCTTTTGATGGAAATTAAGTCATCGATGTCAGATGAAGCACATCTCTATTAAATTTTTATTCCAGAAGCACGCAGGCACTATTAATACGACCAGTATTTGAAGCAGTGGTGTCACAACAAAGAATTTGGACTTTATCTTCGAGATTCAAGTCTGTAACCGCATTCCAAACTGATTGTGCTCGTTCACTTCCAGTAGAAATGTCCAACTTCGGCAACGCGATCATTTGTTCCTTATCACCACATGAAACTACTATCGGGAGGCGTTCTTTTGCACACGTCTAAAGCTGGCAACAGTTTTCCATCCAATGGACAGTTACAGTACCCGGTACGTCGTTTTGGAAATCGACTTCTGCCCGCTCTTTTTGTTTTGCCGTACGAATTCTTTGAATGGAGAACTTACTTATGGGATAATCGTCAATATTGAGTTCTAGTGCCTCGATAGTAGATATTAGCTTCGATAATGTACACAGAATTTCTCATACATAACTGACACCTGTCTAAAGCTGCCACTAATTTTGGAGTCATAAAATTTTTGCTCGTTGACGTTTTATTAATATCGGACTGTGCGCTCTCGGTTGGGGTGGGCAAATCGTCATCAAATGCAAATCCATTAATTCTGAATCAGAAGATGAATTTTCTTGATAGATTGAAGTCGAAGCAGTAAGGGATGCATAATAATTAGCCCGACGTTTTTGTTCCTCGATATTTCTAAGGCGCGATTTTTCTTCTTTTCGGTCAACTTTTTATCCACTCCAGCTAAATGACCAGGTCTGCCTGGCTCTCTCTGCCGCTTCAAAAATATCCTATCTTCATTTATTTTTATTAATTGAAGGGCATCGGCATGTGCAATGTCGAACAAGTTGTCCAAGCAACAAACTCTTGGCGACGCTGTTCGAATATGTCTTGTGTTTTGTGCGCATTTTTTTGTAAATCTCTCTAGACTTGGTATAAGGCAACTCATTTCTTAACACAGTTAGGTAAAGCTTTAGTCGGTATACGGGCCTTTTCCCAATAAATAATGCACTCTCAAATAGTTAGATTTGCGCTTTCATTAACACTTAAGTTCACTTCACGAATATTATAAAACAGAACTGCCAATTCTTGGGCATTAGTTTTGAACCCGTAATTTGATGTTTTACATCCCCTATTAAAAATATGCCTTTTTTAGAACTTGGTAATCCCACTGACATTTTGACTAAACGAAAATAATGCGTTTACTAATAAAACAAACAAGTAATGACGAAACTTCGATACGAAATTTGCGACGCGCCGAAGTATGCAAGTACTGACATCTATCAATGCAAGTCGGCACGGGTTGCTGTGGTCCTAGGTACATGAAATTTTATTTATACATGTTTTAACACGATTCGAATATAATTAGAGGGTATGCGTTGAAAAAAAAAGACTTTGATTTTTTTGGGACACCCTAATGCACATATAAACAGATAGAGAAAAATTAAAACACAAAACAACAAACTATTCACATTCTTAATTAAAACATACAATTATTCGTCCTACTTACAAACTTCTAAATAAAATAGTTATATACAAGGTGGCAGGGACATCGACATGCAAACTGTAAGAACCATTAATTTAGCACATGATTCTAGATCACCTAGCGTAGAAATATTTCGTCGGTTATCAAAAAGTAATGCTGCACTTTCATGGAAACGTGCAAGAGGTACCTACGCTAAACATGACACATATGGATTTTATACTATCATTGCCGGTCGCCTGCTCGCATGTATTTGTACAGCTTTTTCGATTTATCTCTAAAAGGAGGTAGTCCAAATAATGATGATAATCGATTTCCAAGCATGTTCGAGAAATACTTATTTAAGTAAAACATCATTCTGTCTCTGTCATCTTGAAACGATTGAGTGTAACAGTAACAGCGATGCTCTATTACGTTTATCGGTAAAATATATATGTGGAAATTCGTTGCAAATCTATACCTTAAAATAAAGCTGAAGACTTTGTTTGTTAGAACGAAAGTACCCGTCGGATTTGAAATATATTTTTGCATTGGAAAGTCCAATTCTCGGGGAAGGCTATATTATACTTAACCCTTTGGTGCCAAACAAAAAGAAAAAAGTCGGAAAGAACGCTAAGCGAAAACGAAGTAATAGCACGGGTGGGCGATGCGATGCGATGCGGTGGAACAAGAAATTCATGCAGACGAAGTCGCAGAGATAAGTCAGTGTATTATGATTACTTACAAAAAATAGTTGGAAAAAATGTCTGGAGTTTAAATATCTCCTACTCATCAACGGTTACGGTTTCCTAAAGAGTTTAAATATCTCCTACTCATCAACGGTTACGGTTTCCTAAAGAGTTTAAATATCTCCTACTCATCAACGGTTACGGTTTCCTAAAGAGTTTAAATATCTCCTACTCATCAACGGTTACGGTTTCCTAAAGAGTTTAAATATCTCCTACTCATCAACGGTTACGGTTTCCTAAAGAGTTTAAATATCTCCTACTCATCAACGGTTACGGTTTCCTAAAGAGTTTAAATATCTCCTACTCATCAACGGTTACGGTTTCCTAAAGAGTTTAAATATCTCCTACTCATCAACGGTTACGGTTTCCTAAAGAGTTTAAATATCTCCTACTCATCAACGGTTACGGTTTCCTAAAGAGTTTAAATATCTCCTACTCATCAACGGTTACGGTTTCCTAAAGAGTTTAAATATCTCCTACTCATCAACGGTTACGGTTTCCTAAAGAGTTTAAATATCTCCTACTCATCAACGGTTACGGTTTCCTAAAGAGTTTAAATATCTCCTACTCATCAACGGTTACGGTTTCCTAAAGAGTTTAAATATCTCCTACTCATCAACGGTTACGGTTTCCTAAAGAGTTTAAATATCTCCTACTCATCAACGGTTACGGTTTCCTAAAGAGTTTAAATATCTCCTACTCATCAACGGTTACGGTTTCCTAAAGAGTTTAAATATCTCCTACTCATCAACGGTTACGGTTTCCTAAAGAGTTTAAATATCTCCTACTCATCAACGGTTACGGTTTCCTAAAGAGTTTAAATATCTCCTACTCATCAACGGTTACGGTTTCCTAAAGAGTTTAAATATCTCCTACTCATCAACGGTTACGGTTTCCTAAAGAGTTTAAATATCTCCTACTCATCAACGGTTACGGTTTCCTAAAGAGTTTAAATATCTCCTACTCATCAACGGTTACGGTTTCCTAAAGAGTTTAAATATCTCCTACTCATCAACGGTTACGGTTTCCTAAAGAGTTTAAATATCTCCTACTCATCAACGGTTACGGTTTCCTAAAGAGTTTAAATATCTCCTACTCATCAACGGTTACGGTTTCCTAAAGAGTTTAAATATCTCCTACTCATCAACGGTTACGGTTTCCTAAAGAGTTTAAATATCTCCTACTCATCAACGGTTACGGTTTCCTAAAGAGTTTAAATATCTCCTACTCATCAACGGTTACGGTTTCCTAAAGAGTTTAAATATCTCCTACTCATCAACGGTTACGGTTTCCTAAAGAGTTTAAATATCTCCTACTCATCAACGGTTACGGTTTCCTAAAGAGTTTAAATATCTCCTACTCATCAACGGTTACGGTTTCCTAAAGAGTTTAAATATCTCCTACTCATCAACGGTTACGGTTTCCTAAAGAGTTTAAATATCTCCTACTCATCAACGGTTACGGTTTCCTAAAGAGTTTAAATATCTCCTACTCATCAACGGTTACGGTTTCCTAAAGAGTTTAAATATCTCCTACTCATCAACGGTTACGGTTTCCTAAAGAGTTTAAATATCTCCTACTCATCAACGGTTACGGTTTCCTAAAGAGTTTAAATATCTCCTACTCATCAACGGTTACGGTTTCCTAAAGAGTTTAAATATCTCCTACTCATCAACGGTTACGGTTTCCTAAAGAGTTTAAATATCTCCTACTCATCAACGGTTACGGTTTCCTAAAGAGTTTAAATATCTCCTACTCATCAACGGTTACGGTTTCCTAAAGAGTTTAAATATCTCCTACTCATCAACGGTTACGGTTTCCTAAAGAGTTTAAATATCTCCTACTCATCAACGGTTACGGTTTCCTAAAGAGTTTAAATATCTCCTACTCATCAACGGTTACGGTTTCCTAAAGAGTTTAAATATCTCCTACTCATCAACGGTTACGGTTTCCTAAAGAGTTTAAATATCTCCTACTCATCAACGGTTACGGTTTCCTAAAGAGTTTAAATATCTCCTACTCATCAACGGTTACGGTTTCCTAAAGAGTTTAAATATCTCCTACTCATCAACGGTTACGGTTTCCTAAAGAGTTTAAATATCTCCTACTCATCAACGGTTACGGTTTCCTAAAGAGTTTAAATATCTCCTACTCATCAACGGTTACGGTTTCCTAAAGAGTTTAAATATCTCCTACTCATCAACGGTTACGGTTTCCTAAAGAGTTTAAATATCTCCTACTCATCAACGGTTACGGTTTCCTAAAGAGTTTAAATATCTCCTACTCATCAACGGTTACGGTTTCCTAAAGAGTTTAAATATCTCCTACTCATCAACGGTTACGGTTTCCTAAAGAGCACTCTTGAAGTCTTGACTATCATCTCGTTGTAAATGAAACCTAGGGAATTTTAATTCGATCCCAATGCCATCTATCGAGCTAGTTGGTAAACTTCGAGTTGCAGTAAAATTGGACTCTGCCATTCCTTTTAGGAAAAACAAGCGTGATGATATTATCTACATAATTATGTAGGTAACTTGAACAGTGAACAGATCTACTACTTCGTTTTAACTAAATTCCTTGTTGGTCTAGCGGTTGAAAGTGCGACCGCTGAGCGTGAGGTACTGGTTCGATTCCCAGGTCGGGCAAAGACTAATTGGGATTTTCTGTCAAGATTTTTGCAGTAGCAGCATGGAATCTGCATCCGTGTCCGATTGATGACAACAGGCTGGGCCGCCCGTTAGTACATAGGACTTATTCGTTAACACTGGCGCAATGTGGGTGTACTAAATGTACACCTCTGCCTAGCCCTTCACAGAAAACAGGCGTGATGTTATGTGTAAATCAAAATCAACCATGATCATAATGACATTAATTAATTATATTATGTACGTAATATAATTAATTTTATAATAAGTAAGTAGGTATGGACCGACATATCGCCTTTTACGTCATTGTAATCATCATAGGAAATACATTATCGATACACGTAGGTATGAATGTTCTAAAAATATTCGCACTCAGCGTCACTGACCTTCACGCCAAGGTTTATAACGCAAGTTCAATGGCGATATCCTGCCAAGGGCGACCTTCGTAGCAAGGCCAATCGACCTTGGAGCGAGGACGCGGCCTTGGTCAAGGTCATTTAGTAAACCTCGATTTTTGTGACGTATGTAATTTTTTGTCATTTTCAAGTTGAATTCTAGTGTTTTGTGATTAAAATAAAGAAGATTTTATTTTGCAATGTGTTGACCTTGAATCAAGGTTTTTTGACGTCATTTACTTCCGCGTCACGATCTTTCGGGAAAACTCAGTTTTAGCATTTTTTTAATAACCTGGGTCTTCTTAAGCATTAATATGAATAGTTATTTTAAAAAATATTATAATATTATTTGGATAATCCCAAAAAAAAGCGCACAAAACCAAAGGTCTCGTTTTAATGGTTTAAAAGTTATATAAAGTGACATCTTTAACTTTACAGAGTCACTACTTTAAACATGAGCAACTTTATTGGTGCTGCTGTTGCTCAATAGATGGCGCTTTATTCAAATATATTTCCCTGCTTTACTTTTGTTGAGAATTGTGAATGGTATTCAACGTCATTCTCCGGTACACATTATAATAATATGTAGATACAGTTGACGTGATGTTGATCACACATATATTTTTTTGATAGGCATACTGGCCTAGAAATAAACAACCAACGGGACTTAAAGATTAAATCCAATTTGCTAAATGGTGTGCTGTAATGTTTACCATATTGATAAGTATACAGGGCAAGTAGACAGCATGATTCACATAGAAATTACATTTTTATGGAGCAAGCTTATTGCAGATAGAGACCAGTGGTGGGCACACGGCCGCGACTAACGAGTTGTATGTCGTGGGTTCGAACCCAGCATGATTCACATCGTCCCCAACTCCCCACTGATAACAATGTTACTCATTAGAGCGGTTGTTTTTTAGAAATCAGCTTGCAGACTTTGTGTCTAAAACTGGCGCAATATCTATTTTTCGATCAAGTATGTTTGCACGTCAATTGTACAGTCGACCGCACGACGTCACTGGTAACTCAAGACCTTGAGCTGGCCCAGGGTAGCATTGAGTTTCAATAGAATAAAGGACAAGGGGCGGGGGGGGTTGGTAATTGCGTAACACACTATCGCAAGCAATGGTTTTCTTTTTGACAGTTCAATAACATTCATTGCGTTATTTACGTTGCTGAGCAAAAACATTTTTCGAACATATGAAGCAATGGATTAGCAATATCCTTCAAAATTATTCAGATTGAGATTGATAATGTAAAAGATGGCGGCGTTAGTTCCTATTTTGGCCACACGCCGAAATAACCTTGTAAGTAAAGTAGTGCATTATTTAGGTTATACCACGGTAATACAGTCTCAGTCCGCAGGCAAGCTTAATGAAAAAGTTTACGAAAAAAAAAATTTTTGTTAACACCGGTTTTCTGTAAAATAGTAATATTATTGCCATATCGATCTTGTCATATATCTTTAAATCATTGTTCTGCTTCAGTAGACTTTATCTAGATGTTTCTTATTGATTTCACAACATTGTAAAAAATCGTTTTTTTTTTCTTCCATGTAAAGAATTCGTTCTCGAAATTTGTGGTCGATTGTGATCTTGTTCTCGTAACTGTAATTATCTATAGTCTTCATTTATTTTGGTTGCTGATATATTTAGTGAGTATTTATTTATTATTTAGGATAATATACAGTATGATCTGTATATCTATTTTAGTACCTATATTGTAAATTTATTACTGCACCAACGACAATTCCATTTCTAATCACTGTCTATTCCAAGGTTGCCTGGAAGAGATCGCAGAAAGCGATAACGCCGCTTATTGTATATTTTTAGTTTTCGATCAAATTTTCTTTTGTTATATATTTTTGGTGTAAGTACTACATACAAAAAGATAATAAATACCAAAGAAAGAAAAGATTTATTATTTTTATATCGTTCGGCTCGTATCGGTAAAAACACTTGCGTCGTGTTTTTAAAAACATGAGCCCAAAACAAGAACAAGTTTGAGGAAAATATACGTTACATCCACCCGAAACTGCGATGGCCGTTTTGAATGGATGTGGACTGTATGCGAGACAACCCACAGCGCTGGTTTGTGCTATAGATACTGAATAGTTACATGTATTATGTTCAGTAGACGATATTTGCATTCTACTAGAATGCACCGTCATTCACGCGCGGGCTATCGTTCACGTCACATGTTATATTAATAGGAACTGCTATTTACACTTATTTATATTGACTCGTTGCTTGCCAACGCATGTGGAGGGATCATCGTAAAGAAATGTGTCCATCGGACACAGACTTAAACATTCCATTTCAGATTGAAAATAGTTTTATTTCTGTCCTGACCCCCAGCGCGGACGCGAATCGAAAAAACAGCTATCCTATAGCCTAATCAGCCTATAATGTTGTCACTTCTGGGACCACCACGCGAGCCCGGTGCGGTGTGCTAGATGGCACATGTCATCGAATTTTTAGTTCTAGGACATGCAGCACCCTAATTGCGTAACTCACAATCAATCAGAATCGGTTTAATTTTGACAGTTCAACAATATTCATTGCGTTATTTACGTTTTGAGCAGACTTTATGAAGGTAACCTTTTTCGAACTTATGAAGCAATGGATTAGCAATATATTTCAAAATGATTCAGATTGAGATTGATTGTGTGTTCCGCAATTAGGGTGCTGGTTTCCTCACGATGTTTTCCTTCACCGTCTTGAGAGCAGTGGTGATGAAACTATTTATACAAAGTAAACTGTCTGGGTTCGAAGTTTGAAACCACGAGTTTACAATTCGTAAGTCGGAAGTGTTTTTTAAGTATCAAATTTTTAAAAGTAGACGAGACAGAGATTAAGCACGGCTCACCGACACGGGCAAGGCATTCCAGAACCTGCTGGTACACAACAGTAAAAGAATTGTAGAAACTCCACCAGCTCTCAAATCTTGCATCGGCATCTCCAGTCTCAGGATTTCCGATGATCTCAGATATCTAATAAGAAGTGTGTCATGAAGGAACTTGAAACGTTCTTTAGGACATAATGGGGTTGTTGGATTAAACAAAATAATGTAGAGCTGAAACAAGATTTGAGAATTCCGGCGAAGACGTATGGGAAGTCACGTGAACTAATCTGCGTTCGCGATTTTGTTTCCAAACACGTAAACAAATATGGGTAATTGGAGAAATAACTTTAATACCTACAGAATATAGTTCAGTTTACGCTACAACTTCAAACATTTTTATAACTTTTTCAATAGTACTAGTCACTCTGAAATCAACTTAATTTTCACAATAGTAAAGTAGATATTGGTTTACCTTGAAATAAAGTCAATTGGAAAGATGAATTTGAATAGACCTTAGTATAATGTTGTTTTATGCATTTCAGTAAGCAATAATGTGGTTTTATACATTTCAGTAAGCTACGGGTGAAAACTTAAGAGAACCACATCCCATGCCTACATTAACACTAGTCCAGCGTACGATAGAATATTATCGATGACACCAAAGAATGTCGGTTCCAAAGACTTGTCAAACAAGCATCGTTCAATGTGACTGATACCAGATGCAGGTGGCTTGCACTAGAAATGTCACATGATGGAATTTCCTATATTCCCGCAGATCAGCTTGGTGACCTAAGCAAATAAAAAAATTGCAGGCGCATACCAGAACATGACGAATACGCATTTAAAGCTAAGTACGGCTTCGTGGGCACAGTAAAACACGATGACACCAGTGACCTCCAGAGTCACGGCGTGAACAACAATCTCGTCTGTTCTTCGTCAGTCTTCGTAGGCAGTAGGCAGCGACATCCAACATAGCTTGCAGAGTAAGCAAGCTGAAGTGGCAGTGGGCTGGCCATGTTGGTCGAAGGACCGATGGCCGGTGAAGCAGACAAGTCCTGGAGTGGAGACCGCGTATCGGCAAGTGTAGTGTGGGACGGACGCCGGCGAGATGGACGGACGACCAAAACAAGGTGGCTGGGATAGACTTCATGCGGAAGGCGGAGGACAGGGTGTTATGGCACAGCCTGGGAGAGGCATGTCGAGCAGCAGACTGTCATAGGCTGAGTTGATTGAAGCACACGACGCTGGCAGAATAGTCGACATCGGCTCAGTTGCCAAAGAAGGAAAAAGAAGCAGGCGCATACCAAGAGTATGACGAATACGCATCTAAAGCTGTGGGCACAGTAGACACTAGTGCCCTCCAGAGACACGGCGCGTGTGTGAAGTGAACTAACTCGCTAATTAGTCATCTGTTTTTCGTTTAAACCGCAGTGTAGTCGCAGCCTAACGTCATCGTTATCACTGTATATTTATACTGACATTCAGTGTTCAACTTTCATATACCGCGTACGGACGTATTATCCGTCGATACAATTAAAAACAATTTATTTATAAACGTTATGTTAAAGTGGCATACAACATGAAAGTGCTATTTTGTGTCGTGTTGTTCACAGTCGGCGCTGTTGTTAAAGGTAATGAATTGACTAACTAATTAGTTTGTGCACTAAGGTCTAGTTTCGTGTGTAGGTAAATAATTATAATTGACAAATAAGTCGTTTTGTTGTGTTGGACGGATATAGTTATATTAAGATTGTTGATGCGTAAATAATAATCCGGACCTACTGTTTATTAAAATAGAAGTAGACAGGATGTCGGCAATTTAGTTGGAAATGCATGAGTAGGTTCGGTCCCGCGTTTTCGTTCGAATTCAAACAAACATTCGTACAGGAACTTTCTTGTTCCGAAATTCATGAACAGTAGTCTATTTTTTTTTTTTTTGAGTAGAGTTTAAAACGTGCCGTCTCGCTAGAAAATGTGAAATGTGAGGTTGGTCTTCCACAACAACTTTATTTTACCGGAAATGCATTTTTTTTTTTATTAAAAAATATGAAGTAGTATTTTTTTAGTTTAGGAACGAAAATAAGTACCTAACGAAAAACCCAAAATTGCCAAAAACCCAAATGAAATGCGTTGTTAAAGTAATGAGTTAGGTGAGGTGACCGATATAGAGTTTGTCACAGAACCTGTTTAAAAATCCAAAAAAATCATGAAGCAGACATGTTTGACGACACTGTTGACGCAGTGGCAGTGGCTGAGCGAATGTTTTTTAAAGAAGATTACGTATACAGTTGTGTGTAGCGATTGATAAGCATCTAGCAACTGATAATGTTACCTAACTGTTAGAGATGCTTTATCACGTGATTAGGTAAACACCCACCCTATTATTGGTCGGAGTGTAGCCTTAGGGGCGCTATGGAGCAGGTGGGAGTTGGGAGGCGGGGGGGTGAGTGAGGGGCGTGCACCCTCTCCCACACAACCACCACCACCACAACGCACCAGTCACCACGGTGAGTGGACTGGTGGTATGGTTCTCACCACTTCCATGAAAAGGTAACGCACGCTTCTTGAGAAAAACAAATGATTGTAACCTAACCTTAAAACATGATTGTAACCTAACCTCAAAACAAATGATTGTAACCTAACCTCAAACACTTTATAGTTGCTAGTCGGAAAACCCTACTTACTTAATCTTCTTCAAAAAACATAAAAAAAACTGGTGTGAATAATTCTAAATTCTGAACTCCAATAATATTGGGAAATATTTTAGAAAATGACCACGAAGGGGTGGCGGGTTCTGAGTTCGCTCGCTATGCTCGCTCCCTAGAACCCGCCATCCCCTTCGAACCTAACCTGTCCGAGTCGGAGTGCCCCAAGTCGCGAGCTCGCTTCGCTCGCTCTTGCATCCTAAGTTCTCCTAGTAATACCGTTACTAGGAGAAATTACAAGCAGACATATTTTTATAACATATGAAGCAATGGATTACCAATATCCTTCAAAATGTTTCAGATTGAGATTGAGTGTTACGCAACTAGAGTGTCGGGTTTGGTTTATCCATCAGGAATTTCTCAGTAGGTACCAGAGTACAGAGTTTGTTAGAAATGTTCACTCAAAAATCAACGTAGAATACATTACATTAAAGTAGATAACTGGAATGTACATTACCTGATCTTATGAACACTGCTATACATATGGACTTAAACATAGCTGACGTAAAATAATTTTCCTACGTACCTGTTCTACTTACCCCTTTGAGAAAAACACGCGTAATGAAATGTAGATTCGCTGTATACATACGATAATATTACGACAATAGAATGGACAGGGACAGTAGACAGTAGCGTCCTCCTGTCTGCTGATAACAGCATAATGCTGTCTGTCACCAATTAATTTAACAAGCCTTGTCATTTTAAAATGACATGACAAACTAATGATATAGCTGTCACAACATGTTATCTACTGGCTGTATGTACTATTGTACATAGGTAGTCGGTATTTAATGATATAAATGATGACTATTAGGTACCATTGAATAAAACAACAACTTTATCATAATCTGTCAAGTGACTTATATTCTATAAAACAAAGTAGCTGCATGCATAGGTACCTTGAGGAACAAGGCTTTTTGGTTTTTTGAATTTTTCGCACGAATTACAATTTAATTTAGATCTAATATGTATAAGAAAGAGTCACTATGCCGTGGTAAAAATATTAGCAGTCAGCAAGGTAGGGCTGAAAGCGCAGGGTGCGCCCCTCGTACAGTAAGTACATCATGCCGCCAGGCATCTGCCGAAATTACGCGACGGAAAGTTCAGCCTGTTTAGGTACGTCCGAAGTTCCGAACTTTCCGTCGTGTAATGCTTTATTAAAATTATAATTCTTATATATCGGTCAATGTTTTGTGTTTCTTGTGTATCAGTATTAATTTAAGTGTCCATTACACTATAAATTAATACTGATACACAGGAGAATTAAATTAAAGTTACCCATGACTAGGGTTACCATATCTCAGGATTTGTCCTCAGATCTCAGGATTTTTTGACTCTTCTCAGAATTGCGGCTGGATTTTTTAAATATCATGAAATCCCAGGATTTTTTGAATTTTCAATAAAATACAGCTTACATTTTAAAGATCTCTAATAAAAAGTTAACAAACTAAAAATAATCTTCCTTTGGTTATAATTGCACATTTAAAATCAATACTTTTTTATTTATCCAAGTAGGTAATTAATCAGTTTTATCATACTTAATATGTGAAGATACATGGTTAAGTAAGGTTTTTTCTTTAATTATGGATTTATAAAATGCCCCAGGGGCGGTGCGTGGGAATTACGACTTTTTTAAATTGTTAAGTACGTTTGAGAGAAAATTCTCAATCTGTAAAAAATCTCAGGATTTTTCAATGGAAATCAGGCCTTTTCTCCGGACTTTTGATTTTTTCATCTGGTAACCCTACCCATGACACACCAGGCGAAAATTACGTCGCAAAATAAAAGAAAAACCTACCTATATTCAAATTATATTTGTTTCAAATTGACGTTATTTCAAATTAAACAAATATGGAAAAATGGAAAAAGTTATAAAAATGTTTGAAGTTGTAGCGTAAACTGAACTTTATTGTGTTGGAATTAAAGTTATTTTTCCATACACTCCATATACTAAGTTTACATTTTTGGCGAATATGTCGTATTAATGTTTTAGTACCTTTGTACTCAAATTATAATTATGTCACATCCCTATTTATTTTACTGTGTGTCCATAAATAATAAAATAAATACAAGCACGTGGAATTGCCTTTGCGTAGGTACCTAATTTTCGGCAGGTGTGTCCAGTCCCTATCCTAGCTATGATAATGATAAATGTATTTTCTTTCTTTATTTTTTTTTTCTATCATCCCTCGCGGAGTATTTGTAATAATGTATTATAAGAATTCGGATATCAACTATTCAATTAACAATGCAATGCGCTAACTTAATAATTAGATAACGAATATTTCCTGTTAAAGCGATAAGACATTTTTTTTTCAAATAAACAGTTGTACTAACAGTACCTACAACCTGTACCTACAACCTGAACGTAAGAATAATTTTATTAATCTAAAGCGCCAAGCCGCGGCAAGTGTAGCTTAACCTGATCGATCGACCCGTGCGGCTGTTGTTACTTAGCCACAAGGCGCTCCAGTCCAATCCAATCATCCGCCGAATACTTATAAATAACCTTATTTCGGTATTTGTATTAAGTAGTCAAAATCAAAATTAAAAGGCAAAATTCCAAGCTAAGAATCGGTTCTTCTTGAACAAAATTACATAAGACGACTGTCTTATGTAATTTTTACGCCACTCCTGTCTGAGGAGTCCCTCAGACAGTCCTCCTGGGCAGAAGGAGTGGCGTAAAAAATATTTATCCATTTGTGTACACACATATATAAACAGACAAGAAGAAAGTAATAAAAAAAATCGTACAAAGGTGACGCTTATTTCTTAAGAAATCTTTTCCAGCATACCTGCGATAGGAAAGAAGTATTGTAAAGTCCAAGTAAAATATTACTACTCCCTCACATTATCTGGTTAGGCTGGAGCCAACCATGACACAATTGGCAAACGGCTAAGAAAATTAATAGAAAACGTACAAACATGAGTGAAAAGCTTTCCTCAGTCAGTTTCAATCAGTTATTTATCGAATGTCGTCTGCAATATTGTCGCGATTTAATCTTATGACCTGTCACCTACGGACTTGACCTTCAAGTACTAATGCGAAGCTATCACAAGGAATGATTACTTCGAACAGTATCTTCATACATTGCATTCTTGAGATAGGTACCTACTCAAGAAGAACTTTCTAGAATCAATATGCACAGCTGTGGGCCTTGAACTCGAAACTCATACAGAGTTTTAGTTTTACCCCATTGTGCCAAGTTAAAATTGGGTATTTCAATTTCAAATAGCCTGTATTAGAAATCTTAAGACTACACATGAAAACATAAACTCACACCTTCTTCCCATGAGCGTAGGCAGAAACTATAGAGCCCATAGAAATGTAAAAATCTGATAGAGCCCCATCTGCTATGATCCTTACATAATCCTTTTGCCTCGTTTACGTTTACCTATACACGCGTTGCGAGTACTAGGCACCTGACCTTTCTGAACATCACCAATAAGGTCCCTATAATTCTATCCTCCTAGGGCGTCCTCTACCGGCGTTTCCACTCCCATCTGCCTTGTAAAACTATCTTAAACTAGTATTATATAGCAGAGTAATGAATTGGGCGATGCCCGATCTCCCCAAGTTCCAAATTCGCCAAAGCTTTTATTATTAACTAAAAGTTGTACCACTCTGTCTTGACCGAAATCGTCAATGCTACAGTCGCCGAATCAATGCTTACGTACGTATTGTTTAATGTTATTTGTTATTACTTGAGAGAACCAATAAATTCCAACAATTTGAAAATTAAGCGTAAAACCTGCAATTTAAGCTTTATTCATCAAATATTATTAATATTAGCAATACTGATAAATAGCAAACCGCAGCAAATGACGTTGTTAATTACTAAATAGGTGATCATCAATAGGACTCCGCGTATCACTGGTCAGTTTCCCTCAGTCGTCAGTTTATTTAATTAGCTAGTTTCGTGGATTAGTCAGTTTCACTGATTGGTCAGTTTAGGTGTGAATGAGTGCCAATGAGAGGGAGAGTATCAAAACTTGTTTTGCTGAACATACAAGCTGTGAGTGATAGTCAAAGATGGTTTAGTTTCAATGTGTATTTCAAATGCTATGATTGTTAACATATCGAGAAGCACTGTTATATATATTTTTCTTTTTTAATTTTACAATAAATATGTGAGTCTACGTGATGTCTTTACTTACAATTTTCTGAGCTAATGAATTGCTTACTGGAATGCTTACACTTCTCTTACCCTACATTTTTCCTTAGAAGAACCTGGATACATTCCTGACTCAGCCCCTGGATACATCCCTAAACCATCCTAGATATATCTCGAAAACATCTAAAAACACTGTACAAATAAGGTTAGTTTTAACTGGGCACTGATCTTATTATATTCTAACACTTTTGGACACGTCAGTACGAGGACTGATCAAGTGTGAACTTTACAAATAATTTAATTTTATAGGTACATACGCCAGCACATCAAGTTACTACAATCTGTCAAATTTCTTTAATAGATTTTCAACTTTATCGCTCAAGCAATACATAGGTGCGGCGGTAAGACCCCTCTTTGAGGAGTGGCTAGAGAGGCGTCACGGCGCTCTCACCTACCGCCTGACGCAGGTCCTCTCCGGACACGGATGTTTCGGGTGGTTCCTGCACATCATCAGGCGGGTGGAGACGCCCGGGTGTCACCACTGCGAGGATCGCCCAGAGGACACGGTGGAGCATACGGTGGAGGTCTGCCCCGCTTGGGCAGAGCACCGCCGTGTCCTCGTAGAGGCGATCGGCAGCGGCGGCGACCTCTCGCGCCCGGCCCTGGTGCAAGCCATGGTCCAGGGCGAGAGGGAGTGGGAGGCGGTCACCTCCTTCTGCGAAGCAGTCATGCTTGCGAAGGAGGTGGCGGGATGGGCGAGGGAGAGATCCTCACGCCTCAGCCGCCGAGGGAGACGCTCCGGGCGTCGGGAGCCGCGTGACGACTCCCGGCCACCGTAGGCGCGGGCCTGCGGGCGGAGAGCAATGGGTAGCTCTCCGTCCGATCAGGACCAGGCCCGTGCCGGATGGCGCGTAAGTGTTCCACGTGCGCCTCAAAGAGATGTCAGCATAGATGACGGGGCCCGATAGGGCCGAAGCCTGCCGGGGTAGCGGGATCGTCCGAAAGGGTTACCGCTGCCCTGGTACATAAAGGGCTAAGGAAGGAACACGGGTGGGTTTTAGTCAGTAAGAGTCTGACACTCCCTTCTGCTCCACCCAGAGCGGGAGGGGTCATTTGATGATTTCCCATCCTGAAAAAAAAAAAAAAAAGCAATACATAGGTTCAAGGTTTATTGAGTGTGCTGGCGTCTGCACTTTGGGGATATTGGGAATGAATGTATGAAAAATAATTTTGGGGAACTTGGAACTTGGGGAGATAGGGCAGCACCCATAAGATTAAAGGTTTAGACATCAGAAATCTCCAGATTGCTTTGTTCTTTAGCAAAGGCCTCCCCCAGGCTTTGCTATAGCTCATGTTTGTGAGTTTTTCTCCTTCCGCAGTAGTTTTTAAGTCGTCTTCCCATCTTTGAAATGGTCTTCCTGTTTTCTTCTTTCCCGTAAATTGAGTATATGTCACTTTATATTGTGATCGAATTCCAATCTATACTAATAATAAAGCTGAAGAGTTTGTTTGTTTGAATGCGCTCATCTTTGAAACTACCATTCGGCACCCTAATTGTGTAACACACTATTAAATTATCACTATTACGCAAAATACGCGCATTGTCGTGGATTTGCGGACACCAGCCCGTATTACCTATTACCTAACACACTATTAATCTCAATCTGAATCATTTTGACTTATTTATTTTTTATAACAGCTTAAACTATCATTACAGGGTGATGGATATTGCTAATCCATTGCTTCATAATTATGTTCGAAAAATGTGTCCGATCAACAACGCAAATAACGCAATGAACGTTGTTGAACTGTCAAAATTTGCCATTGCTACTGTTAGCGTGTTACGCAATAACCCCATTTGAAAAAATATGTTTGTATTTAATAGCTCAATTCTTGTGTTATAATATACAGTATGGCAGGACATCGACGTGCAAACTGTTACCATGGATTCAGTACATGATTCTGCGTTGAAATTGTTCGTTATTTATCTTTAAAAAAATGCTGTTCCATACATTTTGACGAGGTATTCCACTTAAAGCACTGATTTCAACAGCACTTGCCCGAACCGCACCTGAGCACTTCCACTAACCCCACTGAAACCAAATTTTGTAACGTGCGGTTCGAAGGAACAGTTTATCAATATCGTTTTCAGTTTCCGGACGGCGACGGCGTAGGTATTACACTTTTCTATGAAATAGAAGTCTTTTTTTTGATAACCGACGATAAATGTTTACGCTAGGATGTCTAGAATGATATGCTGAATTCACGGTTACAGTTGGCGCGTCGCCATCCTGTATTCATAGTAGTGCTTACACCGCTGCATACCTCTTCGAGGACCGCAAGTTTGATATTATACTGTGTTTATGAGAATGGAATAGTTCCAATGTCACGCGTCAATTATAGATGTTCTCTTAATCAAGATCGTTAAGATTTCACAATTGAAACGCGATGGCAGATATTTATTATTGATGCAAGCGTGTTTATATCGTGGACGTGGTGACCCTGGGGTTAAAAGCCTGCTTCTACTGCATGAGACTGTAGGTACAATCTTGAAGAATGTGAGATTGCTTTAATACCTTGTCTATATGAGCGAGATTTGTGGTTCGATTCTGACGAGACAGAATGTGAATTTTTTAAGATATAAATTGTTATATCATACCTTTATGAACGCTCGAAGAAGGTGGGATGACTATATTAGTAGGAGAATACCATAAAAAACGATGGATGGACTGTGTGAAAGATAATATGGCCAGAAGAAGAGTGAATACTTGAAATGAGGGCTGGTGAAGAATAACACGTGCTGCACCAAAAGCGACAAACCTAAAGAAGTAGCCCTAATCAGCACCCTAATTGCGTAACACACTATCGATCTCAAT
Source organism: Apamea epomidion (assembly GCA_947507525.1). Taxonomy (NCBI): domain Eukaryota; kingdom Metazoa; phylum Arthropoda; class Insecta; order Lepidoptera; family Noctuidae; genus Apamea; species Apamea epomidion. The sequence continues at coordinate 17,083,980 of OX382245.1, read as the reverse complement.
CTGAATCATTTTGAAGGATATTGCTGATCCATTGCTTCATATGTTCGAAATATGTGTCTGCTCCACAACGTAATAACGCAATGAATGTTGTTGAACTGTCAAAATGAAACTCATTGCTACTGAGAGTGCGTTACACAATTACCGCGCGTCCCCTATTCCCTCATCGCTACATATCCCTTAGGGATTACAAGCGATATATTATACTACAAGCCATGTGCCCGTCCGATGGGATTTCCCATTGGCAAAAATGACGATGCCATACAAACTTTCATGCCCTTTCGGAGATGAATTTGAATTCCTTCCTTGGACCTCATTTTCATTATAATAAAAGTAGGTAACTCGTGTGTAAAATTTCATGCATCTAGTTAAGACTGCCACTTTCAGTGAGAGAATTCAATGTTACTCAACAAATCTTTACAAGAGATCAATCACTAAGAAGGTAAAGGAAAACTTCGTGAGGAAATCTGGACTTGTATAGTCGGTCAACTAAGAAGATACAGAGCTGAAACTATATTAACGTGTAAACGGCTTGAGACCATTAGGTGAATTTTATAAAGCAGCATTTTCCTTAACTGTGAGTCAGACATGTCTCGATTAAACTTGCACCAAAGTTTCAGACATGAAAAGGCTCATCGATGTGAATAACAATTGAAGAACGTTTTATTGACGTCAGTGATATTATCATTTTCATACTATTGCATCCATATTTCATATTATTATCTTTGAGTAAACTGGCCGTGTACAGATAATCTAGGATAAATAGTACTAAATATTATTTTGGTATCAATTTTTATCAAGGTGTGTAAGCGTCCAGGGCCGCGGGTTGTTCGAAAGAGATACCGTGGCCCCTGGCACAGGCAACTGAAGGAACACGGGTGGGTTTTAGTCAGTAAACGCCCTTCCGTTCAGCCCAGAGCGGGAGAGGTCATTTGATGATTTCCCACCCAAAAAAAAAAAAGTGTGTAAGCGTTTGTGAATTTCGTATAAGTTCAAAAATATGTAATTATATTAATTATAAATAATAGCAATTAAACTATTTAGTTTTCGAACAAACTAAATAGTGTGTATGGAAAGATCACTTTTGTTATTTCGGTGTTAAAATAAACCCATAGTCTGACCATTAGCACTATTTAGTACTGATGGCCCGAGGATGGGCTTCGCCAATCTTTGACTAGCTACAGTGACTAAACTATTGGATATACACCGTTAAATTTAGAACGTTTTAATCCTTAAAAGGGGTCATTGTACTCATCATTATGAACAACGTTTACTACGGGACCAGCCTTTTTTTTTTTTAAACCCACCCTTGTTCCTTCAGTTGCCTGTGCCAGGGGCCACAGTATCTCTTTCAAACAACCCGCAGCTCTGGCAGGCATCGGCCCTAGCGGACCCCGTCAGTTCGTGCTGACATCTCTTTGAAGCGCGCGTGGAACACAACGCGCCGTCGACCCGGGCCTGGTCCTTACCGGGCGGCGAGCTGCCCATTGCTCGCCGCCCGCAAGCCCGCGCCTACGGTGGTCGGGAGTCGGCTGCTGACTCCCGTCCAGGGCGTCTCCTGCGGCGGCTAGGGGAGTGAGGGCGCAGAGATTGCCTCTCCCTCACGCGCTCCGCCTCCTCCTTCGCGAGCATTACTGCTTGGCAGAAGGAGGTGACGGCCTGCCATGCACTCTCGCTCCGTACCATGGCCTGGACCAGGGCCGGACGTGAAAGATCACCGCCGCCGATCGCCGCCACGAGGACACGGCGGTGCTCCGCCCAAGCCGGGCAGACCTCCACCGTATACTCCACTGTGTCCTCCGGGCGATCCACACAGTGGTGACACCCTGGCGTTTCCTCCCGCTTTATCCTGAACAGGAACCTCCCGAAACAACCGTGTCCGGTGAGGACCTTCGTCAGGCGGAAAGTGAGGGCGCCGTGGCGCCTCTCTAGCCACTCCTCAAAGAGGGGACTTATCGCCATAATTGTGGCGTGCTCATACGGGACCAACCCTGAAATCGTGAAAAATAAATCAGTTGATCCATACGTTATGTCGAGTTATGCGAACATAAATCTATGGATCAACTGATTTTTTTTCACGATTTCAGGGTTGGTCCCGTAGTAAAAGTTGTTCATAATGATGAGTACAATGACCCCTTTTAAGGATTAAAACGATCAAAATTTAACGGTGTATACATATATTTGACAGGACTTTTGTTTGCAGACTGGGAACGTCGTTAGATATATGCAGTCATATTGTCATTTTCACCTTGTATATGGTCGAACCTATAATTGTATGGCATGGCCTGACTAAGCCCTTCTCATAATTTGACACTGGTGTTAACTAGAAACTATTTGATTATCGAAACGAAGTCATGTGTCATATTCTATCTGTATTGTCATCGGAAAACCGAAATACAGCAACACTGCTTGGCGACACTTGGTATGGTGTTCGGTTCTTATTTTCTATGTTTTTATGTCTTCTCATATAACATAACATCACGCTTGTTTTCCCTGAAGGGTTAGACAGAGGTGCATATATAGTACACCCACATATCACCAGTTCTGTTTAAGTCACATGTAATAGGGGAGAGCCTATTGACATCAACTTGGCACAAATCCAAACATCGGGCTACTACTGACAAATACCAGATGAAAAAACGCAATAACACTTTGTCCCAACCTGGGAATCGAACCCAGGTCCCAATGCTCAGCAGTAACGCTTGCGACCACTAGAACAACGACGCAGTTGGCTTCTGTTCTTGTAAAATTGCGATGTTTCTTATTTCATGTTGTTCACGATATCATACGAGATGGTGTTAACGCAAGTCATATTAAGAAGGTTTTACCCAACGAGTGAATGTCAATACACAGTAAAGATAAGTACTATCGTTACTTGATAAGGGATTTAAGACATAACATCTTTGTATATAACTCATCATCTGCCCAGCCTTTTCCCAACTATGTTGGAGTCGGCTTCCAGTCTAACCGGGTGCAGCTGAATACCAGTATTTTACATGGAGCGACTGCCTACTTGACCTCGACAGCCCAGTTACTGGGTAATACGACACTCCTTGGTAAGACTGGTTGTCAGACCATATAAATAAACAAAATAAATAACTGTCTCGATGGTCTAATAGTTGCAAGCGGCACTACTTAATGTGAGGTTCGAGTTCGATTCCCGGCGGGGTAGTTGCGTAACACACTAAAAGTAACAATGGGTTTCAATTTGACAGTTCAACAACATTCATTGCGTTTTTTGTTGAGCTGACAAAGTTTTCGAACATATGAAGCAATGGATTAGCAATATCCTTAAAAATGTATCAGATTGTGATTGACAGTGTGTTACGCAATTAGGGTACAGGTTGGGCAACGTGTGGATTTCTCAGCAGCAGCCCGGAGTAGGAATTTTTGCCCCGTTAATGGCTTGACGGCACGGTTGGCGGCAATGGTTAAGCGATTGACTGCTGCGCTGCGTGTCACGGGTTCGATTCCCGCACGGAACAAATATTTGTATGGCCTACAAGTAGTTGTTCCGGGTCTGGCTGTTTGTGTATGTGAGTTTAAATGTTTGTAAACGCACCCACGATACAGGAGAAATTCCTAGTGTGGGGCAACGTTTTAAAAAAAAAAATAGGCTCGCTCCCTATTACAAAAGAACCCTATAACTGGTTAAATGAGGATGTACTACAAGTACACCTCTGCCCACCCTGCCTCGTTGTAGTTAAACTGAGTGTTATTAAAGACACAGATGAATTCATAGTCGCAAATACAGTTGTTTCTTCGTCAATAAATTAATACATATTCATCGAAATGGGGTCACAATGAAAGGTGATGTCATTTCAATTTAACTCGTAAAAATATCCGTCTCGAGGAATGTCATTATTTCCGCTTTCAGCTATAACTCATAATTTCGAAGGTCACTCGTGGCGCGTTTGACGACTCAATCTAAATCATTTTAAAGGATATTGCTAATCCATTGCTTCATATGTTCGAAAACTTTGTCAGCTCAACAAAAAACGCAATAAATGTTGTTGAACTGTCAAATTGAAACCCATTGTTACTTTTAGTGTGTTACGCAACTACCCCGCCGGGAATCGAACTCGAACCTCACATTATTTGAAAAAATTATCTTTTCAACAACATAAATAACGCAATGAATGTTGTGGAACTGTCAAAATGTAAGCCATTGCTACTGATGCTGTGTTACGGTATTACCCCGCTGGCCAGTTAGTTCGCCACGAGGCCAGTTCGCGAGACAGTGCAGTCACTTGTGCACCGACGTGTATAATATTATATATTTTTGTTATACATGTTACTAGCTTCTGGCCGCGAATCGGGGAATATACATTAAAAAAAAAAATAGATACCGACGAAATAAGAACCTCCTCCTTCTTTGGAGTCGGTTAAAAAGTGAAACATATTTTATTTTATAATTTATGCAGTAAAATACATAGGGATATGACATAGTTATAATATGAGTACAAAGCAACTGCCTATTTCTTAAGAAATTTCTTCCAGCAGACGGGCGGGCGATAACAGTCATTCTGTTTATTTTTTATTTTTTCAGTGTTATATTTCTCTCGTTTTATATGTTTTTCTATTGTGATTTATTTTTATCACGGCTCTTATCAGGGTCTATTTTTAAATGCGTTAAGTCTTGTTTTCACATTCCCGCGGCGATGATCTTTGTTTTACAACTCAAACACTAGGAGTGGTTGACTTTACATATTGACGCTGAAAATCTTTTGCATACATGTATGTTTCAAAAGAAATTGTGAAATGTAAGATATCACTATTCACTCAAATAGTCTTTATCAAATTCATCCGGAAGACCGTCTGGGTTGTGGATGGGTGACCATCATACCGAGACTCTTCCTCTACATTTCTGTAGAGGAGGAGTCTCGGTATGCCGTTGGCCCCGGCTATCGTTTGTAGATCTTTATCAATCGTCTTACGGGTAGTTAAGACTTCAAGACTCCGAAACTCGAAAACTAGCCTTACCAAGACTTATCGTGTTCCCCAGCAACTGGGTTGTGGAGGTCAGATAGGTAGTGGCTGTAGTGTATCTATCTATTTATATATGTAGACACTGTCTCATTCACACAAGCGGGGTAGCTGCTGGCATTTATGTCATCAGTCAGTCACGAGGAATGGCGGGAAACAGACAATGTGAAGCAGGATAAAAAATACAATGGCGCTTGGTGTGGTAGAGCCAATACAATGGCGCTTGGTGTGGTAGAGCCAATGATACGCAGTGAAGTGATCAGGATTCTTCAGTGGCCTTATGTAGGTACAATACTGGTATTCAAGACGTCCATTGCTGGACACAGGCCTACCCCAAAGCATCGCATAAAGGCCGATTCTGTCTGCATCCAGCATAATATTGCCAGCAATCATTGCTAAAAATATACTGTGCAAGTCCACTTTCACGCAGACGTAAAAATATCCCGGCGGGATTTTCAACTCTCCAACATCCAATTATCCAACAGAGCGCATCCCAGCGCGTCAAAAAACACGCTGTTGGATTTTCAACTCTCGGCGCTAAGTAGGTAGTGCGGTGAAAATCCAGTGCGCCAAAAAACATCGCCGTGGGAATCACGCGCCCATGCGAACCTGGGCGAGAATAATGAGCTTTTTTTTTTTTTTTTTTTTTTCAGGATGGGAAATCATCAAATGACTCCTCCCGCTCTGGGTGGAGCAAGAAGGGAGTGTCAGACTCTTACTGACTAAAACCCACCCGTGTTCCTTCCTTAGCCCTTTATGTACCAGGGCAGCGGTAACCCTTTCGGACGATCCCGCTACCCCGGCAGGCTTCGGCCCTGTCGGGCCCCGTCATCTATGCTGACATCTCTTTGAGGCGCACGTCGAACACTTACGCGCCGTCCGGCACAGGCCTGGTCCTGATCGGACGGAGAGCTACCCATTGCTCTCCGCCCGCAGGCCCGCGCCTACGGTGGCCGGGAGTCGTCACGCGGCTCCCGACGCCCGGAGCGTCTCCCTCGGCGGCTGAGGCGTGAGGATCTCTCCCTCGCCCATCCCGCCACCTCCTTCGCTAGCATGACTGCTTCGCAGAAGGAAGTGACCGCCTCCCACTCCCTCTCGCCCCGGACCATGGCTTGCACCAGGGCCGGACGCGAGAGGTCGCCGCCGCTGCCGATCGCCTCTACGAGGACACGGCGGTGCTCTGCCCAAGCGGGGCAGACCTCCACCGTATGCTCCACCGTGTCCTCTGGGCGATCCTCGCAGTGGTGACACCCGGCCGTCTCCTCCCGCCTGATGATGTGCAGGAACCTCCCGAAACATCCGTGTCCGGAGAGGACCTGCGTCAGGCGGTAGGTGAGAGCGCCGTGACGCCTCTCTAGCCACTCCTCAAAGAGGGGTCTTATCGCCGCTATCGTGGCGTGCCCTGCGCTGGGTTGCGATAGTCGCGCCTTCCATTCCACCATGAGACCGCGCCGGAGGTCCGTCCGCTCCGCAGCGATTTGCCGCGGGTGCAGAGTTTCCCCCCGACGTAGTGCCTCCGCGCGCCAGTCATACAGGCGCGCGAGGACTATCGCCTCCAGATCCCATGGTGGCAGTCCGGCAAGGAGGCTTGCTGCCTCGCCCGAGATCGTGCGGTACCCCCTTATAAGCCTTACGGCAACCACCTTTTGGGGCGCGTTCAGATAGTGTGCGGCTCGAAGCCGCAGTGAACGCGCCCACACCGGGGCCCCGTAAAGGGCCATGGACCGCACGACCCCTGCGTAAAGCCTCCGGCAGGAGGCGTTTGGCCCCCTCAGGTTGGGCAGGAGCCGCTTTAGGGCGGCCCCGGCCCGTTCCAGTTTGGGGGCCAAACGTCGGAAATGCTCGACGAAGTTCCACCGGCTGTCGAGGACGAGACCCAGGTATCTCATCGTATTCTCGACGCCGATGTGAACCCCTCCTACCATCAGTTGGGATCCCGAAGGTGGCCCGTACCGAGGCCCATGAAAGGACATGGCCTCGGACTTGTGCAATGCCACCTCGAGACCCAACTGCCGGATCCTTTCCACGACTATCGCAACCCCGCGTGTCATCGCGTCGGCCGCCGCCTGATGCGACCTCCCCTGCGCCAGGACCAGCGTGTCGTCAGCGTAGCAAACTACGCTGACGCCATCAGGGAGGTCGGCCCGCAGCACCCAGTCGTAACCGATGTCCCACAGGAGCGGCCCCAGAACCGATCCCTGTGGGACACCGCACGACATCTCTCGCCGGTTCCAGTTCCCGTCGCGACCGGGGTAGATGACGGCTCTGTCCGTCAAATACGCCCCGACTATTCGACGGAGGTAAGTCGGCACCCGGTGATACCGGAGTGCCTCCCCAATGCAGCTCCAGGGCAGGGTGTTGAACGCGTTGGCGATGTCGAGTGACACCGCCACGACCACCCCACCCCGGGACACCGCGTCCCCCGTCGTGAGGGCTCTCACGCGCATGATGGCGTCCACCGTCGAGCGCCCCTTGCGGAAGCCAAACTGGCACTCCGCAAGATCCGGCCCCGTCCTCACCAGGTGCCCGACAAGGCGGCCCGCAATCACTCTCTCAAAGAGCTTGCCGACCTCGTCGAGCAGCACTATGGGCCGGTATGCGGACGGAGAGTCCGCAGGGCGCCCTGGCTTCTGAATGAGGACCAGCTTCCCCGTCTTCCAACGGAGTGGAAACTGGCCTCTCTCCATGCATGCGCTTAAGAGCGCCTCCAGTCGAAGCCCGAGAGCCCTCGAGGCCAGGACCCAGGCTTTACCCGGCAAGCCGTCGGGTCCCGGGGCGGTATTTTTGGCCTTCAGCCTGCCTACCGCCGCTCTCAGATCTACCCCGGTCACTACAGGGGTGTCGTCGTCGTCGTCCGCGTGGTCCGCTTCGGGCACCGCAAGTGGCGGAGCCATAGGCGGGGGAGTATGCTCCCCCCGTGAAGGGAACAGAGCGCTCACCACCTCCTCCACCAGCTGTGGTCGGAGACTCTGCGTAAGCGGGGGGGCCCATGTGCGGAGTTTATTCCGCACCATTCTGTAGGGGCGCCCCCATGGATCTCTGTTCAGAGTCTCCAGCATCTCCTCGCGGGCCATATCCTTGGCCCGCTGAACAGCCTGTTGGAGGGCGGTCTTCGCCGCTCTGTACCCCTCGTATAGCTCCACCTCCGTGGCTTCCGCATCCGGAGGGCGGATGCGGAGAATAATGAGCTTACGTGACATTGGGCCCGTAAGCCTCGTTCGAATTTCAAATCATGATGTGATTCAATTGTTTCCTGCACCCTAATTGCGTAACACACGATCAATCACAATCTGAATGATTTTGAAGGATATTGCTAATCCATACTTAGATCATTATTATTCATCTAGTTTCATATGATCGAAAAATCCGTCTGCGCAACAACGTAAATAACGCAATGAATGTCGTCGAACTGTCGAAATGAAACCCATTGCTAGTGATAGTGTGTTTCGTACCTACTTACCCCACTGGTCTAAATGAATCCGCTTACTTACGTGACATTGGGCACGTACGCCTCGAAAAACCCTCAAGTACTTCGGATTTCTAATCATGACGTGATTCAATTGTTTCCCGGTTGTTTTGGGAGATCTATGATGTCATAGAGGTGTTTTTTTGTTTATTCTTGCCCTTGTTGTGATTCATGGGAAATGGATTTATTAGAGAAAACTAGACTTTAATCAGAATCACGGCTGTTTTTCCCGTAGGGATTGGCAGATATACGTATAATATTTTTTTTTTTTGTTATTCTGTATTGTGTCCCACTGCTGGGCAAAGGCTTCCCGTTTTTTCAGGCAAACTAGGGATCGCTGTAGACGGGGATGTCTAGAGCGATCTCTGGCCATGTTGACCCTGCAAACCTCGTTAAATCGTCACACCACCTTTGCCGTGGTCTACCTCGACGGCGATATCCTCTTTCAGGAGTCCAGTGAGTGACGATCTTTGCCCATCTCTCCCACGTATAATATTAATATACTCATAATAATTTAGCTTGTTTGGATGTTTTGTAGTTACGGGCGAGCCAATATTGCTTATAATCGGACACAAATACAAATTCCATGTTGTTACGGGGAATTCCCTTGGGAAACCCCACTAACACTGCCCTCTCACCCACTCTACTGGCCTGTGCCCACTATCAAAATCAAAAATTAAAATATTTTATTTCACATAAACTAACATGGGCACTTGAAACGCCAGAAGCTAGGTGCACTACATGGTGAAGCCCTCTTCTTATTCAATAGATAAAACTATTATCATCATTACGGTTATCAAGATCAGCCTATAATGTTCTCACTGCTGGGACAGGCCTCCTCTCTGTGAGAGAGAGCGGGCCGTAGTCCACCACGCGGGACTAGTGCAGGTCAAGATCAAAAGTCATTTATTCAAATTAGGCTGAGAATCAGCTCTTTCCGAACATCAAAATTACAAAAGACAGTCCCCCAAAACGCCCGCCCTTCACCACTTCCTAGTGCTTTCGCTGTGAAGAAGTCGCGCAACAGCACAGCTGTCTGTTCAGTTAAAAAATCGCTGGCGCTGGATGTCACCTGTCTTCGAATGCGCTTAATCATGCTTGCTCACTCTTTCAGAACGTAACAAGTCAGTCTACGTACTATCTAAATCTGGCTATAAATGAAGGTGTGACCGTAGGAAAATAACATAAATAATACGATTTGATAAAATGCTAATCATATATTATATGAAGCATGCTGATAACATCTTACTATGAACGGCATTCTGTGATCAACAAAGTATTGCAGTACGGTAATAAATAAATACATAGTCCACACTTATCCTACTAATATTATAAACGCGAAAGTTTGTGAGGATGGATAGATGGATGAATGTTTGTTACTCTTTCACGCAAAAACTAAATAACGGATGTGGATGAAATTTGGCACACATTATCGTTTTTAACCAGGATTAACACATAGGAGACTTTATCAATATATTCCCACGAGATCGAAATTTATGCGGGTGAAATCGCGGGGCGCAACTAGTACCATTATAAATTCGAAAGTAACTCTGTCTGTATGTTACCTTTTCACGCCTAAACCACTTAACGGATTTCGATAAAATTTGGCAGAGAGATAGATGACATCCTGGGGAAGGACATGGGCTACTTTTGGTCCCGGTAGCACGTTCAGGGTTTCGAAGCCGCGGGCAGAAGCTGGTAATAAATAAATGCCTCGTTGTTCTAGTGGTCGCAAGCGCTACTGCTGAGCATTTGGTCCTGGGTTCGATTCCCGGGCCGAGTAAAGTGTTATTGCGTTTTACCTTATAGAATTTCTCAGTAGCAGCCAGGGATTAGATTACCGACTATCACGATTTGGTCTAATGCGACTGCTTAGCACGGGGAATTTTTTTGATCGTCGTATTTTAATAAGGAAAATCTAATTCATATTAACCGGCCGGCGGCCGATCGACCGGCCGAAATTAATATTTTCTTCTTTTTTCTGGACACACATCCAGATGTGTGTCCATTTAGGTACATACCTAACTTATGACACAAGTACCAGTCACCACCAACTTAAATTGTCTGTGAGGGTTCTTGGTATGTAAAGATTTTCACCCATCCACGGACCAATCGCGGCAAGCGTAGCTTAACCTGATCGATCGACCGTGCGGCTGTTATTACTTAGCTACAAGCCCCTTTATTTTTCTTCGTCACCTGTAAGTAAATAACAGACATATATGCTACTGACATCATGACAGCTATCGACAAACGCCAACTACATTATATTATTATAAACTTATTATCTAACAACGGGTATCTCACGTAGATACCAGTTATCATCGATAAAACGAATAAATACATATTTATTTAAACGACTGTAAGTCCACAGTATCAGTTTTAGTGAGAAAATTAGTCTGTTGGCTTAGTACGTTTTACCGGAATTTGATGTTTGGAGAACTGGTAATTTGAAACCTCGGTAGAGAAAATAACTTTTAATTTATGATATGTAATTCCCAGTTTTCGTCGATTCGTCATACCATCGGGTATGACGAATCGACGAAAACTGGGAAATAGTGGAAACTGACGAGTTAACGTAGCTGTCTAATCGGTAAAACTGATGAATCAGTGAAACTGACTAATCCACGAAACTGGTGAATTAAATAAACTGACGACTGAGGGAAAGTGACCTGTTCTGAACTATATGCTGACTCAAGTATCCATCCACTTTATAAGACTAACAATTTTCTCTCATATTTTGCTTCGGAAAATCTCCTAAGACTTTCATCCACCACGCTTAGTCAAAAGTAACGTGTTACAAACTCAAATCCTATTTTTATATTTTTACCCGACTACCCCCGAAGGAGAGTATTTTTATTCGAGAATATGTCATATACTGCTATGCATCAGACGGGATCAAGGCGCAGTCAAACACTAGTTTATACCATAAAAAAAAATAAAAAAATTGGTATGTCTGTGATGTGACTAACTATTACAAGAAATATTAATCAACCCTACTATTAGTAATATTATAAACGCGAAAGTTTGTGAGGATGGATGGATGAATGATGACTTGCATATTTGCAAAAAACGTAAGAAAGTTTGAATTTTGCGAGCTACCTATCGCATCCCCCTTATTGAAGAAAGAAAGAAAGGGTGTGATTGTGGAGATATGCCATGCTCCACCTCCTGTCCTGCCCTCTGTGTCCCAACACATGCAGTCAAAGTGACCTCTGCGCTGCCACCGACAACGCCGTGGAAGTGGCAAAGTTTTGGGAAAACACGATTTAAAATACAATCGTGCAGCGACACGGAGAAGAAGAAGAAAAGAAAACAGTGTGACAGTGTGTTACATGTGGTAAAGACTTTTAATCACGTGGGCCGTTGGCCTGTTCACTAACATAGAATATTTTAACAAAATACATTTCAAAAACTAGACAACCGATGAGGTGGACTGACGACCTGGCCGAGATTGCTGGACGACTCTGGCTTAGGAATGCTAGCGACAGAGAAGACTGGCGTGGCGTACAGCCACTCTTCTCTGTGTGTTGCAGGATGCCTACACTCGGCATTGGGTAGCGAAATGCTAATGAAGAGAGAGAGATTATAAAAACTTAAGACATACATTACATATCGAAACCCCTCCGTGGCTCGTAAAGCACGCTAAGCCGTTGATCCCGGCTATTATTCGTGGAATTTTGACAGTCATTACGGGAAGTTAGAAGCCCAAAAAGCCTAACAGCTGACATCCGATATATGGAATGTCAGCTTTTAGACTTTTTGGGCTGACTTTTTGGAAGACTGGATGCCGACCTCAATATAGTTGGGGAAAGGCAGATTGATTGACAACGTAAAAACAGCTATAACATACACAATTTCAACTACACACTACATTGGTCTTGTACTAAGGAAAATGTACCAAAACAACTGTACAATAGAAAACCGTTCGTAATAAAATTAAAGCGTCCATTGAATCGTGGATTAATTAATTAAACGTCAGATTCATTAATTAAAGAAGTCAGCTGAATGAGAAGTCAGCTCATACTGGAAATGATGATGGAATATGGAATAGTACGAAGCACTTTGAAATCAACTTAATTTCCAGTATAATAAAGTTGATATTTCTTAAACATGAATTTGAATAGACCTTATTACCAATTGGTCTGTATACACTCGAATCGCGACATTTCCATGAGTACTCACAAGTAACAACACGGGAATTCCCACCCCGCCCACGACTATGAAAAAATGCGTATAAAATTAACAGACAGATTTATTTCGTGGGCAAGCCCCACATTCTTGAGAATGGTGCCAACTCTGTAATGTGTCGAATGGATAGTAGTTGTCATCTTATTTTAGATCTTATTTATATTGAAATAAATTCAATTTTAATCATAACACGTGGCTGGATGATACTGGCAGAGGGGCGGAGGGATTGGCATATGAAAAAACGGGTTTACAAAAAAAAATATATATATTTTTCACTTTTTACCCGTAATTTTGGTTTAAAAACGAAACTACTGAACCGATTTTGATGAAATTTCTATGGGACCAATCTGAAATCCTTTCAAATAAAAATAATTTAGCAAATCGGCTTATAAATAACGGAGTTCTGAGGTAACAAATAAATAAATAAAAAACAAACGAATTCTTTCTTTCTTTCTTTTTTTAAAAACGTTGCCCCACACTAGGAACTACTCCTGTATCGTGGGTGCGTTTACAAACATTGAGAACCAATTGAGACACTCCTTCTGTTTTTGAAGTCGTTTAAAAAGAGAGGCCTGTGCTCGGCAGTGGGTGAAGTTGGACTGTGGCTGATGATGATGATGACTATGAGAAACTTCTACAAAGTATCTAAGTATAGGTACTTTCCCCAGAACACCAAGATTATCAAAGCTGCATGTATTCCAATTAGTTTATCTATCATATACATCTTCAGCGAGACTAAATAACAGTTTAATTCCTAGATATTAATCGCACAGACGCGTAAAGGTCATTTCTTCTTATCATATTGCTTATTCAAGAATATTAGCTACTCTTCTTCCTTATTCTAAAACTAGTCTCGGCCCGCGACTTCGTCCGAGTGAAATTTCTTGTTTCCGCGACTCATCGCGTCGCAACACATCGCATCATAATCAGCCTATAATGTTCCCACTGCTAGGACACAGGCCTACTCTCAGTGAGAGGGAATTGGCCGTAATCCACCACGCGAGTCGATTGGTACATGTTACATGTCTTCGAATTTTCGTTTTTAGGACATGCCGCCGGTTTCCTCACTATGTTTTGAGAGTAGTGCTGATGAAATCAATTACTTACATAGAGTAAAGCACCTGCTTGGGTTCGAACCCACGACTTATAACTCGTAAGCGGAAGCGACCACTGCTCTTATTAATAAGTATAGGGGAAAAAAAATACAATGTATAACATTATTATTCATCGGGTGTTTTCATAGCTATGCGATCGCAAACTATTATATCTGTTAAGTGAAAATAAAACAAATGAATCATGAACAGCACCATTCATTTATTTTTTATTACTTCGGTATTTAAACTATGGAATTATGGACATGTGATTTATTTGTTATGTTTGTTTTACGACTGAAAAATGACTGGCAGTATAGAATGTTGTTTAGTAATATTTACACACAAAGGGGTTTATTTATAAACGATGATTAAAGTTAGGTGACGTTTAAACGTCAAAAATGTTTGGTTAAACAGTTCACTATAACATATCACTACTTAGCTTTAAGCAACGTTTATTAATAAAGGGGTGTGTCTAAAGCTAGTTATGCGTGTCCTCTGCATCTGAGAGCCTACTCAAGTCCGCCGACGAAGACGCGCCCTTTCCGAAAGTAGTTGATCCGTCAAAACAAGTGACATTTTTTCGGACGGGCAAATACATAGTTATACAATACATACAAGAGAGAGAGAGGGTCAGTACAGCTACTTTATCACCTCTGTCTTCCCTTGTTGGTGAATACCGGCGCGATGGTAATAAATTATGCTATGAATGAGAAACATAATTTTATGCTTCTTTAGTTAGTTATTTTCCTGCTTGAATAAAGCATTCATACCCTACCTAAAATTTAGCCTTAAGCCTAGAATACACATTCCTGTAATTTGCACAAAATTATGCAAGTAGCTGGCATGTTATAATGGTATTCACCTATCACAGTGACAGCTATGTGAACAGAACCCAGCATTGCATAAATATGTAAGCCGTCACGCCCTTTATACCTAGAGGCTTCTATTTAGGTAGTAAGTTTTTGTTTACATTTTTTTTTTTGCCTGAGTAGGTACATATAGTTTTTATTGTATATTGGCGTGGTTAGCTGACATAATGGCAAATAATTTAATTTATTGTTCTGTGTCTTATAATGTTAATTACTTTGCATACCTAGTATTACAATACTAGGTATGCAGACAGCGGTGCCGCTCGGGATTTTGTTGCGCCAATTCTTCCCAGCGAAAGCACTAGGAAGTGGTGAACGGCGGGCGTTTTGGGAGAATGTCTTTTGTAGTTTGACGTTTGAAAAGGGCTGATTCTCAGCGTAATTTCAATAAATTAAAAAAAAATCTGAAGTTGTTATGGCACACAGCATGCAAGCTACTTGTATACTTGTGTGCAAGTTACAGGCATGTGTATTCCGGGCTTTATAGACTAAATTATTTATTGTTGCAGACTGAATGATTGGTAGGCATTGTTAATAAATTAAATAATTGCTACTATAGAGGTATGAGGAACAGGGTGTATACCGCTACACTACAATTAAGAAACGGCAACATCGCACTTAATTGTTCTAATGACTCAGCAGTGAATGGTAAATAAGCAGTTGTCATTAGCATAGTAATTATTACACAAATGTCATCGATTTGTTACCTTGTTAATGACAATTATTTATTTTTAATTATTATGAATGGATGGACTTATATACTGGTGGGGGGGGGGGGCTTGTGGCTAAGTATGTACCTAATAACAGCCGCACTCAACAAGGAATTCCCGTAATGAAAAACGTTAAAAATCTAGTCACAATCTCATCTCAGCGACAATCAATGTCATAAACTGGTCAAAAATGTAGGGAAATTAGAGGTAATTTTGACAGACTGAGACTGAGATCAGACTGTGAACATTTTTAAAATTACGAGAATTGCCATCTGATAGCATAAAATAGGTGGTTTACCGGTCAATTTGTACTTAAAGATTAGGAAACGAAACAACCAGCAAACAGTAACTGAACTTCATAAATTAGAACGTCTAGGTATTGATGATATTGCCAGAAACATAACATCACGCCTGTTTCTCTGAAGGCAAGGAATTACCTATAGTAAAAGCACCCTAATTGAGTAACACACTATCAATCTCAATCTGAATCATTTTTAAGAATATTGCTAATCCATTGCTTCAAATGTTCGAAAAATGTATCTGCTCAACAACATAAATAACGCAATGAATGTTGTTGAACTGTCAAAATGAAACCTATTGTTACTGATAGTGCGTTACACAACTAACCCGCAGGTCTGTGTATCAAGTCGTCTTTAGCCTTAAATTATTGTTTTGGTTTCAGCGCAACAAGACTACCAGGACTATTGGCAAAATGACTACGAAAACTATGACAACTACAACTTAGATGATAGCAACGAGAAGACGGAAGTAAAACAAGCAGAGACCACACAAGCTGAACAAGATATGCCAGAACAAACCAAAGCACAAACAGAACAAGAAAGCGATAAATTTGACGAGTATCAAATTGAAGATAACAGATCGAATTCGGCGGAAAAAGAACAAGTTGAGGAAAACAAAGAGGTGACGGCTGAATCGGTGGTAACTGAAGAACCTGCGGTAAGTGAGCAAGCCCAGGAACATAGAGTCTTACCACTTGAAGAGCCAGAACAAAGTGATGTAGACTTGCAAGAACTTGGACTTGATGATGGCACGTGGAGTGAGGTGGTTGATGACATCGCTCCTCTACCTGTACCGGATACAGATGAAAACAACGACAACATTTTTGAGGAAACCAAAGACATTTTGAACAAAGATCAAGATTATTTCGATGAACTAGATCAGGAGCCAGTCGGTGATGATACAGATATGGATAAAATCATTGAGGAAACAAACAAACTTTTGGCAGAAAGTGAAGACGTTTTTGAACCAAGAGATTATGATAACTCTGATGAACAGGAAAAAAGCGATGAAGATGTGGTCAGTGAAAATAATGATGACAATGAGGAAGATACGCCTGCAAAAGTTTATGCCGATCTGGATGCTGATTTAGACAAATTGTTTGAAACTCTTGGCAAATTGGGTGATGATAGCTCCGATGAAAATGCAAGCACTGATGAGGAAGTAGCAAACGACGTCAAAGATTATGAAGAAAAATATGGTAAACCATACAAAGAAGACTTCGCCCTCTTGTGGCGAAACGCGGAAGTCGATGCTGCGGAGCCAGAAGGCTCGAAACAAAATGAAGATACTGCTGATGACAATAATGATGAAGTAGCAGACGAGAATGTTGTCTCGGCTGAAGCGGAAGATGATGAATATGAGAACATAGAGGATAGCAATCTATCTCAAATTTTTGCTGAAAATGCCAATGCATCAAACGAGAAGGCTGAAAAGGATGAACAAGAACTCGTTGAATTAGACGTTAACAACGAAGAAAGTGTGACAGAGACTACTGCTGCTTCACTAGAGAAAATCGATGGACAAAAAGAAGCTGTCGACTATGCTGACAACTACGACGAGCCTAGTGACAGCGAACCTAACGCTGACGATGACATTGATTCCGTAATCAAACAAATATTCTCTGATGATGTCACAGAGCCCCAGTCGTATGGAAACGATGCTTTGGTTGACGAGAAGCAAACCAAAGAAGGGAATGCTGAAGAATTTGAAGCAGACGAAATGAAAACTACCAGCGATGATTTGGTGGGCACCAAACAAAAGTCAATGATGCTAGATGATCTAAGCAGTGCTCAGCTCAGTGATATCATGACCCAGTTTGTTGCTGCTCATAAAGAAGACTTTGACGTTAACTCTGAAAGTTTCGCAAAACACGTTAAGCCTATTCGTATTACACTGTCTGTGGATGAGCCCACAGTTGTCACTTCACCAGACTATCCGGAGCCCTACCCTACAAACAATATTATTGATTGGCTATTCGATGGACCTGGTATGGGTATTGAATTGAACATCACCAACTTTGCTGTCAACGGTGCTTTAGGTGACTATCTGCTTGTGAAACCAGGTAATTTTTTTCATTTTATTGATAGGTTAAATTAGTTCAGGTATTAGGCTATCGTGTTACCCAGTTACTGGGTTGTGGACGTCAGAAGGCCAATTCCCGTAATTGAAAACGTTTAAAATCTAGTCGCAATCTCATCTATGCGACAGTCGACGTCAAAATTTGTTGAAAATTTAGGGAATTTAGAGGTGTTTTTGACAGAATGAGATTGTAAACGTTCTTTTAATTTCGAGAATTGCCTCTCAGATAGGCAGTCGCCCCATTTAAATTACTGGTATTCAGCTACATCTGGTTAGACTGGGAGCTGACCCTAACACCGCTGGAAAAAGGCTAGGCCGACGATGGGACATAAAAGTGTTCAATTAAACGACAATTAACTTTAGTAATTATAAGCAAATGAATCAGTTTAATTACTCTATTTATTATTTTCAATGTTTTGACCTATTCATGAACTTAAATAAGCAATAAACATAAGTTTCATAGTTAAATGATTCAGTATTTGTTTTCAACTTTATTGGAATTGGTGTCTCATCAATAGTTAAATGCCTATCAAAAAGTAACTAACCCAGAGTTTAATTACCTGTTATGATTCAAAACACATGCTCTGATTAATTTATGAAACATTGGCGCCGATTCCCTTGTTCACAAACTAAATTCAAGTTCAGTGCATCTTTTTCGTTCTATTTCATTACAAAAAGGACAGAAGATAAATATTAGTTTAGTCCTGTCAAATTAGTTCAGTGCCTGACGTAAATTGACGTATTTTTAGTAGCCAATTTTTTAATCACGTCTAAACTTGTCTATGGAGTATCTTAATTTGTCAGGACTAAACTAATATTTATCTTCTGTCCTTTTAATAATTATTGAAATAGAAAGAAAAAGATGCACTGATCTTAAATTTAGTTTAGTTTGTGAACAAGGGAATCGGCGCCAATGTTCATCATTTTGAATTTTTTAGTGTTCAAATCCATGATCAACAATAGCACTAGATATCCGAAAAGTGGATCAAAATCAGCCGGAAGTAAAAGACACAAGACCACAAGTAAACTTGTGGTCTTATTTTTAGTTTTTTCAAGCTTACTGCTTAGAAATTGAATGATTATGATTATGATTGAATTAAGTTTTATTTTTCCATCAATATTTTTGTTCTTATTTAAAAAATACGTTTACTTTTCACTCAAAGTAGTTAATATATTGCAAACGATAATAGAGTTTACGTTTGAGTGTTAAGGTTTATAATCAAGTTATATGCAATTGCGGCGACTTGGCCGATGTGTTTTTGTTCGTAGGTAATTCTTAATCTTGTGCTAGAAGGTTCAAACACATTATCAAATTCAAGCTACGTTTTCTCAGTTCATGAAAATCGTTTTTCTTTTGTAGGTAGCTTTATTGTTTATAGATACACGTTTTATTTTGTCTGTCTGTCTGTTTGTTCCCGCTAATCTTCGAAACGGCTGGACCGATTTGGACGGGACTTTCACTGGCAGATAACTGATGTTATAATGAGTAGGTAACTTAGGGCTGATTTTTCAATAGACAACTAGATAACTTTTATTCGTAAAATAAAATTGTCGTCTGACAGATTTTACATGGAAGAACTATCAAAAATTCAAAATTATTCTTTGGATAAAATTACCTGGCGTTGGTGAAACCAGCCCTTAGGCTACATTTATTTTAGAAAAATAATTAGGGGTCCGCGCAAAAACATTGAAACCCATGAAATCCATTTTGTTTCACGGGCACAGCAGCAGCCAGTTTACAATAAAAGTGGAGAGTTTATATCCTTGGACTTTTTACAGGCGGTCTCGACGCATCCGGCACGGAAGGCCTGATCTTCTCTCATCGCCTGACCAAAGAGAGAAAGTACAGGTTCGCTGACGTCAACCGCATGTTTGTCAGATTCGAAGCCAAACCCGGCATGCAGTTCCAAAGAGGCTTCTCCTTCAGTGTTAAATTGATTTGTAAGTATATCTTTGTTTTTTTAACTAGTTAAGAAAATGTCGGTAGTGTTTTATTTACACTATACCCTGTCCATTAAGTTAACCGTTTTTTGACAGCTGTCTTAGAACGTACATTAGTACATATCCCAGATTACGTAAAAGTTAACTTTAAAATGAGTAATAAAATAAATATGTAAACTGCCTTATCTTATTGGAATTATGGCTTTTATTATGGCTTTTTACATACATAATGGTTCACACACAAACACAATACTGCGCTCCAAAATAAAAATAGCTGACGTGCCTCAAAAGGCTGCCCAACTAAAATGGGACTGGGCAGGACATGTCTGCTGCATGCCGGACAAACTGGGCCCAAATAGCACAGAATTGGTGCCCTGAGACAGCGAGGTGGGGTCGCGGCAGACCACGTAGGAGATACCGGGACGAGCTGGATAGGTTTCGTCAAAGCTGAAAGGAGGACGCGCGGGCTCGCGGAAGATGCAAGGACTGGAGGGAGGCCTTTGCCCAGGAGTGGGACAGCGAAGGGTAGTAAAAAAAATGGTTCAAATTCCCAACCCATCTCTTTCAGGGCCACTCCAAACATTCGGTGACGAGGAGCCAGAACCAGAGGCAGTAGCGAACCCACCCGTAGAGACCCTGACCCTCAACCTAGCTGGCTTGACCCTGCCGAAGTTCAACGAGATCAGGGAGCAGTTCCTAGAGCTGTTAGCTGATATGGCGAAGCAGTATATCAAGGACAATGAAATTACACTAGGAATGAATACGACGTGAGTTTTTTTGTTCTTCTTGTTCTCTAGATTCGGAACGATTTTTATTAGGTAATGTCGTGTAAAATAAATCAGTCATCTTGGATAGTATCATTAATTCGTCACCCGTAGAGGCTCTTTTACTTTGAGTCTGACAACCAGACTCAACCTTGGTAAGACACCAAGAGGTGTCGTGTTACGGGTCTGTAAACAGCAGACAGTAAAGAAAGACAGTTTTGAAAATTATTAACAATGAAACGAACAGGAACAAAACACGTAATACTGATTGCACATTGAACACTTCCCGCGGTCTCATTAGCGATACCAACGATGTTGCTCAGGAATTTGCAACATTCTTTACCAATTTTCCAATTAAAATTACAGAAACTTTGAATACCTCGCCCTCAGTACTTACTGAATTATTAAGAGCGTACGTCTCAGCCTGTCCTGTGGAATTTAAATTTAAACATATAAATCCTATAGTCATTGTAAAGCCAATTAAGCAACTCGCGGCAGGCCCAGACGGAGATGACGGAATGAGCTGGACTCCTTTAATAAAGATGAGAGAGGTGCAAGGAAAGTATCAGGCTTTTGCCCAGCAGTGGGACAGTAATGGCTAATAAAAAGCTAAATAGCGTGCAATTGTCTCAATAATGGTATTGGTGCAATTGTCTCAATAATGGTATTGAGACAATTGCACGCTATTTAGCTTTAATATTTAATTTGTGTAGATCAAGGGGTATTCCCGGATTTAATGAAGTACAGATGCCAGCATATGAAGTTACCCGAGACTGTAAAACTTTCCCAATCAACCTTGAACCTTAATGCATTAGCGATAAAGTTGAAAATCTATTAAAGAAATTTGACAGATTGTAGTAGCTTGGTGTACTGACGTCTGTACATATACTCGTAGTAAAGTTATTCCACTTTTCAAATCTGAGGACAGCAAAGACACAAATAATGATAGACCCGTATCTGTTTTGCCGATTTTCAACAAGGTGTTTGAAAAAGTAATGTAAAAAGTAAATTATCATCATCACCGTTAATCATTGTAATCGTAGTAACACCCTACACGATCAACAGTATGGTTTCACCAAAGGACCGACGCCGCTGTCACCTTAAAACACGTCTTTAACGCATGGGAAGAGGCACAAGACGTCAGTTACATACATAGTATTCACTTATTAAATACATATATTTATTACGTCATTTAAATAGTATTTTTACTTATTAGTATAACACATTGTAAGGTGAAATGATGTCTTCAGCCGACCTTTGCATAATAACAAGAGCAGTGAAATAAACGCAGTAGGTATCATGTCACATGTGTAGGAAGAAGTAGGAAGAAGTAGGTTGCCCTCGTCATCATCTGCCTTTCCTTTTCCCAACTATGTTGTGGTCGGCTTCCAGTCTAACCGGATGCAGCTGAATACCAGTATTTTACATGGACCGACTGCCTATCTGACCTAGGTAATACCCTAGTACTTACTTATTTTCATAGCTTTTTCTATGGCCTATTCAGCAAACGAACGTTAGTTTACCGCATCTCATTTTCTGGGTCGTTAATTTAAATGATGCGTAAATCAAAACAACGGTAAAATGTCTCTTTTTTTTTTGTCAAATGCGCAGTTAACACGAGTGAAACTTGTCAATTGATGTTTCTAATTTACATAACATAACATCACGCCTGTATATTCCCAAAGGGTTAGGCAAGGGTGTACCTATTCTCATTAATAAAAGAAAGTATTTGAAGGTACGGGTGCAGATGACGGCATTACAGGCAAAAAAGACATTTCAGTTTTGTCCCTGGAATATAAGAAATTAGCACCTGTACCATGATCAGCCTATAATGATCCCACTGTTGAACAACTAAAATAAGACTGACACAAGCCTCCTCTCATTGAGAGGGAGTGGGCTGTAGTTCACCCAGTGCGGGTTATGTTATTAGCCCCTGTGTATATTTCTAAATACGTTCGGAGCCTGATTTCAGTTTAAATCTGTCAAAAATACGTATAATTTCCCTTCATTTTTGACATGTTTTTGAAATTGAATGTCTACTGTGAAACTAATATTACCTACAGTCTTGTTTCCTGACGTCAATAACAATAATAAAAAGTATTGAAGTATCGATAATAGGGCATAGCAAAAAGAGTTTCAAGTGTGTCGGTGACTCAACGATGATAACTTATCAGGGATTATCAAACGGAAGACGAAACAAAGAAACGATAAAACTTTAATAAATGTTTTACTATTGTTGATAATAATATTTAAGAACCAGTATACGTTGAGTTCTAATTACGAGGTATATCTGTTGAATCAGGGGTCAATTGATAAAAATGTAGTTTTTTGGTGTGCGGATTAAGGGGTATGAATTAAGAGCCTTAATCGATATTTAATTGGAATACGACAGGTATACATATATACATTTAGATCTATACCGAGTCACTTATAATTGATTTTCTATAAATATCTTATTTCTCGATGCAAGAACCAGAAAACCGGTCGAAGTGGAGGGAGCCTATGTCCTGCAGTGGAAGTCTTTCGGCTGAAATGATGATGATGATCTTATTAAAGAAATTAAATATACTAGCTGCGCCCCGCGCTTTCACACGCATAAGTTTCGATCCCGTGGGAATATCGGGATAAAAAGTCCTATATATTAATCCTGGTTACAGACCATCTGTGTGCCAAATTTCATCCAAATCCGTTCAGTATTTTTTGCGTGAGAGTAACAAACAACCATCCATCCATCCAAACTCTCACATTTATAATATTGGTAGGATTCTGTAACAAATAATCAGCCATACGTCCATACAGTTGGGACGCGTATATAGATATTGAAGTTTTGTATGGAACGGCGGATAATTTTTTCGCGATAACGATGTTGGTCCCATGGAGAAAGTTGTTCAGTTTGATGGTCTGTACCACACCCTTGTAGGCTCTGCTACCAGTGCGAAACTGGGGCCAGTTGCTAGTGTATATAAAATACTTAGTTTTTATCCCTAAAGTGACAGAAAACAAACATGAAATTATACAGATTAATGTTTCATAGACGGCGCACAAAGAAGAGGGAGCTATGTATATCGCAAAACATCTAAATTGAGGTTGTTCCAATGTTTGTGCATGTTACGCTTGTGCAATGGGAATTCCAATCTATCAACGTCTAAGAAATATTTATATTCAAAATGGCTGACATCCGGTTCAGCGCGGAAATCCTAAAACGTCCAATGACGAATTTACGTCAGATTACATAGTTGATTGATAATAACTGGCATCGTGATAGAAAAAGTATCATAACTGAAAATTATCATGTCCTGATCACTCTTCATTAAAACCATTATCGACTTCTAATTAACACACTTAGAAATATGATTGGTTAACGCACTATAATATTGTTATTTATTAAAGTAATTTGCAATGAAATAATAATTATTTATAGCACTGTGTGACCTAAACCCGCACTTAACTCACGCTTATCTGTGACTAATTAGTCATTTCTACATAGAAAAGCATGACTTTTCTTACTTTATCAAACCTATCTTGAAAGAAAGCTTATAAAACACTCGCACTTGACATACATACCTTCCTACACACAAACTACACTCATATACAAACTCCTAGATACACTACCACAATCATTCACTCCATTTCCTGTGTTAACAACCACTGTAAAGAAACAGAAAAGCCACGATTGTATTGTAGGTATACATATAAATTGAAGCCGCAAAATCTCCGACTCCTAAGATGCAGATTTGCGTACCTAGCTTAGGAGCTTGGAAAGCTGACAATAATTTTAAACTTGGTAGTATAACCCACTGTTTCCATATGCTATTGTATTGTGTTGTTGTTTTTTATGTACTAATAAACTTATCATATTATTATTACTTAACTGCGCGTTTAGGTCACATGGGCTATAAAATAGTATACGATACGTGTGACATATGTAGTACATTATTGCACGGCGTTTAGCTAATTTCACGCCGTGCAATAATGGACTACTTAAGTCACACGTATCGTAATGTAGTATTCATGATCATTCACATTCTTTCATTTAAAAATATTACAATCATAATCTTAATCTGTAATTAATTAGAATTGAGTTTATGTTAGATCTAACCGATATTGATTCAGGAATTATTTTATCGATACAAGAAATCAATGACATCAAATTCTTGACAACGGACTAACGAACAATTTCGTAGAAATCCTATTCAGATGACAATTAATATAACTGACATACAATAAACAGGTTATTAGTTTTCTAATCGCTAAAGGACAAAGGCCTCTTCTCACACAGAGAAGGAAAGAGCATTGATCACCACGCTCGCTTTTAGACAGCGTGTATCAGAAATTCGTGGTCAAAGTCAAAGTCAAAGTCAAATCATTTATTTCAAATAGGCACATAAAAGGCACTTTTGAACGTCAAAAATAAAATTAAAATAAAATTGATTCTAGTCGCCCCTTCCAAAAGGTAGTTTTCGTATGGAGAAGAATGGGCAAGAAACTCCACCGTTACTCTTTTAAAATGTTTTACAATATATTGCATATATTATTTATATAATTATATGTGAAGACGATGCACCTAAAAATAAAATTACTATACCACAATAGGTAAAAGAATTAAAATGGATAAATGTAACCATGACATATAGATCAACTATGTGATAGATACATGGTGCTCACATATTCACAAACATTCCAAACGTAGACGATTTTCATAAATAAATAAGGAGTAATAAGTCCGGGTGTGACCCCAAGTAATTACAGAATGTAAATCAATGTCAAAGAAAAAAAAAAGAAAAAATTATAAAATTACATTAGCAACCAGTTTGATTTTGTCTAGACTCTAGAGATTGTCCTATAGAGCAAGACCAGCATGTTTCCAAGCATTCTTATCTTGGATATAATCCTCTAATTTGTAATATCCTTGCTTACAAAGTGTAATTTTATTATAAGTTTTAAATTTCCTTTCATATAATTGCAATATTTCACAAGGTATTTTGTTGTAACATTTAACACAGTACCCCATAAAAGATGTATGTACTTTAGATAATCGGAAAAAAGGTTGATCTAATTTATCTTTATTTCTAGTATTAAAATTATGTCTATCACTTATTTTATTAAAAAGATGTTGATTTTTTCTTACATACATAATATTTTCATAAATGAATTGGCAAGGTACCGTCATAATATTAACCCTTTTAAATAGTTCCCTAAGAGATTCGCGGCGACGTAGATTGAAAATGTAAATGGTCATATTTAAGGGTGTCAAACTGAACAACTTTCACCATGGGAACAACATCGTAATCGAGAAAAAATAATCAGCTGTACCATATATTTGGGTCGGGTAGGTAGGTATTGATTTTTTTTGCGAATACGATGTTGGTCCCATGGAGAAAGTGGTTCAGTTTTATTATATGGCAAATATGCCGACAGCCCACCTATGGTATGTGGTTGACACGACTCTAGTAGAACAATTCCTATGAAAACTTCGTGCTACTTGTTCTACTAGAGTCGCGTCACGCCTGTGTGCGAGGAGCTTTCATGTGTCTCACCCATACTTTTCAAACCGGAACACAGCAACGCTGCTTAGCGGTAAAAATGTATGGCGGTAATAGGTACTTCCCTGGGCGAACTCCTTCACAGAGATTAGTCCTTGCAAATTTACAAGCACACGTCATGTAAACTTTTTACAAGGTTTCATTTGCAATGATCGACGCGCGTTAGTGATATCTATCAAGTATACTAAACTGGGTTGCTCACTGTTCCGTGTTCATTTGTTTTTTCCTGTGGGGATATTGGCGCGGTGACAAGCCCTCAGAGCAACACGTGGCCCCTGACATTTGTCCCCCTATGAACGCCTGCATTGTGTTCTATTCGTATAATGCTAATCGACCGTTAATGGTTAAAAATAAGTCTTGTAACTTTGCACGTTCCAGAGGGTAATTAACTTGAAAGTGTCTATCAATGTTTAGAACATTTTGAGCTGAATTTAGCTCCAGAATTAGGTCATAATCATTCTCCTGCCTTTATCCCAATTTGTTTGGCGTCGGCGCAGTATGTCTTTTTCTTCCATAGCTACTTGTCTATAAGTCAGAATTAGGTCATAATAAGGGTCTTTAAATTCGTCCCTGCCACCCTGTATTATAGGACAGTTCCTTTAATATAGTAACGGATCGTTTTAGTTACTCAGAACTTAAATAAAAAAACACATTGTATTTTTTCGTATTTCTTAGAAGAAAGGAAAAATTATAAAGTTATCAAAGTTACAAAACAATGTTGCTATCTTATTTCTTTGAAATTAATTTGTTTTTTTGGCGTAGGTGACTAAAGTTTATTCAACTTTATATTTCCAATTGATATTATTTCGAGTTAAACTAATATTAACTTTGTTTTAGTGGTAATTAATTTGATTTCAGAGTAACTAGAACTATTGAAAAAGATATAAAAATGTTTTAAATTGTAACGTAAACTGAACTTTATTTTGTGGGAATTAAAGTTATTTTTCCAAAAACTCATATTACGTAATTTGGTAGGTACCAAAATTATTAATATCGGTATTTAATAATTATTAGCGATGGTGGGCCATCGCTGATATTCCGTCGCGTCTTATGAACGAGGTTGTGGGTTCAAATCCGGGCAAGTACCAAGATAGACGTGAAGACCTGTAATTGGCTGTCAGATTATCATACTGTTTTTTATCACTATTGTATTTAGCTGTAAATCTTCCAAAGTCCTTAAATAAATAAATAAATAATTTTTTAGTTCATAATTATGAATTTTCTAAGTTTATCTTGGACTTTACTGACAAAGGTGAAGGAAAATATCGTGAAAAAACCTGGACTTAAAATTGATAGAAGTCTAAAATGTCTACTGTTAGTGTGTTTCGCAATTACCCGCAGCCGTTCTCAAATGGTGCACTTACCAACAAACAGCATTTCATATTTATTTATATAGATTAATAATAAGGCTTAGTCTTGTTTATGTTATTTACTATTTATTTATTGGTGGCATTACTCATGTTTTACCATGAAAGTTATGTGCAATTCGTACGATTTGTTGACTATTTTGATTCATCATTAATTGGTAATAATAATATAATTCCAGCCTATTATTGTCCCACTGCAGGGCAAAGACTTCTTCTCATACTGAGAAGGCACGAGCATTCATCACCACTATTACTCACTCATAATAAATTTAGTCATCCTTATAGTATACATTACGATATGTGTGACTTAAGTAGTCCATTATTGCCCGTCGTGAAATTTGCGCCCGAGCGTAGCAAGGATGCTAAACGCTGTGCATTATTAGTATCGTATATTATTTTATAGCTCATGTGACCTGAACCTAAAAATGGAATACTTAAGTCACAGAAAAGCGTGACTTAATTGCGGGTTTAGGTCACACAGTGCTATAAATAAAATTATTTAATATCAAGTAGGTACTTGATGCTAAATAGCATTTATTTTAACATCAAACAGCCAAGGCCAATTACATTAATATAATAACGAAAAGTATACAACAACTCGACAGTCATACGCTCATCTCATAATACTCCCGACATACTGACAAGATCTTCTTCCATTCATCCGCGAACACATCACAGTCAGGCTTAGCGTCCAAGAGAATTATAATACTATTATTTTATAACAAACTCCCATGTCTTGTCTTAAAAAAATCCAAAACTTTAATTCTGCTCACAGTTTCTTGAAATTCTGCAGCGTTAAGATAAAATGAACTAATTATTCTAAATGCGGAACTCTGAATATTGTCACATACAAAGTTTAACTATTAACTATGCGCTATACATACAAAACATGCACATACGGACAAGAGTATTTCTATTCTCGTATCTTTACGTCATACTGACCCAGTTACGTATCACTTTGAATAACAACACCTATTCACTCGACGAAATGTGCAAAGGAAATCTAAAAAAGATACAAGAATCTTTTAAAAAAATAGAAAAAAGACAAATAAATGTAGGAACAGAAAATTAAGAAATTCGTAATTCTTGTTCGAGAGGGGCAAGGTACGCATGCGTGAAACGGAGCTTCGCGCAAGCGCGGTTCAAACGTCAAATCTATTTCAGTAAAGCTTATGAGACGAGCTTATGAAACCGCTTTTAAATGAAATAATATACAAAAACTAATTGTAAATACAATAAAAAGATAACAGTGCGTGATTGAAGTGTTAAACGTATATAATGTGCGCAAAGAAGACTTTAACATGTTAAGAATAAGAGTGATATTCCAAAATGCAGCATTGCGACGAATCGATTCGAACGTTCCCTGATGCCAAACACAGAATTTAGTGTCAAAAGTACAGAATGGAGCCTTTGATAGATAGGAACAACTTCGCTATAAGCGCGATGGTCACCGTGGCCATGCAGATATTGTTCTTTACTATAGCATCGCTGTTCCAGAATGATAAAGTGACTGACTTCACTGGCGGGGCTAACTTTATTATTATAGCCTTGCTTACCTTCTTTCTCGGTCAAGGTGGCTCTCACCTCAAGAGTTATGACAGCAGGCAGCTGATGGTCACTGCCTTCGTCTGTCTCTGGGGCGTCAGACTCTCTGGCTACCTCATCTACAGAATCTACCACATAGGTAGAGATAAACAGTTCGAGGATCGTAAGAGCAATACACTAAGGTTCGCAGTGTTCTACACATTTCAGGCAGTGTGGGTGTATATTGTGAGTTTGCCAGTTATTATCATGAATTCGCCGCATCACTCTTTTCCTAAGTCGCCGAAGACGATGACGACTTTGGATTCGGCTGGTGCAGGGATTTTTGTCATAGGACTGTTGATCGAAACGTATGCTGATCTACAGAAGTTTGCCTTTAGACAGGAACCAGATAACCAAGGAAAATGGTGCAACGATGGACTCTGGGGACTGTCAAGACACCCCAACTACTTTGGAGAAGTGGTTCTCTGGTGGGGAATTTTCATAATATCTTTAAATGTGATAAACGGCGTCGAATGGATCGCCATACTATCACCATTATTTACGACAGCGATCATTCTGTTCTTATCTGGCATACCACTGCTCGAACGATCGGCGGACGAAAAATACAGAGATAACCCAGATTATTTGTATTATAAAGCATCGACGTCGCCCTTGATACCGATACCACCTGCAATTTACGTGGAAGTTCCGAGGTTCTTGAAGTTCGTGATGTGTTGCGAGTTCCCGATCTATGACTCGACTACTGACGAGTTCCCGGCGCCAACCATCGTGACTGAGACAACCAGCATCTCTATGGTCCAGTCTCAGACATAGCTAACAAACGCCGCGCGCGATCTCGCCGCGGCTAACGATCAAATAATCAAGAACCCTAATCAGAAACAATTGTGATACACAGCCGAGGACAGACAACACCGGCTGCCAAACTCGTTGCCACTCAAACAAAATAACACTGTAGATATGAACCTTCACAATAGTTATATGGAAAATATTAAGAAAAGTAAACACATAGCTTTAGGACTAATAGAAGAGACGAGGGGTTATAGCGCTGCGAACACACCTGATAATGATATTGAGAAGAGCATAGACTTAGCTGTGCCTAGTACTAGTTATGCAAAACGACCTACAGAGATAGTTAAATATGGTAAAATTACTTTTAACACAACTGCGATATTGCATCATTATCCTCAAGTATCTAATAATGAACTGAAGTTACACAGCACTAAGGGTGCCAAGAAGAAAACTGACTTGAATCTCCAGGAGCCTAAAGTAGATAATAATAATGAATCGACTCCAGAAGAGGTAGTGGTTGATATTATTAAGAAAGATAATTACAATAATAATGATACAGCTAAGGTTGACGTTACGACTGACAATGCTATTGAAGTAGTGAACCAACCGGTGAAATTTACAGAAGAAAAGCTTGTATGAGATTGGGAGTTAACTTTTTACTCTGTACATTTTAGATTGTGTAGATTTTGGCATCGATACTTGAAGCCTACATGGACATATCGCGATGGATGTTAAGACTGGCCACAGAGAATCAAATGTATCAGAGAGACAATTTAGATGTGATAAGTGTAAAGTCCTCATAGCATAGATGGAATCCGTCTCAGTATAAATGTTAGATTTACAGATATAAGAATAATGTATTAAATATTAATTAAGGATCTAGAAGAGTATGTTATTGGTGAGTCTTTGAAACTTTTTCGCATGATTTTATAATTTCATCTCTTCCACAAAAATCAAAACTAGAGCACGCTGTTCATTTGTTTTTTCTTCATCGAACGCTTTATATTTTTATGTTTCAACCTTATCTTAACCAATTTGTAGTGCAATTAGGAAACATATGTCGTACTTCTTATCTATCACATGCAACAGCGCATTACTAATAACGACTTCGGTTTAGGTAAACTTATTTATTACAGTTTGTTATTATGGATCACGGCAGTTCTTTCTCCTTCCCTTTTCTTCTTTCATAGTTTTTAATATTCATAATACTAGCTGTCTGGTTTACCTGCAATTGCGTAACACACTAACAGTAGCAAGCAGCAGTGGCTTTAATTTTGACAGTTCAACAACATTCATTGCGTTATTTACGTTGTGGAGCAGACACATTTTTCGAACATATTAAGCAATGGATTGGCAATATCTTTTAAAATGTTTCAGGTGGAGATTTATAGTGTGTTACGCAATTAGGGGTTCATAAGCCCAGCCTATCGCAGGTTACTGCTGAAACAGGCCTTCCCCAAGTTATGCCACGACACTCTGTCCTGTTTATTATTTATTTATTCTTCAGAAGTCTCGCAGTCTCGTATAGATAGATAATGTTGATATGTTAAACCCATATCTACTGTAATACCTTGGAACTCACGTCCGCAGTACGTGAACGCGCGAACATCTACGTGATATCGCATTGCGTCCATCACTTGTAGACAAAGTGCATAAGTCTTAAGTGCCAGAATTTTAACCGGCACTTGTGCCCTTTCGAACTTAAGCGCATCAACGCTGCGTTGCGGCAGAAATGCGTACGGTGGTAGTATGAAAGTTGCGTATTATAAAGGAAAGGGTATTTCTGTGTATCTGTTTGTAAGTGCACTTATAACTTGAGAACCACTTATCCAACTTCAGTAATTCTTATTTCAATTTGCAGGTAATTTCTCTGGCTAGGTTTTAGTACCTATTAGCTTTTTCAAATAGAGCCATAGGCACTGCTAAACTGATATAAGTAGAATCTTGGAAGTTTCCATAATCCATTTTTAGTCCCAAAAGTAATATCTAGAAATTTTCACACAAAGCAGTGGAAAATAATGTCGTAAAGTAATTGTATATTCATGTCATTGAATTGATAAGAACCAGTCGAATGATAAGAAGTTATTGATAAACTTGTCTGCGATAAACAATAGGAATAGAGAACTTGTATTATTGAAAGACATTTTGAGTGACTTTGTTTGATAAGTATCTTGTTATTGCATGTCTATAGATAACATTTTGGCGTCTCCAACTTTTGGTTTACGTCACAAAGGAGTACTTATACAGCGTGCCGCTTTAATGGCGACATTAATGTAACACACGTATATGGTTTCGCATTTTCATTTTATAAACATATCGCATGCTTAATGGAACACTGACCCATTAGTAGATAGGTCAGATGTGATTTCCATTATGTTTTTACTCAGATCTCATCAATAGTTAATTATAGACGTTCAAAATACAAGTATTCATGAATAATATAAATCAGTTTTATTTTTATGCATCAACAAGTAGGTTAAGTCCTCATAGCAAGATCTCCATTTGCGATTTCCCAAAAATCGTCTTTTTTTGAGTTAAGTCAGTATTCCATTAAGCATGCGATATATTTTTTATTTAATTTAACATTATTATTTACTAGCTGCACCCCGCGGTTTCACTCGCATAAAAAGTATCCTATATGTTAATCCTGGTTATAAACCATCTGTCTGCCAAATTTCATCCCAATCCGTTCAGTAATTTCTGCGTGAAAGAGTAACAAACATCCATCCATCCATCCACACAAACTTTCGCATTTGTAATATTAGTAGGATTAATTATTATTTATTAACAATTTACTAAAATAGCATCTCGGAGAAACCTGTATTAAAGAACTGTAGCGCATTGATTCATTCATCATTTACCGGGGTCACGGATCGTAACATCGCATCAATGAAATTAAAACGAATAACGTGCAAAGAGTAGGCGAATTGAAGAAAAGAGAGAGAGCCCTATCTCGGCGAGCGGCGCGCGGCGCATGCGGCAGTTTTCAAATCCCGAATTCTTTTATGTTGTTATCATTCTTATGATTACTGGCCCCTAGCCCTACCAGTTATTTTAATAAATAAATACCTACTTAAGGTAATAAATTGTGCAAAATAAATAAATAATTGTGCACATTTTACATTATTCAAAATGTTATTGATCGAATCCGAATGGGAGAAGGCTAAGAAAAACATTATACCGATTCACTTACAAATCATTTCAAGTTGACAGTCAGAATTAATTTTAATTACGTGTCTGTGCGTCATTGTGCAAGATAATATCACTAGTTAATTTAATACTGTATACCTACTTTAGCTTTATTTAATTACTTGGCGCTGTCACATAATTATTATAGACTATGAATAATTGACCGACTAGCTGCGGTGATAGTGTCCTTTATTTCATTTAAATATTTACTTCATTTAAATATTTATAAATTAATTTTTTAAGTATTTTTATAAACAATAACTAAAAAAAAAACAATAAAAAATATAAAAAATAGTTTTCCGCTGGTATCGGGAACAGGATCCAAGCTACAAGCGGCGGTCAGGGCTCCAGAGAGAGGAACCTCCTGACAATGCGAGCCGTGTCCAGAAGTACCGCTTTCTGAATCAAGCCCTTGATCCAGGTGACCAACGAGTGTCTATTATTATGTTCTGCCTCGTTGTTCTAGTGAACGCAAGCGCTACTGCTGAATATGAGATCCTGAGTTCGACCCCCAAGTCGAGCAAAATGCTATTGGGTTTTTTTTTTCAGGGTTTTCTCAGTTGCTGCCTGGAGTCTGGATTTGCCCGGTTTATTTAAATAGGCTCGCCCCCTGTTACATGGGACTCCTATCGGTACAGTGCTGTCTAGCCCTTCGGGGATTACAGGCGTGATGTTACGTATGGCTAGCCTGGATTCCCGATTTGTGAAATTTTATTTTTTAACTTTTTCTATTACATGACTTTTATAACTTAACTGAAGGCCATTCTCGTAATGGGCCCCGCCGTGTCCTCGTGGCGGCGATCGGCGGCGGCGACCTCTCGTGTCCGGCCCTCATACAGGCCATGGTACGGAGCGAGAGTGAATGGGAGGCCGTCACCTCCTTCTGCGAAGCAGTAATGCTCGCGAAGGAGGAGGCGGAGCGCGCGAGGGAGAGGCAATCGCTGCACCCTCGCGCGCCTAGCCGCCGCAGGAGACGCCCTGGACGGGAGTCAACAGCCGACTCCCGGCCACCGTAGGCGCGGGCTTGCGGGCGGCGAGCTATGGGCAGCTCGTTGCCCGGTAAGGACTAGGCCCGGGTCGACGGCGCGTTGTGTTCCACGCGCGTCTCAAAGAGCTGTCAGCACGAACTGACGGGGTCCGCTAGGGCCGATGCCGCCGGGGCTGCGGGTTGTTCGAAAGAGATACCGTGGCCCCTGGCACAGGCAACTGAAGGAACACGGGTGGGTTTTAGTCAGTAAAAGTCTGACACTCCCTTCTGCTCCGCCCAGAGCGGGAGGAGTCATTTGATGATTTCCCACCCAGAAAAAAAAAAAAAAATAGGCCATTCTCGTAATTAAAAACGTCCAAAATCTAGTCGCTATCTAATCTCAGCGACATTGAATGTCAAAAATGCAGGGAACATAGAAGTATTTTTGACAGATTGAGACTGAGATCAGACGTTCACACGTTCTTAAAATTACGGGAATTGCCCCTCTGATTTGTTCCCGGTTAATGTCAACAGGCATTTTTCCTATTCTGATGACATATATGACATTTTGCTATTCACTAGAAAATTGGCAATTCTAATCTTATCATTCTATCTGCAAATGTTTAAACACGGGCCTCCCAATGACCGCTACAAGTAATAGTCATAGGAGATATCATTATCTTGTCATACGTTTGGTGATAGTAGTGTGTATTATAACTAAAGAGTTCATTTCCAACCTCACTCAAGTGAAAGCACAGGATTCTAAAGGGAACACATTTGTTTTTGTGAATCATCATAGATTCGCACCTCGACCACGTTCGAATTTCGAACGGTGACGTCATTCGCCCACCGTCACCTCTCTTCTAGAAAATCGTAGCTTTAATTACCCAAGTGTCCAAGAAATTGCATGCCATAGTATCAGAAGTAACCATGTTATCACCAACCAGAAGGAGTTATTGCACAATGACATTCAAACTAAGTATTTCTGAACTAAACTTTTGTGCAAGGTACTGGCATGATGTGAATTCCTGTTTTAATTTAACGGTTATTTTCAAGCTAGACTATAGTTTTCAAAGAAGTAATTCCTGATGACGTATTAGAACCATAAATCATAGAACACGACCTTCAAACGGGAGATAAACACAGCTATCTATTATAAGATCGGATCAGCACGTTTATCAACGATTTTGTTTATGTTCAGCGCGCCATCAATTTATTACGCATTTAATATTTTCTCTTGCTTTTACTTGTGACTTTAGTTGCATCATTTTAAATTATATTATCATTTTCCTCATATTTAGCGTCTATAATCCCTCTACTGGACTTAGGAGTCCCCTTTTTTATGCCATCAGTTCAATTAAGACAAATGCAGCGTGTATCAGAAAGTGGTTAAAAATTCGAGCGGCTATCAATGTCAAAAACTTGTCAAAAATGTAGGGAAATTAGAGGTATTTTTAACAGATTGAGACTGAGATCTATGAACTTTCTTAAAAATACGGGAATTGTCCCTCAGGTGTCCCATATATTTGGGTTGAATAGGTATTGAAATTATGTATGGAAAGGCTGTTTTTTTTTTCGATTATGACCTTGGTCCCATGGATACAGTTGTTCAGTTTGGTGGTCTGTACCACACCCTTAAATATGACCACACATTTCCATACACGCTGCATATACAGCTGTTTCATTTCGACATGATAGAATATAGATGATCCTTGTACTTTGTCTAGACCCTTCCATTGTTATACGAAATAGTTGAGATGTTCGTCTCGACTGAATTATGTACAAGGCTAAAGTAATAATTCATGAAGAATTATTACTTTAGCCTTGTGCATAATTCAGTGGGGTTACCTTTAAAGTCATCTTGTTTCTTCGATCCCAAAATAGAATGCTCTTCTGCTACTGGTAGGCCAGTAGCCTACGTGTAATTAATCTGACATTGTCAGAGTATTCTTTTATACCCTGAAAAATTCTGTTATGAGTTAATTTTCCTAAAGGTTTATGTCATCTTTTCCAGGTTGGAAGTGACACAGATCACCAGGACCGCTGTCTGCAACATCCAGTGGCCCGAATATGAGAACTGCGTGGAGGTGACCTTCGGGGTTCCCCTCCATTATGAGGAGGAGCCAGAAGAGCCGAGACTAAACGCCCAAGACCTGAACGATATGTGGACTAGCTATATCATCAAGGAGGAGTTCTCAGAGAGACTGCGTTCGTTGAGTATCACGGTGAGTTCTGCTTTTCTATTGGCATGAATCAATCAATCAACTGTCAGCTTATCGCAGTCCACTGCTGGACATAGGCCTCTCTTTTTGAGGTCGTCTGTACATCTAGCTGGGGGGCATCCCACACTACGCTCCACTCCAGAACTCGACTGTTCCATCGGTCCTTCGACAAACATGGTCAGCCCACTGCCACATTAGCTCGCTTACTCTGCAAGCTATGTCGGCAACTCTGGCTCTTTTCTGAAAAGAACTTTCTTTTCTTTTTCTATTGGCATGGTGAATGAATAAATCATTTATTTTGGACCAAACATTCGAAAACATGGGTTTGATAGGTCTATTCGATCTCTCTCCCGTTTACTCGTGCAGGACAACCCAGGGTATCATATAATGTAGTAAGGAAGCTCCAGTTGTGAAGATTCTTAAAATGCATCCCGAATACCACTATAGTTATTATCATTATCTTAAGTGACATGAGTTCAACGGGAGACGTCTAGAAGTACAGTCACGTGACTATATCTTGTTTTGTAATCATCATCATACTTACGTATCTCCACTTCGTATATTTCAATTTTCTGCCAAGACCACTACCTTACTTCTACTTTTAACTACAGTTCTCCTTTCGTGGGCTTTTCACGAATTGAATTGTGCATTTCCGCATTCTTTTAAACCAAAATACTATTGAATACATAAATAAATTTTCGATACAACGCGTTTTTGTTAGGGCTTCGGTTGTGCTGCGGATTCACAACTCCCCATGTTCGAATTTCGAAGTGATTTTTTAAAACTGCTGGTATGATTTTGTGTTCTGTTCTTCCTCTAATCTCTTGTTCCATCATCCCCAGGAGTACGCGATCCCCGACGACCGCACGGTGCTGATGGTGTGGCTGGTGATTGCCGCCGGGGTGCTGATCTCCATGGCCATGCTCGCCTTCGCGCTCTGGCGGTTCAGCTGCTTCGAGGATTATACTAGGTGACCTGGATGGAACTTAATTTTATACTTTAGGCTAGATCGGTACCTAGACTTGGCTTACAAAGATTTGAACAAATGTCGATTGATGACGATGACAGAATCAGTAATAATAGTTAAGTTGCTTTCTATCAATGAGAATTACTTTCTAATAATACAAGAAATATATATATAGATTTTACGAATATATGATAATAGTGTTAGTCCAAACGACATTTAAGACATACATATATGTATATGTAATGTATATGTGTATATGGATTTTAGAATGGGTATAACAAAATGAATGTAATGTCTACTGGAGAACAGAAAGTTAGAATTTTTGTTATAGTAAGGCTTCAATATTATGTACCAAGATCTGTAAAACTGCTGTAGTTCAGGTACTAAACTCTCAATCCTTTCTTGTTCATCAGTATAATCAGAAAGCCAAGTTCTACATACTAAAGAAATTGTGAATCTTTCCAGGATGCAAGCATACGGCGACACAGACAGCATACAGAGCGAGAAGCGTACCCTGGACCTGTACCCCACCCCCCACCAGACGCTCCCGCCGCTCTACTCCGAGAACGACTACAAGTGGGCTGATGACAAGTACGACGACTCGACCAGAGGTTAGTAACGTACAACATAATAATATACTGGCAATTATACCGGGATATACGACGCTACCTATCCGCAATATATAGGAACCGCAGAGTCTATACTGCCATCCCAAATACAATTCTTAATTGTCTCACATACCTGTAATTATACTGCCACCCGTAGAAAAACAAAAATCAAAATAATAAGTCATTTATTCAAATTAGGCTGAGAATCTGCAGTTTTTGAACGTCAAAGTTACATAAGACAGTTCGCCCTTCACTACCTCCTGGTGCTATCGCTGGGAAGAAGAACTGGCGCAACAAACTGCCCAGCAGGGAACGGACAGAAACGGGCAAGAAACTCTATGGATTAAATAAAGATATTACAAAATTCTGGATACATTATTCTTGTTGCTTCTACATACAACAAAATGCATATTAGGTTCAGCAACCAATAAATACCCAATACTAGCTGACCCGACACACGCTGTCCTGACCAACAGGTCATACAAAAATCTCGTAGGAAAAGGACGTTCAGTAGTTAGCCTTCGATCAACTCGTGCGGATGTTATCATTTAGCCACGAGGCCCTCATTTCATTTTTATTTATCTAGATAATAATAATTGTAAGAACTACAGTTATTGTGAGAACAATGTAAAAAAACAAAAAATTAACAACTGACGGCGCCTGTTCACGAAATAGACGGGCGGATTCAGCTTCTTTTCTTAGCCCGCTCACTTGGTAGATAGTGTTTTTTTTTAAAGATTAAAAAAACCAAAGTAACAAGGCTTTTTGAGGACTTAAAGTGAATGTCCTGATTCCAACAGCTTATAATTTCAACCTTTCTAATATATGATGTCTTTAGACGGCTTTGTTGGCATTATACTATTAAATATTATCCTTTTTCTAATTCCAGTGGACATGGGAGGCTTCACCAACAGGAGTTACAAACGGGACGATATCTACGACATTGACTCGGACGAGGATGTCATCACCCCACGTGACAGGTACTTTGCTTGGATTTGCTTGACATGGAAACTAAGCATGAAAAGTAAAATGCTGGAATCTAGATGAATGTTACAACTACTTATGTGAGCTTAATCATTTTAATTTCTTTCGTAGGTACAAATTGAATGTTACTTAAAACAATATCTCTCATGAGCTCTCAATGCTATCTTGTCTAAGATGAGTTCAAGTACTGATAAACTGTTAGCAGATATTAAAGAGCATCCAATAGAGAACATTTAATGTCATTCAACTATTCGTGAATCAATAGATGCAAATTCGTGAATATATTTTAAGTAACTTTCATCTAGAATCTTTCAACTCTATTTTATCGTGACAACCAAACCACCAGAGGGGCAATTCTAGTAATTGTAAGAACGTTCACAGTCTGATTTCAGTTTCAATCTATCAAAAATACTTCTAATTTCCCTACATTCTTGACAAGTTTTCGACATTGATTGTTGCTGAGATGAGATTGCGACTAGATTTTGAACGTTTTTATTACGAGAATTGGCTTTCTGTTCTCTGTACTGACCTCAATGTTTCTAACTCTGTTGTATGTAACTAACCGATCTCTGTCCTAACCACTAACCTTGCAGGTACACCACAAACGCGTAGCCGGCACAGCAGCTCACTAGCGCTTGTGCACAATGGTACGGAATTTACTAACACTTTATTTATTTTAACTTGTATGTCCTTTATTCATCTATCTTATTTTAATATTAACTTCATCATTAATGTCAGAACTTCGTTTATGTTATTACTATCACCGTCCAGGTACCATACGTGAATGATCATAACTACCTGTCCATTATTATTATAATTATCAGCCATTCACGTCCCACTGCAGGGCTAAGGCCTCCCTTCCCACCTTCCACTTATCCCTATCTATTTGGGCTGCGGTCGTAACATAATGCTGAGCGATGTGACGCAATTTTCCCCCAACTTGTTCTTTTTTGTGTTTTCGTATTGTGCATTTCGTGCTTATTTTCTTTCTTTTACTGCTGTTTGTTGTCAATCCTTATCGAAAAAGTCGAGTACGCACTCGACTTTTTCACCCATTATATTAACTAATATTGTTTGGAAGAGGTTTGTTTGTAGGAGGTCATCTCTGGAAGTATTGATCCGATTACAAAAAAATATTTCTTTGATAGAAAGCTGCACTATTGTCGAGTACCATAGATTCGATACTCATTCCCCCTGGTTCCTCAAATGAATGGTCATTGAAGTATACTACCCATTTATTATAATTGATTGGACCTCTTTTACTAACAGGACCTTCACGATTTTCCCTGTACCTTATTTCATTAATTATAACAATTTTTACACCACTATCCTCTGAGTGAGTCATGAGTGCCCGAACTTAACTTGTCTGAGGAACGATTCTTTCATTACTACATTCATCACATTTCCTTAGTTATCTTTTTATTCAATCTGTGTGGTTCTTTCCTTACAAGACCATTTCAGACACCAATCTACATGGTCTTCACATGATTGGACCAAGATTATGTTTGGACTTTAAAAAAGACTTTCTTCTCATTGTAGTCAGTCAGGAAACGCCGACCTCATCTAATTTAAAAAAATATGATTGACGTGTTAAACTGTTTGTACAATCCTACTTACAGAAATTAAATCATTTGACATCTAATTCTTCTGTTTTCTGTTTTCCTAGCAATAATATCTTTCATACTCGTTGCATGCAATATCATTCTTCTTAACCTTTAAATTATTTCTATGGCTTATAATTTTACAAGATGCATGACATTTACTGATACTGGTAGCCTGTTTCATCCCACTGCCGAGCAAAGGGCCCATGACTTTCAGTTCTTTTACAGGGCTAGGGATCCAGAGAATAACATGTGACTAACATTATTCTAGAATAAACTATATGACACTTAGTTAAGAATGTACATATGTAATAACGAACTGCATTATCGTTTGCGGTTATATAAAATGTATTGTTATTACTATCATGATTTCTATCATCAGTTTTGATTATTACATAAATAATATTATTGTATTCAATATTTATTATTCTCTTGTATATTATATTTCTCGTTGTGCTACTTCTGAGCATGAGATCCTGGGTTCGATTCCCAGGTCGGGCAATGTTTAGAAGGGTTTTTTCCATCGGGAATTTCTCAGTAACAGTCTGAAATCTGGGTTTGTGGCCGGTTGATAGCAATAGGCTCGCCCCCTATTACATGGGACTAAAACATAACAGGCGAAATGTGGGTGTACTAGGGGTACACGTCTGCCTGACCCTTCGGTATTAAGGGCGTGATGTTATGCTATGTATAATATTATATTTCTGTATTAAGTTTACAACAAATACTTATCAGAAGATATTTTCTTATCTTTTCCTTATATTTGTCATTTTTCAGGAAAGGCGCTATCAGTCCGACAAACAGTTACATTGAAGCGTAAGAGGCAAACGTAAGGATATTCCAAAATGTACCGATATCGATAAATCAATTGATCGATACAATTTATCGTTTTGTAAATCGACTACATATCGCTTTAAGCACATTGTGAATGTTATTTTGATTAGTCTTATCGATTGGTTTATCGATATCGGTAAGGATTAGATTGAATTTAAATAACGTAGTTTTAGTACAGTAAGTTTTAACTGTTGATTTCATGTGATTTTTAAATAATGTTAGTTAATTGTTAATACTGTCGATAAAATAATAGTGCGGTGAATAGTTTTCATGTAGAAAATAATATAAAAAACATATGTTGCATAAAATAATAAATTATGTAAATATATCTAAAATAAATAAAATTAAATGCATTTAAGCATGTATTACAGCAATATAATGCTAACTTTTTTGTCTATATTTGATTATCTCGCTTTAGTTTTAATAAATCTATTTTTCATTCCATTCTTATACTTTTTGGTATTATATTTTTGTTTAAACGTGAATATTATTCACCTTGTTATATTTTAGTGGCAGTATTCTCAAAGTATATAATGTAATAAATAGATATTATACCATTGTATACTTAATAGATATATCTATAAATATACGTTTATGTTGATATTGTAAAGTACATAAAACGTTGTGGTTTTATTATTTTTTATAAAAACATCTTTAACTTCTGTTGTAAATTATTTTAATTTTATATTTTTCTTGTTTTCAATTTCATTCACGAATAAATGGTTATTTTTTATTTTGT
This sequence comes from Apamea epomidion, assembly GCA_947507525.1. Lineage (NCBI taxonomy): Eukaryota > Metazoa > Arthropoda > Insecta > Lepidoptera > Noctuidae > Apamea > Apamea epomidion. Next base: position 17,042,231 of record OX382245.1, on the reverse strand, counting down.
TTTTTATTTTTTATTCTTATTTTAATGTTATTATTTTTTCCTAAAAAATCAGGAGAATAAATTAAAAATGAAGTATAATCGAGTAAACTAGTTAGTATTAAATAATGTATATTAGAAATGTTTCATTATTTAATAGTTAAATTTAAAGAAACCATGTTTTTTGTTGCCTAGGGTTGTGTTTTCAGAGTTTATGATAGGGTTGTGACACATTACCATTCCTAAGATATAGAATTTTCCATATATTCACTCTTCTATTGAGTTTGAAGCATTTTATCCAAATTTATAATTATATCTAGTAGTGCGATATCGTACCTATCCATAAATATAAGTATAATATAAATATATAACAATAATTTTCCATTCTTGCCAAAACGTAGCAAATATATAAGCGGCAAGATGAAAATAATAAATTATAAGAAAAGATTATGACAAATTGCTGCCCGTTAAGATAATTATCTTTGTTAGCATTGAGAGTAGGTACAAATAAGAAAAATATTGAGAAGATATTTTTCAGTCATGTTAAATAAAATGCTGCTGAAAACCAGATTGTTATACCACGATGATTATATTTTACACAAAACATGTTACACATAGGGGTACTTAATAATTAAACAAACGGGTACTTAATTGTTCATCTATTTGAGGGTGACTATACCAACGCAAAACGACAAGAAAGTACTATCTCTCTTGTTTTTAAACAGGATAAAAAAGAAAGATACCACGATTAGCAGCTTCAATGCTGAAAAGGGACAAAACATCAACAGGATTATAACTATGCGAGTGTTTCGCCTACTGAAAAATTTTCAAGAAAAGAGAATTCTGCCGATTTTTTAGTATTTAAGGCCACTATCAGATTATTATTTAAATGTATATTAATATTGTACTAGCGTGTATGTTTAGTAAACAACCTATAATGTACAAGGCTTAATGGACATCGACGCACAAACTGTTAGGTACCATGAAATCGGCACTGCTCTCAAAACGGTGCAGTAAAACATCATGGGGAAACCGACATGTTCTAGAACCAAAAACTCCAAGATATATGACGTTTACTAACCCTCACTGAGCCCGCGTGGTAGATTACAGCCCACTCCCTCTCACAGAGAAGAAACCTGTGTCCCAGCACTGCGAACATTATAGGCAGCATGCTATGAAATGCTGAATTCTTAAAAATATATGTTGCTGGCGGGTGGTGCTATATTGTACCTTCTGAATTTGTGATAACAGTTTCCGCGTCGATGCTCCTTACAATTTGTTTTATGGGCGAAATAAAACAAAATATATTTTAAAAAAATCAGTATGAACGTAGAAATGTGGTCACCTCGATACCTGAAGTAAATATAGTTCCTTAGATATATTTATCGTAGATAGATGATATTTAATTTAAAAATAAATTCTACGTATATGAGATGTCCATGTTAACCGCTAAATAAATTTTATAATATAAAAATAAGTTATTCAGAATATTTGGAGATTTCCAAATTCTAAGAAAGAAAACCTCAATATATATAAATATATATACCTATTATATAAAATGGGATTTTCCAAAGGAAACTGTTAGGCACTGTTTCCTCAATGTGACTGGCAAATATTTGGTGATAGGAGTAAATTAATATTTAATTATTAAATGAAAATATTTAAATTCATAAAATAATTTACCAAAAATAAAATGGCTACTGGCATTTCAATCCAGACAATTGGTTGTTACATACAATTCAAGTGTAGAACATTTAAAAATTATTGCCAAATTAAAATACTTTGATGTCAATTTTTTATGCCAAATTCGATATAATACGAGTATAAATCTCGAACGGTTTTATTATTTTAACGGTGGCTAGAAGATTCGTGCTTATAGTAAGAATATGTAATTACATACCAATAATATAACATAATATCACGCCTGTTATCCCCGAGGGGTTAGGCAGAGATGTACCTATAGTACATCCACATTTCGCCAGTTATGTGTAAGTCCCATGAATACATAGAAGGACATACCAATATTACGCAATATTTAAAGTTGTATCATCAGTTACTTCACCGAGAAACTTAGGTATGATACAAAAAGATTTTAATTAGCTTATGAAAATAATATATAAAAAAGTAAGTATTATTAAAAAAACGATTCCGCGGTCTGAATAAAAATCCTACTGTCTACAAAAATGGGAAAAAATCTGGTATTAATAATTAACCTCTTTAAAAATACATAATAAGTATATTGTTTTTTAATAGACAACATTATTTGTCATTCTTCCTTCTCTAGCTAATAAATTAGAATATATTATCTAATGTCGTCTAATATTTGTGTTCACGTTGTTCTTAGTTAAATATAAAAATATATGAATTTTTTATTAATATTATAAGATCTATTTAATGTTTTGTTTAACTGTAAAATTATTATTATAATATATTATATTAGGTCCTATATTTATTGGCATACATTTTTAATTATAGAAATTTACCTATCTGCATACCACTTCATTATTTGAAAAATATTAATTCTTTTTCGAAGAAAACAAAAGTTTTGTTTTCGTCGTATATACAAAATTATTTATTTATTATGGAGGCAAAGTTCAAAATTATAATATAACATTGTGCGAATAAAATAAAATATTCAAAAATCAAAGCATCAAGCTTCTCACTTAATTTTACAGTGAGGTTTATCGCGAATATTTATTGAAATAAAAAATACAATATATTTATGAAAAAAATATTATTTATTTTACGGGGCATCCATATCTTACTTGAATAAAGTAAATATAAAATTTCCCGTAAAATATTTAATGGAAGACATGAGTTTTATGCAAGTGTGTGAGTGAGTTTGACAATGAACACCAAACACTATTCATAATGTATGTGAAATGTAATTTTTAACGGGCAATAAAAAAGTTATGCCTATTAAATATTTCTTTTATTTATTTCCTTGTTTTGATGGCTATTATATTGTATCGGCGGTAAACCTATTATTTTAATATAATAATTAATAGTTAATTATAAAAGAATTTTATGACTCCGTGGACACTCATACTTACTGAAGCCAATTGACCCGTAGGCAGAAACTACTGAACGCCAAATGCTACGATTATAAAGATGTCAAAGTCAAATCATTTATTTCAAATAGGCACAAAAAAGGCACTTTTGAACGTCAAAAATAAAATTAGAATAAAATTGATTCTAGTCGCCCCTTCCAAAAGGTAGTTTTCGTATGGAGAAGAATGGGCAAGAAACTCCACCGTTACTCTTTTAAAATGTTTTACAATATATTGCATACATTATTTATATAATTATATGTGAAGACGATGCACCCAAAAATAAACTTACTATACCACAATAGGTAAAAGAATTAAAATGGATAAATGTAACCATGACATATAGATCAACTATGTGATAGATACATGGTGCTCACATATTCACAAACATTCCAAACGTAGACGATTTTCATAAATAAATAAGGAGTAATAAGTCCGGGTGTGACCCCAAGTAATTACAGAATGTAAATCAATGTCAAAAAAAAAAAAAAAAGAATAAATTATACAATTACATTAGCAACCAGTTTGATTTTGTCTAGACTCTAGAGATTGTCCTATGGAGCAAGACCAGCATGTTTCCAAGCATTCTTATCTTGGATATAATCCTCTAATTTGTAATATCCTTGCTTACAAAGTGTAATTTTAATATAAGTTTTAAATTTTCTTTCATTTAATTGCAATATTTCACAAGGTATTTTGTTGTAACATTTAACACAGTACCCCATAAAAGATGTATGAACTTTAGATAATCTGAAAAAAGGTTGATCTAATTTATCTTTATTTCTAGTATTAAAATTATGTCTATCACTTATTTTATTAAAAAGATGTTGATTTTTTCTTACATACATAATATTTTCATAAATGAATTGGCAAGGTACCGTCATAATATTAATCCTTTTAAATAGTTCCCTAAGAGATTCGCGGCGACGTAGATTGTAAATGGCTCTGACAGCTCTCTTTTGCAAAATAAAAATGGATTCAATGTCAGCAGCCCGACCCCACAGTAAAATGCCATATGACATAATACTGTGGAAGTAACTAAAATAGACCAAGCGCGCGGTTTCTTCGTCTGTTAATTGTCTTATCTTTCTAACAGCATATGCGGCCGAGCTTAGCCGCCCCGCAATAGATGTTATATGAGGTCCCCATTGTAATTTCTCGTCTAGCGTGATTCCTAGGAAAACTGCCTGATTAACAAATTCTAATTTTTGGCCATTCAATACGATGTCACATTCGCTACTTCTAACATTAGGTAATTTAAATCTAATGCATTTTGTTTTTTTTTCATTAAGTACTAAATTATTAACCGTAAACCAATTTTGGACCTGAAGAATAGAGTTATTCACGTCGTCAAGATTTTGTGACCGTCGGTCTATTTTAAAGATCAATGATGTGTCATCTGCAAATAACACCATCTTCGGTTGATTTTGAAGTAATTGGGGTAAATCATTAATATAAACTAAAAAGAGGAATGGACCCAATATCGAACCTTGAGGAACGCCCATTGTCATTTCAGAACCCAATGAGTTTACGCCATTTACTTGGATTTTAACCTTTCTATCTTTCAGGTATGATCTTAACAAGTCAAGTGCTGTTTTCCTAATCCCATAGTGCTCGAGTTTCATCAGAAGTGTTTCATGGTTTACGCAATCGAACGCCTTAGAGAGATCGCAAAAGATTCCAATAGCATCTTGTGCTTCTTCCCAGGCGTTAAAAATGTTCTTCATTAGGGTAACACCGGCGTCAGTGGTACAACGCCCTTTGGTGAAGCCGTACTGGTGTTCATGAAAGATGTAATTTTTATTAAAGTGACGTAACATTTGATTGAGCATCAACTTTTCAAACACCTTACTGAGAACTGGCAGAATTGACACAGGTCTATAATTGTTGGGATCTTTACTATCACCGGATTTGAACAATGGTACTACTTTACTATGTTTCATAAGATCCGGAAAGACTCCTTGGTCAACACTGGTGTTAAATATGAAAGCTAAATAGGGCGCAATGGTTTCGATGAGAGATCTACATACTTTTACAGACATACCCCAGAGATCTTCTGTTGATTTAATTTTAAGATCTTTAAAAGCTCTTATAACAGCCTGGGGGTTTGTATGCTGAAACCTAAGCTCCGAAGGGCATGCCTTTACATTCCTTTTAAGTAAGGCAGCAGAAAGCGTGGGGGAAGAATTTAAAGCTTCAGTAGTTTTAAGGGGAATATTAGCAAAGAAGTTTTCAAATTCCTGAGCTATTTCTACATCTGAATTGATGGGGCCATGTGCAGTCTCTAAATTAAGTTCACTATTTCGCTGTTTTTTCCTACCTGTTTCATTATTTATTATTTGCCAGGTAGTTTTTATTTTATCATCAGCTGATTTTATTTTATTGCTTATATAAAGAGCTTTAGCTCTTTGGCACACCCTTTCAAAAGTTTTTGAATATTTTGCAACATACTGATGAAAGTTCGTATTTTTCATATGTTGCTTTAAGCCATACAGTTCAAAAAGTTTTTCCCTGCTTTTACGAATACCTGGAGTAGCCCAGTCACTGAATAAAAACTTTGTGTAAATACTTTTAGTTTTCAGTGGAAAAGTGTCATAAAATTGCGAGTTTAATAGTGAAAAGAACTCGGCGTAGAACTCATTGGGGTCATCTATATTATTAAAACTCTGATCACATAATTTACTGGCCAAAGAATTATTTAATTTCTCTAAATTTTTACATGTAATTGGCCTAAACCTTATTTCAATTTTTTGTAAAGGCCTATAGGAGCTAAATGTTATTATTTGTCCACTGTGATCAGATGGCAACTTATCTACAATTCGTTTGTGTATGTAATCGCAATTACAAAAAATATTATCTATACAAGTGGCAGAAGAAGCTGTCACTCGGGTTGGTTCCATAAACACATTGGACAAATCAAATGACCCAAAAAGACTCAATAATCTGACAGTATTCGAGTTATGTTCCAATAAATTAATATTAAAATCGCCACATACGATTATTGACTTACTACTAGTACTAAGCTTCTTTAAAACATCTTCCATTACAGAATCAAACACCGATAGATTCTGGTAACTAGGAGGTCTGTATACGCATACTATAACATGCTTATCGAGCTCAACACAGGACAATTCAATCATGTGTTCAACAGACAGCCCGATGATGTCTTTACGTTCTTTAGATTTAATAGAATTTTTAAGTAATATTAATGACCCGCCATGTATCATACGTTTTCGGCTGAAATGGCTAACTACACGATAATTTTCATAATTAATTGACATTACTTGATAATCTTTCAACCAATGCTCTGTTAAACAAATGACATCAAACTTGGTGTCTTCCAAAAACAATTCTATTTCCAGTAATTTAGAAGCGCAACCTTGGATATTTTGATTAAATAATTTTAAAATATGTTGCACACCCTTTACTTTCTTAGTATTATTAATTATATTGCCAGAAGATACCTTTTTATTATTCTGTATTAATAATTGGTTATTTGAAGGGGTAACTTCTGTTGTCTCACTGACTAGTTTAAATTATTATCAGGAGATAGCTCCACAACTACAACTGGAGAGTCTAGATTGCCCGTATAAGTTCCAGCAGGAGGGAAATACCCTATCTGACTGGTAGTGGCCTCCAAGGATGTTGCCATTGTAGGTGGAGCCTCCTTTGTACAATATGATGATTCACAATCAATCACAATGTTGTTAGTAAAACTATGCAACACAGATTTGTCACTAATACTAGAATTTGTTACATTAGCTATAACCTCGTTAATATTATAAGCTATCAACATAGCAATCAGATGTCTACATTGCCCAGACAGAGATAAAGTTCTCTGAGTTAACTTAAAACCACTAACAAACTTGTTAGTGTCAAAATACAATAATTTGTCACTATGACAACATGTCAACTTGTGAATAGTATTATTCAACTTATAAATGTAATTATTTTATTGTATTATAGATGTGTATTATAGATGCTCTGACACGACTCGGGCAATTAGTTTCAGCAATCATTGCCGGAGGTGGCCGAGCAATTTATTGGAGCAATATTGGAAAAACTTAAGAAAATACTACAATCCTGGCATCACACAATCAATACGAAGTATTGTTGCTCCACGTTGCTCCACCAATTGCTGTTCATAATGGTAACGGATTTTCTAATGATTCAATCAACTAAGTCAGCCTATCGCAGTCCACTGCTGGACATAGGCCTCTCCCAAGCTGCGCCACAACACTCGGTCCCAGCCACCTTCTTAAGGTCCTCAGTCCATCTAGCTGGGGGGAGTGCCACACTACGCTTGCCGATACCCGGTCTCCACTCCAGGACTCGTCTGCTGCAACGGCCATCGGTCCTTCTACAAACATGGCCAGCCCTCTGCCACTTCAGTTAGGTTACTCTGCACGCTAAGTCAGTTACTCCGGTTCTTTTCCGGATAACTTCATTCTTGATTTCTAATGATTAGCAGTTGGAATTTTCCCCATTGCTGGATGCGGAAGGCGGAAGACAGAGTGTTGTGGAGCAGCCTGGGAGAGGCCTATACTGTCCAGCAGTGGACTGCTATAGGCTGAGTTGATTGATTGATTTTCCGCAATGGAAGAAGGCGTGAGTATGTGTGTATGTATAGCAGTAGGCAAACACAGTTCAATACGATGCCCCTGCAGTAGGTGCCCAATGCTGATAGGCCGATATATTATTTCTTTTTACACCACATAAATTACCAAATACAACTAATATGTTTTAATCTGCAAAAAGACGCAACAACACATAATACTTTGACAAAATAGTACAAACACACATCACACATAGAGATGTCAAATAACGATGATAAATAATTTTCAACGCAGTCATTCTGAATTTAGTCGGTTTTCGTATTGTTACCGTATTGGGTTATTCTGTAACAGAAGTTAGAAAGGTAGATATTGCAAGGAAAACAAATACAGTGCCACCATAATATAACGTACATACCTCAACATAACGAATTCCTCGATTTCACTAATTCTTCGTAATCCCCTTGAATTGTCCATAAGAGTCAATGTAAAATGTATACCTTTACATTGCGAAGATTTTTTGCGAACAACCTCATTAAAACGAATTTTCAACTATCAAAAAAAAGTGTAAACCTCTAATTAATGAATTTTGTCAACCCAAAACCTTTATATAACGTTCCCAATATTATGTGATGCAGTCGCGACGGGTTTCGACACGTTTCAACCTCTTTATAACAAATTTTAGACCAACCTAACCTCAATATAACAAACCTCAGTTTAACGAATTACTTGATATAACGAATATTGACTTGTTCCCTTCCGATTTCTTATATCGAGGTTGCACTGTACTTACATACCTAAACCTTTACTTCCACTACTTTGTTTCTTTCGTCAGAGAGTAGTTAGTTAGGAAGCCGAACTCATATATAATTAAGTCATCATCTGCCTAGCCTTTTCCCAACTATGTTGGGGTCGGCTTCCAGTCTAACCGGATGAAGCTGAATACCAGTATTTTACGTGGAGCGACTGCCTATCTGACCTCCACAACCTAGTTACTGGGTAATACGATACCCCTTGGTAAGACTGGTTGTCAGATTTTCGGGCTTCTGACGACCCGTAACGACTGTCAAAGATCCACGAATGACAGCCGGGATCAACGGCTTAACGTGCCTTCCGAGGCATGGAGCGGTCTTGGTATATGAAGATGGTCACCCATCCACGGACCAAGCACGGCAAGCGTATCTTAACCTGATCGATCGACCCGTGCGGCTGTTATTTCTTAGCCGCAAGCCCCTGATTCACCAAACCCATATAGTTATAAAATATAATTAAGTACCTGCGGAATTTGAATGAAACAAAGACATCAGTAAATAACACAGTTTTGATTAAAATAACCTAAATATTAACTCAGTTTATAAAACTGCTAAAAGAAAAAATATTTGCGATAAAGGCATGAGATAATGTCTTAAACTATTGCTATAGCACAAAACTTATTTCAGAATTACCCGCATACTCTCCGCGCAAGGTCACTTCAGATCTTGGGCTTAGAGCGCGCGCATCACAATTAGCACAAGATAGCGCGATAACAGCGAGATAACGTCAGGACATCACCGTTACGAAACTATGGAGAGTTTCCTCACAAAAAATACGGAAAGTGGTCTTTCAGTTGCGCGATTTCGAATTGGAATTTTCCAAATTAGTTCGATTCTTTTTTGATTTGTGAGTGAGTGTAATTCTTTTGTTTTGAGTGAGTATGAATTGATTCTAAAATGTGGGATAGTTGTTTTGTTGTGCATGTGTTTGGTGTTTTGTAGACCGTGGAAAAAGCGACTCTACATTTTCGTTTGTTAAAAAAATATTTAAAATTGCTATAGAATAAAATATAGATATAAACAAAATGGAAATCGAAACAAACGACGTAGAATACGAACAATTAAACCAACTATATGATGAATGTCTTAACTATTTGAAAGACAGTATAAATTACATCGGAGACAATTCAAATTCTATAGAAGATCCTGACTATGATACTATAAATGAAAAAGATGAAGATAAAATTGTGAAAAAAATGGAAGCAAAAACGGTATACAAACTTGAAAATGAAAAGTCCACCGAAAGTCTTGATTCAATAAAATCAGAACCACGATCAGACAGGCTAAGAAAGCTATCGAAACAATTACCAAAAATTATTATAACTCAAAGTACAACGAGTTTAGATTTTAACAAAGAGAATATGAAAATGGTGCCTTTGCGCAGTGAAAAGTCAAAAAGCGATCGTGTACTACCGAGGATCGATCGGCATTTACAAAGGAGCGATCTTAGTATGCCTGTAATTAATCATCATCATCAACATAATGTGTCGAAAGTTGATCGAGTTATGTCGAAGAATGAAATAAGTATGTCGACCATGGCTCGCAGGATGCCGAAAGTGATGAAGCCTTTCAATCATGTTCCTCCGGAGAAGAAGAAGGTGCTGCCTAATAAGTAAGTTTTTAAAATTCTGTATATTATTCGTATGCCCGAATATTTTTACTACAATATTGTTTCGCCAACTATTTTCAGGGCCCAATTCACTCTGACTATTTAACGATTCCTTACTTCGAAACCATGTCACTTCATTAGCTTATCACGACATCTGCTAATAACGTATTCTCTATGACACAATGAACGAAACCGCGCGAAAAACCGCGAAGTTGACGCGGTTTGAACTGTCAAAATATCACGCTGGACAACCGTACGTCGTAAGATTACGCGGGGAATAATTTTATTTTTTACACATTATTCAATATTATAACCAGAAAAACATAAGTTACTTAAATAAGTAATAATGTAACCCACAGCGCTGTTCACAGATTACCATTAATAAATAAAACCTTAGTCACTAGGAGGTGAACTGTTCATGTATGACAGTTACGCTAATATTATAAAAACAATAGAAAAAAATATTATAAATAAAACCGGCCAAGTGCCCGGCCGTACCATTATCTATAAAAATCACGTCTGTTGTATGGGAGCCCCCCTTAAATATTTATTTTATTTTAATTTTAATATTTATTATTAAAGTAAAAATATAACTGAGTATTTTGTAAATATTTCAAGTGCCTACCTGTTGCCATTATTGATATCGGGCAAAAAAGGGCACAAAAATCGCGTTTGTTGTATGGGAGCCCCCCTTAAATATTTATTTTATTTTGTTTTTAGTATTTTTTGTTATAGCGGCAACAGAAATACATAATTTGTGAAAATTTCAACTGTCTAGCTATCACGGTTCTTGAGATACAGCCTGGTGACAGACAGACGGACAGACAGCGAAGTCTTGGTAATAGGGTCCCATTTTTACCCTTTGGCTACGGAACCCTAAAAACAGTATTTTTAAAACAACAAACAATTAGTCTAAGAGTTCAAGTGTCTCATACAAAAAGCTACGAAACCTATTCAAAGAGCATGTAAATATATCGATGTGTTCATAATAATTACTATACAGAACAGAGGCGTAATCAGATAGAAAATGTCGACTCCAATTATCTTATTTTTTTAAACAGGACTTTTAAAAGTGATTCCGATATCCCATTTACAGAACTAATTTCATTTATCTCCCATATCTGTAAATTTTTAATATGTGACTTGAGGAGGGTAAGCAGCACCTCTCTTATTTCCTAAAAAACACTGTGATCAGCAAAATCTTAATAAATCTAATCGTTTACCAGATTGGTCAAAGGAGAGCCGATTGACGATATTCGCCTAAGGTACAATGTTTTTCCTTTCTTACTTTAGATATTATGTAAAAAAGATACATTGATCTTGAAATCTGGGAAGAGCTCATGTTATTAAATACGTATTATGTTATTACAGAGAGTAGTAATATTGTTATCTTAGTGTATCTACCTTTGGAATCATAGGAGAATGACAAGGAAAGCAGATAAAAATATACAAGGTGGCAGGGACATCGAGGTACAAACTGTAACCATGAATTCAGCACATGACCAAGAGTCATGTACTGAAAACCTCCTAGCGCCGAAATTTTTCGTCGGTTAACAGAAAAAAAATCTGCTGTTTTATAGACAAGTGCAATACCTACGCGGTCAAAATGTAAAGGCTGACGAAAAATTTCAACACAGGTTTCCGAATCATGTACTAAATCCATGGTAACAGGTTGCGCGTCGATGTTCCGCCACTTTATATAATTATGTAGATGAAATAAACAGTAGAAAAAAATTTTTTTTTGCTGCGCTTGCTCTTGACCTCGATCACGCCTGATGGAAAGCGATGGGTGAGGTCTATGATGGAACGAGCGTGCCCAGAAGATGCCTGTTCACTCTTGCTTTGAAGGCAGACGGTTAAATGTGGAAGGAAACACAGACTTTGGCTGTGCGCATAATAAATGTGGAGATTTTTCCGTAGCGATTACTAATGTATTCTGCAAGGCTTGGCCATAATGTTTGTTAATCAAACTAGGATAAAAATAAAATACACCTTACTTTGGGTAGAATAGACAGCATTCTTTGAAAGACAGCTAATAATATACCATATATTTGACCGCATCAAGGTTTCTTCAATGGCTCACAGTTTAGTACGCGCGGCTTTGTTTGCATAGTTTATCTTATTAGGCATACGTGGATTATCTCAGATTTGTGTTAAGGTCGATGTCACTATAGTAGCATAATCAGCCTGTAATGTTCCGCTCGATGAGAGGGAGTAGGCCGTAATCCACCACGCGGGCCCAGTGCGGGCTGATAGATGACATATGTCTGCGAATTTTTGGTTCTAGAATATCCTCACGATGCTTTCCTTCACCGTTGTGAGAAGTGATAATGAAATAATTTCACACAGAGTAAAGCGCCTGCCTGGGTTCGAAACTACGACCTATAACTCTTAAGTCGTGCCGTTACCCCTTTTTTTTTTTTTTTTTTCTGGGTGGGAAATCATCAAATGACTCCTCCCGCTCTGGGCGGAGCAGAAGGGAGTGTCAGACTTTTACTGACTAAAACCCACCCGTGTTCCTTCAGTTGCCTGTGCCAGGGGCCACGGTATCTCTTTCGAACAACCCGCAGCCCCGGCGGCATCGGCCCTAGCGGACCCCGTCAGTTCGTGCTGACAGCTCTTTGAGGCGCGCGTGGAACACAACGCGCCGTCGACCCGGGCCTGGTCCTTACCGGGCGGCGAGCTGCCCATAGCTCGCCGCCCGCAAGCCCGCGCCTACGGTGGCCGGGAGTCGGCTGTTGACTCCCGTCCAGGGCGTCTCCTGCGGCGGCTAGGAGCGCGAGGGTGCAGCGATTGCCTCTCCCTCGCACGCTCCGCCTCCTCCTTCGCGAGCATAACTGCTTCGCAGAAGGAGGTGACGGCCTCCCATTCACTCTCGCTCCGGACCATGGCCTGTATGAGGGCCGGACGCGAGAGGTCGCCGCCGCCGATCGCCGCCAAGAGGACACGGCGGGGTCCCGCCCAAGCCGGGCAGACCTCCACCGTATGCTCCACCGTGTCCTCCGGGCGATCCCCACAGTGGTGACACCCTGGCGTTTCCTCCCGCTTTATCCTGAACAGGAACCTCCCGAAACAACCGTGTCCGGTGAGGACCTGCGTCAGGCGGAAGGTGAGGGCGCCGTGGCGCCTCTCTAGCCACTCCTCAAAGAGGGGACTTATCGCCGCAATTGTGACGTGCCCAGCGCTGGGTTGCGACAATCGCACTCTCCGTGCCGCCATGAGATCCCGCCGGAGCTCTGTCCGCTGTGCCGTGATTTCTCGCGGCAGCGGAGCAACGCCCCGGCGTTTTGCCTCCTCTCGCCACTCCCATATGTGGGCGAGGACTTTGGCCTCCAGATCCCATGGCGGCAATCCGGCAAGGAGGCTCGCCGCCTCAGCGGAGACCGTGCGGTATCCTCGAATGAGCCGGACAGCCATGACCCTTTGGGACGCGATCAACCGGCGGGCTGGTCGCCGCCTCAAAGATCGCGCCCATATCGGTGCCCCGTAAAGGGCCATGGCCCGCACGACCCCCGCATAGAGCCTCCGGCAGGAGGCGTTTGGTCGTGCCGTTACCCCTAGGATGCCACTGCTCTCTAACAAAAACACATCCCACAATTTAAAATCTAAAATTGAACTTATCAAATCAGATTGGACTTATTCGCTATCTCGTCCTATATCAAAACTGGCTTTTAGACATACTCCCTACTACAAGCCTGCAATCAGTAGCAAAGAGATCAAAATCGAACTCACTCAGTTCATATTAAATATTACTACAAGAATGCTGCTTTATAGCATTCATTTGTTTCCAAGTGGTTTCAGACACCCGCACCGCACCCGGCCAGGGTACGGCGACCACCCAAAACGCCTGGTCTCCAAGACTGGCATGGAAAATGTGGCGCTGATCTCCAACGTGCCCTTTGAGAGAATACGGCTCCTGAACGATACCTTTCATACTTTGGTAAGTGATTAGACGAATTAAATCCTATAATCTATGAATGGTTTAGAAGTCTCAGCTAGAGTAACATGGGATGTCATGAGCTCCTTATCAAGGCGTCACTAGTCTGGTACAGACGGCAACACATCAAGCTATACATTTTCAGTTTTAGCTGACCTCGCATTGTATAGGTTTTTCGTATAATCAGAAGTCAGCTTATACTGGTTACGTATAGCTTGATGTGTAGCCGTGCGGACTACTGAAGACGTAAGATTTTTTTTCTAAGACAACTTAGTCCGGTATAAAGTTGTCAGTTTTGCATTAAGAAACTTGGTCGGAATAAGTAAATAAAAATTTTATTTAAGTAAAAAGTAAAGTAAAAATATGATTTACATTAATTACAATCGAGGAAAGCTAAATTCTAACTGTAATGTAGACCTGCCTGATCTAGGTTTATGAAAAATATAACTGTGTTTCAGGCCATCAATATACATCAAACATTTAAAAAGAAGACAACAATAAATGTATTAGAAGCTAAATTGAAAAGAAGGTCTAATATTTTTTAATGACTTAAGCAGTTACTATTTGGATATATTATTTTAAAACTAGATTATGTAAGATATACAGTAATGTTTAAATAAATTAACGAATATATTATAGTACATAAAGTGGAGACTATTATTAATTAGGTAAAGGAAGAGACTTACATTAGAGTAGGCAAATAGATTTTATTTTAACATTTCTACTAGTTTTCCGTGTGTGAGTTTTACCAAATATTCCTGTACTAGTAAATTACACCTATTATAACTTAAACTATACATCTTTAGTACTCTGTTAAACTAGGGTCCTAAAAATAAATAAAATCGATTAGCAAAAGCATGTTTAGTCTGAGAGTTAGCACAAACCAAATCTTTTGTTCTCCTATCTGAAGGTACTGGGTTAAAATAAAGTTCAGTGTGTTGGAATAAAATTACATTCAAAATAAATAATTGACGTACTGTTAGCACCTTACATGCCATATAAAGCTCGTGTGTAGGAAATCTAAATGGACGAAAATTAGCAACCTTTAAAACTGCTCTTTGGGCGCGTTCTAGGTGCAGTAAAATTGGTTTAGCGGCACCACCCCAGGACGATAGACAATAGGTAATAATAGATTGACACAAAGCTAAATAAGACTGTCTAATTAATTTAAAGTCGGCAATGTTAAGTAAAGTTTTAAAAATGTATATTAGTTTGCGCACTCTGGTGCATAATAAATCGATGTGTTAGCGGAAGTTCAAAGTTGTGTCAATCGTGACGCCTAGATAATGTAATATGGTCGGTTTTAGCTAAAGTGGGACGAGTGCACGCAATGTCAGCATAATGTTAATTGCAATTGTTATGCGCTTGAATGATTAGGTTAGTAAGCGTTGGATTAGTGTTTCTGATTGTAAATAATAGGTACTTGGTTTTATCTGTATTTAATATTAAGAGATGTTTGAGAAGCCAATTAGACACAGTATTAAAACTATTCTGTGCTACCTCATAGACTTCGGCCTTTGAATTAGAGCTGTGTCATCCGCATATGAGACAATTACACCTTTTTGGAGTGTCAAATTGCACAGGTCATTTATATAGATTAAGAACAAGGTAGGACCCAAAATACTGCCTTGTGGAATTCCATAACAGGTATTCTTTAGTTCAGAACTCATGCACTGACCTATTTTTACACACTGATAGCGGTCGGTAATGTAATCAGATAATAGTTGCAATTGTACTCCCCGTATTCCCAGCATTTCCAGCTTGTGAAAAAGCAAAGTACAAGAAATTGTATCAAAAGCCTTGGCAAGGTCTAAAAATATCCCTATAGTGTACATGCCGTTATCCAGGTTTGTGCTTATAAAATTTGTCAGTTGGTGAACAGCTCGGCTTGTTGATCTTTTAGGCCTAAAACCAAATTGATGATCAGAGTGGGTGATTTATTACTTTCAAGAAATTTTACTAATCTACTGTTTATAATTTTTTCCAAAATCTTTGAGAGGCCTGTTAAAACTGAAATTGGCCTGTAGTTATTACACAATTTTTGTCTCCAGCTTTAAACACAGGGGTGACTACGGCTTTTTTAAGCAATTTGGGACATATTCCTTTTGTTAAACATAGCTGATAAATGTGAGTCAAGGGAGGGGCAGTGAATAAAGTTTGAAATACAAAAATAGACTTGAAGTAGGCTCGAGCTAGATCTGAGTAGTAATAGTACAGCTAGTGTTCTAAAGAAATAGGATATCTAGTCTTATTAGCCTATCATCTGATGTGATTTTAAAACTGGCAACGTCTACTAAAATTAAAATTAATCAAAATATAGCTGGAATTCCCACCTTGTGTGTTATACTAATTATAGTGTTTAATCCCTTTTCGACCCTACTTCCTACCTACTTTGTATCTCTCTGAGGGGGGTGCCAGTCATTTAGTCTATACTTAAGGGTAGTTCAAATTGCCGGAAAAGTGGAGAGTGCATTTATTATCAGGTAAAATAATTGAATAATGAGTACGTTCATGTATAATGTGGCTAATTTGTACCTTCGTACAGTATGGTGTAAGGGTGTTGCTATGGTTACACCTTACAATGTTGCATTTGAGGGGCTAGCAGCTAATTAGGCACATGTATATTTAATTTTGTTTGAAGAGATGACTCATGTTTTGTAATATACACGCATACAATTTTCCTTGCCTTCCTTATTCATAAATCTCATTAGAAAGTCATGATTCTGGACTGATTTGCTCTGCTTTTTATTTCTCTACTCAGGGTTGCTTGTTTATATGCCATTGGATTATTACTTTCCAAATAGCTGTACTTAGATGGATATAAAACCGTGAGACCAACAAAAAAGTAACGCGTAGGTACTATCGAACAACGTATTTAGTTTACATGTTATATGTGTGGGTGAAGTCACGGTTATGCACACAAACACCAAATAAAACGAGCGAGCTCTGTGTTTAGTAGTGTGGGTATGGCACGATAGTAATCATTCATTGATGTTATTGAATGAGATATAAAATTTCGCATCATATTACTATACCTTGGCGCAATGGCCATTGTCTTTGGTCAGTGAACGAGAAATCGTAAGTTCAAACCATATATGCATCAAATATGAACAATCAAAAAAAAAAAAAAATCTTTTGTATTCATTATTTTGTTTAAACATTACTTAAAAGTTGAATTTATAACGAATTCGATCCCTTTCATGGATGAGTAAAGTTTGTAACGTTTGAGACAGCCACGGAACTATCAGGCCATTTTATTTTGATTGTTTAGAAAATAACTACCGACAATTTAAAAAAAATGTTTTCAAGCACCCTATTTTATAAAAAAAATGAGCGTTCTTTGTTGTCAGTCTACAAGTATTTGCTGAGTTTATTGATTGCTACTCGTATTCGTGTGCAGATTTATTTCTGTGTATCCAACCATGCAACATTTTTATCAATGGTAAAAAAGACAGAACTAAATCGTTGTTCTGCATGAGCAAAACGTATCTATATGTGAAATTGCAAGGCGCCTAATGATATCGGTGAGTAACAGTTTGATATTACGTTAATATTATACCTACTTCAACTTAACTAACTCGTCTCACCTTTCAATGTTTACCTAAGAATAAATTAATGTAACTGAAGTGCAATACTTACGATAGTTATAATATAGGTAAATTATCATAAATGTATTATAGTTTTTTTTTGTCTAAAATTTTTATTTTAAAAAATTGTATTTTATTTAGTAAGAAGAAGTTTAGTTTAGTTTAGAAGTTTCTAAATATTATGTTTATTGTTAAAGTTAATAAATTTCAAAACACATATGATTGTGATAAAATTAACTTGGTCTAGCCCATTTTTGTCCCACTACGGCACGGGCCTTTAGATAGATTAAAGAAAAGCCTTCGAATAACGTAAATAAAAATAGATAATAATTAAATAGATTTTTACTAATGTCAATGTATATTTAAAACATATAAGTATTTTAACTTGTATGCACATGAATATTGTATATAAGTATGCTAAGTTTAAAATGTATTTATTTATATATACTTATATACACACACATTTATTATATACACATTACATAAATATAGTAGGTATATATATTTATTTGTTATAATAATAGCTATATTATTATAGGTAAGTATTTTAAACACTGTTTTGTTTTGTATCCACAGAGGAGAACCGTGCAGTTACGGGTCCTCGATACACGGAGTCAGGAGACGTAGAACATCTTCGACGTGGGCCAAAACTAAAGCCAAATTCATTAGCTTGACACCACGACATCGTGGCAAGGCACAAGGATGATCCCTTCTTATCTACCCGCGTAACAGCAACAGCACACAATGTGTGCTTACAAACTGTGAGAAATCACCTACATTCAGCTGGTTTACGTTGCAGCAAGCCAGCGCGGAAGATTTTGTTGTCCACTGCGCACCGACTAAACCGACTACAGTTTGCTGGGTCATACAATAATTATGACTGGGAGAACAATGTGGTGATAGAAAACGAAGGTTTGCCGACTCATTATTAGTCGAATTTATTTTTATTAGTAGACGACTATAAACTTTATTTTTATGAAAATAATGTTCATATTTGTTAAGCGAATGTGAACAAATACAAACCTTAGCATTATTTAGGTATACCGCCGTAATCCTCTTTAAATTTTTAAACAACAACTCGTATTATTGAAGGCTGGTGAAGTGATGTTATTGTTGTGCCGATGCCGTTAGAAGTTGTCATAATTTCTTACTATCTATCAAGTTGATTCAGTTGACCTCTAATTTTACTTTGTTTCAATTTATATAGGTACCTACCTACTTTGACAAACTATTTACGTCCATCTTTAACCAACCAAAAACAAGTTTTTTTTCCTAACACACAGCCCACACCAAATTGAACCTTAAAACAACCATTGTAAAGAAGGCATATTGGAAGAAACGATACGGATCATTTGCTAATGATCCAAGCGATAAGCTCGCTTACTCCAACAAATACCAATGTTTACCTAATAAAAAAATAAAATGATTTTATTGGTTTTATTTAATTAACTTTCTAGTTTTTTGCTTGAGTGATTTTTTTGACCACAAAATTAAGAGTTTGATGCATCTTTTTATACTCCTTCACCATTAAACCATTTATCAAAGACCTCCCACCATTTAACCTTTCCTATCTCCTTTCCTAAAAAGCATATTATAATATTTTGATATTGATTTTATCTCCCCCAAGATCAACTTACGTTGGCGCTGGATCGTCATCGGCACCATCGTGGTCCACTTTGCCATCTGGTTGGTCTTCGCAGTCTTCTGGTACATCGCTGCTCTGGCCCACTACGACTTCGAACCAGACCCGCCTAAAAGAACCTGTGTTACTGGGGGGAAGGACTTTGTGACCATATTCTTGGCTTCTGTTGAGGCTCAGGTTAGTAAAGTTAGGACTGATTTTTTTTCTAACTATGTTTATTTATTTTAACATAAAACATCCAAGGCTAATTACATTAGTTAAAGACCAAAAACTTATGTGTTTAACTACAATAACGAAAAGTATACAACTACTCCATAGTCATACTCACATACACTCATCTCACCATACTCCAGACATTCTGACAAAATCTTCTTCCATTCATCCGCGAACAATCCGCGCGAATCTGTGCCTCCTGTTACGGCTATAATTTATCGGAGCAAAAAGATGAGACAGTTCGTCGTACAGTTCAGGAGCAGCTGTCATCAGGAGTTTCCGTGAAATACCTTACACTTACTTATTCTCTAGATTTCATTTATGGATCTATTTTTAAAAAAGCTGGAATTAGTAAGCATTATCGCCACGACGCCTTCTAGCTGTGTCAGAGCTCCACGTGGTGGTTATTTTGGCCCACAGCTTATTGAGCAAACGGATATTAAGCATTAAATACATCCCTGAATATGGATGGAAATCATCACGCCTGCAAGCGTTGTTGAGGCTTTCTACAATAGGTCATTAGCATTTACAAATGCGAGCAGAGGTCAATGTCAGGCCACTGGCGTTGACCGGACGGTGGTCACATCTGCACTTATAGTCCTAAGGCTTACTTATCAATATTTCACTACAAGATTATCATCAATTAACAACGAGTTATAGCAAGCAAACGGGTAATTTTTTTTATCACGTCAAGAAAAACAACTGTAATAAGGATACGGTACACTAATACGAAAGAAAAATGTTAAGAAAATGAAATGAAATGATATTTATTTCTGTGTAAGTACGAGTAAGTACATCCATATTAGAGCCAGGAATTTGAGACGGTTTTCAAGTTATAGAACCACTAACTGAATGTCATACTTAGCAAAGTTCAAATTGAATTGCAACCAAAACTTATTAGGACCTTTTTATTACACATGGTCCTAAAAAAAAAAACAAACTTCCAAAAAAAACACTACAAAATGAAAAATAACTTTAATTTCGGAAGTCGGTGTCGTTGGTTCCGCATTTTCGTTGTTTGACACCGACTTCCGAAATTTTAAAGTTAATTTTCACTTTGTAGTGTTTTTTTTGGAAGTAGGTTGTTTTTTTTTTTTTGTAAAAAGTTTTTATTTTTCACTTTTTAGTTGTACCTACCCCACACAAATTCATATATACTTGCAAGATTAGAGGTACCCCAATAACAACTTCGACAGAAATGAGGGGGTACCAATGGTATACTGAACACATCTGCGTACCCCTTTAGAGGGTACAGGAGTGATGTTATGTTATGTGATTGCGTAAACAATGCATACATAAGCGAGAGCAGCAATGGCGGTTAATTTGCTGGTATTTATTGCAGAGTTCCGTTGTCTGTCTCCGAAACTCATCATCAGATCTTTACGCAATTTAAATAGGACCATTTCGGAAAAAACCTCTTCTGATTAAAAAAAATAAGTTTTCAAATCTGTCTATATATGACGGAGACATGCCCGCGTATGTATTTTTCTGTATATATATTATTATACATAAAAAAAATTAACATCACAATTGAGAACCTCCTCCTTTTTTTGAAGTCGGTAAAAAACAACTTAGAGTACATTTTACTAAAGTAGATAACTGATTAAGTGGCGATGGAATGTAAACTATCCGAGATTATGAACACTGCTATAGAGTTTCTAAAATATTTAAACAGGAGCAGCACAGGAAAATGCAATAAGTCAAGATGAGAAGCAACAGAATAATATGATATTAGGGACAACAACAACAATTGCCCTCGTTCCTAAACGAGACAGACAGACAGACAGACGATCAGATTAGTGGAGATTGCCAGTTATTGCATTAACCGGATTTACTTAAGTCGCCCACTGAACACACTTACTTCTATTCACATCTTAAGGGCTGTTGGACAAGTTATAAGTTGCAAGAAGAAGGCCAAAAATATATTTGTTTTATGGTTACACAAAGCTGGTGGTGAAGTTTGAAAATCAATGGTTTTACCCGGCAGTGAGATATTACAGGGTAGAAAAGATGTGCAATAGATATGCTTGGATTTGTGAGGGTATAATAGATAGGCAAGCGCATAGGACGAAGGGTCTATGATGAAGTGTACCACTTCTTCTGTGTCAAGATTGATTCAAAAATCGTTCGCATTTACGTTTACATCGAGCGTTGAGGCCAGCGCCTCTGTTTAATTAATTTAAGTTTCGATTACATTACTTTCTTAGTTCGATAATATTCCCTTCTAAAAACACTATCTTTCTTTTGATCTTAATCTGTCTTAAATATTTTTAATTAGACAAATCTAGTGGCCGAATAACAATGTTGGCATTGAATATAATATACCTCGTTGCATATAGACCCTGTCAACGTCGTTTTAGGTTACCTAAAACGAGTTCTAACTCTTAAAACACTTATGAAAAGAGTTCAAGATTGTCCTGAGAATACCACTACACAGCATGCACTGCAAGTTAGTCCTTTTGTAGTGTAAACGATGTAATTTGTGCAGATTAGTTCACAAAACGACCGGTCGAAGCGTGCCGCAGTCTATACAATGACAATGTGCACCGACTTTGTACTTGAAATGGAAAAGAACTGCGATTTAAAATGTGTAGGTTCTTTTGGTCTCGTACGTTTGGTCCTAGGGTTAGAGTTAACCATACTATCAAAGAAAGAAAGGAAAGGAAGAAAGAAAAATAGTTTATTCCGCACAAACAAAACGCACATTACAAATAAACATTATAATTAAAAAGACATAAAATATACACATACAATCCTCGTAGTCAAGCATATAAAATGTTGACAATGTTGTATATTGCTCAAAGCATTCATATCTTCATTATTGATTAAAAGCCAATTCAAGAATTAAAGGACAAATGAGAATCAATCAGTACTTAAATACAAGCCTAGTTTCCTTTTCAACTGTTCAGTCGGATACATTACAGTACATGATATTAAAATCCATCCATGAACAACTGAACCTGAGCTGAACTGAGCTCATGCAATCAAATTAAACTGTCAAAATGCAGTAAGTTTTTTCATAGAGTTCTGAAGTGAAACAGTTACTAGCAGATTCCAGCTACGCAGTATCTTGGCAAGAGTTTCCATCGAATACATCATACATCTATGATGTAGTAGAGGTGTCTACTAGATCATAGATGTAGGTATGTATTCTGAGAATGGTATTACTTTACTATAAGTAAATTTTCCTAGCCCTTTCCCAACTGTGCTGGATAGGCTTCCAGTCTAACCGGATGCAGCTGAATATTAGTATTTTACATGGTGCGACTGCCTAACTAACCTCCACAACCCAATTACACACACAATATCCATTGGTAAGACTGGTTGTCAGACTTTTAGGCTTCTGACTACCCGTAACGACTGTCAAAGTCCTACGAATGACATTAACGTGCTTTTCGAGGCATGGAAGGATCTTGATATGTAATTCATGGTCACCCTTCCACGAACCGACACGTGTGCTTGTTATTATTTCAGCCACGAGACCCGAAACCGAGGCCCTCTGTTTCTTTTACCAAAAGTGTCTTGACGAGAATCGCTCCTCGCTCCTCCATTGTATCAGCTCAACGTGGGCGCTAACTGGTCTAACTACAGAGCAATCACGCACAAATAGATTCATCATTAACTCCGAAATAGCATGAAATGAGGAAGCCCATACAATTGTCTCAAGGTGTCTGCGGTTAGCTGGGAATGGACCACGATTACTCCTGGTCTGAGGCCAATCTCCAAAGTGTTGAAGTGGGTGTAAAGGTGACTGGAACTACATAAATTAGGAAGGGCAATAAACACCTATGACATTGACCTTGGTTCTACAAGAGTTGCAGAGTTTGTGTGTCTTTGCCAGTTTTGATTAAACACTGATTTGTTAATCTCTACGTGCATTAGCGCTCAAAATTAAATAAAAGATGAATTGATTTGGAGTTCAACATTTGCTACCCAAGAATAATTTAGACCCTTCTGAAATTTAGTTTGAAGATGTGCAAGAAAATGGACAATAATTGTTCTATATAAAAAGCCACTTCTTAATTTTTGCAAAATACACAGTTGAAAAGATCATTTTACCCGACTACGGCGAAGAAAATAGGAGGGTATGTATGTATATTCATCTGTTCCGTAATAACTTCTAAACTACTTATCGTAATTTGTCAAGTGAGGTATCATACCATACCTCAAATGTATTGTATATATGATTCTAACATCACTATATGAATATCTATTTATTTCGAGTTAGACGATAAAATAATATTGAATAGTTTGTACAACAATTTCAGATGAGAATGTTTTTTGCTTCATACTTATTAGAGCGTGGGTTTCAGTAGTCGGGTTTTAGTTCTTGAACTTCCTTTTTTTATTCCTTCGTTAAAATGTTTCAGTTTCGTTGCTGGTTGCTGTTATTAATTATCTTGGTATGCATTTGGCTATAGATGTGTAGGTATCTTCTTTGACTGTCAGCATCCTCCCTGCCGAATCCTTAAAGGACCATATTCCGCAAATTAAAATTTCCGATCAATTTTCAGCAGTTTACGTTCCTCAATCATCAGATAATTGGCCAAACCGCACATGATTCTCAAAAGAATTAGTCCAATCTTTTACCGCCAAAGACTAAATTGTGGCAATCAAGGACTATTGAATGTCTCATCCTCTTTACGGGAATTAGCTGCAGAGAGCGTTAATCGTGGAATTGGAGAAGCCTTTGTGTGTAAGCGGAAGGTGGGTTGGATCGGAGCGGTTTTTATAATTTGCGTGTCGTTACTGGGCCTGGTGAAGATTTCGACTGGTCAATGTTACTCTGTTTCAATAACAAGGTGAGGATCTTACTCAATATCCGTTAGTAGTTACTGAAGGTCATCGTCTGCCTGCCATTTCCCAACTGTGTTGGAGTCAGCTTCCAGTCTTACCAGATGCAGCTGAATACCAGTATTTGACATGGAACGACTACCTATCTGATCTCCACAAGCCAGTTACTGGGTAATACGATACCCTTGGTAAGACTGTATATCAGACTTTCAGGCTTCTGCCGACCCGTAAGGACTGTCAAAGATCCTACTACTAGTTATAGTAGTTAATGAAGGCTTAATTGTTATTTGTTTTTTACGTCGTCTACTGTGCGTGTAATTAACTCGTCTGCCCGACCCTTCCGGGAGAACCCACAGGCGTGATGTTAGGTTACGTTATGGTATAAAATGCAAATAAGTAATAATAATAATAATAATAATAAATGGATGGAAAATAATAATAATAATGGACAAATGTGCAGTCATGCATGTAAAGGGGGGGAAGATTATGGAATCCGAGGGAATTCCACTTTCGGATTCCATACACCTTAGATCCCTCTCCTCATCCGAAAGCTATAAGTATTTGGGTATGTCGGAAGCGTTAGGCATCAACGATGCTGACATGAAGCAATCGTTGAAGGAGCGCTTCTTTTGTCGCCTGAAGAAGGTATTAATTAGTCTTCTTTCGGGCGGAAATAAGGTGCGCGCCTTCAATGGTTGGGTAATGCCGGTTTTGATGTACTCTTTTGGGCTACTCAAATGGACTCAGACTGAACTCGACGCCCTAGATAGAAGGGTCCGTACACTGCTGACCGCAAACCGGATGCATCACCCACGATCATCGGTGATGAGACTGTATATCCCGCGGAAGTGTGGGGGTCGAGGATTTTTAAATGCGAAAACCCTCCACAACCGCGAGGTGTGCAGTCTCAGGGAATATTTTTTAAAAGCCGAAGTGGGTATGCACCGTGATGTGGTCGCAATGGACAAGGGGCTCACCCCGCTCTCCATGGCGAAAGAGAACTGGCGCAAACCTGTAGTACTTACTACCGATGACCGCAAAAAGGTATGGCAAAGCAAGGAGCTTCACGGGCGCTTCTATCGGGCTCTTCATGAGCCCGGTGTAGATTTCTTAGCGTCCGTATCCTGGCTGCGTTTCAGTGACCTCTTCGGGGAAACTGAAGGTTTTGTCTGTGCAATTATGGACGAAGTTATCTTGACGAATAACTACCGGAGACATATTATGAAGGACGGGACGGCTGACATGTGTCGGGCATGCCACCGTCCGGGTGAGTCCATCAGACATATTATCTCTGGTTGTTCTCGTCTGGCTAACAGCGAGTACTTGCACAGGCATAACCAAGTAGCCAGGATTATTCACCAGCAACTTGCTTTGAAATATAAACTTGTCGACTCTGAGGTACCGTATTACAAGTATGTGCCCGACCCAGTTCTCGAAAATGACCATGTCACGTTGTACTGGGATCGGTCTATCATCACTGACAGGACTGTTGTCGCCAACAAACCTGATATAGTGGTGATAGATCGATTAGTGCGCCGCGCAATGATTGTTGATGTTACCATTCCACATGACGGGAACCTCGTGAAAGCTGAGAAAGATAAACAAATCAAATATCTTGACTTAGCACGCGAGGTTGTTGACATGTGGAATGTGAGCTCAACTGTCATTGTGCCGATTGTCGTATCGGCCAATGGCCTGATGGCCGACAGCCTCGATCAACATCTATCGAGGCTCTCGTTAGGCGGTTGGATCAAGGGCCTGATTCAGAAGGCAGTACTCCTCGATACGGCTCGCATTGTGAGGAGGTTTCTATCTCTGGAGCCCTAACCACCGGTAGCTTGGACCCTGCTCCCGACACCGGTGGATCACTATTTTTTTATATTTTTAAATGTTTTTTTTATTTTTTTATTTAATCATACTAATATTTAAAAATGTAACAAAATAAGACGCCTAAATAAATAAACGACATAATAATAAAATAAATAATAAATATATAATAAATATCAGGAAAAACCAAATTTACTAAAACATACCTAATTTTAAACAAATACAATGAATAACCTACACTTGCATCAAAAACTGCCGAACCGGAGGTGACATCTGTCATGTCACCTCCGATAAAAACGTGAAAATGAAATATTGAAAATGTTGACGAGATTAGCAGCTCGCCGTGCACGCCTACCACCTCCGGAGTCGTCGCTCAGCCCCGCCCTGCCGCCGCCGGAATCCAGCCCCATCGAGAGTGCTGTGATACCGGCCGTAGCAGTTGCGTCGAGCTCGAGCGACGAATATTTTTCCCCGCCGACGTCGCCAACACCTGTACGTCGGCAGGGGAGAGGCCGGCCACCGAGGAGCTTGGGACTTAGGGGCCATCCGGCCCCGAGCCGGGTCCCCGCTGCCGGTGGTTGTGTGCAGCGCATGAGATGGACTCAGTCTATGAACGAGAACGTCATGCGCGCATACTACGGGTCTACAGAGGGGGGAACTAACCTCACTGCGTACCGTGATAGGTTGCTGTCTCTGTTCCAGGAACTGGAACCAACCGTCAACGTCTCGGCCCAACGACTGTCGGATCAGGTGCGGGTCATCCAACGCAATCACAGGTTGGACGACATAGCACTTGATAGGCTGCGCTCAGAGGTACTGAACAACCAAATCGTCTCGACTCTGGCACAAACCGCGGCACAAGCGTCAACTATTGATGCCATCCCGCCGCGGTCCAATCGTGTTGAAGAAGATGATGATAGGGTTGACACAGTAAGTAGCCAGTACAACGTCCGACTGAGGAGCGCACTGGAAGATGCGTTTCGCGAGTATAGGTCCACTCCAACCGAACTTAGACCCCGAATACCACGGCTACCTATGCACAAAAAAAATAGGGCGCTAGTGTGTGCCTTGGACTCGCAGCTCAAGAATTTCTTCGAGAGCAGCGAGGATCTCGTTGATACACACTCGATCTTGTATTGCGCGGCTGTGGCGGCATGTCGTTTAGCTAACGTCAAGTTTCCAAATTGTGACGCAGCTACTCGACCAAAACCAGCCGTACCAGCCTGGCGATACAGGATCGAGCGTCGTATCGATGGGGCCAGGGTACTCATCGGTAAACTATACTGCTTCAGGGAGGGCAACACACGACCACGAGTGATGCGCTTTGTAAGACAGGCATTTTCGGGGACTGGAATCAGCCCTCGGGAATACATGTCCAATGTCACAGAGCGCATCGACTTCCTGAAGCAGAAAGTTTGTGCATGGGCGAGTCGTATTCGGCGGTATAAGCGGCGGGTTGATCGGTACACGCAGAATCGCATGTTCCGGAGCGATGAGAGGTGGGTATATAGAACTTGGGAGCGACCTGAACAAAACGTGATGGACGTGTGCCGCCCGGATGATGCCACCACTAGTGCATTCTGGCGCAGCATCTGGTCGGTGCCTGTCTGTCACGCTGAGGGTGGCTGGATGCGCGATATCGAGCGAGTGTGTGGAACTATACCAGAAATGGAACCAGTCATAATTACGCCATTAGACGTAGCCAAAGCAGTCCGTCCGTTACCGAATTGGAAATCACCGGGACCGGACGGACTGCATAACTTTTGGTTAAAATGGCTAATTAGTTCACACACTTGCCTGGCATCTCAGTTCCAGTCATCCTTAGAGTCTGGGTCACTACCACAGTTTCTAACAACAGGCGTTACCCACCTGCTCCATAAGTCAGGTAGTCCCGCGGAACCCAAAAATTATAGACCGATCACGTGTTTGTCGACGGTTTATAAACTTCTTACATCCATTTTGAGAGCGAAAATTAACACACACATTGACAGTTACTCGATTATGTCTGCCTCTCAAAATGGATGTAGGAATGGGTCCCGCGGTACTAAGGAGCTACTCCTCATAGACATGGCCATTAGCCAACAGGTTCGCCGATCCCGCAAGGATATGTCGACATGCTGGATAGATTATAAGAAGGCCTACGACTCGGTGCCACATACATGGCTCATGAGGGTGCTGGAGTTGTACAAGATAGATGCAACTCTACGCACCTTCCTTGAGTCGTGTATGAGACAGTGGAAGACGGTCCTTCGCTATCCAGGGTGTCGACAGATCCAGGGGAATGATGAGCCTGTATGGATTAAGCGGGGAATATTTCAGGGCGACAGTTTGAGTCCACTTTGGTTCTGCTTAGCCCTGAATCCTCTAAGCACACTGCTGGAGGACTCAGGTCTAGGCTATCGGTTGAAGAGAGGTGGTCAGGTCATATCTCACCTCCTCTACATGGATGATTTGAAACTCTTTGCCCCTAACAAATTGCATCTGATGGAGCTACTGAAGGTAACTGAAACTTTCAGTAGTGCCATCAGGATGGAATTTGGTGTGGACAAATGTGCAGTCATGCATGTAAAGGGGGGGAAGATTATGGAATCCGAGGGAATTCCACTTTCGGATTCCATACACCTTAGATCCCTCTCCTCATCCGAAAGCTATAAGTATTTGGGTATGTCGGAAGCGTTAGGCATCAACGATGCTGACATGAAGCAATCGTTGAAGGAGCGCTTCTTTTGTCGCCTGAAGAAGGTATTAATTAGTCTTCTTTCGGGCGGAAATAAGGTGCGCGCCTTCAATGGTTGGGTAATGCCGGTTTTGATGTACTCTTTTGGCATACTCAAATGGACTCAAACTGAACTCGACGCCCTAGATAGAAGGGTCCGTACACTGCTGACCGCAAACCGGATGCATCACCCACGATCATCGGTGATGAGACTGTATATCCCGCGGAAGTGTGGGGGTCGAGGATTTTTAAATGCGAAAACCCTCCACAACCGCGAGGTGTGCAGTCTCAGGGAATATTTTTTAAAAGCCGAAGTGGGTATGCACCGTGATGTGGTCGCAATGGACAAGGGGCTCACCCCGCTCTCCATGGCGAAAGAGAACTGGCGCAAACCTGTAGTACTTACTACCGATGACCGCAAGAAGGTATGGCAAAGCAAGGAGCTTCACGGGCGCTTCTATCGGGCTCTTCATGAACCCGGTGTAGATTTCTTAGCGTCCGTATCCTGGCTGCGTTTCAGTGACCTCTTCGGGGAAACTGAAGGTTTTGTCTGTGCAATTATGGACGAAGTTATCTTGACGAATAACTACCGGAGACATATTATGAAGGACGGGACGGCTGACGTGTGTCGGGCATGCCACCGTCCGGGTGAGTCCATCAGACATATTATCTCTGGTTGTTCTCGTCTGGCTAACAGCGAGTACTTGCACAGGCATAACCAAGTAGCCAGGATTATTCACCAGCAACTTGCTTTGAAATATAAACTTGTCGACTCTGAGGTACCGTATTACAAGTATGTGCCCGACCCAGTTCTCGAAAATGACCATGTCACGTTATACTGGGATCGGTCTATCATCACTGACAGGACTGTTGTCGCCAACAAACCTGATATAGTGGTGATAGATCGATTAGTGCGCCGCGCAATGATTGTTGATGTTACCATTCCACATGACGGGAACCTCGTGAAAGCTGAGAAAGATAAACAAATCAAATATCTTGACTTAGCACGCGAGGTTGTTGACATGTGGAATGTGAGCTCAACTGTCATTGTGCCGATTGTCGTATCGGCCAATGGCCTGATGGCCGACAGCCTCGATCAACATCTATCGAGGCTCTCGTTAGGCGGTTGGATCAAGGGCCTGATTCAGAAGGCAGTACTCCTCGATACGGCTCGCATTGTGAGGAGGTTTCTATCTCTGGAGCCCTAACCACTGGTAGCTTGGACCCTGCTCCCGACACCGGTGGATCACTATTTTTTTATATTTTTAAATGTTTTTTTTTATTTTTTTATTTAATCATACTAATATTTAAAAATGTAACAAAATAAGACGACTAAATAAATAAACGACATAATAATAATTTATTTATTTGCAGACGTTGAAGTCCATAGAATTAGATAAGAAAAAAAAAAAAATTGACATCAAAACATATTCACAAATTAAAAATAAGCATCATAACAAAAATAACATAATCGAAATACATCACAAATTACATAATAATGTCATAATAGAAACGAATCACAAATAACATAAAAATAACAGAATACACACACATAAAAATCACAATTAGGCATAATAATAATAATAATAACATAATAGGAATAAAATAAAATGTACATATAGCTATCTAGAGCCGATCTGTGTGTGCAGTTTCACCCATCGACCAAGCATCGGGCAGTCCCACCGGTCACTCAATGCTCTCAACATGCCGTGGGTGCTGATATCTGTTCTGTGCCGGAGAGAAGCGCATCGTTTTCGAATAATGGCATAAAAATCATCCACTCTCGCATCGGCAAACATACCCGAAGCGCTACAATACCGCGGCAGCCCCACAAGCATCCTGAAAGCATTGTTATACTGTACACGCAGGGCGCTGTATGCCTTCTGCGTATACTTGACCCAAAGGCTGCAGGTGTAAAAAGTCTGACAGTAGGCTCGAAAAAGCGTCATTTTAACGTCGTAAAAACACCGTGCAAACCTACGGGCCAGCATATTACTTCGAACAGACAGCGCCCTACGCTCTCTCTCAATATCTAAATCAACGCACAGGTCCTCAGTGACCCAGTGGCCAAGATATTTAAATTTTGAGACTTGCTTCAAGGGTGTACCTGCTAATGAGATGCATGGAACATTTAAGTATCTTTTGGCACCACCATTGAAAACAAGTAACTCACTCTTAGTGACATTATACCTAAGCCCCTGAGTCACCGCATAGTTCTCACAGACCTTCAGCAAACGTCTTAACGCACTGATTGATGGGCTCAGCAAGACCATATCGTCCGCATAGCTGATGTTGTTCATAGTAACTCCGTCAATATGACAGCCGACACCAGTATTGCTGAGCTCAACAATCAGTTGGTTTATATATAAATTGAAAAGGCGAGGGGAGGTGATTCCCCCCTGCCTCACCCCACATTTCAATTTATATTCCTCAGACATAGTCCCTGCCCACCTAACATTGTTAATTTGGTTCTCATACCAGAATCTTAACAATGACGTGACCTCAAAATCTACTTTTTTCTCATTACCTAGCTTATCCCACAGCTGGTCATAAGGCACAGACAGATCTAAGAAGCACGCGTTAACAGGTG
The DNA here is from genome assembly GCA_947507525.1 of Apamea epomidion. Taxonomy (NCBI): domain Eukaryota; kingdom Metazoa; phylum Arthropoda; class Insecta; order Lepidoptera; family Noctuidae; genus Apamea; species Apamea epomidion. Next base: position 17,010,925 of record OX382245.1, on the reverse strand, counting down.
TATTCCTATCCGTATAATACCGGACAGTCCGCTTTAAACACATAATGGCACTTTCAGTCGACAGCCCAGACCTGAAGCCAAACTGTGCATCATGCAAGTCAATCCTGGGGGCCATGTATGTATCCAGCAAACTATCCAGCACCTTTGCTATGACCGTTGCCAGGGAGATTGGTCTGTAATTACTGGGATCAGCAGCATCACCGGTTTTATTTTTTATGACAGGTACAACTATAGTTCGCATAAGTGCACTGGGCAGATAAGAATGACACACACAGTCTAAAAAACATCGACAATACTCTTGGCAAGTGTACACCTGCATACTTAAGGTGCTCGACACTAAGGTGATCATGTCCCGGGGACTTGCCTCTAACCATATTTTTTATCACTTTCTTGACATCTTTAGTAGATAAATTCAATCCCCGCGCCATGCTCATGTAATGACGTCTCTGTAACGATTTGTTTTATCTTTTTCAGACTACCATTGGATTTGGAGATCGAGCAATAGATGAAGAATGTCCAGAGTCAATATTCCTGTTCATAATGCAGGTAAAGTTGGTTGTTCTTGTCAGACAGGAGGATCCTTCTGCTTGGACACTTCTACTATTCCTTTTATTAAATAATATCTTACTATCATATCTACCTTTTTGTGAGGCGAATGAATGAAAATAAATGAAATACAACGTATTTTAATTTATCATAATTCAATATGGTATAAAAGGGTACCTACCTGGATCATAATTAATAGAAAAGTAATGAATTAGTAAGTAAGAATGGACAGTAGGGAAATCATTTTCAGTATTGAAAAACTGTTTATTACAAACATACTTTACATAAATGTTTATTTACTGCCGTGAAGGTCGCTTATTGTTAACAGGAATAATAGAAATCGTGTATTTATGTCACTTTGTAAAAGATAATTACTAGGTAATTACAGGTTGGATTTAATTTTACTGCAATCAGCGCTATCTAGGTTAATAAGACAGAAGTGTAAACGTGTGTTACTAGGTTTTGACACTAGATGGCGCTAGATGTACTAAACTATGGCTAATGTCTGTTATAATTATGATGTGGAAAGGAACCACAGACTTATATAAGTCTGTGAAAGGAACCTTACGCTATAGAGAATAAGAATGATTAATAGAAGGGCTATTTACCCTATGTGTTACGCGATTAGGTGCTTCATAAAGATCAGTAGTTGCTTGAATTTAATTTTCATAAGGGTCAGTCAGGCAGGCAGAGACAAAAGCTTATGATCTTCTACGTTTTGCATAGAAAGGGACCTACTTTTTGGGTCTCATGTTATTGGTCAATACGAACTATGAGTTGGTTGGTATTTTAATGAACTTCTTTATTCTTGCAGTTAATCCTGGGCACCGGGCTCTCAGGCGTGCTGACTTGCGTCGTCTACGCTAAGTTGACGAGACCAGAGAAACTCTCCCGGGATGGTGTTGGATTCAGCAAGAAAGCTGTGGTAAGATAAACAAATGAATATCAATGGTTGCTTTGGCTACAGAGCCCGAAACAGTTGGTGTGGCAACAGCAACTTTTCACTAAGTTGTCTAGTAGGTATTTCATTCGTTACTTCATCATTTGTATACCTCTTCCTGTGTTGGGATCAGCTTCCACGTACTCTTACTAAGTATGTAGATGCGACCGAATTATAAAATCTAACCTCATAAATACTACAATTTTCAATTTGTTCAATTTTCTTCCCTTCAAACTCAAACTCATGGCTGAGCGATCGACTGCTGCGAAACGTGTCGCGGGTTCGATTCCCGCATGGAACAAATATTTGTATTGCCGACAGGTAAATGTTCCGGGTCTGGTTGTTTATGTAGGTAAGTTTAAATGTTTGTAAACGCACCCACAATACAGGAGTAATTCCTAGTGTGGGGCAACGTTTATATTAAAAAAAAAAACCGTGGCAGCTAAGAGATGACCAGTTCCAAATGACGGCGCTCGTTTACCAAACTGACGAATGGATCATTTGACTAGTGATCACAAACCAATACGGATGGTACATGTTGTTTATGTGTTACTACATAATGGTCTTCGGCCAGCACTATCCCTAAGTTAAAGATATCCAAAGATGCATTTTGGATCCACCGCTCAACACAGCAGCCCTTTTGTCATTCTTACTCCTATATCTTTCAGATCAGCATGCGCGACGGCCGTCTCTGCCTGATGCTGCGGGTGTGGGACCTTAACTACGACCACATCATCAGTTCCGAGTTCAGAGCACACTTTGTTAATACTTACAGGTGAGTTATTGTACGTATATAATGGTTAAGGAACTTTTATTTTTTACGCTGTCGTCGGTGCGTTTTAATCGTCGCAATCTAATTCAATGAAAAGGTAGATGGATGAAGGAAGGCGAGTAAATTGTCATTGAGTACAGCAGTCATCCGTGGTTTTTATATCGTGTAAACAAGAATAGAGAAATTCGAATAAGACTTGTTTTTTGAGAATGATTTTGGCCCATAGTTGATGTTGATCTATTAATTACACTTAAACATAGTAAATTATGGTTGACCTGGTGAAGGTTGCGAGAAATTAAGTACCTACAGGAGCCGATGTGGCGACGGATGCTTGGTGGAGGCCTATGTCCAGCAGTGGTTGCTTTTTTAGCTAAAATAATAATGATGACAGTGAAATAATACCTGCGTCAGATTCTCATCCTTTGCACCACGTTGATCATACCTTATCCATTGCCGTTCCAGAACCAAGGAAGGCGAAGTGATCCGTTACTACGCGCGCAGCCTGACTCTGCAACAGCGTCAGTTCCTCCTCTGGCCGGTCACGCTGGTGCACGTCATCGATGCCACCAGCCCGCTGTTCGGGTACACGCCGGATTTGATCGCTCATAACAGGTAAGGATATGATAGTCACTTTATTAAATAAATTAATATTGTTTAGGGAGTTAGTTGTTTTCTTATACCTGAGGACCCAGACTAATTATTTATTAGGTATGAACAGAAGCTTGTAATTATTAACTATTTCTACTAGAATATATACTACTAGAATTCGCACTTACTTACAGAGAAGACCAGGGACTTCTCCTTAGGTAACTGCGAATTCTAAAGGCAAGCATCTTCTGGGCACGCTCGCTCCATCATACACCTCATTCACCGCTTTCCATCAGGCGTGATCGAGGTCAAAAGTTCCGGTTACGATACCTGGGTTGAATTTCAGAGTGTAACCCGGAGACTAGATTTTTGTCTGCCCCCTACAAGGCTAATATCACAAATGGCGTCATGTCGTTCTCGGGAAATAGACGATGATGGTCATGGTGGATTCATTAATGTTTCTTTGTAAGGTAAAGCCTCTTATTCCATACAAGGACCAACCATTACTCACCACGACTACTTCCTATCTCGGCAATGTTTAAAAATGAACCATTACAGACTAAGCCTACTATTTTGGCACACCTTTACCAAATACGAGGGCATTATCTCAATTGTTTAGTTTGTTCAATATTATAGTGGACTGTCTAAAATTTTTAAACGTATGTCTAACTAGCTGTGCCCCGCGGTTTCACCCAGATAAGTTTCGATCCCGTGGGAATATCGGGATAAAAAGTATCCTATATGTTAATCTTGGTTATAAACCATCCGTGTACCAAATTTCATCCAAATCCGTTTAGTGGTTTTTGCGTGAAAGAGTAACAAACATCCATCCATCCATCCATCCAACCATCCATCCGTACAAACTTTCACGTTTATAATATTAGTAGGAAGTTTCATTTAAAATACTGGTATTAAGCTGCATTTAGTAGGGCTGGAAGCCGACTACAACATAGTTAGGAAAAAGCTAGCAGATGACGATGATAAACAGTCACAAGTAGAACAAGGACCCAGAACCAGTGACCAGAACCTTACACTTACGCAAGTTTTAAAAGCGTTTATCACATAAAGTTTGTAACGATATTTTAAAGTGTTACGAACATAGTATAATCAAAACCAAGCTTTTATGAAATAGGTCTTATCTCAAAGTTGCAATTTTATTACACGAGTAAAACGATTTTGAATTTTGCGTAACTGTAAGGTATTTGTGCTCATGACTGTAATCTGTAAGTAACGCAAACTAAACTTCTCTTCCACAGTTACGAGATCACAGTAAGTCTGAAAGGCGCTTCAGCGTCGATGGGCACGTTCACTCAGAGCCAGACGTCGTACCTGCCCAAGGAGGTCGTGTGGGGCTACCGGTTCCCTCCTGTCGTGGAGTGAGTGACATTTTGATCCGATAAAGACTTAGTTGGAGACATCTATTTCAAGCTTTGGACTGGTATATGTGGGATGGATGGAAACGGACAGTCAGGCACCTGATACATATCTACTTTAAATAGTGTTGCTAATGTAAAAAAATAACTATTTTGCTTGTCATATACCTTTCAAGATTAGCTAATGCATTGGCAAACTTAGTTAGATGAGTAGAAATCATATAGCTACCTGTTATTTCACCAGCACTCAAAGCTTTAAAGTCTATAGCTACCTGTTATTTCACCAGCACTCAAAGCTTTAAAGTCTATAGCTACCTGTTATTTCACCAGCACTCAAAGCTTTAAAGTCAAACCGCAAGTGTCACTCCCATACGTCATCGCAACTCCTCTTTCGGGGCTACTTACAGCCCAGAAAGACGAGTTGAGATGACGTATGGGTCCTTGCCTAGAAGTGAGACAGCAAAGGCTAATAAAAAATAGAAGCTAGCAGTACAGTCCCAATATGTCATGATGGATAAGGTTTGCTGGTCTAAGTGTTTCTGATGACATTTAAAAGTATTACATAGCAAAGGGGGCTTGTGGCTAAGTAATAACATCCGCACGGGTTGATCGATCAGGTTAAGCTACGCTTGCTGTGGTTGGCCCGTGGGTGGGTGACCATCTTTACAAACAAGGATCCCCTCCGAAACCTCGAAAACCACGTTAAGCTGTTAGTCCCGGCTGTCATTTGTGTATCTTTGACAGTCGTTACTGGTCGTCAGAAGCCCGAAAATCTGACAACCAGTCTTACTGTCGTATTACCCACTGCGGGTTGTGGAGATCAGCAGGCTAATTCTCGTAATTTAAAACATTCAAAATCTAGTCGCAGTCTCATCTCGGCGACAATCAAATGTCAAAAATGTGGGGAAATTAGAGGTATTTTTGACAGAGTGAGACTGAGATCAGACTTTGACCGTTCTTAAAATTTACGAGAATTGCCCCTTTGATAAGCAGTCGCTCCATGTAAAAAACTGGTATTCAGCTGCACGTGGTTAGTGTAGCGGAAGCCGACCGCAACATAGTTGGGAAAAGGCTAGGCAGATGTTGATGACTAGACTATAACACAGCATAGTCTGTGACTAACTTTATGATGTCCATTCCTATTTTGAGAGATTGTATGTCCTACTTACCGTGTCCACAGAATTCGTGAACAGTATACGTAAAGAGCTTTCAGGTACGACTCACACAAGCAGAAGTACGTCATCGACCACAAGAAGCTGGACCTGCTGGAGCCTGTCGATACTCCATACTGCTGCGCCAAGGATGTTTATAGAATGTAAGTAGCACCAACTGCTCGTTGAATTCAAGCAATCAGGCAGATCAGGAAAAATATCTTTTGCACACGACACGCGCTCAGTCTTGCACCTCTAAGACTCATAGAACAAACAGTTGTATTTGGGGTGAGCAAACCTTATGATTTATAAATTCATTTGTAGTCCTCGTATAAGAAAAAGACTTGTATCCTGCAATAAAGTAACAAGCTATAGATAGAAAGTACTGATTGTACATCACAATACTAACGCACCTCATATAAAATTACACCACAACCACACCAACAACAACACCTCTACAACATTATGGAATGCAAATAAATATTTGAATATGAATATGAATTACAGATTGATCTTATCAAAACATTGCTGTGGAAGGCTGTAAGGCAGAGGAGTCACCAATTTAAATCTTCCCTCATTACGCAAGTCCCAATTTTTCCTTTTTCATGAATTAAATTAATTTTGATATTCTAGATCTACCCCAGTGAAGATGCAGCCACCTCCTACTCCTGGGACACCAGGCGCCTTCAGCGAGACACTCTCAGGCTTCCATCTTGAAAGATCTTCGTCTTTTAGAAAAAACACGAATTACAATAACAATAACTCCTGAAAAAAATCAAAGGATTGTACCTATATTATTATGCAAAGATATTTTGTATATTAGAAATAATTGAAAGAGATTATTAAGTTTAAGTAATCGTAATGTGGGTAGATGAAAAAGTAAGGTATCAAAATGAAATCAGTCCGGCATAGCCCAAAGAATTGCCATACTTAAGAGTGGCAGGGCACATTGCTCGCAGAACAGATAGCCGATGGGGCCGTAAGGTTCTGGAGTGGCGACCGCGTACTGGAAGACGTAGCGTTGAAAGGCCTGTCACAAGGTGAACCGATGATCTTGTGAAGGCCGCAGGAATCCGCTGGATGCATCATAGATTATACAGTCTAGGATGCAGGAAGCACAGAACTAGTCGATGTGGCGATGCTATGCCTATGTCCAGCAGTGGACGTCTTTCAGCTGAAATGATGATGAATGCACGCATGTCGCATTCGCATATGAAGTGCTTGAGAGCTGTCGCTAGGTGTACCTAATATGAAACACAGGAAACGGTTCTGGCAAATTTGTAAAGGAATAATGTTTGTAATTATTGTCTGGATAGAAAATATTGTATTCGATTGTAGATACACGTAAATAGTCAGTAGGTACTATTGGTAAATCATAGTATTTTAAGGTGTCGAAGTTGTTGAAATTATATATTTTTTCGTATTCAAATGTGGTTCCAATTTATTTTGTAAGTCTAAATCAATTCCAGCAGTTACCTAACCTTTCTAACATTTAATTTAAATCAGTCAAGATATTGACGGACAAAAACTATTCGTACAAAGGACACATAAAGAATGCCACTGACGCCGAAATCAACGTGGCCACCTACTGGGCACACACAATATAATATATCGAAGAAGAGTAGGTATCATCGACACGAAAAGAAGAAGAAGAAGGAAACATAATAGTCTACTTTAAAAGGGTTTGAAAGGGCACAGATATTACATGATCTGTTAATCAAAAGGAGGTAAAGAACAAGTCCATTTGTCACGATGAATCAGAATCAGAATTCATTTTAGCACAAAGCACAATTTTTTGCAAAGAATGTAGGTAACAAAACATCCAGTACATTCTACCGTAAGGCATGCAACATTAAGCACTATAATAATCATAAGTATTGCAAATCTATCTTAATCGATAATTGTCAGGTAATTAGGTTTTATTGTCATATTGTTTATGAAGAATCTACTGTAACAATTATCGCCATAATAGCTAAATTCATTATCAACTTGTGCAAAGCCTTCTTTCTAGATCTCAATATGTGTAATAGTAGAAAGTGACTAACAGTTCTTAACAACAGTTACTGTATATTTATTTGCTGATTCTAATTACCTTCTCAATTCATAAATTCCAGTCAACGCCCCATAAAGATTTCTGGGCCATAATTAGATCAAAACAACTAGTACAAATATATTTGTTTCTTATCTCAACTAAAGGTGTGCGTCTTATCTCAAAAGATAACTATTTTACCGAGCAGTACCTTACCTCTGGCTTAGTATAGTACAAGTGTAAGATATTCCGAATCAAGTCAATATTTTGATGTAATAAAAGTATTAATTTTAACGTGTACAATAAAAGTGTAGTGAAACGAATTCTGTGGACAAAAATTGATGTTGGAGGATGAGAGAGAGAAAAAAAGCTATGGGTTTGCAAGAAAAATGATAGTAAAAGTAGAACAACAGTAATACGTGATAACTACAAATATTATCTACTTTTTTTTCTTTATCTGGCAGGAAAATCTTTAGTGACATTTATAAGAACAGAAAAATGGTATTGCGACGTTAAACTATGCAATGGAGCTAATATAATCTAAAATTCCGATACAACATTATTTTATAGATATAGGTTTGAATAAAGTGCCCTCAATGAATGCATACGTGACCAATAATATTAACGAAATAAGCTTGTAAACAAAACTTTGAAAATAATAATCTTTGACATTATCCTCTGAAAATAACCAAGAAACACTTCAAACCAAATTCACCATTAAAAATGCAGAACATTGAAGCTTTCAAACTGAACTTCAGTGAAAGTGATTCCAGACGAGGCAGTCGAGCTAGAGTCATCGAAAGTGAGTCAAGACGAGGCAGTCGAAGCAGAGCCTTAGAAAGATCCCTTAGTTATTCCGAAGCCATAGGAAACGGCTCAGACAGATCCTCAATAGAAATCCCTAACATCGTTGACACAGACGTTTACGCCAACGAAGAACTGAAAAAACACTTCAGAATTTCACAAACTTACGTTGAAGGAAAAGAAATAGCTTTCCCGTCGGTAGGCACAAATGTAGATACAAAGAATTGTCTAAGAATCCCTATAGATGAGACTTCACAAGATTCTTCTATATACTCTAGTGAAGATGAGCAAATTGATCGTGGTTTGATCATGACTATAGATGTAGGCGACATAAGCACCAGTCCTAAAGATTCTGATGTGACACAGCCATTGTCGGAGCGTTCAACCTTACCGATAGCAAGTTCAAGTGTTGATACGAACACAAATGATATTTATGATACAATTGAGACGGCTGAGAGTATCGAGAGTCCTGACAGCATATTTGATGGAAGGGACACTACTTTTGGACCGTCAGCTCATGGGTATTCTACTCCTTATAGTAGGAGGAAGAAGAGGAGGACTCATAGGTAAGTTTATTGATGGAGGTTTTATAAAAACCTTTTATTTTCAGCGTGCCTATAGTGTGTTAGAATTACAAACCACTTAAAAACCATATAAAGACAAAAAAAAGCATCACAATCACTGGAACATTTATCAAGCCCCCTGCTTACAAGTGTAACATGGAGTCTTTCTTTTCTTTAATTATTTTTGTACAAGCAAGTCAATCACATTTTTTTTAAATCTACATAGGTGAGGTCGGCGTTTCCTATCTGACTACTCTGAGAAGAAAGGTCGAAACTAACTCAGAAGTCACAGTCTCTTTTACAGTCCAGACATCATCTTGGTCAGATCAAGTTGGTCAAGTGTGTGTGATTGAGTGGACCTGTCCAGTCAGTGCACGCATTTGTCAGAAACCCTGCAGCTGAACTCAGACCTTGAGAAGCGCCCAATACCAGATAAAGGACATTTAAACCTATCCATTGTAAGCCCTTCTAGATACTTGTACTTCTATTTACAGTTGAGCACTTGAGGTTCATAGTTTTCTAAAGTAATTTGGTGCATTAGACACAGTATTTAACTGATCATAATCTAGAGAATTGTTCACAACAATGTGCACAATAACTATTACTATCAGTCCGAACCTAGGCTAAGGGTATCAAGTGTAGATAATCGTAAGTCTGCAATAAATCTTGAAAGAGTTCTTCGCATTACAAATGTAAACGCAGTTATGAATATGTTGCCACGAAAAATCACGGCACAGCGGACAGAGCTCCGGCGGGATGTCATAGCGGCATGGAGAGTGCGATTGTCGCAACCCAGCGCTGGGAACGCCACAATTGTGGCGATAAGTCCCCTCTTTGAGGAGTGGCTAGAGAGGCGCCACGGCGCCCTCACCTTCCGCCTGACGCAGGTCCTCACCGGACACGGTTGTTTCGGGAGGTTCCTGTTCAGGATAAAGCGGGAGGAAACGCCAGGGTGTCACCACTGTGGGGATCGCCCGGAGGACACGGTGGAGCATACGGTGGAGGTCTGCCCCGCCGTGTCCTCGTGAAGGAGAGGCAATCGCTGCACCCTCGCGCGCCAAGCCGCCGCAGGAGGCGCCCTGGACGGGAGTCAACAGCCGACTCCCGGCCACCGTAGGCGCGGGCTTGCGGGCGGCGAGCTATGGGCAGCTCACCGCCCGGTAAGGACCAGGCCCGGGTCGACGGCGCGTTGTGTTCCACGCGCGCCTCAAAGAGCTGTCAGCACGAACTGACGGGGTCCGCTAGGGCCGATGCCGCCGGGGCTGCGGGTTGTTCGAAAGAGATACCGTGGCCCCTGGCACAGGCAACTGAAGGAACACGGGTGGGTTTTAGTCAGTAAAAGTCTGACACTCCCTTCTGCTCCGCCCAGAGCGGGAGGAGTCATTTGAGGATTTCCCACCCAGAAAAAAAAAAAAAAAGTTATGAATATGTTTTATATTCATCGGGCATTTTAAGAATATTTACTCTATGTTTTACAACTATAGTATGCTCTACTGCCCCGTTGGTCTCGTGGTCGCAAGCGCGACTGCTGAGCGTTGGTTCCTGGGTTCGATTCCCGGACTGGACAAAGTGTCATTGGGTTTTCCGTTAGGAATTTCTTAGTAACAGTCCGGAGTTTCAAAGTTGGCGGTTTAATACCCTCGTGCTTCGGGAAGCACGTAAAGCCGTTGATCCTGCTCCTGATCTCTCCCCGGTCGTGTCGGATTGCCGTCCTATCAGACTATGAGAGTAAGGGAACAGAGAGTGCACCTGTGTTTGCGTACACACTTGTGCACTATAATACCTGCGTACCTCTCTAATCTCCGTTGAGATTGGCCACCGTGACCGAAATCAGTCGGGAGGTATTAATTTTATTTCTCTTGACATTTCTCGGGACCCTGGGGTCCCGGATCTTAATTATTAGCTACTTACTTTCTCAGCATCAATCATACCTAGTACATGTCCTTTAATTTTGTAAAATAACGATCATTCAATATGTTAGCCCTGAATCATATCGATGTTAAGGTGAACCATGAATTTTGATAAGATAGTACTCGTATTTCTAAGATTAATGTATTGGCAAAAAACTGCTGATGAATGAATCATTTGCTTACAATTATCATATCAGCCGATAACTGTTCAATGTTTAAACATGTTCCTCCCAATTCCAACTGCAGTATCTATTCAACTAAACAGTTTATACAGTAACACCAAGCTTGGCAGATGTACTGATGAAATATCCACCAGAGTAGCAATAGTTTAATATCCGTCGAGCGCACTCCAGAGCAGTCAGCCCCGTAACCACCTTGCTGCCTCGCTTATATTTAAGGATGACATAAACTATTCCTATTTAGTTTACGACTATACACGACAAGAAACTTTGCAGACCAGCGAAGTAATTGGGTAACACACTATTAATAGCAATGGCTTTCATTGCGTTATTTACGTTGTTGAGCAGACGAATTTTTAGAACATATGAAGCAATAGATTAGCAATATCCTTAAAAATGATTCAAATTGAGATTGATAGTGTGCTACGCAATTAGGGTGTAGATGTGAAAGCAGACTTTCCGCTCGTAACATTATCACTAATACCACGACCAGTGGTGTTTGGAATTCTTCTGATTTAAATATGACTTTTTTCCAGACAGAGGCACGGCAGACCCAATCGTTCTAGACGAGTAGTGCTCAAGAGTGGCGAAGAGAATGTACCAGTCAGAAGCAATATATCAGCCAAGTCTATCAAGTATATGAGGGATATTGTTACCACTGTTGTAAGTATCATTACATAGGGATATTGTATTTATTAGTTTTATGGGTTTGGTTTCCGCACTTATTCCTTCAAGTGGACATCGTGTGTGGGCCATGGCAGCTGTCGGTGGTTGTTCCAACCAGCCCACCTCCCTCCAGAAGTTTATTAAGTCTCCTGGCCTGTATTTATTAGTATTTTTATATTCATATCTATCATTGAAATGTTTTACATAATAAAATTAGACAAACCACTTTATTATCGAACACACTAAATAGTAGAGATTAATTATTCGAAGTTGGTAAAGGTGTGCCAATATATGTGATGATCAAGTGGCAACGCCGCTATTTACGAGTTGTAGGTCGTGGGTTCAAACCCACACAGGCGCTTTACTTGTGTCAATTATTCCATCAATACTGCTCTCAAAATGGCGAAGGAAAACATCGTGAGGAAACCGGCATGTCCTAGAACCAAATGTTCTGAAACGTGTGACATCTACCAACCCGGACTGGGCCCGCGCGGTGGATTACGGGCCCACTCGCCCACTCGCACCGAGACCTGTGTCCCAGCTGTGGGAACATTATACAATTCTAAATTTTTTGTTTTGGAAAGTCTTACTTAGACTATCCTTTAGGCATGCTTATATTTCGCACAGTAACATGCTCTATCGTAGATACCGATGACCCTTTACATGCAATAAATACCTAAAACAAGCAAACAAAAAGGACACTTGAGAAAAACATAGTCTTTAAAAAAGTCTGTAAACTCTAGCGAGAAATACTTCGAAAAAAAATCCTTTAATGGTTTTTGCACTCGTGCAAATAGTGAAGGTTAACCAATGGACGCGATTATTAGGAGCGAACTATGCACGCGAGTTTTCCTCGCAAGGTCAACTATTTTTTGCAAACAGAATCTAAGTTGATTAATGAAGAACTTTTTTCCACAATATTCAGTAGTAAACGTATATGCTTGTCTGTTATATTCTTCATGAAAATTCCTCATCATCCTGGGTGCCACAGACCTCGCATTATTTCATCATCATTCTCCTGCCCTTATCGCAATTTATCTGATGTCGGCGCAACATTCTTTTTCATCCATATTTCTCTATTAGTCGTCATCTCGGTAGTCACCCCCTTTCTAACCATATCATCATGATCACACAGTCCGTTCATCGTTTCTTTGGTCTTCCCCTACTCTTATAGCCATCGACATTCATACTCAAAACTTTCCTCACGATATTTTCCTCATTCCTCCGTATCACGTGCACATACCATGACAACCGATTTCCACACAACTTTTAGCTACCGGTGCCACTTTCAGACTTCCTCTTATGCACTCATTTCTTATTCTATCCGTTCATGTAACACCACACATCCCTCTTAGCATTCTCATTTCAGCTGCATGCAATTGCCACAGTCCTTGAATTATTTCTACAACTTAATCTGCAATATTTCTCAGGTGTGCAACAAAGAGTATCTTTTCTATCACCTTTCAGATCAACAGCAAATGGCGCTTCATCCTGCTAATGATGGTGGCAGCCCACTTCGTCTTCTGGTTCGTCTTCGCCGCCATATGGTACGCCGTGTCCTCCTCCTACCAGGATGACATAGGTGATGGGAAGGAGCACTGTGTGACAGGAACCACGTCCTTTGCTGGTCTGCTCATGATGTCTGTGGAGACTCAGGTATGTGTTGTCTCTTTCTGGCTATAGGGATAGAAAGGGATGGAATAATGTACCCGTTTATGAAATGATCATAGCGCTTGGTCATTGCGGTTTTAGTATGTCTAAGTATATGTTTAGGATTTATATAAAAATGATGGAAGATTTATGAAATAATGGGATACTTTTAAAAGATCCTTCAATATAAATATGTTTTGAATTCTAACTAGAATGAAATAAATGTAATTGTTGGTTTCTGTTACAGATGACTATTGGATACGGCACCAGATTTCCAAACGAAGAATGTCCTGAAGCTATTATTATTATGGTCTTAGAGGTCAGTTAAATTATTTCATATGAATAAATAAGAAGGTGAAGCATAAAAGGAGGTTACAACAATCACCACGATGGTACCTTCACACAGATTAGTGATTGAAGTACATAATTATGTTTTTTTTTTTAATCTAAACTTCGTTTTACGATACCCTTAAAGGGCGGGTAGCAAATGTCCCATACAGAGCAAAATGACGATTATAAACAATGAACACAAACGAGGGCCGATGGACGATGAGGCCGAAACGTTCTGGTGTGGCGACCGCGTACCAGCACAGTGGGAAGCACAGAATCGGTCGAAGTGGCGGTGCTGAAGGGAGGCCTATGTCCAGCAGTGGACGTCTTTCTGCTGATGATGATGAAACAGTGATCTATTTAATGATATATTTCAGATAGTGGCCGGTACTGCTCTCTCGGGTGGACTGTCAAGTTTGCTGTTCACGAAACTAATCAGACCAAACCGACATGTCAACTCTGTTGGGTTTAGTAGGAAGGCTGCTGTAAGTTTAAAACTATGATAATTTCAATATTAGGCTTGTTCTAAATAAGAATGAACTTGGACAAAGCAAAATAAGTGTGTAAAAATCGTAACACGTCGTTTTTTATAGTTACTGCTTACACCGACTACCATTTCTCTTTTGTCAGGTATGTCGTCGTGATGGTGAGCTTTGTCTTCAGTTCAGGGTATGGGATCTGATGAACGTGCACCTTATTGGAAGCACGATCACTGCTTATATGCTCAAGCCGATCAGGTATAATATTTTATTAGCCATAAAATTCCTCTATATAATATAGTAAGAAATAAGATATGATAAAAGCAAGAAATAATTGAAAAGTCTGTCAACAAAACGAACATTATAAAGGTGTGCTGCAGGGTAGCATACTTGGTTCTATTCTATTATAAGCGTCTTATGTTCGTTAACACAGCGAAATATTGATCATGGATTTCCAAATCAATATTATGTTGTAAAATAACAAAACTTTGCGAGACTCCTGTCTTCGCAAAGTTTTGTTATTTTACAACACGATTTAGTTTGGTGTTCAATTTAATGTATTGAATATGACTGTTGCAATTTACAATACCTCTATAAATACAAGACAAAAAAATTTACTTATTATTAACCAATTACAGCATCCATTGACAGTTTGGGCGGTATTCAGGCGTTTGCCTGTATCCTGGGGAGTCCCCCAGGATACAGGCATTAAAGCAAGATCCTCTTCAGATATCGTCATTTCTTAATGTTCCAGGACCCTAGAAGGAGAGCTGGTCTACAACTACATGCACCAGCTTGAGCTGAAAGAATCTCGTGCGTTACTCCTGTGGCCCATCACTGTGGTCCACGTTATCAATGCTGAGAGCCCGCTCTATGACTTCTCTGCGCAAGATATGATGGATTACAGGTACTTACTTTTGTTTTCTCTTCTCTTCTTTCCGTATCCAGCAGCATTCAGCAGGTGCTACCACCGTTAGTGAAAGGGGAGCACTAGAAGAAAAATAAATAAAAATTGACTAACTAGATGCGCCGTTTTAGTTCAGTGAGGCTTATTTTTCTATATTTCCTTTTCTCTGAAGTGCACGTTTTGCTTACAGCGACAGACGTACCATGCGTTTTAAGAGCTCCTATAGAATAATGTTTCTTCCATATTGTTTGCACAGTAATGATCATTATCAATAGTGTGTTAAATAAATTGACTACCAGCGTAAAATATCCGTATATTCAAATCACAACTGTCATTCTTTGTTTCTGTTTTCAGTTGCATAAAATGGCTTATAACGCGGTAAATTAGCGGTAGTGTGTCAATTTGATAAATAATTAATTTGCCCGACTGTGCATGGCTATGCAAAGTCGCTCACTGTTTCTCTGGCTGTGCTTATTTTGTATTTTTTTAAACAAATACTTGACCAAAGTAATAATAGCCTCTATACTGCAATGTCTCCGCCTGTAATTTTTTTATTGCCTCTATTGCTCTAAAAGTGAACGAGCATTATACATACGTCTAGCTTGTTTACAGCGTGATAAGGATTTATGTTGTCAAGTCCTGAAATCACCTTCCAGATTTTTTTTTTTGTAATTTTTGTTACAAAAACTTCCGTCATGTGTTTCAGACTTTGATGTGAGTAAAGCATTGTAGCAATACGACTAAACACTATCGATATCCATCTTATTCAGGTTCGAGATCGTAGTCTGCCTGACCGGTGCCTCTAAGAACATGGGCACTACCACACAGAGCAGAACCTCGTACCTGTCCAAGGAGATCATCTGGGGATACCGGTTCATGAATGTTGTACAGTAAGTATTTACTCCAATTAGTTTGATGCAAAGCAGGACCGATGGCGTAAGAAGGAGGAGGCTTATGTCAACATTACAGTGACAGTGTAGGTAGTGGAAAATATACCTATCCATTATTGCCTGAAATGAAAACGAGATCCAAATCAAGTAGCTTGCTGTTATTTGGCAGTTGATGAAGTTGGCCTTCAGACACACTCCTTACCGCGTGAGCAAAGTGTATCCGGCTCGAAGGGCCAAAATATAGTGAAAAATATGCATGGTATGTATGAGCTGGTTACAACTACCAAGTCGTTCGCCCAACTATGTATTTGATGAAAAAAAAGTTAAAAAACAATGTCATCCTTACAAAAAAAATATGAAAGCATAAATTCATTAAAAAAACGGTCACAACAGACATTTAAAATAAAAAAAGTTGCTTGTTAAATGGTTATGAAAATAGTTAAGAGGTACAAAATCGAATTTTTTGGAACAACGCCAAGCGGTTCGTTGACCCTTCACGTGACCAGAAGGCTGGCCTATTTTTAGCCCAAAGAATCAGCATTACCATCCAACGTGGCAATGCTGCCAGCTTTTTGGGCACTTATCCCATTGACAGCGATGCGGACGAATTTTTTAGTGCCCAATGAGCTCCTGCCTTTTTCTTATTTTTTTTAAATTATATACAAGTATATAATACGAAAAAATATAGAAAAAGGCATCTATATAGTATATATTAGTGTTAATTTGTTTTTGTACATTATATACTTGTATATAATATATATATTTTGGTAAAAAATGGGTTATATGATGAATAGTCACACATCCCAGCTACAGTACCTTATTAATTCGCTGGCACCTTGAATGAGTTACACTTTTTTGGCACATCATGTGTGTGACTAGTTTATTTTAATGTAACGTAACTTTTTTTGCTGTAAAGTAATTAATCATTCAATCATTTGTATGTGCTATGGAGATTTAAATGCATTGTGCAGCAACTTTGTAAGTCAAGTAAAGTGACTTTGGTCAGTTGGTAGATTTTGATGCGTAATTTTAACTAAGTATTTTGATAATATTTGATTTTATGTAATTGTTATTTCACGGATGTGACAGTTCAGTCAGTTGACACATTAGGTATGTGTCAACAGACTGAACTGTCAACCACAATCACAACCTCTTTTATTATTTACAATATTTTAGACGGATTCATATATTTGAGGTATTGATTTTCGGGAACTTCGAAACAAAATGTTGTTTCAGTGCGGTTAGTGGAATAGCGCAAGTGGCGTTCAGTCGAGTGCAGTTGAAATCAGTGCTTTGAGTACAATATCTCATATATCAGTGCCTCCAGTAAAAAAGGGCACAACTCAAATTCGTCACTTTTCGGGAAAAGCAAAAAACAACACTTTTAATGTTTTTAGTATTTCGCAATTAAAATTATTCCTTCTTTCGAATTTACATTGTAGATATAATGTAGAATAGCCCTTTCATTTAATGGGAATCACTTCAAAATTTAGTCATGCTTACTATATATTTTTTTAGTTTTCCTTGAGTTGTTCCCTTGTTAACAAAGTAATAATGGCATAACGTTATTTATATTAGTCAGTTTGGTCGTATGTAAAGTAATATTACGAGTTATTCCCTTATTTTATAAATGGCTAAGACAAATAATAATGACTTATGTCCTTCTGCTTTCGATGTGGAGGATTTAAAGTAACTTACAAGAAATCTATCATTAAAACAGTGAGTCCACGTACCACTGGTCAGTTTCCCTCAGTTGTCAGTTTATTTAATTCGCCAGTTTCGTTGATTAGTCAGTTTCACTGATTCGTCAATTTTACCGATTAGACAGTTGCGTTATCTCGACAGTTTCCAGTATTTGCCAGTTTTCGTGTTGAAAAACACATATTGCGGATAATTTATGCTGCCATAAGGAATACCTAACCTTATTAATATCACACTTTATTTAAAACCAGTGATACGCGGACTCGTCTGTCCGCGTATCACTGGTCAGTTTACCTCAGTTGTCGGTGTGTGTATCTGAACCACCTTATATCCGGCCAGTGTATCTTTTCTTTGTTGGTGTTGACTTTCTTTAAAATCATTGGTCCTTTCAGCAGTTTTTAAAAATTATAAAAATTGTATATAGTCATCTCTCTGACAATAAATTGGCCTTTACTGCCAGCAGATTTTACCATTTTTTTTTTTTTTTTTTGAGGATGGGGAATCATCAAATGACCCCTCCCGCTCTGGGTGGAGCAGAAGGGAGTGTCAGACTCTTACTGACTAAAACCCACCCGTGTTCCTTCCTTAGCCCTTTATGTACCAGGGCAGCGGTAACCCTTTCGGACGATCCCGCTACCCCGGCAGGAGATTTTACCATCTGGTAATAATCTCTCGGAAGGTGAATAGTTTCAATTTTCTTTTTTGCCTTTTCGATAACCGAGTGATCACAGTCGCACTCCATATGCGTATGTCCCGGAACAAGGAACTTGTGATCTATGCATTGAACATGTGGGCATTCTTGCACGATTGTCAAAAACATAATACTCACAAATTATTTTTAATTTTGCCCGCCACAAGTGTCCGAACAGTGTAATTTTGTTGATTGTCATTGGTAGTTTTTTTTATGTAATCGTACAGACATGAAGCTATTTAGTTTCTGCCACGTTTACCAGAAACTTCGTGCCACATGTAGCAAGTGGCTTTCTTTTCTTTTCTTTGCATTCGTGTATCGTCAAATTATAAATCCAAAGACTTTTTTTATAAAACGCCATTCCAGCAGATAGAACCGGTGTGGGAAGACATTATTGAAGATTGAACTGCAAGTTTTATTATCGGTTTAATTGAATACTAATTTAAAAAAATGTGATATCACTTTTAAAAGTTTGTCTAGAAAATGTCAATTTAATACTAATTAATAATTACAAAATATACTAGAAAATTAAAAATTAAGGACTGAAACGACTCATTCCTAAACCACGCGGCAATCCATGACAGGCCTGTTGGTCTAGTGGTTAGTGACCCTGACTGCTATGCCGGAGGTCGTGGGTTCGATTCCCACCCAGGACAAATGTTTGTGTAATAAGCACGATCATTTGTTCTGTGTCTGGGTGTAATTTATCTATAATATTTATGTATTTAGAAATATATAAGTATGTTTATCAGTTGGCTAGTACCCATAACACAAGCTCTGCTTAGCTTGGGACTAGATGGCGTTGTGTGATAGTTGTGGAATATTTATTATTATTTATTATTATTAATCCACCACTAGCAATACAGTGACAATAACTGAAGCAAACGCAACAAATGCAGTTGTGCCCTTTCAAACATGCTTACCAAATGAATTATTATGCATTTATTTCTTACTGTGATTAAAAAAAAACTTTGGAACTACATGCGTTGTGTCTTTTTGTAATTAAATTAACTGTATTTATGCCTTTTAGTTCGATTGTCTTTTGGGATTTCTTGTCATTTCTTGTCATTATGTCTATTAAGCGGTGAAATTAACGTGATATTGATAGATGTGCCTTTACACGCAGTCGAGTTATGCCTTTGATTTATTACCAAAAAAAATGTGTTAGAGTGCAGCTAAAGTTATGTCCTTTTAATATGTTATGTAACAGAACACGTAGATTAAAATGGTGCTATAAAAACAAAAGGGCATAACGCGAATTATGCCGTTTTTGACTGGAGGCACTGATATTTTGGACGAATTATTGGTAAATTTTTACATCAATCAAGTAAAACATTGAATTAACAGCGCGTTTTATTCGTGTGCATGTAATTAAGGTCGTTGGAGCTTATGGGCAACTTAAGGGGGGGACACTAGGGTAGCTCGCGTAATTCAAACTAATTTTGAAAAAGTGTTTATGCAAATTCCACAAACGTAAAAAAAAAACAATATCTGGTTCGACTAAAGTCAGATATCTTTTATACGTGCAATAAAAATTCCGTCTGACAGTTAGAACGTAATTTTTATGCATTGCAAAACTGTCTAAAAATTAAAATTTATTCTCAGGATAAGACTTATTCTAGGTATGAAAGTTTGGTGAAATGCCCTTAGGAATAAAAACGATTTGTCTTAAATCACGATGCGGAATTGTAAATATAATTACGTTAAATTCACGTGGGGATCGGCGCCCTAATTGCGTAACACACTTTCAATCACAATCCGAAATTTTTGAAGGATATTCATAATCCATTGCTTCATAAGTTTGAAAAATTCCATCTGCTCAACAGAGTAAAATAACGTAATGAATGCTGTTGACCTGTAAAAATGTAAGTGTATTACGCAATTACCCCGCTGGACATGTACGTACTCTTTCGTCCATACCTACTCCTAATTATTGTACCTATAACAAGAATGACGTATGTTTGATGATGAGTTACTAATTAGTTTTAATGTAACAAAATGCAAGTTTGATTTTTTTCCCCTTGAAAGCAATTTCTCATTCATCAATTATGTGGAAAATTACCAATTGATATAATTTGCGTGTTTCATCATCTTGCATTAAAAAGGAATAATTTGTTTCTGCAGTTGATTTCTGCATCGTACCGTATCTTTAAAAAAAGGATTCTTTAATTTAGTTCCTGACGGGGTCCCCCGACCGCACACGCTTTAGTTCCTGACGGGGTCCCCCGACCGCACACGCTTTAGTTCCTGACGGGGTCCCCCGACCGCACACGCTTTAGTTCCTGACGGGGTCCCCCGACCGCACACGCTTTAGTTCCTGACGGGGTCCCCCGACCGCACACGCTTTTTACACTTACCTGCTATTCTTCTCCCACAGCTACAGCAAAAAAGAAGAATCCTACAAGGTTGATGAAGACAACTTAAACACAGTCGAACAAGTTGAAACTCCCCTCTGCAGTGCCAGTTACATGAAAGACTTTGAGGAAGACCTGAAGGCATCCACCAATCTCCTCTTCACTCCTGACATGTCTGTCTCTCCTACGGATCTCTCTCTCCCAGAAGAATCTTCTACTCTCTCTAGGCCAGAAGATTCTATACCTTCTTCTCCCTCGTTCAATAGGACTGCAGGGACACAGAGGAGTTTTGGGTGGAATTTTAAGAGATTCAGGCCTGAAAAGTATGTGGAGGCGTTTGAGAAGAAGGAGTAAAGTAGAGGAAGGTGATTTTGGAGGGGAGATAAATAAGTTAAATGACCACCCCCAATATGAAAAATTAGGGCTTGATAGA
Organism: Apamea epomidion; assembly: GCA_947507525.1. Taxonomy (NCBI): domain Eukaryota; kingdom Metazoa; phylum Arthropoda; class Insecta; order Lepidoptera; family Noctuidae; genus Apamea; species Apamea epomidion. The sequence continues at coordinate 16,989,969 of OX382245.1, read as the reverse complement.
GATGTGATGTTAGTGTGCGTGCATACACAAGAGCGGTACGCGTTAACGACAAAGGCAACTGCAGCCGTCGACAACGTGCCGCTCGTGTATGTTAGCACCATGGTCAAATACTCTAGTGGCACCGCCCGATCCTTGCTCGAGCCAGCCCGCGCCGCTGACCCTGTAATTTTAAATTCGTCCCTAAATAATTCCGATCCCGCCTGTCCCTTGCTGCCCTCTCCCAGTGACGCCCTAAGCTGAGGGCCGTACCACAGGGAATACCCTTAGCGTGTAGTCGCTTAGTATATAAGTTTTAGGCCTTAATTTATTGAGGCATCCACAGGTACGCCCGGTTAAGCAGACGACCACCTCATAGGTTGAACAGCGAGATGCCATATCGAAAAAAAAAAACTCGATTTGTCGACGGCTGCAGTTGGCTCTGCCGGTGAGGCGTCTCGGTCGTGTGTATGCGCAGTTGCACACTTTTAAGGTAGCGTAGGAGATAGGGATCCCTTCTTTTCGCATAATATTCTTTTTCTTAATATACTTTGGCATAACGATTTTGGCATAATTTGTTTTGCCATAATAATACTTTGCAATATTTTGTCATGATTATCTTGAAGGCTAATTTGTTTTGGCATAAATTTAATTCGCACAATGTTACTAGGCCTAATGACTATTAGCTTAATAGTATTTAGGCATACAATTTTTAGGTATGATGTTTCCTGATATTTACTACTGTTATTGAATCATATGGGTTAGGTTAGGTTAGAACAGTGACCATTAACGCCAGATCCCCTCTATTGTTGGTGTTGTGGGTTGTGGTTTGGGTTTGATGAGATTATAACAGTATGATGTTTCCTGATATTTCCTTATTCATTACAGATTTTTTTTTTTTTTTAAAGGATTGCATTACAACTTTGCAATAATACACTCAGTGACACAATAGTTTTATGACACCACTGTCCACTTAGAAAAATTAAAAAAATATTTATTCTACCTACAATGTAAAGTGTCTACAAATTTTATTAGAGTAATATTGTATAAAAATGTGTAATAAAGTTGTCAAAAAATAAAAGAACCCGTTTTGACATTGACAATTATTCTAGTAGTTAATAAAGATCAAATTTGCAAAACACGTATACGTTTGTATGTTACTGACAGGTGTCAAGAACGCATTCTCAAATGTCAAAACGGGCCTTTTATTTTTTGATAACTTTAGTGTCTAACATTTTAGGAGTTAATTATTATGCTTATTTGTTCTGCCTATTAAAAATATGTTTTAATATCATTATGCGTAAATAAATTTATGCTTTAGAATGTTATGCTTAATCATTATTATGATAAGAGAAATTACGCTTAAAAAATTATGCGTAAACTGTTATGCGAAAATATAATTAGGAGAAACAAAAGTATGCCAAGTTATATTCGGTTTTACAATTTTATGCAAATGGATAGGGAACCTAGAAGATAAGGAGATTTTTATTGTTGAAGACTTATTACTGTCATACTTAAACACTAACTTTACTTTACCGTACATTTACTTTACTTTACTTATAAAGCTATTAATATAATTATTTGTCATAGGAATAAGCATGAATTTTCAGTCACTTAACACATATCCTTTCTCATGACGAGAAGGTTATTAGAACCTTATTATTAGTTTGTTCAACATTTATTAGTTAGTGTTCTAGCGTTGTAGACGAATATTGCTCAATTTTATAAACATTATAATTTAGAAGAAAACAAGAAGTAGACAAACTGGGATTCGGTCGTGGTCCACCTGCTTAGTTCACCTGGGTGGACCACGGGCAGTTTTTCTTGCCGGTGGATCACCTAAATGATGACCACCCTAATTGCGTATCACACTATCGATCTCACTCTGAACAATTTTGAAGGATATTGTTAATCCATTGCTTCATATGTTTGAAAAAATGACCTACTCAACAAAGCGAATAACGCAATTAATGTTGTTTAACTGTCAAAGTGAAAGTCATTGCTACTGATATTGTGTTACGCAATTACCCCACAGTAAAGCATAACTTTATTTAATCTAGTCCCATTTTAGTTTATTTAGGTATACCCACTTTTGAGTCTGTATTATCATTTTTTTTAACCTGCTGGTTAAACAATGGTTAAAATATATAGGTGCCAAATGTATTTGAACCTTACGAATTGTTTATTAAGTAAATAAATAAATAATAATATTATCATTTGTGTGCTCTTTTCATTCTCAAAAAACTTGTTGTTTGTCTTGAGCATGGGCTTCCAGTTAACCGCTTTAAGAAATCAGTCATTGATTATACAAAGCATTAATTTCTTAAGTAAAACACCCGTTTTCAGTACCTATTACAGACAAAGGAAGTCCGATTTATCCTACCATTCCTTTCTCTTTGAATTATAAACACCCTGTATGAAAACAAATGAACCAAAACACCGTTACATGCGTGTTTGAATAATATTTATATAAAAACAACATCTGTACCACGGGGGGGTCATTGACCCGGCACCAGAGTCGATTTTTTCACACATAATGTTTTTTTTATGTCAAATTATTTGATCAATATCGTATCAATATTATTTCCATATGGAGATTTTATGGGAAGAAAGTGCGTGGGAGGCCTAGATCGATTCTCTACTTTAACCAACTACAGAATAGCCAAAAACAACGTTATGCTTTCAAGCATGAGTATGTTTGTTTATTGCGAGTGGTCCTAGGTTTGATACCCAGGTCGGGAAATGTGTTATTGGGTTTTATTACCAACTAACTCTTGCCTGGCATACTTACGGTCGCATGAGCATTTCCATAAAACATGTTATCCTATAGCACTCGGCATCGCGTAGCTTTCTATTTGCAGTGAAAAAACTTCTACGAGATTTTCACTTACAAACAAACAAACAATTTTACCTCTTTATACATAACAGCCGCGCGGGTCGATCGATCAGATTGAGCTACGCTTGCCGCGATTAGTCCGTGGATGGGTGACCACCTCTACATAGCAAGACCACTCTGTGCTTCGGAAAGCACGTTAAGTCGTTTGTCCCAGCTGTGATTCGTGGGTCTTTGAAAGTCGTTACGAGTCGTCAGAAGCCCGAAAGTCGGACAACCAGTCTTACCAAGGGCATTTCCGAATTAGCCCCTAGGCAAATTAAGCAATTGTTTAGGGCATCATGTCTCGGGGGGCACCGTAAACAGCACCGATAAAAAAAAATTGCTAGCACATGAAAAGCAAGGCTGTTTGAAAACCCGAGCGTTTTGTCGGCGGGAGATGTTGTTGCGTTGACGTTGGAATTGTAGCGGTATCTACAACGCCACAGGCGAACAACGCGTCATACTGACGTCACGCAAATCCTGCATCTCGCAAGCAGAGTTTACCGCGCAATTAGCATAGATACAATTTCCCAACATCAATCGTGGGGCAATTGCCCGCCAGACACAACACCCGTCTGGTCGGAGGATCCTCCCTTTTCTATATAGTATGAGTGAACTTTACACCCTGTTCCTCATACCTCTATAGAATTAAGGCTCGACGATTTATCAATATTATACAGGGTGACTTGTACTTTGACGTATTCCTCGCAGGACGTGATGGAGGGACCCATTTGCAACAGTTAAGCACCCCATAAAGCCTAGGTAACATGGGATTGGAGCAAACTAAATTTTTTATGTATTTTTTCAAATTTCTGTTCACTAAATATCACTTTTCTCTAAACTCACAAATCGAATGGCCTTCACTGTTATTTCATTGGGCACCTCATACCTTTCGATGAAACCCAAATTTCAGAAACAGTTAAAAGTAAAAAGAAGATTATAAAGAATTTTCAAGAATCATCCACGTAAGTACATGAACGTTGGTACCATTTATCTCAAAGCTTTACTGCAACAATTAACTAACTATCACAATCAGTAACTATCACCTCCTAGAAGGAATACAACAAATTACAAGTCAGTGATCACTGTTCACTAACCTAACTGTTGCACTATACACTATATTTAACTAAATATCAGTTAGTAACTGCACCCTAATTCCGTAACACACTATATCAATCTTAATCTAAATCATTTTCAAGGATATTGCTAATCCATTGTTTCATATGTTCGAAAAATTTGTCTGCTCAAAAACGCAATGAATGTTGTTGAACTGTCAAAATGAAACCCATTGCTACTGATAGTGTGTTACGCGATTACCCCGCTGGAAGGAATACGACAAATTACAAGTCACCCTGTACTACAGGGTCTAGACTAGAGCCAGATATGCTAAAAATTTTGAACTTAATTTCCGTAAAAGTCGCAAGTCGTATTAAATCAATAAAAAAAAAATGCGTTCGTACATATTCTAAGGAACGTAATTATCTATCTCGTTCTAATACATACGTATTTTTTTTTAAAAGATTAATTCTAGTTTACTAGTGGACAGGTTGGCCCACAGGCGTGGATTGCTTGATGTTTTTTGGATTTGGATTGGGCATCAAGCAGTCTTAATCCGGCACTGACCAAGGGGTAACTTATTACCCCTGACCCCAACATAGTTGGGAAAAGGCTAGATGATGATAATATTCGTATAGTTTAGATTTCGATTGTATATACATAGTAACAGCGCGGACTTGAGTTTGTTTGTGTTTTTGTGTACGGTTTATGACAATAGGCTAGCTCCCTATCTCATGGCACTTAACCATAATATCTGGCGAAATGTGGGCTTATTATACACTGCCTACTCCTTCAGGGAATAGGGGTGCAATGTTTACGTCTGTACGGAGTGTAAACTTAAAAAAAAAATGGCCAATACATCAAACACACTGTAATTCAAACAATCGTTACCAACAAATTACCACTAAATACATCACTTTATTACAGCATCAACCACTAAATAACACTAAACGAGTAGTATTAACTATTGTTTCCTTCGCATGTCCTATCATTTCATAATAGCTGTATCGTAGTTGATAAAGCATTTTATAATTGTTACAATGTTTTATTATACGTACTCCTGTAGCTGTCACAGCATATTTAATTACGGTAGGACAATGTACATTTTTATTTTCGTTTATTTTTTTTATTCACGGATGCTTAATTGTTTCATCGAAGTTACATTATTAATTAAATTGATAATTTAATGAATAATGTTTTTATTAAATTGATAATTTAATGAATTATGTTTTTATTAAATTGATAATTTAATGAATAATGTTTTTATTAAATTGATAATTTAATGAATAATGTTTTTATTAAATTGATAATTTAATTAATTTGTTTGTTTGTTGTGTATTAATAAAATTATCAATTTAATTAATACATACCAAAGAAACAATTAACAAACGACCAGTGGTCTACTTTAGCCCTAGATCGAAAGAGCTGGAAGTCATGGGGAGAGGGTTTTGCTCAGCAGTGGGATGATGCAGGCTAACTGTAACAGTATCAATTTAACATCAGTATTGCCCGACGTTGTAAAACGTATTGTCAAATCTCTATTAATTTTATTTTTAAAGTTTACTTTAATAAATACAAATTGTCCGAATCTGTAAAATGTGAAGTTGAATCTTTATTGATTCTATTAGGGTCATGGTCAATGGTTATGTTTGAGTTTAAAACTATTAGGGAATGTATGGATGATTATAATAACTACTAATGATTGTAATGTATCTGAAATAAAAGAATTTAATTGAAAAAATCCTTTCTTAAATCTAGACTTGTTTCGATTTGAAAACAAAAAAATCATTCATATTTATGCTCCACGTACCACGTAACTTCAGACAGTCTCGATTAATTGTTATATTGTTTTATATGTCGAAACAATATTTAAATTAAATGCAGCCTGTCCCTGAACTTGTTACAGGAAAAGCTGCATAAAATAAAGCATAAAATAAAGCATTCTCATTTGTGTGAAAATAAATAACCATTTCCATTAATAAACGTTTCCCAATTGTATGTTATCCGCATAAATATTTACACCATATATCAGTCAGCTTCGATAGGTTAAGACAACCAGCTTTAAACATTTGCACAACCTTGGCATACTGCATTCGTTTCAGCTGTGGCTAATGATTCAATTATTCGTAATAAAAACAACGAATTGAAACCACCAACTTACTTTTACCACCAAAATAACCCTTATTCTCTCACAACAAAGTCCAAATCCCCATAGCTAAATACACAGATAACTTTGTAAAACTTATCAAACGTTTGGTAGATGCGCACCGAACCAGTTTGACTTGACCCCTCGAATTATATTAATGTACGGAAATGACGATAAGGAGATCGTAAAAGTACCGAATTGCAGGTATCAAGTTATGTAGGTCGTTGGGTAACACCGACATACGTTATCAAAAGGGTTATTAGGAAAATTTTATGCTTCCTAAATGTAGTACAGGAGATAGTGTTTTTTTTTTAAAGCGATCTTGTTTGCTGTTGGGCTATTTAAGTCACTATAAGATTGTTAGCATTACTGTTTTCAAATCTCATCTCATATTTTATGATTAGTTACTGTCATTTTAGTGGTCATCGAATCAGTACACCCAACAGCAGAAGGCCAATTCCCGTAATTAAAAACGTTCAAAATCTAGTCACAATCTCATCTCAGCGACAATCAACGTCAAAAACTGGTAAAAAATGATCAGACTGTGAACGTTCTTAAAATTACAAAAATTGCCCCTCTGATTTACTGATCAGCACCCAAATTGCGTCACACACTCTCAATCGTAATCTGAATCAATTTGAAGGATATTGCTAATCCATTGTTTCATATGTTCGAAAATTTATTACATATCTCATGTGTGTATATTGTTTTTGTTTATAAGCTACACCGTCTAGTCACATAGCACAACATGATTATTAAATAGCTATAAATCAGGTGCGTAATATACATATTGTTTACACAAGCACTTGTTTGTTTTGGATATTATCACGTTTGTAATACAAGAATGCGTTATGTCACATACATTATCAGTTTGATGTTACATTCTAAATTATTTATTAGCTAACCTTGGAGTGTTTTTAATTAAAACATAGTACTTAGCTATACCCACCTGGTATCCATCGCCAGAACAATCTTTCAGTCTACTCTTCATCATCCAAGCCAAGCCTTTTCCCAACTATGTTCGAGTCGGCTTCCGGTCTAACCGAATACAGTTGAGTACCAGTATTTTACATGGAGCGACTGCCTATCTGACCTCCACAACCGAGTTCTTGGGTAATACGATACCCCTTGGTAACACTGTTTGTCAGACTTTCGGGCTTCTGACGACCAGTAACGACTGTCAAAGATCCACGAATGACCGCCGGGACCAACGGTTTATCGTAGTTTCCGAGGCACGAAGAGGTCTTTGTATGAAAACATGGTCATCCGTCCACGGACCAACCGCGGCAAGCGTAGCTTAACTTGATCGATCGACCCGTGCGGCTGTTATTACTTAGCCACAAGCTCCTCAGTATAATATTAGCCATCAATAGATACTTATCACGATGATATTCCGGTCGAAAAACATACCAATAAAAGCCTCAATCCCGCAAGGAAGCGTTATTGGCTGTTTTTTATTTCTTGTGTATGTGAATGACCTTCCTAACCATATTAAGGAACCCTGCGTTTTGTTTGCGGACGATATATCAATAATAGCCTCATGCGACTCCAATACCAACCTTAATAATAAATTAAACTCCATACTCAACGATACTTAAAATTGGATGACAGAACATAATCTGGAAATAAACTTTAATAAAACCGAAATAATGACGTTCTACCCCCGCCAAAAAACACCGTTAGACATAAATTTTAGTTATAAAGACTCGAAACTAGAAGCTGTTAATAAGTTTACTTTATTAGGCATAGACATAGACTCACACGTTGATTGGAAGTCACATATCCAAAAATTAAGGTCAAAGTTATCTAAATTCTCCTATGCACTCCGCGAGATCAAAAAGACTACAGACCTTAAAACTGCTCTGGTCATGTATTACGCGTACTCTTATGCATGGCTTAAATATGGCGTCATCTTATGGGGTAATAGCACTGACGCGCCCACATTATTTACCACACAAAAAAAGCTTATGAGAACTCTGGTTAACATAGATGAAACTGACAGTTGTAAGCCTCACTTTGGGAAACTGAAGATTTTGACCTTGCCGTGCCTCTATGTGTATGAAATTTGTAAATTTGTACGCCAATATCCCGAACTATACACCAAACGAGAAGACATACAGAATAGATTTTCTCTAAGACACAAAAACAGACTAAACATTCCAACATCACGACTCAAAATGCATTCATCAAGTACATATGTAATGTCAATAAAAATATATAATAAACTACCGGAACATCTTAAGAATATAAATAAATACAATATGTTTAGTAATAAACAAAAGCTACTATAATATATATAGGCACGTGGGTAGGTATATCAGAATCCATCTTAAAGTGGGTAGTCGCGCGAGGTATTCTTGAAATAACTACACAAGTCTTCGATCAGCAGCCTTATAATTAGGAATCTCAATTTAAATTACAAAAATATCAAACAGATGGCCGCCTGACGCTCATGACGTTCCGCTAGAGTGACAGTTGGTGACAGTAGTGACACCACCGTTGCCACTCTCGTCATTAAACAATGTCAAAATAAGGTTGTTTAATCAATCCTACTAGATGGCGCTAGGGACGCGCCTTCACGGCCGGACTGACCATCGCCCGTCCTCGGGCGAATATGTATTCCTGCCATTACTGTTAATCAAATCCTCATGCTCGTCCACCCTGACATGAGCCAGTGCGTCTTACTTTTGGCCACAGCCTATTTCGACTCACTCTCACAACATGCACTACTCTCCTTCCTCATATGATGCATAGCCCGGACAAATGCGTCCCTTCGACTTGCCCCAAATGCAAGACCGGACGACACCGTCCCTTCGACTAGCCATCAGCTCACTCATATGATGCGTAGCCCGGATAAATGCGTCCCTTCGACTTGCTCCAAATGCAAGACCGGACAACACCATCCCTTCGACTCGCCATCACCCACGTCAACGAACTGGAATCATACGTCCCTTCGACTAACACCGCTAAGCCCGGACAATACGATCCATTCGTATCACACAAACGCATGCGTCCCTACGAACCTGCTAGCACTCTAGCCAGGACCGGACAACATCTCGTCTCTGGGTTTGCGTCCTTTCGAGTTACCAACCAACGGGTAAAACCGGACAACAACACCCACGCGTGAATCACATAATCTGAACGTACCTTAGAGTCTAAACACTATGCTCGGTGGATATCTACTTCTACGTCAAAGGTCACAGGACCCTCATCTTCCGAATCAGCGTTGGCTGTTTCAGAAGGTGCCGAAAGTGTTACAGACGATGCAGCCAGAGTAGCAGAATCTGCAGACAGGGTGTCAATACTGCGACCCGACATAGTCTCAAAATCGGTATCAAGAATGCCTTCTGGCTGCACATTTAACGCCTTCGCGGCCTCCTCGTCATTCATAATGCTTTCAGTCAATTCCATTAAGCCCTCGAGACCTCCCGGCACTAAACGCAAATTTTCGTGCGAATACTTTAACGTTCTGCAAGTACCATCAACACTTTTTAACTCATAGCGGTCCAGAACATTGGTGATCACGAAAGGTCCTCTAAACTTTCGGTCAAGTTTCGTCTGATTGCGTTCTGAACTTTTTACGAAAACGAAATCACCTTTATTAAATGGCTTTACTCTGGCTCTTCCGCGATTAAAACGAATAGTCTCAGCGTTAGCAGCTTTTTCTATATTTTTGGAAGCATTTAAGCGTATCACTTCTAAATCTAAGCGACCGTGCTAGAAATTTGTCTATTACACTCAATATCTTCTCCGCCAATGCCGGTCAAATAAACGGTGCTATTGCGTTCAGTGCCAGGAAAATATGAAGACATAGTTTCTTTAATCAAAGAACAAGAGGAGCCACTATAAAAAAAAAGGAAACAGGTATGCTTACCAGATGATGTCGTGAGTTTACCTCTCGAAGTTTTGTGCTCGCAAGTGTTGGCCTCCCTCACCACTGCTCCGCTTCTCTTCTCGGGGCATGTCGTAGATACGTGGCCGGATTTCCCGCACGTGAAACAGGTTATTGGTGCCAATTTGTCCTTGACCTGATCTGTGTTGGAACTATCAGCTCGGTTAGCCGGATCGTCACGTCGCCTTTTACAGTCCGCTATTTTGTGTTCAGGAACTCCACACCTATGACACTTGCCATTAAACTTCGAATCTGACAGACGAGGTCTTTTTGCCTTATTGTCATTTCCATCATTATCTTTAGCTCGACGCTTTAAAGAAATCCCGCCAAATGTCCGGAAGAGTTGAGCACCAGTTGTGATAGCATAGGACTTCAGTTCACGATGAATCATGTGGTCCTTCAAGCTTAGAACAGACACAACGAACCCAGTGATTGCCTCTTCTGGCATCTTGACTTTAGGGATTCGCTCGATCAGTGCCCATAAACGCATAGCCGATTCACTAGCAGTCTCCTTTGCTCCGATCTGGAAGCGCAATATGTCGTCGAAATAGTCCTGTATCAATTTGGGCTCTGCAAATTTCGCCAGCAATGTTTGTTTTACAATTTCCCAAGTTAAGTCTTCCAAACGCAACTTAGTCAAGACAGATGCCCCTCGTCCTTTTAGTGCCGTTTTCAAAGCAACTAAAAGTTCCACGCCAGTCAGTTTCTTGCTGTTGACAATCAACTCGGAAACACGGCACCAGCCCTTAACATTAGCATCTTCATCATCAGGGTCGAACATGATCAACTGAACCGCGTTAGTGTTTGCTACAGACTGCGGTGTTTGCTGCGGCATCGCTGACAAACGGGTTAACAGGGCTTCCATATTGGTGAGCAATCCACTATTGCTAGATTGATTATGCGGCTGAGTATCTTTAGCTGACTGTCCATCGCATCCCACTTCTGATATAGGCACGTGGGTAGGTATATCAGAATCCATCTTAAAGTGGGTAGTCGCGCGAGGTATTCTTGAAATAACTACACAAGTCTTCGATCAGCAGCCTTATAATTAGGAATCTCAATTTCAATTACAAAAATATCACCACTATAATCAGATGAAAACGGATTATGACTCAGGACGTAAGCGATCCGTCGTGACCGTCTCGACCGCGCCACCGTTCGCTCCAAACTGAACGAAACAGATGGCCGCCTGACGCTCATGACGTTCCGCTAGAGTGACAGTTGGTGACAGTAGTGACATCACCGTTGCCACTCTCGTCATTAAACAATGTCAAAATAAGGTTGTTTAATTAATCCTACTAGATGGCGCTAGGGACGCGCCTTCATATAAATGAATACATGAATGATAAACTGTGACTGTGCTATTCCATAGCAATAAAATTTAAATATTTAATTGAGATTACTTCTACATTTGCCAATTATTTATTTATTTAGTTATTTAAACTTTTCGCACAAAAAGGTACAAAGGCGGACTTAATGCCTTAGGCATTCTCTACCAGTCAACCAAGGGTGGTGAAGAGATTAGATGGCAGGTGCCAATTACATTCACGTATATAAAATAAATAAATAATAAATAACTAATTCAATTTTAATTTGACTGTAATCTAAACTCTAGTATTGTATAATTATTATAATCTAAATACATTTAATTTAATTAAGAATTATTAATGTTGTAAATGCTATTACTTATTTAATTTAATTTTAATATTTTTACTTTTAATTATTTTATTCTTACTTATGTTGCTGTGCCCTTACAGGGTCCATAACTGTATCTTAGCTTTAAGCCTATTTTTAACAACTTAATTCACATTATGGTATGCAAATCAATGAAATGAAATGAAATGAAAATATTATTATCATAACTAATCATAATTCTCCTACGCTCGTGAAGCCCTTGAAGAGATGTGCAACTCGGCATCTGAGTCGATAGACTGAGTCAAATGACTCACGGGACGCGGTGAGTAATCGATAGTAATCGATGAGTGCACCTCTAGACGAGACTGACTTCCGGACTGATTGCTGACTGTGGCAATTAGTTCAGAATTGGTGTAGTCTGGGAGACGATGATGTTTTATTTGTTGTTATCATAAAGTTGTTGATGATGAAATAATATTGTATTACTTAATTATTTCTTTTAAATATATACTTTAAATAAATATATATAAAATTAAATATATATATTTATCTCACCTTCAGCTAATGCTGAAGAAGCTGCAACTCTTTTTACTGATAGCTTGACTTCTGCAATCAAATCAAACACAACGTCTAGTACTGTTTCTGGTCGTAAAAAACAATAAAACCATGGATTACACCTGGTTTGGTTCGGTGTATCAGACACCGTGATAAGCTACATGTTAAGGTTAGGAAAAATCCTAGTAACTCAGTTCTCGAAGTCACATACAAGCGCTACAGAAATTTCTGTAACGCTCTATTGCGGAAGCTTAAAAGAAATGATGAAAAAACTCTTTTACAAAATGCAGGAAATAGTAAGGAAACGTGGTCAGCTATAAAATCAATCACTGGTACTGGCAAGCAAATATCTTCTGCTGATGATTTACTAAAGAACAGTATTAGCCCCCACAATGCCGTTGAAACTGTGAACAATTTTTTTGCGGAGGCCGGAAAGTTACTTGCGGACAAGATAAAGTGCTCTGACAATCCCGAAATCACCCAGCCTACTTTAAATGATTTCAGTAGTCCTCGCGTCCCGAATTCTATGGTATTGCTCCCACCAGACGAATCAGAAATTGAGTCTCTTATCATGAATCTTAAAAATGACTCTGCAGCGGGTTGGGACTCTATTTCAAACAGGTTTCTAAAAATGTCAAAACATATTATTGTCCCACACTTTACCACGATCGTTAGGCTATGTATAGAGCAGGGCGTCTTTCCTAGTGTAATTAAAAGGGCGCTTATCACTCCTGTCTACAAGAGTGGAGCTCGAGACAGTGTAACAAACTACAGACCAATTTCTGTGTTGCCAGCACTCTCTAAATTACTAGAAAAAGTATTGAATAACCAACTCATAAAATTCTTAGAACAAAATAACATATTATCTGACTCACAATTTGGCTTTAGGGTAGGTAAAAGTACAGAGGGAGCCGTTACCTCGCTAGTAGATTATATTACAGCTTGTCTAGATAATAAACAAAAGTGTGTCGGAGTCTTTATTGATCTGGCCAAGGCTTTTGATACTGTCTCGATCTCTGCTCTTGTTGACCAGCTGGAAAGGTGTGGAATAAGGGGAATGGTACTTAAAATCTACAAAGACTTTCTGACTGGCCGTCTGCAGAGGGTTAAAGTGGGTAGCGCTGTTAGTTCGGATGTTGCAGTCATCTACGGAGTCCCACAGGGTAGCATTCTTGGTCCCAGTCTCTTCCTGATTTACATAAACGACTTATGTCAAATTACACTGAATAAAGGCAAAATATTTATGAAAATATCCTGGCAACCACATATCGAGATGGTGTCGTCACGCATCAGGAAACTTACATGGGTGTTTAAAAATCTGAGGCATGTGGCTGACAGTGATCTTCTCCGTACAGTTTATTATGCATTGGCCCAATCGGTTATTGGTTACTGTATTGGGGCTTGGGGAGGTGCATGTAAAACGCATCTCTTACGCCTGGAAAGAGCGCAACGGTCACTGCTAAAAACAATGTCATTCAAACCATACAGATTTCCCACAAAGACATTATACGAGTTTTGCCAGGTATTTACAGTAAGACAACTTTTTATTTTCCAGATAATAACTAAAAAACACGTATCTACCCCATATGATCCAGGTAAACTTCGAAATAGGCGAACAATTCCAAATGTAATTGAATCTGTTAAATGTCGCACGGCTTTTGCAAGACGACAAAACGCTTTTCTCTCTGTATATTTTTACAACAAAATTAATAGAATATTAAATTTTTATCCACTAACACTACGCGAATGTAAACTTAAAGTAAAGAACTGGCTCTTTACTCTTGATTATGAGGATGTAGAGAAAATAATAAATAATTAATCCCATTTTACAAAGGAACACATACATAGAACATACCTTTCTTTCATACACATACTCATACACAAACACGAACGGGAACCCACCCACACGCACACGTACACACCTCCCACACACACACAGCATGATTTAATTTAATTTAAGAATTAATTATATTCTACATATTTTTGATATTTTTTCTTTTTATTTCTGGTATTGTATTTTATTTTGTTTTTACTTCTTTTAAAATTGTATTTGTTTACCACACATTTTTGTATATTCCTATGTTGACATTAGTACCTAAGCCAAATAAAATGGGAGAGGGCGCTGACCCCTGACATACAGGTACACCTAGTTCAGGAGTCAGAGGCTTCAAACAAGTTTTTGTAACCTATTATGTCAATAAAGAATTATTATTATTATTATTATATACTACTCAAAACAAAATAGGGCCCACCTCGAATCAGTCACTATTTTGGTCAAAATAAAGTTATCTAAGTAGTTGTTGTCAAAGTTACGCATTGAACCGTCAAGCTGACATGTTTAGGAGCCCTTATCAATGTTTATTTCGACAACATTCATATTGGTTTCAAGAGGGTAGTTAAAAAAGTGAAGTACTCGAAAAAAACATCGAATGCACAAATTCTCGGTCACTTAAGTTTTCAGTCTACACTAAACACTGCTGTGGAATACTCACGTTTTTAACAATTTTGTTTGGTTCCTGTGTTAGTTGTGATCACTATGCCTGGTTCTCGCCGACATATGGACATGGAAACCGCTGCAAGAGCAGTATCTTTGCTTCAAGAGGGACAGTCTCAGAGATCTGTGGCTATACACCTCGGTGTTTCGCGACGAGCAATCCGAAATGTTTGGGAACGATATCAGGAGACCGGAAGTGTAGCTAGGAGACCTGGCACAGGAAGAGTTAGAGCTACAACTGCCCAGGAAGACCGATATCTAAGGTTAACCGCACGACGGGAGCGTACTGTTACCGCTTTTTTTTTTTTGTGGATGGGAAATCATCAAATGACTCCTCCCGCTCTGGGTGGAGCAGAAGGGAGTGTCAGACTCTTACTGACTAAAACCCACCCGTGTTCCTTCCTTAGCCCTTTATGTACCAGGGCAGTGGTAACCCTTTCGAACGATCCCGCTACCCCGGCAGGCTTCGGCCCTGTCGGGCCCCGTCAACTACGCTGACATCTCTCTGAGGCGCATACGCGCCGTCCGGCACGGGCCTGGTCCTGATCGGACGGAGAGCTACCCATTGCTCTCCGCCCGCAAGCCCGCGCCTACGGTGGCCGGGAGTCGTCACGCGGCTCCCGACGCCCGGAGCGTCTCCCTCGGCGGCTGAGGCGTGAGGATCTCTCCCTCGCCCATCCCGCCACCTCCTTCGCTAGCATGACTGCTTCGCAGAAGGAGGTGACCGCCTCCCACTCCCTCTCGCCCCGGACCATGGCTTGCACCAGGGCCGGACGCGAGAGGTCGCCGCCGCTGCCGATCGCCTCTACGAGGACACGGCGGTGCTCTGCCCAAGCGGGGCAGACCTCCACCGTGTGCTCCACCGTGTCCTCGGGGCGATCCTCGCAGTGATACCGCTCGGACCTTACAAACTCGACTACGGCAATCCACAGGGACGAGAGTCAGCGACCAAACCATTCGGAATCGGCTTCACGAAGATGGACAACGCTCCAGAGTACGCGCTATTCGACTGAAACTGACGAGGGCTCATCGTGCAGCACGCTTAAGGTACGCCCGGGAACATTTGGAATGGACCATGGATAACTAGAGGAATGTGCTTTTTACGGACGAGTCTAAAGTGAAGTTTTTCAGTGATGACAGACGGATACGCGTGTGGAGAAGAGAAGGGGAACGTTTTTCTGAACCATGCGTGCATGGAACAGACCGATGGGGGGGTCCCAGTGTTATGGTATGGGGTGGAATTAGCTTACACGGCAAAACAGAGCTGGTAATTCTCAATGAAGGTACCGTAACCGCCGCCAGTTACATCGAGCGAGTAATCCGGCCACATGTCATCCCGTTTTCACAAAGAGTGGGCAATAATTTTGTCTTTATGCATGACAATGCTCGCGCACACACAGCCCGCACCACACAAAGAGCCCTCTCTGAAGCCAATATCACCGTTTTGCCATGGCCAGCCATGAGTCCCGACCTCAACCCAATAGAACATTTATGGGATCAACTCAAAAGAAGCCTGAAAGAAAACTACAGTGATGTGAACAGCCAGCAGGAGCTCATTAACGCCCTGAAAGTCTGTTGGGAACAAATACCGCACACAAACGTGACTCACTTGATTGAAAGTGTACCAGATAGGCTCAGAGAGTGCATACGGAGCAGAGGAGGACCCACTCGTTATTAAAAAATAACAAGCACCATATTTTTTTTCAGAAGACGTGTGCTTTACCAGATTACGTTTATCTTTTATTTTGTGTAATTTTTTCCTAAAAACTGTTATTTGTGTTTTTATTAAAGGAAATAAACAAATGATTCCATTGTTTGTGTTTACACTATTCCTGAATGCCCACTTGAAACTTATACATTCATAAAAACTGAACAATTATGTTCAATTTTATGTTAAGGCAAAAAAACATGGTGGGCCCTATTTAGTTTTGAGTAGTATATGTTACTGTTTTTATTGTAAAAACAAAAGTATCAGGTAATCCTTAGGGGCTTGTAGCTAAGTAATAACAGCCACATGAGTAGATCAATCAGGTTAAACTATTTGCAGCGGTTGGTCCGTAGAAGGGTGACCATCTTTACATACAAGACCCCTCCATGAAAACACGTTAAACCGGTGGTCTCTGCTGTCATTCGTGGATCTTTGACAGTCGGGATTTGCAGAAACCCGAAAGTCTGATAACCAGTATGACCAAGGGGTATCGTATTGCTCAGATTTGAGCTGATTGTAAAACCCTTATTCAGTTTACATACGATACACATCCTTACACTCACACGCATAAACACAATCACCATTACAGGCTTTTCCAAGCATTTGTTATTATTTTGTATTACTTTAGTATTTTAATTATTTTTTTTATACTCGTTCATCTTATTGCATAAGGTTATAATGGTATTCCACTCCGGGAGACGGCACTGGCTCTTGTAACACAGGTGAACCACCTAGCACAAGTGTCAGGGACTTCACACAATTTGTAACCACTTTCTTATGTAATAATGATTATTATCTCCTTTATATATATATTATACTTAAAAAAAAAAAAAAAATATATAAATATATAAATAATAAATATAAATATAAATTATATTTTCAAATATTAGAATATAAAAAATGGTAGCCCACCGGTATCGGGAACAGGGTTCAAGCTACCGCGGCGGTCAGGGCTCCATAGAGAGGAACCTCCTGACAATGCGAGCCGTGTCCAAAAGTACCGCTTTCTGAATCAAGCCCTTAATCCAGCAGCCCAACAAGAGCCTCCTCAGGTGTTGGTCAAGGCTCTTGGCTATTAAGCCATTGGCTGTTACAACTATCGGCACAATGATCGCTGAGTCCACCTCCCACATGTCGACAACCTAGCGCCAAGTCAAGCCAAGTCAAGATACTTGATTTTTTAAATAATAAAGATTACTATTATTATCTTATCTAGCTTATGTTATTGTTCTAGCAGCACTACTGGGGGATTTTTACTGAGATTACTTTCCCGAGTAAAGATTTTATACCTACTTAGGTACCGTTTTTTTCTGAAATCTATAATCTCATACGAAAGTTTCGAAACAATAAGTAGCAGTAAGACTTATGCTTGGTTCCTATTTTTTATTGCCAAACTGGGTATATAAATAGATTCGTAAGCAAATTTTACGTGTGATAGCTACTTCCATATGGGAGGGTCAACTATGTAAAGCCATGAGGTCTTTGCTTCATTATTGGTAAAGATACAAAAGTCATAATTTTAACCAATAATTGTCCGTAACTTACACGAATCGGTCATTAGTCGTAGGTATATAAAAAAAAATGTTTATTGGTAGGTAAAACAAGTTTAGGTATAAGCAAAATTCTTGATTGGATCCTCCTTTTAGGCAGATAGTGCCTGTATTAGGAGAGTCCGCTCTTCCATAACAAGACGTGTTAATACAAAAATCAAAACGTATAAGTTTTATGCTAAGACTACATAAATTTAAAATAAATCAAATGTGTGTATGAGTGGGTGTAACTTAATCATCATCATTATTTCGTTGGTAGGTGTAGTAGACCGCACGGCTTTGATAACACTTTGGTTTTGAGCTGACCTGTAGTACGGAGTTTCCAAAGAATGCGAAGCCAGCATATACTGGTTTTGTTACCACCTTCGTGTTTGTTACCACCGCCCTACTACCGGACTACCAGACGTACTGCAGGTACTTGGTTGATATCCCGACCAGTCGTACAGTCACGAGCACCAATATGTCAAGACTTGGCAACTTTCAATTGCGATTTTTTCGTGAAATAACGAACGCAACGTTGAAATACGACACATTACATAAACCTATGGGTTCGAAAATGCTATGTTTGTAACAACATCAAATTTAATTAAAAAATAAAGGAGTAAATGGCTTTTAAATAAAGCCGAGTGTATACATACTTTTGCTCGTGACTGTACTCAGCGCTTCTCCTCCACATTTATTATGCGCACAGCCAAAGTTTGTGTTCCCTTCCACATTTGACCCTTCTGCCTACAAAGCAAGAGTGAACAGGCATCTTCTGGGCATGTTCGTTTCGTTATATACCTCATCCATCACTTTCCATCAGGCGTTATCGAGGTCAAGAGCTGGCCCTTACAGCAATAAAAAAACCATTCCTTCGACTCGATCGATTTTAGGTAGTTCTTTTACAAAACTGACGTAGGTAGACGCAATGAGGTAAGGGAGAGGAAGGAAAGGAGGAAGGGAGAGGAGGGGGAGAGTAAAGGATTTTTTTTTGTTACCTATTATATAATTATTGGAATAAAATAGCATCGCTCCTGTATTTCCGAAGCTGTCGGTAGTCAAAGACGTAAAATATGATGTTTCTTATACAATTCCTATATTTCGCCTGAGTTTGAATCATAGCCACTTCATAGGAACTTTCAGTATTTTTTGTGAAATGTAGGTAGTATCTTAAGGGATTCCCTTTTATGCAGACGTGCAGTGACGACGCAGTTATGCAGCAACTCCGTCATTTATTCCTATCAATTCCCTGAACTTGGCCAGCCATAACATAGGTAGGATGCAATTCCTGGGAACATTACACTTACCAAGTGCTGGACAAGCGATAAGCTTACAATAGAATGCTCTGTGACGTAGGTGCTGATGCAAACTAATTTTTTACATGTAAATATTGACACTAATCATAAAACGTCGACTGTGGATATAATATGTCGGTTGCATTGTTTAAGCTAGTTCTAAGTAGTGTTGTGTAGTTAAAAGTAAAGCCTAATAAAAGCACACTGTTGGATTTTAAACTCTCGGCGCTGAGCCAAGAGTTGAAAATCCAACAGTGCGCAGTACTAAGCAATACTTTTAAGCGTTAGGTGTACTTAAGTGTGACGTAGTATTACTGAAAACGGGTATGAGAATGTGGCTTTGGGCGAAGCGCCTCCTCTAGCCTTCTTTTATAACTAAGGGTTTGATCACAAACGCATCACAGCGACAACAAGAACGGCCACTAGTTTGTACGAAAATTAATAATTTATTCACACGGACCATATTTGACCGTCAAAATCAACTATGTGGGCCGGCGATACCGACCTCATCAAGGCCACGTCGCAGCCACAACGATCTGCCCGTCTGCAAACACTAGCCACAACGTAACCACACCGCAACTACTATCAACAACGCAACCACATCGAAATGTTGTAGTTACCACAACGGAACTGCAAGAAGCTGCAGCAACACTATTCACACGTCTACTACTTGCCCATATTTCTTCGCTGCGATGTGATATAGTTGTGGTAGGTACGTGTGATCGAGCCCGTAACTTTACTGTGACAATGTCTTGTTTATATGATAAAAACAAAGCCTGAAAAGTGAACAGTATGTATTAAGAAGATAAACGTTATTATATTGTTTAACATTCATCATCTGCCGAGCCATTTCCCAAATATGTTAGGGTCGGCTTCCGGTCTAACCGGATAGAAAGAAAGAAAAAAAAAGTATTTATTGCGACTCGCACAGGAAGATCATAAAGCTAAACTAAACACAATCAAAAATAAAAAACCCAAATATATAAAAAAAGTAGATAACAAAACCAAATTATATATTTAAAAAAAAATTGGTAACAAAACCAAATTATATAAAAAATAAATAAAAATAAAGTAACAAAAAGAACAATGAAACAGAAAGTCCTGTACGAGGCCAAAAGGCTCCTATCTCAGCATGATGCTACGACATTTAAAAAATAAATGTCGCAGCGCTGGGATGCAGCTGAATACCAGTATTTCACATGGAGCGACTGCCTATCTGACCTCCACAACCGAGTTCCTGGATAATAGGATACCTCTTGGTAACACTGGTTGTCACGAAGTTTTTTGTGGCTTCTGACGAATCGTAACGACTCGTAACATCGTATCCACGAATGACAGCCAGGACCAACGGCTTAACGTGCTTTCCGAGGAACGGAGGGGTCATGGTATGTAAAGATGGTCACCCATCCACGGACCAACCGCGACAAGCGTAGCTTAACCTGATCGATCGACCCGTGCGGCTGTTACTACTTAGCCACAAGCCCCTTGTGCACTATCATATAAATATTGTATGTAGGAAAAAAACATACCCAGCCCTTCTTTACAAACGGGTAAAAAATGTGGAGATGATTAATTTATTTCTTAAATGCACAATGTCCACAATTACAGTCACTCGCTAGGATTAAACTACTCGAACTGCCCTACCCTCTACTTTCTATTTACTTATCTACTCTAATAACTAAGGAATCACAAAAATCTGAAATATAAAAACAATAAGAATATATCGTTGCTAGAGCTATGAATACATACATACTTATATAATTGATTATAATAATATTTAAATGTACAAATACATAAACAAGAATGCCAATATTCATTGCCAATCAAATTCAAGGTGCGTCAGCGCGCTAGGTCGACGTTTCTTTGAAGGATAAAACCTTTTAACAAAAAAATTAAACCGCCGAAAAAACTGAAAAGCAAAAAATTATAAACCCTTTTTTATTTAACCTTAATAACTAAGTTCTTAAACTAATGTAAGTATACCGAAGTATTTTTGAGTCGGCGCCAAACAAACAATAAACAAAGGTCACTAAATTGCCTTAAAAAAAACTACTACAAACAACTACTCAAAATTATTTAGGTATACTGAACTTAGTTATTAAGGTTAAATAAAAAAGGTTAATTATTTTTAGCTTTTCAGTTTTTTCGGCGGTTTAATTTTTTTGTTAAAAAGTTTTTATTTTATAATTTTTGTGGCTATAATCTACTAATTGTTTGCCAAAGGGCAGGCATATGTGGCACTGAGTAGAGTAATAATACACAACTCAGCATTAAAATCTTTGAGTGAATCACCCCTATTTTCCCACCCTTAGGGTTGAATTTTTTTTCCAAATTTATATGGGACCAACTTTGGGGAATTCTTTTTTTTTTTGGAAAGGGTATACCCTTTCCAAAAAAAAAAAGAATTATCAAAATCGGACTACTCTGTACAAAGTTATGCGTGGTCATACATAAAAATAAAAATATACGCGTCGACTTGAAAACCTCCTCCGTTTTTTTCAGAAATGAAATTATCCGGAAAAGAACCGGACATAGCTTGCAAAGTAAGCAAGCTAAAGTGGCAGTGGGCTGGCCATGTTTGTAGAAGGACCGATGGCCGTTGGAGTAGAAGAGTCCTAGAGACCGCGTATTGTCAAGTGTAGTGTGTTAAACAACTATTTTTAGGGTTCTGTGCCCTTATATAGGATCACTGCGTAGTGCGGAATCCGTCCGTCCGTCCATTTATCTGTCTGTCAAGACCATTTTTCACAGGAACGCATGGAGGTATCAACTTGAAAATAATATCAACAAATACGTAGGCTTACGGTCCCTTGGAGCTCTAAAAAAATCAAGCTTCTAAGTCAACGCAATAAAAAAAACGGCCGTTTATGTGACATATTTTCATAATTGCAAATAAATGTAAACCTATAGTGTACTTCCCGTTGACCTAGAATCATGAAAGGCAAGAAGCAAGGTCTGACAGTACAAGTAAAAGAAAAAGTCAGAAAATCATTAATTTGTAGATAGTTTTGTCACATTTATTTTGTGATCGCAAACTAGCAGTTGGAGAATTGACCGTGACGTATATCGATATATGAGAGAACGTTTTAAGATACTTTTAATCCCGATAGTACATTCCCATGGGATATAAAAGGGGGAACCGACCTACACCTTAATATTTAACATAACTAGGAAAAACATAACACTTAGATCTAATATTATTATTATAAGCCTGTGTTGTCCCACTGCAGGGCAAAGGCCTTCCTTCCCTCCTTCCACTTTCCTCGGTCTACTGCGATTGTGGGCCAATCCTCTAAGGAGTCCAGCTCACCCCGCCATCTCTTTCTGGGCCTGCCGCGCTGTCGTTTCCTGCTATTTGGGCTCCACTGAGTGGTGGCTTTTGCGTATTGCTGCTCCGACATGCGACTGATATAAAAATCATAAAAGCAACAGATAGGTTTGATTTAAATTGAAAGTAAGAACGTATCACTGGCGTCATATTCCTACATATTATACAGTTTCCTTACTAGTATTTTTCCATAGAAAAAATCTTTTGTGATACACTATTTATAGGAGCTTGGTAATCGGTCTGATCTGGTTTCGCAACGATATTCATGAATAACTTATAACTTTGTCATGAGAATTATAATAGATTTTAGCCTTCCCAAAATCTGTAGATCACAATAAGAATAATATATTTTATACACTGGCTCGCGGTCTAGAAAGCGAAGTTAAATTTACTGCAAAATTCACTAGTTTTTGTTTTTACTAGGCTGTAACCAAGGGCTTTTTTAACAACATATGTACAGTTATGTTAAGCTGTGGTGACCCAGTGGGAACGGCCGCAACTTACGAGCTGTAGATCGGGGGTTCGAACCCAAACAAGTACCTTTGACTTTGTGTAAATTATTTCATCTCCACAGCTTCCAAAACGGTGAAGATAAAACATCAGGAGGAAACTAGCATGTTCTAGAACCAAAAATATGAAGACATGCGACATCTACCAACCCGCACTGGGCCCGCGTGGTAGATTATAGCCCACTCCCTCACGAAGAGAGGAGGCCTGCGTCCCAGCACTGGGAACATTATAGGTTGATTATGCTTATGTGAAGTTAAGGAATAGTTTAAATTATTTTGTTCATTTGCATAATTTGTTCGTATGTAGTTACAAGCCTTTTTAGCATCGCAATAAATGAATATGATTATCATTAGCTAATACCTATAGTAGCCAAGTAGATATTTAGCTTTTTTTTTTACTTTTTGGCGCAGTGGTTAAGCGGTTGACTGCTGCGCTGCGTGTCGCGGGTTCGACTCCCGCACGGAACAAATATTTGTATGACCTACAAGTAGTTGTTCCGGGTCTGGCTGTTTGTGTATGTGAGTTTAAATGTTTGTAAACGCACCCACGATACAGGAGAAATTCCTAGTCTGGGGCAATTCAAACAATTCAATTCAATCAATTCTTTCTTTTCCTTCTTCAATAGGATCTTTGTCCTTGTCGGTACAGTACCTTCCCCGTATTTAGATCCACTTCCTTGACATACTTACACAACTCCATCTTCAATATCTTCTTGACCTTTATGACGTACAGGTAGCTTCACTTCAGTCTACAAAACCTTCCTTTTTTAACCGACAGCGCGACTGCAATGAAAGGCTTGTTTTTCACGAGTATTTATTTATCTTTGTACGTGGAATTCTTTATACTGCTGCTAGATGGATTTTTATAGATGAGGGTGACTAGGTCGTGCAATGCAAAATAAAGGGCTTAAGGGAGATGATTATAAAAATATAACTCAGTAATAGGTTGAAAAAACTAATTTAAAAAAAACTGCAATAAAAAAAATCAAAACAATATCAATTTTCAAGGATGCAGTTGATGGCATCAAATTTGAGATGGAACTACAATAACTCCCACCAACTGCATCAGACGCTTGAAAAAATATCTTGTTTTGAATTTCTTAGTTGCAGTCGACGCCCTAATTGCGTCACACTATCAATCTCAATCATTTTTAAAGACATTGCTTCTTAAGTTCGAAAAATTTGCAGCTCTACAACGTAACTAACGCAATGAATGTTAGTGAACTGTCAAAATTAAACCCATTGCTACTGATAGAGTGTTATGCAATTACCTGCAGGTTTCAGGATAATTATTTTTATTTTTTTCTCCCTTTAGATGCTGCAAAATATTTCATTACATAGACACAAACAGGTGAGCCGACTTCCTGGTGGACGTGAGAAGCACAGGACTAGTCGGTTGGCGACACACGGGAAGGCCTATGTCTAGCAGTGGACGTCTTTAGGCTGACACAGACAGACACACGTATCTCTCTTTTTGCTTTCGTTGGTGAAAACACGACCCAAATCTACCACACAAGACAACAAACATCTCAAAATTTATAATTTCCTGTAGAGAAAGTGACAAACAACGATTTGATTTGATGCCCCAGTCTATACGGCTGTTTTTATTGCCATCGTCTTACTAAGAATTCCTTGCCAACACAACATATTCTGATCACGTTTGGTTCTAGAAAATAATACAATGAGGGACGAGACCGTTGTACAGTCAACACACACATCCATGGAAAGACTTTGACATTGACAGAGCCCTTATATTGTAGCAGTAAGAGCGGTTTTCGTACTTTAGAAAGACGTGCAGTTAATCATACATTCGTGAGGACTTTTTTTCGATGACTGTGTGTTCTTGTTTTACGTGCTGTGACATTCCTTAGGATAGAGGAGCAAAAAACTTATTTGTTAGGGATCTTAGTATCTTAAGAACATTTTTTGTTTGTTTGTTTCTGCTAACCGGAACTGGACATGATAGAATTATCAAGGACCCTGCCTTCGTCATGGGTACCTACCTATACAAAATATTGCAAAACATTTTATTTATAAGAGAAAGTATGGTGTTTCTTGCCCATTTTGTAACAATATTATTTTGATTTAAAAGAGTGTCCGTGGAGTTTCTTGCCCGTCCTTCTCAGCGACCATAGATATCCGTGGTAGCGACGCTTTGGAATGGGCAACAAGCTCCAACTTTCTGACTGACCAACCCCTTGACAATTCAAAAGAGCCAGTAATTGATTGTTATAATTGTATTAACATAATTTAAAAATCTAACAGTCTTAAAATAATAGATAGTATGTACAAATATATAAAAAGGAGGGGAAATAATCAAAGGGCTTCAAAAATTTGATTTAATTGTCCATTTTTCGAGTTTGAGTAATTTCTCCATTCGAAACCTGCTGGAAGAGATGCCAAGAATCAATTCTATTTTCTCGTAAATTTTGACGTTCAAAAGTACCTTTCACGTGTCTTATTAAATTATGATTTGACTTTGACTACGGAGTCATAAAAGATTATGCCAAGAGCAGTACCCGGTCTTCTGCAATTACTAACAAATTGCAATATAATCAACGTGTCTTCAACGCGCAGTGATTGTGGGAATCTCTCCTTTGATCTCCTTTTAATTCGGCTTAATTCAGCATTGAAAAATGATTGAAAGCATGTAGTTGTAGGTATAAACTATAATTATGTATATGAGGACGATATTTTATTTTATAATCTTATGGATAACTAAGAACAAAATAGGATAGGTAAGATGTTTTATTTGTCCGAAACACGAGTCCAGACGCCAGCACATCAAGCTACTCGAAACTGCCCCAATCAACCTTGAACCTAATGCTTTAGCGATAACGTTGAAAATATATTAAATAAATTTGACGTGTGTGCTGGCGTCTGTACACAAATACGTACAAGATGGTACATTCAATCATATCTCAGTAATGTTGAAGTTTCTTGCCCATTCTTCTCCATACGAAAACTACCTTTTGGAAGGGGCGACTAGAATCAATTTTATTTTTATTTTATTTTTGACGTTCAAAAGTGCCTTTTATGTGCCTGTTTGAAATAAATGATTTGACTTTGACTTTGACTTTGTACCTTAACGGCGTAAAATATAAATACTTAGTTGAATTATTCTATAAACATCAAATACAAGCACTTGTCAGATTTTTTCTTCTAGAAAGAAAAAAAGAAAAGAAAGAAAGAAAAACATTTTTATTTTTTAGAAACATGTTTGGTTTCCGGACTTTAGTTAAATATCTTCATTTCCGACCAACATTAGTTCAACGACATTGTGCCCAGATAATAGGGTTACATAAGCAAGACAGCAGTCGTTCGGTCACACTATTGTCTAACAGCTGTAAGACAATTGAAAACTAGTTTGACTGGACCCGACCTTAACTTAGTTAGGAAAAGGCGAGACAGAGATAAGTAATAGTTTTAGTTCCGTATCTCAATGAGGGGCAATTCTTGTACTTTCAAGAACGTTCACAGTCTGAGCTCAGTCATTGAGACTGAGACTTGTCAAAAATACCTCTATTTTCCCTACATTTTTTCGACAAGTTTTTAACATTTTTTTGTCGCCGAATCGAGACTGTGACAATATTTTGAACGTTTTAAATTACGAGAATTGGCTTTCCGATCTATCTTTCTAGCCTTTATTTATAGTCCCACTGCGAGACAAAAGGTATTTATTTTTACACACTTTTATTATCTACATAACACCACGGCTGTTTTCCCCGAGGGGTAAGGCAGAGGTGCACCTATAGTACACCCACATTTCGCCAGTTATGTCTAAGTCCCATGTAATAGGCGGCGAGCCTGTCCACCAACCACTGTCCGCCAACCACTGTCCACCAACCACTGTCCACCAACCACTGTTCACCAACCACTGTCCACCAACCACTGTCCACCAACCACTGTCCACCAACCACTGTCCACCAACCACTGTCCACCAACCACTGTCCACCAACCACTGTCCACCAACCACTATCCACCAACCGTTCCATCGACCGGGCACAAATCCAGGCTGCTACTGAGGAGTTCCAGATGGACAAACACTTTGCTCGACCCAGGCATTTACCCCCAGGGGGCTAGTTGCGTAACACACTACTTAACAGTAGCAATGGCTTTCATTTTGACAGTTCAACAATATTCATTGCGTTATTTACGTTGTGGAGCAGATTTTTTTTTCGATCATTTGATTCAATGGATTAGCCTTCCCAAATGTCCTTTCTTTGGTATTGTTCGTCGAATCGTTGAGCTCCTTGAGTTTTGAGATGAGCTGCACGATTTTTGACAAATGCGTGCACTGACAGGACAGGTCCTATAAATCTGTGTGGTTCTTTCCTCAAAAGACTATTTCAGACATCGACCTACGTAGATCGATGTCATGACATAATCTTGGTCAGATCTTAGGACGACCAAGATTATGTCTGGACTTTAAAAGAGACTGTGACCTCTGAGTTTGTTTCGGCCTTTCTTCTCAGACTAGTCAGATAGGAAACGCCGACCTCATCTAGTTTTAAAATATGATTGACGTGTAAAAGTGTTCGTACAAACCTACTTACAAAATAAAATCATTTATCATTATCATTAATATCCTTCACAATGATTTAATTTAATTTTTTTACTCAACCTATTTGTCCCACTGCTGCGCAAAGGTCTCCCCCATATTTTTCCACTTTTCTTTAAGATTTAGATTATGATTGATAATTAATGTGTCACGCAATTAGTATGCTCCGCAGCCCTAATGCTCAGCAGTAGTTTTTGCAACCATTAAACCAACGAGATACCTAATCAACATTTTTTTATCTGCTACTTATTATGAGCCACACAGTACAGTCAGCGTCAATAATATCGAGACAAACAGTCTGTTCAAAATGATCTAAACAACTATGAAAATGAAATATTAACTCAATGACACAAAGAATGTTTCAGAATGAAGACAGCACACGCCACCTGTCATTCTGACAAGAACTTTATCCAATTGAGACAAAGTTTAATTTTGTTAGTTGTTGAGATCATTTTGAACAGTCTGTTCGTCCCGATATTTTTGACGCTGACTGTACCATGGTTAAAGTCTAGTTCATCCCGCCATCTTCGCCTTGGTCTGCCAAATTGTCGCCTAGCCTGGGAATATTCCATAATGTGATAATCTTGAAATCACCAGCAGTTTAATATTCATAAACATGTGAACACAATATTCCGCAAAAACCATTTATTACAGATTAAATTAATCTATTAAAGATTCGCCGTTCAAATATTGTCGCCATGTGTTTGTCAAAATTCTAAATTAATTGTTGATTCAAGTCCATGTTTTTGTGAAAAAAATCCGTTAGTTTTTGCTAAAACATTAAAGTCTAAATATACCTACCTAATGACATAACTAATATTTTTATTAGTAATGTAATTACGTTTAATTAGACTTTAATGTTTTACCATAACGTCTTATCGTCATTGTAAGTATAGGGTTTCAGAAAAGTTTTAGTAAAGTAAACAACTTTGGGGATTATGTTAACGGTTTCGAGAAATATTTTTTAACTGTACCGAAATTTAAAACGTTTAAAATCTAGTCGCAATATTATCTACGCGACCGTCAATTTCAAAAACTTGTCAAAAATGTACGGAAATCAAAAATAACTCTATATTTTTGACAGATTGAGACTGAGATTACACTGTGAACCTTTTTAAAATTACGAGAATTGCCCGCTGGTATTTTTGGGAGATGCAGTGAAAACGAATGTCAACAAAAGCAGTTCTATTTACCGAGTGCTATGATTTATTTTATCCGAGAAATTAAATTAACGGATAAATTTAGAAAATCGGTTATAATATTAAGTCATTTCTAAAATAAATATCAGCCTTTGATTAATTATACATTCTCTCGAAAAGCTCTCCACACAGCTGTTGCTAGTATTTATTTCTATTGTTATCAGTTGGATATTTTCTCCTATCTATGCTGTTCCAATGACCTCTTTATCTGAATAAAAATATTCCGATAAATTTATAAACATAAATAACAGAAAAACCACTTGATACTAGATACTATAATATTATGCTTATATGATGAAATGCGCTAATCACTGTCTGGCTCTTAAACTACAACCGACAATCGACCACTGTAGTATTTAATATTGTCATAATCGGCGCGCACGTGGAGTCGAGAGCGCGCCTCAGACGGCACATCACTACCCGCGTCGAAAATTGGCGCGAAACGTATTTTTATTTTTTATTCGAAATTTTTTTACTAAGTTTAAATTCAGAACTGTTTTTTGTTTTTGACGTTTAGCAAGTATTGCGTGAACGATTAGTTTTTGTTTTCTTTTACGGAAAATAATTTAAGGAGTTTCTAGTGAGAAGTGTGTGAAAATGAAAACTTTTTTGTTTATATTTTTGGCGGGGTATGCTGTCAGGTGCGATGATCCGAAGTAAGTGAACCTATTTTTCAATGATTTGTTTTATATCACCTTAAAAAAAACAAAATTAAAACAGGTAGGTAACAACTCAATCAAGAAAAACTTCCTATACTTCCCTAATAGGAATCACCTACTTTACTTACAATATAATTAATATTAATAGGCTTTTCTGATGTATTCATTAAGAAATCAACCTTCTATTTTAATCCAAATCCATAAACGACACAAACAAAAGAAAATAACATTCCATTTTTGGCCATTTAACTTTCTTTGTTTATTTTTTGGCAACGATCAGCGGTTTCAGCCAATGCCAAAGTAAGCTATCTTAAATCCAATCTTGACTTATTATTTTTATTTATTACAATGTTAACAAAATCGATCACTCTTGTTCTTATCATTTAAAACAATACGTTTTATGGTTTAAATATCTTTAATTTCCTTTTTCCCATTGTCATATTATTATTTTTTTGTTATTAGCACCGCATGTACATATTATATTAATAAACTGTTATTAAGGGCTAATTTTTCAATAGTGAGACAACTTTTATCTAAAGAGTAAATATGACAGTTTGACATATTTTCTACACAAAACCTATCAAGGCCCCATATTTACTCTTCAGATAGAAAAAGTAGATGACGATTGAAAAATCAGCCATAAATCTACTAATAAAATAAGACTTCTCATCAAAACCGTTAAATCAAAAAGAAAATTCAATTTCCTTCTATTGTTCAAAATCCGACTACCAAAAAAAAACTAGCCTCGTGCAAACTGCATCGTAGAATGCTCTATGACACTGTTTAGAAAATTGACAGATACTGCGACATGTTTTATCACAGTGTAGCTGACTAAACATTTTGTAGTAAACGGATTTATCTCATAACTGCTTCTGACGTACTGAAAGAGGATATTTAATATTTACGTCAAGTGCGGTTTTCCTATCCAACTGTACACAAAACGCGGTTAGGTACGTGATGTAAATAATTTTACTGAACGTCACGTCCAATACCAACAAGCGTACTTTTTTTGCAGGCCGTAGACAATTAATAAGAGTTTTAACGTTTGAGACACAAAGTGCTTAGTAAAGTGAAGAAACCAATGATGGATACATAACATTATGAAAACGAAGCTACCTTTATTGTTTCTTATAAAAATCGGATCAGTAGTTTTTGAGAATATCGTGGACATATAAACGTAGTCTTTAGCATGCCGCTGTAGTTTCGAGCCTTACTACATACGGGTGGAATACAGAACCTACTTTTTTGAAGTCGGTTAAAAATACAGACAAATACTTTTTTGGGGAAATAATACGTAAGTATAAACTAATTACATACGCGTGTCGTTTATTTTTAATTCTTTATAATATGTCTATGTTTGTTTATTGTATCCCAAAAAATACACAATACTCGTATACAGTAATCAGTATTTGCCAAACTGCAACACAGTTTGTCGGCAATGAGTTCGCATAACTTAAACTTAGCCTACATGATTTCACTTATACATATAATAATATATATAATAACTAACACATAATAATATAATAACTGTTATACTCTTTTATTGGTCTGAGCTCTTAAGTGCTACTTTTTTTTTACATATCAACTACCGAGATAACGGCTAATAGAGAAGTGTGGAAGAAAAGACTTGTTGCGGCGACCGATACTTTGTGATAAGGGTCTAGCCAGCCTGCACTGTCCCCTGCAGGGCAAAGGACTCCCTCTCCCTTTTCCACAGAATTCTATCTTTTGCGACAGTCGACCAGTCCCTACGGCAGGAGTCAAGCTCGGGATAAGAATGAAAATTATCTGCCCCCAATCCGTTGCGCGCCACCACCGATTAGCAACGACCACCACCGGCCACCAACGACCACCACCGACCACTAACGACCACCACCGGCCACCAACGACCACCACCGGCCACCACCGGCCACCAACGACCACCACCGGCCACCAACGACCACCAACGACCACCACCGACCACCACCGACCACCATCAGCCACCACCGACCACCACCGACCACGAAATCACCGACCACGAATCTTGTATTTTCGACTCAAAAAATAGCTCTAATCAACGTCAAGCTCAATGATAAATACCCCTTTATTCATAAACGTTGCTTAAAATTAAGTAGTACTTAGCGACTGTTTAACTATACAGACGTCGTTTAACTTTAACCATCGTTTATAAATAAACCCAGGTGTTTAATCAGAATTCTGTTTAGTTGATACCTGGTTTTGACATTAGCAAAAATGCCTGCATTTTTATGCCCAGCCCGTAGTTGATAATTGAGTCTTCAAAGGCGTCATATAACATACGTACGAGTAGCCTTCTGGAATCTAAAAGTGACATTACTATTTCTACAGTTTCTTAATATAACCAAGACGTTAAAAAAATTCCCATAAAAATTACATCCAGCCAAGAAACACGTCAATGGTCTCAGTCTATGAGGTAATTCCCAAATCCATTCGTTTCCGTACCGCCCTTCACTGTAATGTCTACAATTATATGAATTATATCACAAATGGACATAAAAACTCCTTTGTTTGGAACTGTTGGCAGTAAATCAAAGTTTATTTTTATTGTAATGTCAATGACACAGTGTTCATTCAGAAAAAAGTGGTCAAGTGTGGGTTGAACTTTAGTTTTGTTTATTTTTTACAAGTGGATTAGAAAAAAAAAGTTATACACACTCTCCCTAAGTAAAATTAAATGTTGAAATATCCAAATCGAACTCCAAATTAAATCAAATTTCTGTGTTTTCCCTACATATTAATAAATTATTTATTAATAAACCTGACACAATTATCGGTGAATATCTATATATATATTGTGGGTTTTCGTAATAATTATAGTTTAATATAAATTACTAATATTCTCATAAAAAACCTATGACGTTTTCCCATAAGGATAACAACAATTTATTAAATTAGTATCTAATAGACATTAACCATTATTGTCTACAATAATAGTATTTAATTAGTCCAGTGACGTGTTGTCATTCATGACGAAGGACTAAAACAAACAATAATTGGGATTATCAGTCATCGTTTAAGGACAAATTTAGTTATTGTGGTCAATACATGGACGCAAAGCACAGGCAGGGTTATAGGTGATTAGAACGAAAAATAAATTAAAGCCTCAGGCTGTAAGTCAGGATTTGAACAGTATTTTTTTACGTGTGCGTAATAATAGCCTCCCAACCGATTTCGGTCACGGTGGTCAATCTGAACAGAGATTAGTTAGGTACGCAGGAGATATTATAGTGCACAAGTGTGTGCGTAAGCTCAGGTGCACTCTCTGTTCCTTTACTCTCATAGTCTAGTGGGACGGCAATCCGACACGACCGGGGACAGATCAGGCGCCGGACCAACGGCTTTAAGTGCTATCCGTGGCTCGGGGGTGTCACACCACCAACTTCCAAAGTCCGGGCTGTTACTGAGACATTCCTAATGGAAAACCCCAATAACCATTTTGCCCGACCCGGGAATCAAACCCAGGACCCCAAGCCCAGCAGCTGCGCTTGCGACCACGACACCAACAGGGCAGTCAAAAAGTATAAAGTTTTAATAAATGAATAAAGTGAATTTAATTTATATACAGTCATTGTCTGCCGAGCCTGTTCCCAACTATATCGGGTTCGGCTTCCAGTCTAATCAGATACAACTGAATACCAGTATTTTATATGGAACGACTGCCTATCTGACCGCACAACCCAGTTACTGGCTAATAAGATATACCCCTAGGTAAGACTGTTTGTCAGACTTTCGGGCTTCTGACGACCGTAACAAAGTACCGTGATCTGTGTCAAAGATCTACTAATTTTATAATATACAGTTACGGAAGATAATTAAGCAAATTCACACCCTGCGTCAATTTGCCATGTTATAGTAATTTCATACAACTGTCAAAAATTACAATTGTGATTTGAATATACGGACAATTGACATACGTACGCAATTAGCTTAACAATTAATATCCATGACTGTACCTACCTACTCCAAATTATTCGAAGGCTGAACTCTCTTCCCTTCCTTAATATTCACTTACATAACATATATTGTTCCCACTGCTGGGGCACAGGCCTCCTCTCTGCGAGAGGGAGTGGTCCGTAATCCACCACGCGGGCCCAGGGCAGGTTGGCAGAGATATCACATGTCATCGAATTTTTGGTTCTATTCACTTAAGAACCTTCTTATACGTTGAGTGACGACAGTTAGGTACAAGTTCCCACGTGACGTCCAGCGCACCCTGAGCAGTACATGCATAGCAACAACCAATTTTGAAGGAGGGCCATAATTTTTATTCCCTACCAACCGGCGGCCATCTAGTAACTAAAATTCACGTGCACTTTAAGTTACTCATAGTGCTATCACCTGAGATCACGGGGCAGTACCCAAATTATTTCAACACCACTGCTCTCAAAACGGCGAAGGAAACTGGTATGTCCTAGTACCAAAAATAAATAAATTCGAAGACATGTGACATCTACCAACCCGCACAGGGCCCGCGTGGTGGAATAAGGCCCACTGCCTCTTAAGAGGAGGCTTGTGTCCCAGCAGTAGGAACATTAAACTACTCCCCAGTATGTTCGGTTTGTTGTTGTCTTGCCCTTAACCTTACAATGTTGTCATCCGCGACTAATCCGATTAACTACAGTGAGTGGGCTTCCACGATGAGCTGCCATTAACTATTGGTATGTGGGCAGCATCGATTGTAGCAAATTGTAGTGCTGAAACAAGTGCACATCGATTAACCAGTCGCGTATTCGCAAAATAGATTGAATATCAGGAACAGTCAGGTAAGTACAGGAAAACATGTTTTATTTCTTTCTACAGTACTCATTACCTACCCGGCCTTTACCCAACTAAGTATGTTAGGGTCGGTTTCCAGTATAACCGGATGCAGCTGAATACCAGTATTTTTTCTTTCTGAAGAACTATCAACTGAATATTTTTCTCTGAATTATCTGATAATCTAATTGAATCATTTACTGTGCTGTCTGCACAGTAAATGTTTCAATTAGATGATCACCTTCATAAGAAGTAAAAAAAACTTTTACTTTACTTTCATGTGTCTGTAAGCTTAGTAAAAATAAGACAAATGCAACTTTCGGAAAATAAAATACTGTTGCTAAACATTTAAAATCTTAACACCACCTCTCCAAAACTTTATATTTTTTCTATTTTTATAATTTCAAGAGTCGAGACCCTATCTTCTTCAAAAATGAATTTATTCCAAACCATAGCACCTACATCATTATCATAATGACTATCGAAGTAGGAACACGTCAAGCGTTCACTAATGCACTCACTGAACTGAACTGAACTGAGCTGCGCTAGACTCATTATAACTCGCTCGATCACATTCTTAATACTAAGCTCTAGTGACATTTTACGGGAATTTTCGTGATTTCGTATGCACTTTCTACGTGTTTAAACAATCCATTGCCATGATAAATAATGTTTATTTCGTAAATTGGTTTTAACAAACACTTTTAAACATCAAAAAAATATTTTAAGAGCTAGACGAGGTCCGTGTTTCCTATCTGACTACTCTGAGAAGAAACACCGAAACAAACTCAGAAGTCGCCTCGGTCGGTCTCTTTTACAGTCTAAACATAATCTTGATAATGACTGTTTGAAGACCATGCAGAAATTAGTGTCTGAGATTGTCTTTAGAGAAAAAACTTTGACTTTTATGCTCATAGATTTTTAAGTGTACCTGTCCACTCAATGCACGCATATGTCAGCAATGATTCGGCGACCTATTGGTCGTCGAGTGTCGAAATGTCCTTAAGTAAGTAAGTAATTATTTATTTTACTAAAAAACTTAGCCTAAGTAACATCAGTGTTATTTCAATCTAGGAAAATCCTTTCTGTAGTATTCCAAATATCCAAAGAAATTTGGGTAAGCCGCATAAAGTTATGGTATGAGCATGTGATGCGGAGAATATGGAACATACCGTGAGGGAAGTTTTGAGTAGATACCTCTGAAGGTGGGTAGTTTTATAAGTAGGTAGAGACCAAAGAAACGATGGATAAAACGTGAAAGACAACATGACTAGAAAGAGTATGAACACTTAGTACTGAGACTGGAATGAGGAAAAACAGATGATGAATGAAACACTATCTTTAAATAACCGTGAAGTCTAAGTAATGGCTAGACAAAACTATGCTCTAGTGTCAATTGAAAGAGTCAAATCATTTATTTCAATTAAACTATTAACAGGCACTTTTGAAAGTCAAAGAGGATTTCCCAATTCTAAGATGGGCTTAGTTTACTCATTTAAAAAAACGTTTCGGGGAAAATCACAAAAAAAAAGCGAAAGTGATCCTTCATTTGTATATCTGTCAGTTAGGCCCATAAATATGAAGATAAATGGGTAAAATGTCAAACTATACACTATTGACCTGCGGTATCTAAAACAATAGAAATAAAAATGTCAAAAAAAAGACTCTAGTACAACTTATACCATTTTAAAATTCAAAAATCTACACAGAGAAGTCATCTCGAACTGTTTACCATTTCAAATAACTTTGTAAAACAAAGGAACACGGGAAACTAATTTGAATGAAATGACATTTGAAAGTTAAACAAAAAACAAAGAAACCCCTTGACTTGTTTGTTTACACGTTGCTAGGCAACGCGAGAACCGATGATTCAGTTTGTGAAACTAGAGCAAGTCGACACCATTTGAAATTCAACTTTGAGTCTCAGAAAATGCAATTTCATTTCTGTTGTACCCACGTCTCCATTCTACAGGGAAAGTCTGCCATTGAAAATTGCACTTTACCTACCATAACTTACTGTTGAAATCACATTGTATTCAGAGATTTTTCCTGAGACACCTGTTGTAGAAAACTCAGTATTAGGCTTGTGAAATAAGGTTGCATTTGCAAAAAATATTCTCGTAATACATTAGCATTATTTTAAAACTG
This sequence comes from Apamea epomidion, assembly GCA_947507525.1. Lineage (NCBI taxonomy): Eukaryota > Metazoa > Arthropoda > Insecta > Lepidoptera > Noctuidae > Apamea > Apamea epomidion. The sequence continues at coordinate 16,953,628 of OX382245.1, read as the reverse complement.
CTTGATATATTTACAAATATGTAGGTATGTTTATTTACTACTATTCTCATCAGAAGGCCAATTCTCGTAATTAAAAACGTTCAAAATGTAGTCACAATCTCATCTCAGAGACAATCAAGGTCAAAAACTTGTCAAAAATGTAGGGAAATTAAAGGTATTTTTGACAAATTGAGACTGAGATTAGACTGTGAACGTTCTTAAAATTACGAGAATTGCCCCTCAGATAATATAAAACAGTCATTTATTATGTTTTTTTCCTTCTAATATATGTATAAGGTATCATCGATTTATATGGAAATGGAAGCTGTCATAGATTAGCAGTATTTAAATGAGAAGTGGTAAATAGATATCCTACTAATATTATAAACGTGAAAGTTTGTATGGATGGATGGATAGATGGATGCTTGTTACTCTTTCACGCAAAAACTACTGAACGGATTCGGATGAAATTTGGCACACAGATGGTTTATAACCAGAATTTACATAAAGAATACTTTTTATCCCGATATTCGCACGGGATCGAAACTTATGCGGGTGAAACCGCGGGACGCAGCTAGTAGTACATAAGAAAGAAAGAAAAGAAAGAAAATACGTTTATTTGCGGTAAACATGACGCATAAAAATAACAAGTTGGAGGAAAACATGCGTCACATCCACGCAAAATGGCCAGCGCTTGCATTTGGAGGAAGTAAAATACGGTTTCGCTAATATTAGTTCCCTTTATTATAACTATGTATTATGTAAAAAAACAACCCATTGACGAGATTTTTTGTGTTTTTTTAGATACTTAAAGAAGAGTAAGTACACACAACACATCACATATTTATCATCACGCCTGTCTGCCCCAGAGGGTGGCAGAGGTATCCATTATTGTACACCAAAAAGAATAGGAACCTATTTTTAATGAATTTTCAAATTCTGAGAGCTGGAGGACTCTTTTGAAAATCTGTTAAAACAATAATTGAGGTGTTGCCACCCAAAAAAAAAAGGTGTTGCCAGTTCTCCTAGGTGATGGTAACCACTTTCCAAGTACCTACATTAAAAGTCCCCCAAAAGATTAAAGACACTGAATTGCACACTAACTCCGTAACACACTATCAATCACAATCTGAATCATTTTGAAGGATATTGCTAATACATTGCTTCATATTTTCGAAAAAAATATCTGCTCAACAATGTAAATGACGCAATGAATGCTATTGAACTGTCAAAATGAAAGCCATTGCTACTGGCAGTGTGTTAGGCTATTATCTCGCTGGTGACTGTCTTATTTGCTTGGAAATGGTCTGTTCAGGAGCGCCGCACGGGGTGATGGATGAATCGATCACTATTAGCAACTCCAGAAATACACCACTTGAGAATATAAGAAACCACAACATAAGTACGTATTTTTAAAACGCTCCATCCATTTCTGACTCATCCATCATCATTTAATATTTATCAGGAAAAAATCACCTGACGGCTAATGCACTTTCTTTACAGAAACAGATGTACTGACAAATGAGACACATATTATTCTTTGATTGGTATAATATTATACTTTATGTATGTAGTAGCTGCGCCCCGCGGTTTCAACCGCATAAGTTTCGATCCCGTGGGAATATCAGGATAAAAAGTATCCGTATATGTTAATCCTGGTTATAAGCCATATTTGTGCCAAATTTCATCCAAAGCCGTTCTGTAGTTTTTGCGTGAAAAAGTAACAAACATCCATCCATCCATCCATACAAACTTTCACGTTTATAATATTAGTAGCATAGTAGGATTGTATGATGTAAATGTTACACCACAGACTACCTACAGTATTGTCTCTCCTTTCTCTTTTTAATCCATCCAAAAGTTGTCTTTAAAAGATCGCTCTTAGCCATAAGACCGCCCATGTTGTCATCCTTTGTACAATTTCTGCATTATATCTGTAATGTATATTATGGTGTATTCTATTCTTTGCGGGCTCGTGGCTACATGATAGCAACCGCACGAGCCAATCGAAGGTTAAGCTAAGCTTGCCGCGATCGGTTTTTGGATGGGTGACCATCCATTACATATCGAAAACCCTCCGTTCCTCGGAAAATGGTCCCGACTGTCATTCGTAGATCTTTGACAGTCGTTACGGGTAGTCAGAAGCCCAAAAGTCTGAGAACCAATCTTACCAAGGGGTATCGTAACTGGGTCGTGGGGGTCAGATAGGCAGTCGCTTCATGTGACCTACTGGTATTCAGCTGCATTCAGTTATGCTGGAAGCTGACCCCAATATACATAGTTGGGAAAAAACTAGGCAGATGACGAATAACACATATTGATACGTCTGTATGTATATGTATTACCTAAGAGGTTACTGTGTTAGGAGCAATGACCTTTCTTGTTTATGTAGATAAGCTTATCAGTGTGGAGATGCACATTACTTAATGTTTATCTCAGTTATTCAGGAAACTGTCTCGTTGGCCTACACTCTAGTGGCGGCCAGCACGACCGGTTAGAGTAGGGTAGTTGCGTAACATACTAACAGTAGCAATGGCTTTCATTTTGACAGTTCAAAAACATTCATTGCGTTGTTTACGTTGTTGAGCAGACAAATTTTTCGAACATATGAAGCAATGGGGCAGCAAGATCCTTCAAAATGATTCTGTTGAGATTGATAGTGTGCTGCTACAACTACATACAGCTAGGGCGCTGCAGTCTGGATGTGTGTCCAGGTATTGGCAATAGGTGCTCCCCTCATTATCTCAAACCACTTTCTAATGCAATTTTGTAGAGAGAATAAGTGACATTTTATTTTATTTTTATATCGAAATCTAGGTGTACTATACAGGGTTATTGGTAAAACATTAACAACCTCTCAGTACTATAGAGGTATGAGGAACAGGGTGTAAAGTTCACTCATACTCTATAGAAAAGGGAGGATCCTCCGTCCAGACGGGTGTTGTGTCTGGCGGGCAATTGCCCAACGATTGATGTTGGGAAATTGTATCTATGCTAATTGCGCGGTAAACTCTGCTTGCGAGATGCAGGATTTGCGTGACGTCAGTATGACGTGTTGTTCGCATGTGGCGTTGTAGATACCGCTACATCACTCCCCTCCGGAGACCGGAGGTCGATATTGGACTGAGTCTTGTATCTTGCGATGCTTGCCAGGCCAGCTGAGGTTCCAGTGAGTCGGAACCGGTTGCTGCATAGTTCACGGTGAGTCGGAACTGTCTGCGGAGTTGTCCCCAGTGGGTCGGGGTGGTGCTGCGTTATATTCCAGTGCGTCGGATGTACAGCGCCGGGTTGAGGCTGGCTGCTGCGTCGACCAGGAGAGGGTGCTCTGCTTGTTGACCGGCCGAAAGTGCAGTGTGCTGTGCCGAGGTTGCTGATGAGGCTGAGGGTGACGACCAGGTATGCGCGGACGCTGCATGCTGGTGGTCAGGATACCCGTTGAAGCCGTGGGTGCTGGCTGGCTGGGTGACTCGCCGCTAAAGCTTGCGGGAGTGATGATGATGACGTCACGCTGAAGTGTTTGCACGAAGGCTGCGCTGACGTTCATGTCCGGGGTCACCAGTATAGAGGTATGAGGAACAGGGTGTAAAGTTCACTCATACTCTATAGAAAAGGGAGGATCCTCCGACCAGACGGGTGTTGTGTCTGGCGGGCAATTGCCCAACGATTGATGTTGGGAAATTGTATCTATGCTAATTGCGCGGTAAACTCTGCTTGCGAGATGCAGGATTTGCGTGACGTCAGTATGACGCATTGTTCGCATGTGGCGTTGTAGATACCGCTACAGTACTATATTACTAACATCATAAATCACAACTTTTGTTCTATGACTTTTATTAATTCGTCAAATTTTAATTCATCAGTCTTTCATACAAAAATAAAAATATATCAATTCAACGAATTGAAATATTCGATTTTCTGTTACGAACTCTACGAAGCAAAAGAAAGCGCTGCTTAGGTAAACAAACTAGTCAGCCATGTCTAGTGCAAAATGCAGCGGGGATGAGCGGGGGAGAGCGGGGGAGAGCGGGGGAGAGCGGGGGTTACACAGAACAACGAAATCTTAAGGGTTCGTTTTTGGTAAATATATTATGTTTTTTAAAGACCTCTTCCTTCATCTACGGCGAACACAAGTTTCAAAAGAACTGACCTAGTGTACTGTCAACGAAAGTAAGCTGTTGTAATTTGTAGGTAAAAATAGTAACAACCAATTACATCAGTCGACGTCATTAAAATCGAATAAGCTGTCAAAATGCAATCTCTAAAAATGAAAAGAACCAATGAAATAAAAAGAGTATTTAATACAAGTCATTCTCGCGTTCGCGACGTAACTATTAAGTAATATGAGGCAATTCGTCAAATTGTAGTCATTACATACAACCTAAAAATAAAAGGAATGAAGTCAGGTTATGTACAGGGTGCGACCTGAAAATAAAATAGGATAATTCTACTAATATTATAAACGCGAAAGTTTGTATGGGATGGATAGATGGATGGATGTTTGTTACTCTTTCACGCAAAAACTGCTACACGGATTTGGATGAAATTTGGCACACAGATAGTTTATAACCAGGAGTTAATCCTGGTTATAAAACTATCACAACACATGGGATACTTTTTATCCCGATTTTCCCACGGGCTCGAAACTTATGCGGATAAAACCACTGGGCGCAGCTAGTATAGGAATGATTCTGCGTGTAGGGAAGTACTCAGTGTTTGTTAGTGAGACTATTCACCTTCCATCCAGCGCCGCGTGCCCTGTCATCTGTGCACTTGATGATCTTATAACTGCATCAGTGAGCGCAGTTCGCGCAGCTGAATTTTGGTCCAAAAATATTTAAACTTTTTGCCATCGATACGCTATGAAGAAGAAGAGTGAGACTATTTTAATATTATAAATACTATTTAGTTCAATAATTGAAACTATGTTCTCGATTTTGACAATAAAAGGTATAGTTTTGCAGTTTGAATCTGCAAGTGAAGCCTTAAAATTACTTAAAATAATATTTCTGCAAAGTAATACTCTGGGATACGAAACACATAAATATTCTGCATGCATAGGTACTTACTTTATTCTATACTTTGTATTCCCGCAAGTAAATACTAGGTATACCTACATTATTTTCAATTATAGGTACAGCAGCTAGCTAAAACTAAAGGGTACAGGTAGTTCATAAGCATAACTGATTGAATATTAAAAATAACTCTAGAATTTTAGAGATCTCTGAAATTAATTAAATACAGACAAAAACTATGTAGAATTATTAAGAAAAAGTTTTAATCGATTTATGGGCAAAACGAATCGGTTTCAGGCACAGCCTGTATTCGTCAGTGAACATGAAACGAACTAATAAGACTTCAATTGTTACCTCGCGTGTCTCGGACGCGGGGAAAAAAACAGATAAATCACTACTAACATAGAACAGTCTTTTTATGCGTCTGACCAAGTAGGGCTGTCAGACAGTCGATTTTTTTCCAAATTATAATAATAAATCTTGATCATAAATGCTGGTTTTTTCATGCTGGATCGGATAATATATTAAACCGTTGGTCCTGGTTGTCGTTCGTAAATCTTTGACAGTCGTTGCGGGTAGTCACAATCCCGAAAATCTGATGACCAGTCATACCATGGGGTATCGTGTTATTTGACCTCATGGTAGGTAGCTCAATGTAAAGTATTGGTATTTATCTGCATCTGGTTAGACTGGAAGCCGACCCCAACATACTTGGGGGAAAGGTACGCAGATGATGATGATATTTGGCAAGATACACTAGCAGCTAATTAACTGATACGTGGGTTTCAAATAGATTTAAGTAATCTGTCCAGTTGATTCTTGAAGGAGTTCAGTATGAGAGCCAACTTCATGCTGTTACAACTCGGTTACGCAAGAATTACTGCAAAGGCTTTTTCTTTGATCAATGCCGGTTTTTTTTCTGAATTCAAATAAACCCTGCGCTGTAGCAGGTCATCTTTGGACTGTTTATCTTAGTTATTATCTTAACTAAACAGAACGTTTCCCAAGAAAAAATAGGCCAGCTCATATCTTAACTTGAATGCAGTAAGTTAATAAAAAGAGTCATTAAGTTAACATTTTACTAACACGAAGACGTAGTAACTTTCCCGTATGTCACCGTAAAATGCGATCCAATCCAGTCTATGGTTTCAAACATATTTCCAAAACGCTACAACCCTAGAATTTCATATGCATGTAATCAGTCCGTCCTAATTCACCATAATCGTCTATATGCAATTTTGCTCCAAAAATCTGAAGTCATAAAACTTAGAGTATTTTGCATAAGATCTAAAAAAACTTTTAACAAAGGACTTGCATTCGGCAGCCCTGGCAATCTGTCCCATACGACAGTCAAGGTGAACACACAAAGCTATCCACTCCCATATATTACTGATCACGGCTTCATATACACTTATATGTACATTAGGTAGGTATATAATGTACTTATGTGTGGGCATAGCTTGGTATGTGTTTTTATGGGAAACGAGATAAAGACGTAAATAAATCACGTTTTTCATGGTAAAAACAAAGGGCTTGTGTGATGATCATAGACCTGCGGGGTAAGTGCGTAACACAGTATCAGTATGAGTTTCATTTTGACAGTCCAACAACATTCATTGCGTTGTTTGTGTTGTTGAGCAGACACATTTTTCGAACATATGAAGCAATGGATTAGCAATATCCTTCAAAATGATTCAGATTGAGATTGATAGTGTGTTACATTAGGGCGCTGTACCTATATGTCCGGTTCCGTTCCTTATACTTACCATTCGTAACTTTAACATGAGAAGGTTTTGGAAGTTAATATTTTTACGTCGACGTACACCATTCGATCAGGGCTTCTAGAAGTAAGCGCGCGTATCTAACGCACCATTCCGGATTTAATTAAACTCAGCCAAAATGTCCTGCAGAATACTACAAAAAATGAGTTAATCGAGATGGTACAGCTGTGGCACACAATTTTGTAGCCATGGTAGTCAACTCTCACCCCACGCCCCGAGCATAGTTTCATATAGTAAGGTATGTTCCTACATAGGTCGCGTCATGGTCAAGGCTCGTAGATAAAGCCCACACCTCAGTAGAATAAGCAGTCTATTCTATATATATATCGGTCTGTATGTCTTTGTGTCATGCAACCTCATGGATCCAGGTCATATTATAATGTAGGACAGGAGATCTTTTTTTTATATAAAAGTCATTATAATGTTGGGGTCAACAAACTCCATTGCAACATAGTATTTCTATTTGTCATGCTAGAAATAGGAGAGTCTATAAAAAATAAAACATTAAATGGGTGCCGTAGTCAAAAGTCTGACAACCAGTACTACCAAAGGGACCTACCCAGGTGTCTTACCCAGTAACTGGGTTGTGGAGGTCAGATAGGTAGTCGGTCCACGTGAAATACTGGTATTCAGCTGCATCCGGTTAGACTGGAAGCCGAACTCAAAAATAGTTGCCGTAGTCATAACTGTGTCTCTAAGGATGGATATTACATGCCCTTGATGTATGATGATGTATCAAGGGCATGGTGACCCTTGGTGTACAAAGGGTTGGTGTATCGGTGCGGGTACTCAGAAGCCTAAACATTTCCAGGATAAGCTAAGATAAATCTTAAATTCATTCATTAATTTACTGACAGAAACGCACAACCTACACCGCTGGGTTTGTATGAAGGATGAAATTTAGCACAAGAGTCTTTTGTACAGGGTGGTACAAAACTGCAATACCTACTCGGTCAAAATGGAACAGCATTTTTTTTTTTTAATGCAAACTCAGAGGGATACAGAATCATGAACTCAACCCGGAAACAGGTTGCGAGTGGATGTCCTGCCAGCCTGTATAACGAAAATGAGCGCTTTTTGAACATTCGTCTCCTAATAAGGTAAGGGGAAGAAAAGAAAGCTTTTTGGGATTTCAAAGAATGTAGTGAATTTCACATGGCAGTCGCTTCTATCACTAGTGAATCATAAGATATCATGTATTTCGGTATCTTTATTGAGTACAACAAGCTAACACACCCTCAGTGAAAGAAACCACTCTGATAATAAGTTAATCAACTAATCTAAAACTAATATTTGCTGCTGCCACAGCCGCTAAGTGATTCTTATCATAAATAGGGCAGTACCTAATCTCATTAAGCCTAGAACAAAATAGAGTCATTTTATATGATATGCCTTGTCGTATTTGACTGAGGCTCACTTGCACAACAAACCACAAAATGCGTTTAGCGCCAAACATATTATAGATTGGCAGGGACATCGACGCGCAAACTGTAACCAAGAATTCATCAGGACATGATTCTAAACCCTTTTGCACACAAATTTTACGTCAGATATCAAATTAAAATCTAGGCTGAAAATTAGCACTTTCGAACGTCAAAATTATAAAAGACAGTCCCCCAAAACGCCCTCCCTTCACCACTTCCTAGTGCTTTCGCTGGGAAGAACTGGCGCAACAAACTCCCCAGCAGCAAAAAAAAACAATCAACTGTTTCATAGAAAAGTGCAAATCCCCACGCTGCCAAAACAGCAAGAAAATTTTCAACGGTTCAGAATCATATACTGAACCCGTGGTAACAGTTTGAGCATCGATGTCCCACCATCCTGTATTTAAAACATCGTGTGTCTCTCTCATCTTCTATAAAGACAGAACCAGAATGATGTTTCCAATTCGTTTAGCACTAAATACTCCCTAGTAATTTGTGGAATAAACGGGCCTTAAACCAGATTTACACGATGCGATTAGCCGAAGCTACAACAAAAGTAGCGACGACGAGTAGACGATGCAAATCATTTGGTGCTTAAATATTGTTGGCCACAAGCGTGACACTTGCATCGTGGAATGGGGCGTGTTTTGAGACTCCTTGCCTTAGTGTGGTCTTTAAGGGACCAACGTAATATCTCGATTCAATGACTTGACGATTCGAGGCAAAATGTTTTTAGTACTCGTACGTCATCATCTGCCTAGCCTTTTCCCAACTATGTTGTGGTCGGCTTCCAGTATAACCGGATGCAGCTGAATACCAGTATTTTACATGGATCCACTGCCTATCTGACCTCCACAACCCAGTTACTGGGTAATACGATACCCCTTGGTAAGACTGCTTGTCAAACTTTTGAGCTTCTGAATAACCGTAAAAATGTTTTTATTATGTATTAGGCTTTATATCGCTTTGATATTTTATCTAAATTAAACAATCAGTTTCACGGAAATCGGACATTTTGGTTAGTTTTTGATTGGCTTAAAGATTACTTAGAACACTCTGTCTATCTGGGTTGCATATAACCTACTTGTACTTCAGCGTAAGTCTTTATTTAAATAATATACTTATCATAGTAGTAATTTACAGACAATACATGGGATAGACTGTTTTGGAATTTCAAGTCTGATTCTAGAACGTACATAATTATTTTTATTCTGTAGGTACTTACTGACTCACAGCATCATAATTATCATCATCATTGGCACCCGTGCTCCACCCACTGCTGAGTATGGACCTCCTCACTTTTGTGCCGGATTGTATGCGATTCTGACTGAAGTATGCAGCCTCAGAAACTATAAAGTTCCACAAAAAAATGGATTTTCTACACCCTTCAGCGGATCAAACAGTTAATAAAAGTTTGGAGGCAACCAAAACCGACACAACACTAAATGTCAAAACCAATGGAATTAAATGAAATTGTTTATTCTGTAAATAGAATATCGGAAACAATATTACAAGTCATATTATTTGAACAAATTTAAGCTAGATGAGGTCGGCGTTTCCTATCTGACTTTTCTGACAGGAAAGGCCGAAACAAACTCAGAGGTCAGTCTCTTTTAAAGTCCAGACATCATCTTGGTCAGATCATGTGAAGACCATGTATTTAGATTCTCCTACTTTTTCGTCATACCTACCGATAATGCCATTTATCTTTCTTAAATAAGCTTCGACCAGAATTCGGCCACTTGGACAGCGTTATCGTTGCATTGATTTCATGATTTGTTTATTCAAAAACGAATAAAGAAATCAATGCATTCACGTGAATTATGACGTCATAATTATCGCCAGTTCAAAGTCCTGACCCACTTACTACAATCGATAGCGAGTGCACATAACTTAGTCAATAACTGAGCGGTCAAGTTTCATAAACGTTTGCTTTGCTAACAGGTTGGCGGCACCTTTTGATGTTAGGTGTGTGTTTGACTACGTTAAGTACCGTTAAGTTTGATAGGAAAAGGTCGGTCTGTTTCTACCCGAAAACATAATAAACGCCTGAAGGTATTTTCTTCTGCCTAACAGAGGTAGGAAAGTAACTATGTATACAGGGTGGCAGGGACGTCGATGTTAAATCTGTGACCATGGATTCAGTACATAATATGATTCTGGACGCTATTGTGTTGAAATTTTTCATCGGTTATTAAAAACAAATTGCTGTTCCATACATTTTGACAGCTTACCTATTGCAATTTTGTAGGAAACAGTAACGTTGATCTTTGTTTTTATCACCGACTAAAATGTCTACGCTTGGGGGCTAGAATCATATTGTGTTGAATTTATGGTTACAGTTTGCGCGTCGATGTCCCTGCCACCTGTATTTCGTTAATTAGTGTACCGTGGTGTTACTATACAGGGTGGCAGGGACATCGACGCGCAAACTGTAACCATGAATTCAGCACATGAGTTTAGACCTCATAGGGTCGAAATTTTTCGTCGGTTATTAAAAAAAATATGGTGTTCCATACATTTTGACCACGTAGGTATTGCACTTTTCTATGAAACAGAAGATTTTTTTTTTGATAACCGATGAAAAATATAAAAAATAAAACTATGGGGTCTAAACTCATGTCCTGAATCCATGGTTACAGTTTGCGCGTCGATGTCCCTGCCACCCTGTATTATAAGTCATAGTAACTGGGGGCAAACTGACTGCCATTAACCACCCATCCATCCGGCACCATCCAGCATCCGGGCTGGTACTGAGAAACTCGTAATGGAAAAACCTAGTAACACATTGCGCGACCTGGAGATAGAACCCAGGACCTCATCATCAACAGTTGTGCATGCAACCACCTGGACCGAGTTCAGCCAATTTACAAGTCCAGCAAGTTGAAAGTAATTCTTTGCAATACAAAACAGTCACCCATCCAAAACTTGACCGCAGCGAAGTTGCCTAACTTCCCATTTCGATCAATCTGCGCAATGCCACCCACAAACACAAAACAAATATTGGTTTTAACACCGACTTGACACGATAATAAGGTCACTTCCGAATTAATATTGATTATTTACCTTTAAACAAGTAAATATTTACCTCGTGTGTGTAAATATTTAGTCGGCTATGTTTGGAGTGCGAATATCATGTTTCTTTGTCTTACTGATGTTTGTTTAAGCAATAAACATACCTAAATGTAATATAGGTGAAACTAGTCATCATCTGCCTGGCCTTTTCCCAACTATGTTGGGGTCAGCTTCCAGTCTGACCGGATGCAGTTGAGTACCAGTATTTTACATGGAGCGACTGCCTATCTGACCTCCACAACCCAGTTACTGGGTAATACTATACCCCTTGGTAAGACTGGTTGTCAGACCTTCGGGCTTCTGACGACCCGTAACAACTGTCAAAAATCCACGAATGACAGCCGGGACCAACGGCTTAACGTGCTTTCCGAGGCACGGAGAGGTCTCGGTATGTAAAGATGGTCACCCATCCACGGACTAACCGCGGCAAGCGTAGCATAGCCTGATCAATCGACCCGTGCGGCTGTTCCTATTACTTAGCCATGGGCCCCTTACCTCTATTTACATGTAAACTTATAAAATCAAACACCCAAATTCGGAACACCTCATTGATGTCATATTGTCATGTCAGTTCCGTATCAACAAAAGGCATATTCGTATTATACTGACCTTGCACACGTAGGTGTGCATACCTACATACTAATATAGTATATAATTATATGAGATTGTTTACATAGCGAATTGCAAGTAGGCGATAATTTAACTGGATTCACGATGCAGTCGAAAACAGAAGATCAATTCAGTACACGGTTTCATAATTTGTTACTTGCACAATCAGCCAGCGGGGTAATTGCGTAACACACTAACAGTAGCAATGGCTTTCATTTTGACAGTTCAGCAACATTCATTGCGTTATTTAGGTTGTTGCGCAGAATTTTTTTTCAAACATATGTAGCAATGGTTTAGCAATATCCTTCAAAATGATTCAGATTCAGATTGTTACGTGTGTTACGCAATTATGGTACAGATTTAAGCTTCCTCACAATAGTTTTCTTCGCTTGGTTCAAGACGCTGAAAAACTACACTTAAAATATTTTTTCAATTAAATTCCTTCCAGATCACTTCAAAACCGCCTAGGCAGTTAATTAAAAAAGTTAAAGTGAGCTTTTAGTGTCAAGTGTCACGAGTGTCAGGTGTCAGGTCTCGTGAGTTATCTGACACTCATTTCATTTCTTATAGAATAATCAGCCTATAATGTTCGCACTGCTCGGACACAGGCCTTCTCTCTATGAGAGGGAGTGGACCATAATTCACCACGCGGGCCCTGTGCGGCTTGGTGGATGTCACATGTCTCCTGGTTCTAAGACAAGCCGGTTTCCTCACGATGTTTTCCTTCACCGTTTTGAGAGTAATGATGTTGAAATACACAATTAAAGCGCCTGCCTGGGTTAGAACCCACGAGCTACTACTCGTAAATCAGGGCAAATACCACTGGGCCATCACTGCTCAACTTTAAATATAAGTTAGTTATTAATATATTTTTTTTTTATATTTGTAAAAAACTTCTTTCGCTAGCTGTCACACACATACCTATTGGTAATTTGCATTTGAGATACATTACCCCCCTCTTCTGGCTTTACCGTACTCCGCCTAAAAAAACTATTTAAAATTAGACCAATACCAATATAAAACTAACAACAGTAATAATATAGCCGAAACATCTTCGCGTGACGAGAAATCGACTGAACTAAATCATTTACTTCTTTATGACATCTGAACATGCTAACCTGAATATAACTGGTTTGTCTTCATTATGAAAACGAACCTGAGGACCCTAATATCAGCCAGTAAACCCCACCAGCAGGACAATAACCTCTTCTCATACAGACAAGGCACGAGCAATGATCACCACACTCGCACACTGCGTGTTAGTGATTTCAGACTTCTTGAAATCTCTCTAGATTTGAAGTGGTTCTATCTAGGCCCTCTGGCTTAGATTCTACCAGCGATCACAGAAGTGGAAGTGTCAAAAATGTTTCTCATTTCCCCCTTGTTAGCTATGCTCAAAAATCAACCCCAACTGCCTTCCAAATTAGGTACGTCCTCATTAAAGATAGTATTGACAGGCAAACAGGCCTAAATTACGTTACTAATTGGTTGGGCTAGGTCGTTCGTCCGTTTTACTAGACGAGGTAGTTTTAGTATGCCCGAATAAATCGTATGCCATAATGACCATTTGTAGCTTAATTTTTTATATACTTTGGCATGTTTTTATTTAGCCTACACTGTCCCATTGCTGAGCAAAGGCCACCGTTTTTTCCGGGGCCAAGGGCCCCTTGTAAAAAACAATGTCTTTATAGCAGCTAGGTATGGGTAAAAAACCAGAGAACTAATGTATTCCAAAGCAGTGGTAAACCAAGCGATACGTATTTTATTTTCATTTTTTATTAGCCCATGATGTTCTCTCTGGCCAGAGCTGCCAACGACCAAGCTTTAGTAAAGGAGTCCAGCTCATCCCGCCAGCTCCGTTTGGGGCTGCCGCGATGTCGTTTGCCATTAAGTCCGCCAACGGGTCATTACATATAGGACATAAATATCGTATCAGTATAATATTTCTGTTGCTATATTTTCATTTGGCATGTAATTAATCCAGCAAATAGAATAATAAACGGTCACTGCCTATAATAAATGTATATAAAGACTTCCGCCCACTGCCGCCAACACGTAACACTACCAACACGTAACACTACCAACACTAGCAACACGTGTGCTGTGATTGTTTACATTTGCTTTGTAATTAAAATATTGATGGTTTGTTTTTATTTTTAAGCGTTGGTGTATTGGCTAATCGACTATTTTTAGAAAGTCTCCAGAAATCAGAAAACATAATTTTACTGTTTTTACAAGCTAAGCTAAAGTTTGCCAAGCAATACACATACGTAATCTCACGCCTTCTCCCCATGGGGTAGGCAGAGACTACAGAACAGCACCTGCTACGACCCTTACATTAACCTTACATACTGTCTTTGCTTCTTTTACGTTCATACGTCAGCAGTGCGATTCTGTAAACATCTCACCGTGAAAACTTACGTGAAGTGAGCGTGGAGTGAGCTGTCATTCCACTGATGCTAGAGATTGACACTATTGACTCTAAGCTCACTTCACCTAAGTTTTCACGGTGAGATTTTTACAGAATCGAGCGGCTGGTCACACACGCACGCCGGTAGTGAATACACCTGACCTTTTTGAAGAGCATCACCATCAAGGTCACTACATGTCCTCCCAACGTTGCCACCAATATTTGCCAAGCAATGTTAGCGTAATTTGCTTTTGAAAGTATTTGTTTAGCCTGAATTAAATTACCCTAATATTACGAATATAAAATATCTGACAACTAAAATTGTAACAAAATCGTCTTCAAAACCGCATGGTAAGCAATTGCAATTTTGCATAGTTTGCAGGACGAAAACCATGACCTATGAAAGATCTAATTTCATTCATTTTTTATTAATTCTACTAAATTATTACGGCCATACTTTGGTAAAATTATCCCACTACAGGCCAAAAAATGCCTTTTCTTATGCAGAGACGGCACGAGCATTACAGTTAGCTCAAGACAGATTGGCTATCCTACTAATATTATAAACACGAAAGTTTGTATAGATGGATGGATGTTTGTTACTCTTTCACGCCAAAACTACTAAACGGATTTGGATGAAATTTGGCACACAGATAGTTTATAGCAAGGATTAACACATAGGATATCACTACTGACACTTTTTATCCCGATATTCGCACGGGATCGAATCTTATGTGGATGAAACCGCGGGGCGCAGCTAGTTTCAGATCATTCCTGGCTCCTCTACCGCCGTCATCCAGGAAGAAGAAAGCGTGTCGCATAATCGGCCTATAATGTTCCCACAGCTGGGACACAGACCTCCTCTCTTCAAGAAGGAGTGGGCTGTAATCCACCTCGCGGGTCTAGTAGGGGTTGGTCGAATTTGTGGTTCTAGGAGATGCTGGTTTCCTCACGAGGTTTTCCACCGCCGTTTTGAGAGCAGTGGTGATGAAATTTTTTACACAGAGTAAAGCGCCTCATTACCACTGCTACTACTGCTCTTTATCTGGCACGTTGCGCCGACGCCGGCACCAGATCCCAAAGAGTATAAGGACAAGAGAATTATGAGGATGATGCTGGCTCATATTAGCTCGTGTCACGTTAATAGTTACACGTTACATTCAACACAATGCATGTGTTAATTGTTGTTTTCCTCAGAACATTGCGTCACTTCTAATTAATACTGTTCAACATTTTATTGTGATTAACAGTAGCAGATAAATAGTTGTGTTTATTGTCTTGATTGTAAAACGTGTTCTAATAGAGAAAAACGCACGATCGCACGTGCCTTTATTTAAACGGCTAGACGTTGCCTGCGGTTTTACTCACATTTTAGAAAAACTTCTGCACGTATAAAAACAAAACTCGTCGCTGACTGTTTATTTCATTGAAATCTGCGGGGTAATTGCGTAACACACTAACAGTAGTAATAGCTTTCATTTTGACAGTTCAACAACTTTACGTTGTTGAACAGACAAACTTTTTGAACATATGAAGCAATGGATTAGTATATCTTCCAAAATTATTCAGATTGTGATTGAAAATGTGTAACGCAATGAGGGTGACGTTCATAGTATGTAATGGTGTTCTCACTCAATCACTAATTAATATAACATTAGATAACTGTTGTGATCATTGCTCGTTTCTTTATAACAATTACGAGAATATTTTTCGTCTGACTAATAAATTCTTAGGTAAGGAATCTGACAATACATTCTCAGTACCCGTTTGTAAATTTCGAAATTAGAGTTGCGTTTGCAATTCTGGCTAGATGTACGTGAATTGGAGCGTAACAAGCGTCGTAAAGTTCAGGCCTAAGTTTAGTTCTGTAGACAATGTCTATAGATTCAATCGATCGCTGAAATTGGAACAGCCAAGGCATTTTTATGGCAAAAGAAATGTCAACTTTTGGCAAATACTAGGGTCAAATTTCGTTAATATCTGTAACATATCCAAGGATGAAAGAGTGACAAAACACAGAAATGCGTGCGAAGTAAAAATGGTTCACGTTAATATCTGTAACATATCCAAGGATGAAAGAGTGACAAAACACAGAAATGCGTGCGAAGTAAAAATGGTTCATTGGATTTATCAAAAAACGTGCGTTAAAATGTAACTCTAAAACCGCGTAGCTCCTTAACTAGACAGATGAGTGAACAAACTTTATAGTCACAAGTGGTCCATAATTTACTTTTATAAAAGACCACAAAAAATACAGTGGCAACATTTTATAAATAAAAAAAACGCGTGCTCCTACACTAGTCACTTGAATGTCAAAACCAATGAAGTAAATTCATAGTCGCTGGCTCTTAAACTAGCTCCAATAAAAATGACATCATAATAACTCCATTCATAAATGTTCACATCACGGTCAAGACCACAATATTAATTCTAGTAAAAAATGGTTCAATCAAGTGCGAGCCGAACGCGAACATTATACAATGCGTACCGGGTCAGTGACCCGTAATTCACATTACACCGCAGTAGGCGGGAGCCTTAATTTTTAATGTGTTTTATGAGGGCAAATTAAATCAGGGCAGGATATTTGGCAGACTGCGAAATAAGTGTTAAATGACAGACTTTAAAAGCTTTTAAACAATGTTTCTTGACAAAGATCATTGTTACAACTGACATAACCTAACATCATGCCTGTGTTTACCAAAGTGATAGACAGAGGTATATCACTGGGTTGTGGAGATCAGATAGGTAGTCTCTTCGTGTAAAATTAATCAATCAACTTATCTATCGCGGTCCAATGCTGGACATAGGCCTCTCCCAGGCTGCGCCATTTGACTTTGTCGTCCGTCTTCGTTCAACGGTCCATCTAGCTAGAGGTCGTCCCACACTACACATGCCGATACGTGGACTCCACTCCAGGATTCGTCTGCTCCATTGACCATCAGTCCTTCGACAAACATGGCCAGCCCACTGCCAATTCAGCTTGCTAATTCTGCCGGATCTGCTAGCTATGTCGGTAACTCCGGATAATTTAATTCCTGTTTTATCTTTCAAACAAACTCCGAGCATAACCGGCTCCTTACAGCGCTGAGCAACTTTTTGTGGACCAGCCCAACTGTCAGTGTCCACTTTCGGCACCGCATGTCATACATAATGGGCAGGAGGCAGGCATTAGTCTTCAAACATTGCGCGATAGGCGTCGAAAAGACTTGACGTAATTTTCCAAACGCTGCCCAACCCAACTGGATCCTCCTTTTCCTATAGTTGTGTCTACCGAGCTGGATGAGTGGCCCTAGATTGACATACCACACCACGTAAAATACTGGTATCTATTCAACTGCGGCCGGTTAGACTGGAAGCCTACCTCAACATAGATGGGAAAAAGCAGCTAGAAGATATGATAATGATGATCACACTACTACATTGCACCAGTTACGTTGAAGTCACACATTAACACAATTTTTTGTTAAATAAAAAAAATAAAAATCTCTGTTTTTTTTAACAACAAAGAACAAATGACTTTTTAAATTAATAAAACATTAAACTGCCCAATGATAGGTACTGAATATAATTGATAAACAATCAATTAGGGTCATATTTATCATGACATACCTAATTGCTTCGGTCATTGACTCATACCTACGTAATAAGAAATAATTGTCATTATTACATAAAGAATAACATAGGTCTCTATGCGTCAAATTTCACACTAATTCATGTTAGTATGTTTAGCTACCTACGACACTTATTATTTCATAATCTCTTACGATCACACTAATATTATAAAGGCGAAAGTTTGTGAGTGAGTGTGTGTGTGAGTTTGCATGTTTGTTACTTCTTCACGCTCAAACGGCTTAACCCATATTGATGAAATTTGGTACGGACGTAGCTGACACCCTGGATTAACATATAGGATACTTTTTATCCCGATATTCTCCCGGGATCGAAACTTATGCGAGAGAAACCGCGGGGCGCAGCTAGTTATGTTATAAATGAGTCATGTGTGTTGTTCGATGTCATTGCTAAACTGCCGAAACGATTTAGCTGAAATCTGATGTGACTGCGCGACACGTGACGATTGGTTTCTGTTCTATAGATTAGATCGCGGGTGTCGTCCAAAGTGTCATACTCCTGCGCATTTGAAAGAAAAAAAAAACAATGTTTATTCTTTACAAACAAAATGCACATTACAAAAGAAAACATAAAATATGCACTTACAAAGTAGTCAAAAGCCTCGTACTCGATAATTAAAAGTTTAATTAAGCTTTAACGCTCCTGAAGCCGCGCGCAACATGGCCATCTACCGGGCCAAAGTAATCTAAATCAAAATATTTTATTTCACATAACTAGGTGCACGTACACGAATGTTGTATCATAGATTCGAAAAATAAAAGGTCTCTGGTTTGATAGAAATAATATTACGGCCTAGCTGCGGCCTGACAAAAGACAGCGACCAAAAGTCGTATCAAAAAGTCTCATGCATCAAGATCAAAATATTATAGTAATTATTTCCATAATTTTTAACGACATAATTGTCGAGAATTTATTTATGGACAGGGAATTTAATTTAAAGTAAAAAAGTGTTGATTTTGTTTTATTCCCTTTACATGACGTTCCGGTTCAAATGATATAATTAATATAACCTTGAAATTTTAAAGTGTCATGATCGCGTTTTCAAAAAACATGTAAAAAATTATACTTTGCCGATTCTACATCAATTAAAAATAATTAGAATAAAATAGAATATAATTTTTATTTAAACGATTATCATTTTTTAGAGCAATTATTGCCGTTCGTGTATGACATGTCAAACAAAATAAAGTACCTAGTTTTCAGGTAACTTAGATTTTTTTGAAAATCTCCGAAACCCCGGTTTTGTTTACAAAAAGAACTTTAGTAGGAGTTAATGTGATAAGTTTAGTCTATAAAAAACAAAGTTTGACTTTGATGCAGCATGGTACGGGATTCCATACATCCATGAGCAATGTCCTTTCCGCGGAAGATGAAATTTCGGTGGATTGCCACCGCAATTTTCACCAGCGTCCATCGGTTCCTGTAACGTACAGCTGTTAGGACACGCAAGAGGACACGTTATTAAGTGTCCCATCGTTTGTGGAACAGCACCACATTTACACTCCAAGGCAGAGTCGTCTATGAATCTCCACCTGAACAGGTTTTCCTTGCGTCGGCCAACCTGGGTCCGGAGTCTGTTTAAATTCCCTTCTGTACTAATGTAGCCTCTAGCTTCGACAGTAAAACATCAGCTAACCAAAATTATCTCTTTGTTCCAGTTACTACGTGGTCCAAATGCCAGACAACGACGTCCTCCCAACAAAAGACTTCAATGTGTACTGGAACGTGCCCACAATGCAGTGCAAATCCAAGAAGATTATCTTCGACCTGTACGAGAAGTACGGCATTTTGCAGAACGCCGGCGATACTTTCCGAGGGGACAAAATCTCCATACTTTATGACCCTGGGGACTTCCCTGCGTTGCTAAGGAACGACTCCAGTGGAGAGATTAAGTATAGGAATGGGGGAGTGCCGCAAGAAGGAGACCTCGTCAGGCATTTGGATACTTTCCAGAAGGTTCTGGAACAGAGTGTGCCGGATAAGAATTTTGATGGTAGGGGTCTTTTTTAATTAGTAATTAGAACTTTTTGGTGAGGAGCACGTGGCAAAGTAATAACAGCCACACGGATTGGTTGAGCAAGGTTAAGCCACCATGCGCAAGCGGTGCGCGTCCTCAGTGCGCAGGGTGCGGGCCAGCTCCAATACAGTCCTGGTGATGATCGCTGGGCGATTGACTGCCCCTTCATTAGAAACCACAAAATCTAGTTTGATAATAATGGTATCACTTATTATAGCTTAGAATTCGATAAAACTATCTCAAACTTCTCTATAAGTAAATATCAAACCTTCACTATCCCCAGCCTATTTCCCTTTGTGCTCCTATCCTCGCCATGCGGGCGACCCTGCCCCAGTTAGTTGTAGTTATACGCCTAGAATTTATTAATTAGATATAACTCATGTGCGGGCATAATTGGGCCTAATCTAGGAATTAGTTGATGTTCATACATCAACTAATTCCTAGATAACGCCACTACATCATTGTAGTGGCGGCCTTTTGGAATTATCTATGTATTCGGTTGAAATTGTCAACAGCGTTTGGGCCCGCGTGGTGGATTACGGCCCACTCCCTCTCACAGAGAGGAGGCCTATGTCCCAGCAGGTATAGGCTGATTATCTATTTATTGGCTGTGGGGACTCTGTAAAATGTTAATTTTAAGGAGTGATAGAAGGGGTGGTGTTCATTTATATGTACACCTTAAAACTTTGATTACAGGTTGCTCTTATGCAAGAGATAAGTAAACAACGAATAATAACAACTTTTTGTATGTGTAACTCTGAAATATTTATATAGAAAAAACAACTGTTTCAAACAAAAATTAAATATTAAAATGTATGGAATTGCTCTGTTCAAAATCACACAAGGATCACAAATTCGGCCATACATAACAACACAACATAATCAGGCTATTATGTATGTTCATACTGGTGGGACACAGGTCTCTTCTCGGTGAGGGGGAAATCGTCCATAGCTTCTCTTTATTCAAGTCCCAATACCTAAGAGAAAGAAAGAGAGAAAAAAAAAACAATACGAGTTTGTAGTTACAGACAAAGTGAAAACAACTTTATTGTTGTAACTACACAAAACTCTTGCATTCATTCATAATTATTTCTCATCGAATGTTTGTACAACCTTTCAATATAACCGTCATAACATTGGGTCAGTTTATTTTGTTAAGCATTGTGTTGATTCGACGAATAAGTTTATTTGTTGCAACAATATAATGCACCTGGTTTAAGAATATGCGATGGTGTGAGTTTTTAGTGAGAATTCAGATTGGGAAATCAATCGAAATGGAAGATTGGAATCTGATGACCGCAGGCCGTGTAGTTGAAGGAAAATGGATATAGGTAGAATGGATCAAAGGAATAGGAATAATAAGAATAGAAGGAATAGATCATGAAAAAACCTTTGTTAACATCAAATATAGACGAACCATTAGAATATTATGATCATCGAGTGGATTGGGATAGGCTCAAACTCTTTATAGCAATAACTGTCAGCCTTAACTTCATACTCTTGATTTTAAAATACAGCACATTTTAACCAAGTTTCTGGTGCATAGCATAATCAGCCTACAATGGCCCCACTGCTGGGACACAGGCCTCCTCTCGGGGAAAGGGCCGTAATCTACCACGCGGGCCCAGTGTGGGTTGGTAGACGTTACATGCCTTCGAAATTTTGGTTCTAGAACATGCCGGTTTCTTCTTTCGCTCATTCAATTTCGCCAATTCAAATCTATTTTACCCCCTGAATACAGACATAGAGTCATAGAAAGTTCAAAGTTTACATCATTATTTTTCGTTTTTCTGATCAACCACCTTCCCCCAGGAAAACCCACCCTTACCTATAAAACATAATTATTGATAAAACCTTCACTATAAAATCAAGTCCACTTCCACAAGCTGCCCTTGGGCACAGGGAGGGGTCTATAATGTCATTGCCTTAACGCTCCGTTGACATATTGAGTGACCTTCACACGATGTTGTTAGTGAACCTTAATGAATTGGAAACTGCTGCAGGCTGCAAAATCTCTCGGAAAGTTATTAGGAAGTTTAATTGTATTTAACAGACTTGCGAAAATGAGACGATGGCTCGTGGCTAAGTATTGGTCGATCGATTAGGTTAAGTTACGCTTGCCGTTGGTGGTCCATGGATGGTTGACCATCTTTACATACCGAGACCCGTTCTATTCCTGTCCAGGCTGTCACTTCTGGATCTTTGACAGTCATCCCGGGTCGTCAAAAGCCCGATAGTCTGACAAAGTTTAAGGGTATCGTATTACCCACTAACTAGGTTGTGTTGTCCCAGTTTCGTTGACTAGTTCATAATCATAATCATTCTTTTGCGTTAGCAGCATTGCTACATTCTACCTAGAGATGAGGGGGCTAGATAGGAAATCGTGAATGGATGACATACATGATACACTCCTCTCCTTCACACCTTAGAATCCGTAGTAAAGTTCTTTTTAAAAATGTTCCAGGTGTCGGCATCATAGACTTCGAGTCTTGGAAGCCGATATTGAGACAGAACTTCGGCATCCTGACGCCCTACAAGGATGTGTCCTACGAGATAGAGAAGAAGAGGCACTGGTGGTGGAAGAAGCAGTGGATTGAAGAAGAGGTAACCTTATTATTGTTTTTCTCAAGTATTTTAAAGTCTTTTACGTTTATTTTTTATGGCAATCACATCAGTTACTGACATATGCGTGCATTGACTGGACAGGTCCACTCAAATCTGTGTGGTTCTCTTCTCAAAAGACTATTTCAGACAAGAATCTTCATGATCCTCACATGTTCTGATTAAGATTATGTTTTTTTTTTTCTATTAATTTTTGAATTATACTGTATTTTAATTTAACTACTTGTCATTTTAAATTCAATGTAAACTTTGTAAATTTTAATTTTGTTATGATCATACATATATTTCCATTTTAATTTTTATTATTGATTATACAAGTGCTGTGCACACCTATAAGTGACAAATTCACCGCAAAGCTGTTGATATAGAATATATTTAATGTAATGATTTCGTGAATAAGTCGTTGGTGTGTCAATAAATAAATAAATAAAAGATTATGTCTGGACTGTAAAAGAGACTGTAAACTTTGAGTTTGTTACGGTCTTTCATCGGATAGGAAACGGCGACCTTATCAATATCAACATAATTATTTTAAGACCCGAAAATTGAATATACCTGTATATACCTTTCCTGGATTCGAAGTAGATCCTGATGAACAGACGGATAGACAGACACACACACAGATAGAACAGCCAACTGAACTGATGGTGTACATTAAAAAGATCATCTGCGTAGCCTTTTCCCAACTATGTTGGGATCGGCTTCCAGTCTAATCGGATGCAGCTGAATACCATTATTTTTGTACGTGTGTACATAATAAAGGGTATTCTATACTATCCTAGTTCTTGCACGTTCTCTACGACTTGGTAAATTAAAATTATCTAAATACCGACACAGTGCCACGTTCTCTTGCTGTGGATATATTCAAGTTTTCATTCTCCTTAGGTACCCGTACAGTCACTATTAGGGGCCAAGCAAAGAAAACATTATTATTAAGGAGTGTGGCCTTACACTTAACTTAAAAGCTTTTTCATATTACTTATGTACGACAATAAGGAGGTATGTCTACTGCCATCGATCACTAGACCATTTTGGCTAAATGCACAACCTTTCACTGTAGCCTTTTTAAAGTTCCGTAGTAAAACAACGAACCCTTATAGTTTCACCAAGTCCGTCTGTCTGTCCACGGCTTATCTCGGAGACCCTCGATACTAAAAAGCTGTAATTTGGCATGATTATGATTGTACTCACACCTGGTAAGTTGTGAAAAAAATCTTGAAATATGAATTTGTTTTTGCTGTCGATAAAAACAATACTGTACATGAATAGGCAAATATTAATCCCAACTACGAAACCCTCACTGTGCGTGTCACACGTACTTGGCCGATTTTTATAACATGCTTAGGAAAGAATACTTCTACCCATTGAAATGTTTTTGTAATCAAAACAAACAGTCCTCCAAATTAATGTTATTACCATCACCCATACAATTCCATCCTCTGCTCCCGTTCCATACAAACAATGGTACTCGTGCCGTTAATTGCTCAATCGTATTATCTGTGGCTATAATTAGGGCGCGCTAATTAAAGGGCCTCTCGTGTTGTGGTTGATTGTGGTGCTTTGTTCTTAATTGTTAGTGTGGTGGTCGGTTACTGGTTTGTCTTGTTTTCTAATGGATTTTATATGCGTGACATGAAGAGTATTTAATTAATGCATAGCGTCATCATCAGCCTATAGCAGTCCACTGCTGGACATAGGCCTCTCCTATTGCACGCCATTCAACTCTCATCCAGCTGCTACCAGCCATCCTGTGAAGATCATCGCTCCACCTAGCCTGAGGGTGTCCCACTTTACGTTTACCGTTTCGCGGTCTCCACTCAAGGAAACGTCACGTCACATGCATAGCATAGTCAGCCTTTAATTTTCCCACTGCTGGGACACAGGCCTCCTCTCTGTGAGAGGGAGTGGGCTGTAATCCACCACGCGGGCTGAGTGCAGGTTGGTGGATGTCACGTGTGTTCGATTTTTTGGTTCTAGGACAAGCCGGTTGTCTCACGATGTTTTCTTTACCGTTTTGAGAAGAGTGGTGATTAAAGCAGGCGGTTTTGTTTAACTACATACACAAATTATTAAGTATGATCAGAATGTGTTGTGGGATTCCTAGATTTTGCTGCTGTGTTGAGCTGTTAGTGGTTATTAGACTGAAATAAAGCTTTCTCTTCCGGACGAAGTTTTTTATAAACTTCATACCGCATACAGTTACAGGACACGGTTTCAAGACCACCATTAAACCAAAAACCATTCGACATTGGACATATCATACTCGAAATCCGTTTCCAGCCTTCAATCCTCAGTATGAGCACAAATAGATCCTATGCTACTTTTATCGCAGTCTACATACTACAGATTGCTTCATACATATCTACGTATAAATATTGTAAGATTGTAATTTATCAATCAGATGTCGGCATGCACTCGTCAAACTAATGCTTTAGTTATTTAGGGCACTTAGGGCTGCGGTACACGGTTATCAATCTATCAATCTACTTATCTCTAAATGTACTACTTTGTGTAATAGTAGAGTGATTGGCATTTTCTGTAGCATGACGTATTTATCAATATTAATTGTGTTTTTTTATAATGAATACTTTTTGCACTGAATTTATTTATACCATACTAGCTTCTGCTTTCTTTCTGATTTCTTGTTTATTTATTTTCTATTACTTCGTTTTCGCTCTTCTTTCTCACTTTTTGTCTTAAATAATTATATGTGAAGACGATGCACGTAGAATAATAACATTGCATTTTTCATTCCCCCAATCCGAGTCAATCGTTATTCGTGTACCGACACACTAACTCATTCTACAAGTCATTCCTGTTGCATCATCTCACTAACGATCATTGAGATCTTAAAGTGTTGCTCTAATAATAACATCTGCATGCCGCAGTAACCGTTACTGAGAAATATGTCTCTATATTGTACACCTGGGAATTTTGATAGGCTGAGTGGATTGATAGATTGATTGGTAATTACTTATTAATGAGGGCGGGACGAGAGGGGGGTTTTTAATGGAATATACAAGTTACCCAGCAGTTATCTGGAGGTAGTGAGATAGCCTGTTTCACAGTGACCAGATACTGCAACCAAATAAGTAAAAATAGGAACAGAACTTGTTTGAGTTAACCATGGTTTATTCAGAGATGGCCTGATATCTTTCCGGTCATTTCGGATTGTGTGCCGCCCCATCGGACTGAAGGAGAGAATTCACCCTGCGTCTGTGCACCGTCACTTGTGCACTATAATATCTCCCGCCCAAACCCGTTGATTGGCCGCCATGGCCGAAATACGGTCTGGGTGGTTATTATATTTTATTCGGAGATGATAAAACAGACCATGTCAGCCAGCTTTACCATATTTGAACCACATAAATTCAAAAACCGAATTTACGTTTATGAAATCTGATAGATAAATAAACCGCCACTTACGGTGCTGTGTTTCACAGTATCTAGTAAGGCGTTATCTGCCAGATAATTTAAGCAACACTTATCCAGTCTAAGTATAAGCTTTAGCTAAGCAGCGTGTAATTCATCCAATTCACAAGTCTGGGCGTAGAGATGTGGTCAATAACTACCGTCCAATCTCAATTCTAACAGCATTGTCAAAGATCTTAGAACGAATACTGAATAAGAACCTGACCAGTTTTCTTGACGCAAACAACATCTTAGCGAATAACCAATATGGGTTCAGAAGTGGAGTTGGTGCTGAAGAAGCGGTCATGGATTTGTCTAGTCACGTAGCTAGGACACTAGATAAAAAACGCAAGTGCCTGGGAATTTTCCTTGATCTGTCAAAGGCATTTGACACCGTTTCTGCCCGAGCCTTATTGAGTAAAATGGAAAGCATTGGAATACGTGGACACCCATTGAAAATCTTCGCAGATTATCTCAGCGATCGTACCCAAATAGTCAAAATCGGTCCACACGAAAGTGATGAGCTTCCAGTCACCTACGGCGTTCCGCAAGGCAGCATACTGGGGCCTACACTCTTTCTCATTTATATTAATGAGCTCTGCAAACTGCCTCTCGAAAATTGTACGATATTTACATACGCGGATGACACTGCCCTTGTTGTAGATGGTTATGACTGGCCCCAGGCATACCAAAATGCCGAGGCTGCTCTGTCTGCCGTAATGCAACGTTTGGCCGATAACATGCTCACTCTAAATGTTGATAAATCGGTATATGTTCCCTTTGCCATTCGATCGAATCTGTGTCCCTCAAATTCCCTTACCCTAAAACGCACGCTTGCGGTTCCTTAACGCAGTGTAGCTGCTTCCTCCTCGCCATTCCACTTGTGTAAGGTACCTAGGTGTATTCATTAATCAGCATCTCAACTGGCACCCCCATATAGACAAAGTCACGTCCCGCGTACGTAAGCTAATATATGTTTTCAAGAAGCTACGAAACTCTGCTGATAACGAAACGCTAAAATTAGTATATTTTGCCCTATGCCGATCGGTCCTGACGTACTGCTTGCCCGT
The DNA here is from genome assembly GCA_947507525.1 of Apamea epomidion. NCBI lineage: Eukaryota > Metazoa > Arthropoda > Insecta > Lepidoptera > Noctuidae > Apamea > Apamea epomidion. The sequence goes on along the minus strand of OX382245.1, from coordinate 16,926,588 downwards.
CTGGGGTGGTGCCACTCAAAATGTATTTATCCGCCTTGAGAGAGCCCAGAGAGCTGTTCTTAAGGTTATGCTCTCTCTTCCACGTAGGTACTCCACCGTTCAGCTCTATTCTGATTGCAAGGTACTCACAGTCAGGCAACTTTATGTGCTTCTGTCGACCCTACGTAAACACTGCCCGCCCTCCAAAGGAACCGACTGGCAGACTTAAGTATAATGTTTTCACTCCCGAACGCCATAGAACTGCCTTTGCCAAACGCCAATTCTACGTTAATAGCATTAATATGTACAACATCCTAAATAAAAAGATTAAAATCTATTCGTGCCCTAAATATAAATGCAAAAACTTACTTAGAGACTATCTCCAAAAATTAAGTTATGATGACACTGAGGATCGTCTGCTGGGCAACTTAAAATGATTATCTACAATATAAATCCAAATCTAAGCAACAGCGGATATGTTCTGGTTACACCCCATTCCTTCCCATTATACACCCTACACCTACACACCACATACGAACACCCACATCCTACACTTACTCACTACACACACACACATACCCAGACCCTACATTTATTCACCTCACCACACAGTTAAACGTTTTTTCTTTTCATTTTGAATTAAGTATTTTCTTTACATAGATTATATCCTGTTTTCTTTCATTTTCACCATTTGTTATTGTTGTAACGTCCCGTTCTAGTACACTATGGCTGTGATTGTTACGGAGAATCACTGACTCCTAAGACACAGGCATATACACCTAGTTTAGGAGTCAGAGCATTTACATTTTTGTGACCTAGTTATAAGCCTTAATGGTCTTAGTCTGTGGATCTTGTATATTGTACTGTAATGGCTTTTGGTGAAATAAAATAAAAAGAAAAAGAAATTCCCTAAATCTCTGCTGCCGTCTGCTTCCGCATTGATAGTTGGTTCCTACATTTAGACAAATAATGCCCTATGTTTGTTCCGAGTCTAATAGATCGTGGTTATATATGGTCTAGATAATAAATCTTTATATAGAAATAGAAGCTTTTAATTTAATTACTGGAAGTATTTTATACGGAAGTAGTTATTGACGACCCGGTTGGCGCAGTGGCAGAGCGATCGACTGCAGCGCTGCGTGTCGCAGGTTCGATTCCCGCACGAAACGAATATTTGTATTGACTACACCTAGAGGTAGTTGTTCCGGGTCTGGCTGTTTGTGTAGTCTAAATGTTTGTCAACGCACCAGATACAGGAGTAACTCCTAGTGTGGGGCAAAGTTAAAAAAATAAATTACGAAGCAGATAGACTGATAGGGAAAAATCTAAGATGCCCTAAAAAATCTAAGAACCAAATCATACCCGCTAAATGTCTATACACCCTTGTATAGGAAAGGTGTGGTCTTTGTGTGGCGTAATCGAAAAAATATAATCTGCCATCAAACTTGTTATGAAAATATATTTTTTTGTTTTTTCAATCTCAAATAGCAGCCGGGGGCTAGTTGTAGACTTTTGATGGAATAGTAATAAATGCTCAGGAGTTCATTTCCCATAAGAAAACAGTACTTCTTTTTTCTTTAATTTTTGGGTATGAAATGAAAATGATGTCCTTTTAAAAATTCTTCCATTGTGCAGTTAGTGCCATCGTTACATAGGACTGATGTGCAAAATTTCATGCTTCTAGGCGCAGTGGTTTAGTCCGTGCCTCGTCTGTCAGTGAACGAATTAATTTTAGATTTTTATTAAATAGATTCAATAAAAACATACATTTAATAAAAGATCAGAAACAACTCGCTTTCTACCATTCCAGGCAAAACGCCGTTTCGAAGAAGCAGGCCGCGAGTTCATGCAGGCGACCGTGTCTCTGGCGAAGAAGATGCGCCCCCTCGCCGTGTGGGGGTACTACGGGTTCCCATACTGCTTCAACATGGCGTTCAACAACAGGAAGGAGTCTTGTGCTGATAAGGTTCCTCAGGAGAATGATCGGTGAGTCTTTAGACCTTTTAATCAGTAACGATGACTTTTATTCATATTTTAACTATAGTCTATACAAACTATTTCCAAACAATGTTTCAAATTAATGTTATTTCAAGTTAAACAAATATCGACTTTATTTTAATGTCAATTAAGTTGATTTCAGAGTGACTAGCACTATTGAAGATGTTATAAATTTTTTTGAAGTTGCAGCGTAAACTGAACTTTATAATGCAAGATTTAAAGTTATTTTTCCATACACTAGGTTTAGGTTAGCTTAGTTGATAACATTATTGCGCATTCTGTCGTCTCTTATAAAGTGAAGAAGTTCACTTACCTAATACTCGATACTGCTCATTAATTATGTGTCATTAAGAGGTTTATTTTAAACGATGATTAAAGTTAAGTGACCTTTAAACGTCAAAAATGTGGCTAAACAGGCGTTAATCAAATTTCAAATTCAAGTTTATACATTAATCGCAATTTGTACAAGAATAGAATAGACGGGGACTCCCAAACTAGGCATTATCCTGTATCTTGGGAGTCACAGTTGCGACATTCTCAAAGCGATTATTACAGACAGACATGACAGGAAAACAAAAACTAAAGTATATGAGTAACTAAACTAAAATCAATTAAAATAAAATAAAAAACTTAGAATATTCATTACCATCAGCGTGAGATCAAACTAAGCAAAATAAAATCGACAGTGTGAGATCAATTAAGTAACAAAATAATAAGTAATAATATAGAAACTTACAAAATATAATCTTTGTTGAAGATCTTAAATCATCAACCAATTCTTACTACATTCTGCAGCTGGACATAAGCTTCATCTATGTCAAAAGCTAAACTCGTAGTTGCCTTTGTTCTTATTTAAATATTGATGATTCTTCTTTTTTTTTTTGTAAGCCTATACTCTCCCACTGCTGGGCAAAAGCATCCCCCAAATCCTTCCAGGAAGTCCTTTCCCGCGCCACATCGAACCAGCCCTCGTGGTATGCGTCCAGATCGTCTCGCCATCTCTTTCTGGGCCGGCCTCGGCTGCGCCGCCCATTTTCAGGCTCCCATTGTGCCCAACGTGTGTGCCCATTGTGACTTGCCCAACGGTCATCATGCATGCGGCTAATGACCCGCCCAATCCCATTTAAGCCTGGCAGCGTTCTTTCAGAACGCAGCGTGTTCTGAATTCTGTCCTGTCTTTTTATACCCAGAATGCTGTGTATATGCGTTGTTTATTAACATCGAATAATGCAGTTAAATCAACGTTGAGTTAAATTAACCACCACCAACCCTTGGTATCAAGACTGGTAGACCGAGAATGGTGGTCTACAGATATAATTAGCAAGACTGGTCGATGGCTTAGAATTTAATTTATCAGAAATATTTGGTCAAAATTTGCGTGAAAAAATAAAATATGCCATTAAAAGAAGAAGAGAAAATGGTTTGAAAGAGCCTGTAGGTGGTGATGATGATAAATCCTTCGTATGTAATACTCCATCCATCTATATGTAGGCTACAAGATACTTATTAAATGTTAATTTATTCGTTCTCCATTAATCAAAACTTAAAATAAAACCAAGTCTTTTCCAATTTACAGCACAAGCTGGCTCTGGCAAGAGAGCACGGCCCTCTATCCGTCTGTGTACAGCTCGGACGACATCACATCGAACCAGCTGGCCGGACTCATACGCGGCCGAGTGAAGGAGGCGGCTCGGGTGGCCACCCCGGGAGCGCCCATACTGCCATACTTCTGGTACCGGTACAGGGATAAGGGGTATTTTAATGAGGTAAGATTAAGATTTCAGTCTTAAGGTAGCTGCAGCGTAGAATTGATCGTGGTGATAATGCTTGAGAAAGTCCTATGGACATAGGTCTTCCTCAAAGCGTTCAAGCTTTTCGGCTGAGATGATGAGGATGATAACAATAAGGTTAAACTTTAGGGTTTTTGGTTTCCTTGCATATGAGAATATGGAAAAATTAATATGTTTAGCAGTCTTTTATCTGACCGTTTATAAAGATCGCGACTACGCGCCAAAACCAAGATAACGGACGTTACCCAGAAAGCCGCTAAACTTAAGTGGGCCGGGCATGTTTGCTGCATTTCAGATGACAATTGGGCTGAAAGAACCACCGATTGGGTCCCACTAAATGCACGACGCCATCGCGGCAGGCCGAGCTGGAGATGGCGGGACGAGCTTGACTCCTATCGTAGGGACTGGCCGGCTCTCGCAAAAGACAGAATTGTGTGGAAAAGAGAGAGGGAGGCCTTTGCCCTGCAGGGCATACAAAGTACGAAAAGCAGATCTTAGACTAAGCCAGAAAATTAGCTTTTTGTTGTTACAGCGACAAAGATTTTGTTGGACCCCTCAACCTTATTGTTTCCTGAAATAATTTATTGCGATAAATTTTATTCTTCATCTCAAATGATAGTCCAGAAGATAAATATAAATCGGAGAGATACAGTCAATAATAACATATATATTATCTGTTTCAGAGCGACTTGGACGTAGCATTAAGCACATTCTACAAATCAAACGCCTCAGGCTTTATAATCTGGGGCAGTTCCAACGATGTCAATACACTGGAAAAATGTCAGAACCTGAAGAATTACGTCACCGATATATTGGGGCCTGCCATAGCCAAGTACACTAAACCAAACACGCGACTTAGAGATGACCCTGATGAGACATACAATGAAGTTTTTAACCTAAACAATGCATCGAAATATGACCCAGAATATACCTGGATACCTCCTGTAAACTATACGCAAAAGATTGAAGAAATGGTTGATAAAGAATTAAAAGAAGAAGAAGAAGCTGCGGTAGCACATAAAGATATTAAGGAAAGTATTCTAGTTGATATGATTTTGAATAAAATAGCTAATTATTGTGCTGAAGGCTGTGATAATAAGAGTAAAGTGACACGGACTGATGAGAACGAGGCAGATGGTGGTATTAATGAATCTCGTGTAGTTTTAGTCACTGAGGATCCTTTTAAGAAGAATTATATTGGGATCAGAGTAACTGGTAAGTTTTCTAAACTTTGTTTATTACTTTAAGGTCTATTTTCCGGTCTATTTTTTTCTCCCGGGCGTCGGGAGCCGCGTGACGACTCCCGGCCACCGTAGGCGCGGGCCTGCGGGCGGAGAGCAATGGGTAGCTCTCCGTCCGATCAGGACCAGGCCCGTGCCGGACGGCGCGTAAGTGTTCCACGTGCGCCTCAGAGAGATGTCAGCGTAGTTGACGGGGCCCGACAGGGCCGAAGCCTGCCGGGGTAGCGGGATCGTCCGAAAGGGTTACCGCTGCCCTGGTACATAAAGGGCTAAGGAAGGAACACGGGTGGGTTTTAGTCAGTAAGAGTCTGACACTCCCTTCTGCTCCATCCAGAGCGGGAGGAGTCATTTGATGATTTCCCATCCTCAAAAAAAAAAAAAAAAAGTGTGCTGTGTGCTCTTCATATTTAAACACATAAAATTACATCACTTCTATCAAACTAACTGAGGCTAATATCTTGGACATGGACAATCAATCTCAAGTCATTGAAATAGTAACGTAGCTAATTAAAAAATAGTAAAAACATCTTCGCACAGTATTTTAATTCATTATTTTGTATGTTTCAGTGCCAACGACCACAGAAGAAGACAGTTATGATTATGACACTGATATTACAGGAGATAATCCCGCAGGAGATATTTATGAAACGAATGAATACATTGTTGTTAGTACAACTGGTGAAAGTATTGAACAAATTAGTACAACCATAAAAAGTATTGAAGAAGTTAGCCCAGCAGTTACAGAAGCTGACGCAATCAGTATAGTTGATATAAAGAAAGAGGAAAATGGTATATTTTATATAAATAAAGATCAAAGTAATACAGTTGATGTAAGTAATGAAGTAAGTAGTACAGTTGCCATAGGAACAACCGAAGCCGATGAAAGTAGATTAATTATAGAAGAAATAAACTCGGTTGATTTAAGTACAAAAGAAACCAACTCAGCTGAAGAAAGTACTACTGAAATTAGTACAACTACCTCAAGTACTACAGAACCTAGTATAAAAGAAATAACTAAGACAGAAAGTACAACTAATTATAGTCCAGAAGGGCCAATTATAATTAAAAATGATTTAAGTTTAGGAGAAGATGGTGAGTTAGATAAAAATAATACGGAATCTAATTCAATAGAAGTCGGTTTTATCGACGTAAGCACTGAAGAGTCTAGTACAATTAATCCTACAACAGTTGATAGTACCACAGTTGATACATATAATACTACAGTTGAACCAAGTACAGTTGACGATGACAATAAAGTTAGTATTAACAGTGCTGCAGCCGAACCAAGTGCAGTTGATAATAGTACTACGGTTGGAAGTGATAGTGCTAAAGTTGAAACCAATGCAGTTGATAATGATACTAGAGTTGGTACCAAAAGTGATAACAGTACAACATTGGCGCCGGTGTTAACAGAACAGGTTGTTGTTTCAGTTGTTTAAGGTTTATTGTTAACCGTTGTTTTAATTTTGTGTTCTTGGAACAACTATCTACTAGGCAGTGATATTTTCTACTAGTATTTTCTATTATCATTTTACACAATTGCTTAGTTCCAGTAAAGGCTCTATCTATAGTTCAAATCAGTCCATTACTACTGCTGCAGTGAAAAATAGTCTCATACTCATCGTACCTGCATTAGCCTTTTGTATTTAGTTTAGAATACTTTTACATAAAATATAATAATATAGTATTTGATATGTGGCAGTAAACTCCAATAATGTTCTGAGCATGTTTACTTCAAAATAACTACGGCAGTCGCAGATGTAATTCATCAGGCAACACTAGGCCTGTTGCCATCAATATAAAAGTATATTGTAGTAGATAGTTGTTCGTACTAATTATAATTTACAACCTAATTTGCATCCAATGCTGTACTTAATTTTGCTAATATCTGTTATTTAATATTGTTTAACTTTAGCTAATCCAAATAATTTGCTCGGTGAATGAATGTTTGTGGCTGAGTAACATCTGATTTGCACAACTAAATATTTTTAACTGTAATGGAAGAAACCAGTATCTTTCAGTCTGGGTTCTTTCAATAATCACTAATTATTTCTGCTATTTATGTTTTAAGCATCTTGTCTTTTATGTTAATCCTACAAGCTGCGCTTCGAGATCGAAAATCCATCGAGTACTTAACTTCTCCTTCTTGTTCTACTTTTGCTTATTCTCTATATCGCAAATAACACATTATCATCAACTAAAAAACAGTACTATCAGGCTATTCGATCTTGTCAGCACCTATTTTACTTTCCTTTGTCAATAACTCTTACCTTACTGCACATTATTTTTTCGTTGCAATTATTTCGATTTTTTTTTCTCCTTTACTTTGCTTTTAATATTTAAATGTTATCCTTGTACACCAATTATTTTAGCTTTGTTTTTTGACGTCTTTGATTGAATGATCTATTCTTATCAGCGGTTTTTGCTTCTAGAGACATAAAGCTTTCACTTTTTCTATTATGCATTGAAAAATATCTTTATCTGGGTACATCAAAATAGCATCCAGGAGTACCAATAATCATCTTCCGAACTGGTTATCTTCTTTTATCTAATATCTTTGCCACGACATGAGCTATCATTTATGGTTCGTGCCAATACTTAAAGAAACGTCTCTATTGAAGACATACAAACTCTTTTCTGAACATTCTCTTATTTATATAATTTTCACGATAATTTTCACGTTCTTCTTATTTACTATTTTGTTTTTTTCTGTCAATCAATGCTCATAAGAAAAACCGTTGTGAGATAGGTCATTGAACGTGTGTTAATCCGTGTCTGTCTGTAGGTGTTGGGGTCTGTATCCAGAGCTATCGTCAGTAAGCCGCTCGCGTGCTCTCTGTTCTATATCTACTCTATCACCAAGTGTCTCTGTGTTATGTTTGGGAATTGCTAGGTTAGCGGCTAACGATTGACATTTTATATTAACTTTAAATATTTCTTGTACTCTGATTAAATCTATTTTGTACTCATTGACATGACTATTGTCACTTTTTGCTCCGACGGTATTGTTGGTCTTATGATCGCAAGCGTGTCTGCTGAGCATCAGGTCCTGGATTAGATACATAATTATGAATGGATTAGATGAATTTCTCAGTAGCAGTCCGGAGTTCATTAATGCCCGGTTAATGGCAAAAAGCTCGCCCCATTTGACATAGTACTTGAAATTATCAGACGAAATAAGAATATAATTTTATAATACACATCTGCCTTCACTTTAGTTATGATTGTGTAAAGATGTAATACGTTTTGTACTGTAATTAAAACTATATTCTACTTATTCTGAAGACTCCATTTTGGAATAGTCGTCACAAGTGTGACTACTGAACGAAAGGGGGTTCTATTCCCAGGTCGGGCAAAGTATTATTGGGTTTCCTAATCAGGATTCTCTTAGTAGCAGCGCGGAGTCTACGTAGGTGCCCGGTTAATGGGTTGGCTTCTTTACCAGGGGCCTTAAACATAACTGGCGAAATGAGCGTGTAATTATAAAGATTTGCCTTCATTTTCGTCATGTTTGTGTAGGTATTTAGCTTTGAGAAATATTTCTTGTACTGTGATATTTCTTGCTCTATTTTGTTCTCATTCTCATGACTACGTCAATATAATGTCAGAGTTTGGTCAAAACGAGCTCTTTTTTTCCTTTATGTAAAATATTTGTATTAGCTTTGGCTTCCTCAGTTGCACCTGGTTCAGTTGGAACCCCAACAGCGTTGGTGACAGGCTAGGCTGATAACTTAGCGTACTTATTGACCTCTGACGTCAAGTATTCGAGATTATTTGTAGATTTAGCTTGCAGTTAGTGGCTAGCTAAGAGTCGACTGATTCTGATAAGGGATATATAAAACTTACATTGCTAAACTTCGTGATTTTTCGAAAACGTTATTTTTACGTAACTGCCTCGTTGGTCGATACTGAGAGAGCATGATGTCCTGGGTTTGATTCTTAGGCGGAGTAAAATGGTATTGGGTTTATCCATCAGGAATTCCTCAGTAGCAGCCCGGACCTCGTGCCCGGTGGATGGCAATAGGCTCGTCCCCTATAACTTGAGACTTAAACAAACCTGGCGAAATGTGGATGTACTACATCTTTGCCTAGCCCTTCGGGGATTACAGGCGTTATGTGTTATTGTTTATTTATATCTATGGGAAATAGTGTCCGTTGAATATTTGTTTGAGATGGCGATTCAGTATAATTTACTATCCGCGAATAAAATACAGCAATAATAATAAAAAGCATCATTTCTTTCATATTCGAACTTTTCAGTCGTTAGCCGCTAACTTATGGCCGTTTTCAATAAACTATCTGTTGATAACTATACTTACTAGAGGCAGAACTCTGACGTTACTTCTAACTTTCGTCAAAGTTCTATCTTTAGGAGGGGATAGCGGCGATGGATACGTTATTGAAAACGTGTATTAGAATAATTTGTAACTAATCATTTTATCTGTGATATGTTTTAGTATAATTTTGTTAGATATTTTGTGAATATTGCCAATTTAATTGTCAGTTAGATGTTAAGAATATAAATATTATATTTTCAATGTATACTTTGTTTTATTTTCATTAAGAAATGTCGTTGTGGCATAAACACCAACCTTACAAGTATTGTGATTTACTAAAATGTCATTTATACCATACCTATTACTCGTATCAAAGATATAAAGTCCCTGCGATGAAGGAATACACTGTGCCTGTTATTTGAGTTTGACTTTGAATGACTGACACAAGGTAAGCAGGCATGGTCAGCTCCTTCCCTGTATAAGTAGCCTTTACTCTGCAGTGGGACTAGGTAGGTACCACGGGCTGGTATTATTTAATTGCCATCATGTACTTGTTTTAGATGATTTAGACATTTTTAAAGGCTATCTATATTGTTCGTCGAATCATCGAGCTCCTTAAGTTTTGAACTGAGCTGCACGATTACTGACAAATGCGTGCACTGACTGGACAGGTCCATTCAATCTGTGTGGTTCTTTCCTCAAAAGACCATTTCAGACACCAATCTACATGGTCTTCACATGATCTGACCAAGATTATGTCTGGACTTTAAAAGAGACTGTGACCTCTTTAGTTTGTTTCAGCCTTTCTTCTCTGACTAGTCAGATAGGAAACGCCGACCTCATCTAGTTTTAAAAATACGAATGACGTGTAAAAGTGATTGTACAAACCAACACACAGAAATAAAATCATTTATCATCGAAGCCCATTTCTATTCTTCTTTCTATTTCCTATTTCGTAGTTTCACTTGGCAAACCACCCTTCATTGTAATAAAGAATTTCACCTGTATTTGCAGTCCTGCCAACATCTTGTTTATATTACCCACGAAAAGAGTGTTCCCTATTCTTGGCTTATATCAATGATAATACATTCCCAGACATTTTCTTCCGGAATATCCCAAGACATTGGACTGACAATCTGTCGTGAGGTATTTCTGGCGCTTGATGCAGATGCCTTAAGTGACAATGGGTGGTAGAGCTATGGACTAAAATAGGAGACAATTTCCAGGCATTTTACTGTTTCCGCGGTGATCCAAATAGGCTAAAAAACAAAGAAGATTTTGCAAGAATAGTCGAGTGTAAGTTGACTGTTTCGCTGCACACGACGCACAGACCAGCGGGGTAACTGCGTAACCACTGACCTATATTATGCAAGTACGCTGGACATCATTACTATCCATAACAAATCAAAGACATTTGATTTTCGCCATTTTGGCGCTGATAACAACGTGAGCGTTCGTGGAACTAATATTTTTGATAGTGAGTGTCATAACAAAAATGTTCTAAATATCTCGTAGAAAACAGAATACAAAAAAAAAATCTTACTCCACGATTTAGACATAAATCATCAGAGACATACCAAAACATCACGACGACCATTTGCAACAGTCAGTGTGTCAATTTTAGTTCCAGAGACGCTCGAGCGGGGGCGCTTTGAATCGGCACAAAAAACAACTGTCATTCGTATAGTAGAGTTAGTAGTCCCGCGTACTTGTTTATTAGAGGCCAGTGTGCGTAGCACACTAACTTTAGCAATGGCTTTCATTTTAACAGTTCAACAACATTAATTGCGTTGTTGTGCAGATTTATTTTTCGAAATCATTCAAATTTTGATTGATCGTGTTTTAAGCTTGGCACAAGAGGGAAGCCCATACTCAGCAGTGAGTAGAACAAGGCTGACAATAATGATGATGATGACGTTGACAACGTTGCATTCAGATAGAAACTAAAAAGATCGCAATGCAGAATTCGTGAAAGTAAGAGGTCAGAAAAATTATATTAAGTAAGAATAAGAAAAAAACCTTTCAATTCACATACTTTATTAAGACCAAACCGAAACAAACAAAACAAAAATAAACAAAACACATGAAAACGAGTAAGTGAAAATAAATTACAAATGATCTTACACTAACGTGGTAATACAACAATCATAATATATCATTACAGAACACACTGAACTTAAAGACAACAAACTATATGACGAAACAATTAATTTAAAAAACATAAGTTTGATATAACTACACACACAGATAGACAGTCGTTACGGATAGTCGGAAACCCGACAACCAATCTTACCAAATAGCATCGTGTTACCCAGTAACTGGGTTGTGGAGCTCAGATAGGCAGTCGCTCCATGTGAAATACTGGTATTCAGCTGCATTCGGTTAGACTGGAAGCCGACCCGAATTTAGTTGAGAATAGGCTAAGCAGATGATGGTGCTGAAGTATAATAAAGCTATACCAATGACTCATACAGAAATAATAGCAAAACAATAATTCTTGAACAACAAAGGCATTTCATCATCAGAAATAAAATTCCTATCAGGTCTGACACTAGCGAAATTATTATACTTGGGTTCAGCGATAAAATTGTACCCGGTTTCAGAGCACTCCTTGATTCTGATGCAGTCTTTATGGAGCTCGGTGATGGTGTAGCCTGTGATGATGAAGGGAACCTTCAGTTTTAAGATGGCGTCGATGGTGGAAGGCCAGGGGTCGTTGCCGTTGTACACTGAGGAGCGCTGGATGCTGGGGTTGAAGGCGCAGACTAAAAATATAAGAATATAAATTTACATTTTCTTAACGATTTACTTAAATACACTCTTATCAATTTTAGAGTTCCTGAAATTGTATTTATAACCAATAACGTTTTAATTAAATTAACTATTCAATATTACCCTATCATACTATCATTGAGATACTATAAGAGTCATCACTCTACTGCCCTTATCTCAATTTACTTGAAGTCGGCGCAACCTGTCTTTTTTCCATACTTCTCTATTCGTCGTTATCTCGGTAGTCACCCCCTACCTAACCGTATTATCATTCACACAGTCCATCCATCGTTTCTTTGGTCTTCTTATAGCAATCGAAATTCATACTCAACATTTTTCTCACGACATTTTCCTCATTCCTCCGTAACACATGCCCATACTATGACAACCGATTTCCACATAACTTTTCAATTACCGGTGCCACTTTCAGACTTCCTCCTATGTACTGATTTCTTATTCTATCCATTCGTGTAACTTATAACCTGCAAATTGCAAAAAACGTAAGCAAATTTAAGTTTCGTGGGCTACCCTGGCGCTTCCACCTTCAGAACTAAACCTTACTATTGTTTACGAGACAACGTTATTTAAGGGAAAGAAGACCAACAAGCAGAGATTTTATGTGGCAAATGTTTTCCTTACCAATATCAGGAACTACAAAGTCATCACTGGACTTGTAGTCTGCGTAAGTCCTCTTGTCTTGGAAGCTGAACACCACACGCCGTTTGTTTTGACGGCAGTTCTCGCATAACCTGGTGAAACAAAAAATAATAAACAAATTGTTGATAGCTCCCTCTCTGTATCTGTTATCATCTGCCTGCCTTTTCTCAACTATACTGGGATCGGCTTCCAGTATAACCGGATGCAACTGAATACCAGTATTTTACATGGAGCGACTGCCTATCTGACCTCCACAACTACACACACAACAATTACTGGGTAATACGTTACCCCTTGGTAAGACTGGGTGTCAGACTTTCGGGCTTCTGCCGACCCGTAATGACTGTCAAAGATCGAAGAATGGCAGCTGGGATCAACGACTTAACGTGCTTTCCGAGGTAGTAAGGGGTCCTAGTATGTTGAAATGTTAACCTATCCACAGACCAACTGCGGCAAGCGTAGCTTTACCTGGTCGATCGACCCGTGTGGCTGTTATTATGTAGATAAGTCATTAATGATAATTTGTAAGAATCTTGAACATGATTGGCAAGGGACAGCTAAATTATGTGTGCGCAAGGACCAGCAGTATCCCTCATGACCGGTCATTGAAGAGGTATTTTAGAAACCCTTGTTTTAAAATAGACTTTTTCATATGAGACCATTATTTGAAGCTTCTGCTCATGCTAAAGTCTTTACTTTCCTTATATATCCTCGCCATTCTCATACGTCTTATACACTATTCTTATCCCAAAACAAACTCACTTGATCTTCCCAAGCAGTTCCAGCGGCAAATTGGAAGGGTTCAAGTTATAGTTGATGAGCACGACCCTCAGCTCCTGAAGGTCTGGTCTCAGGTGGAGGAAGAACACCTCCCACTTGTTGAGGGCATCGGCTTCGAACTGTAGCTCTGCTCCTACCACGTGGATTGTAAATGTGGTCTTCTGAAAGAGAAGAATGTTGGTTGTAGAAATCAATGAGATGAACCCTGCCACGGTCATCTAAACTAATATTATAAATAAAAAGTCTAAATTAATATATATTATAATAAGTAGAAAAGATTACATTTTTTGTATGATTGTTATGCTTCCGCGTTAAAACGGCTGAACGAATTCGGATGAAATTTGACTTATGGGGTAGATCATGACCTGGATTAGGACATAGCATACTTTTATCCAGATATTCCCACGGGATCGAGACTTATGCGGGTGAAACCGCGGGGAGCTAGTTAACCATACATTTTTTTAAAGAACCTCGTAAACTACTTAACGCTTAATGGTCATAATAATCACTACTGATCACAGGTTTTAACAAAGAATAACCACCAGTAGCAATATTAAAAAACTGGCTTAGGACTTGTGACATTCAAAACAATGCATTATTTTTACATCAAGAACCTTCAGGCCCTTTGTACACGCCGCCGGCGCCGGGGCTGCGGGTTGTTCGAAAGAGATACCGTGGCCACTGGCACAGGCAACTGAAGGAACACGGGTGGGTTTTAGTCAGTAAAAGTCTGACACGCCCTTCCGCTCAGCCCAGAGCGGGAGAGGTCATTTGATGATTTCCCACCCAAAAAAAAAAAAAAAAGGCCCTTTGTACACAGACGTGTTTTTTCTCCGTGTGTAGGCACGGTCGTCACTGTTGTCTGGATCACTATGGAAGCTTGTCTTGTATGGACAGACACGTTTTTCCCACGGCGCGGTTTATACGCCGTACCGTAAAGAAACCGTGCCGTGAGCAAAGGGCTATAAGGCCATAAGGAATTTTCAACAGTTATCTGACATTCTGAAATTAACCTTATCATCAATATACTTAAAGTTGACATTAGTTTCCATTCAATAGTAATAGCATCTTTAGTAATTAATAAGTACGCTTCTTTAAAAGCTGTACCAACCTTATTAACTCCGTTAGTAAGAGAGCCAGCCTTGCTCCTGCAGAGCTGGTGGCAGTAGGCGGCAGTCAGCGGTGCCGTCGCCAGCTGCGTTAACGCTGCGTACTGTATGTCGGTTATATCTGCGACATAAATAAATTAATTGGCTATTCCGATTGTTTTAAACCATTGATTACAAAGCAAGCCGGGTCCGATGGGATTCCTTATCGCATAAATTACGAACTTTCATATAAAATTTCATCCTCATCTAACCTGCTGGAAAAGTTGCACCTGCTGGGAAGTTTCCAGCGAAAGCACTAGGAAGTGGTGAAGGGTGGGCGTTTTGGGAGTATGTCTGTTCAAAAAGTGCTAATTCTCAACCTAGTTTGAATAAATGACTTTTGATTTTGAACCCCTTTAGGCGACGATTTTTTTTAATCTATTTTTTTTAAATTAACATAGCTTCCTTTATTTTTTAAATGCAAAATTGTTTGTTTCTAGGCCCAGCAGTTTAGGCTGTGCGTTATCTGTCAGTGAGTTTAGGATTTTTTTAGTACGAGTAGAAGATGTAAAAAACAAGTATTTCCACACTTCATAATTTTCCTTAGTATGTTTGTGTTGCTAATGATAATGGAGACGGGACACGTTCTAATGCCAACATTGTGACAAGACAAACATTTGTATGATTGTATTGTATTATCATTATTCAATCTAAATCCTTGCCGGGAAATCGACAACGAGGAGCAGAGCCTCGCTGATGAACCGACACGCGCTGTGGCACTGGTCGACAGCGCCGTAGCAGTTCGACAGCCGCCGCTAAATCCGCCTCTTTTGATTAAAAAAACGTGAAAATGTTACCTAGTTGCAAAAAAAAAAAAACACTAGGGGATAATTAAAAGCCTTTACAGGAACACATAAATTATTCGTGATCACCTAGGTTAGGCCAAAGACACCAGGGCCATCCAAAAGCGACGCGTAGGGTTGACGATATCGTCAAAGTCGCAGGAAATACTTGGATGCACAGAACAGGGAAGTACCTACCTATGGCAGAAGAAAGGGGCGGCCTATACCCAACAGGTGATTCCGGACTGACATGATGATGATGATGACCTAGGTACCTAATTCCTTGGCAACCAACCTACAAAACAAGCTGTGACACAGAAATATTTAAATATACCATAACTTATTAGTTATTACCAATACTAACAAATATGCAGTAATAAATCATCTTTATAGGTTTCTCATACTCACTGCTCACTGTTTGCAATTTATTTCGTTTGGATGTAGGAAATATTAGTCCTACTTATAATTTTAGAATGTACGGTCACCAAAGGAGATAAGTAACCAGGGGTCGTCGGATATAGTTAAAGTTTATTAAGAAACCGGTGGATGTTATCGAATGAAATGTAATTAAATTAATAGAAAAGATACACTTCATTTATCCAATTCAATTTCATTCGAAAACAACCATCGGTTTCTCACTAAACTTTAAATACACCATACGACTCTTACTTATCTCTTTTGGTGACTGTACCTATTACCCATTCCTTTGAATCATTGGTATGATGTAAGCTTTTATATGCCATGCCGGACTGTCTGCCAGTCTTTTATATGCCATGCCGGACTGTCTGCCAGTCTTTTATATGCCATGCCGTACTGTCTGCCAGTCTTTTATATGCCATGCCAGACTGTCTGCCAGTCTTTTATATGCCATGCCGGACTGTCTGCCAGTCTTTTATATGCCATGCCGGACTGTCTGCCAGTCTTTTATATGCCATGCCGGACTGTCTGCCAGTCTTTTATATGCCATGCCGGACTGTCTGCCAGTCTTTTATATGCCATGCCGGACTGTCTGCCAGTCTTTTATATGCCATGCCGGACTGTCTGCCAGTCTTTTATCTGCCATGCCGGCCTGTCTGCCAGTCTTTTTGTTAAACTGCAACGATGAACAAACCCAGAAATATATACCAATCTTATCATCTGCCTAGCCTATGTTGGGGTCGGCTTCCAGTCTTACCAGATGCAGCTGATTACCAGTATTTTACATGGAGCGACTGCCTATTTGACCTCCACAACCCAGTTACTGACTACTGTGATACCCCTTTTTTTTTTTTTTTTGAGGATGGGAAATCATCAAATGACCCCTCCCGCTCTGGGTGGAGCAGAAGGGAGTGTCAGACTCTTACTGACTAAAACCCACCCGTGTTCCTTCCTTAGCCCTTTATATACCAGGGCAGCGGTAACCCTTTCGGACGATCCCGCTACCCCGGCACTATGATACCCCTTGGTAAGACAGGTTGTCAGACTTCCGGGCTTCTGACTACCCGTAACGAGAGTCAAAGATCCACGAATTACAGCCCGGAACAACGGCTTAACGTGCTTTCCGAGACACGGAGGGACCTTCGTATGTGAAGATGGTCACCCATCCACGGACCAACCGCGGCAAGCGTAGCTTAACTTGATCAATCGACTAGTACGGACCAGTCGTCGTAGAAATATTTCTACAATCTGTCATTTTGTTCCGCTTCTACGATGGTATTTCTACGCGTGCATCGAAAGTACGGACCCGTATTATCTTCTTTTAACCATACCACTTAGCGATATTATTGTATTTCAAAATGATAATATCTACATGTCTTTATTATTTCGACAATAATGCTGGCTGTCCATTCATTTAACTGCCCTTGCAAATCGCAATTCCACTCACACGGATTCCAATAAAAAAAACACAGGGTCAGTTATTTGCAATATTTCAAATTACACGAGCCCCTACTGACGGACAACCTATTATACTAAAATCTAGGTCAAAAGTATTGAGGGTCTCTCCCCCAGCTGTATACAATGAATAATTTCATCATGCTTATTTCTTTTTTTATTAAAACAATCCCTTTTCACTTTCTCTTTTAAACAACTGTTGTTTGAGTGTTTGGTCCCAGATGTAAAATTGGCCATTCTCCCCTCTTTTGTTCAAGTTATCTTGTTTTAAGCTCAAAGCTGACAGATGATATTGGACACGCAAATAACTGGAAAGCTGGTTCTGTTTTTGAGTACGGAGTTTGGCCGAAAGTATTGTTTCATGGAAACTGTTGTTACACAATAAAAAAACAACATTCTAAACCTTTGTAAGAGAGTTTCAAAGACTACTGGCACTAAAATCAAAAACGTAAGAAAACTACTACTTTCAATAGCTCAAGATTTCAGTGCTTACCTATATATAACTGTTTATTGTTCCCACTGCTGGGACACAGGCCTCCTCTCTGTAGGAGTGGACTATAATGCACTACTAAACTTTAAAAAATATCTCTGACTCACCAATCTTCTCCTCATACATAGACGCAAGCACCTCATTGATCTTCTCCGGTATCTGCTGCGGTTGCTGCAGCACTTTGGTCGGCATCTTCGGCTCCAGGTGGCCCTTGGTCTGCTGGTAACACACCAGCTTCTCGTAAAGAGAGTAGGACTTGCACCAGCGGGAGTGAGACTTGGGGAAGTGGTCGGCGTTGTCGGTGCAGAAGGATATCTGTTGAAAGGAGATGGAGTAATTTTGTTTCAATGTACGTTCATTAGTGAATTATATTTAATGAACTTGACGAGGGCTACTCTTGTTTTATTGGTGCATTATTGATTACGCTAGTTGGTTCTGATGATGTAATAAAAACTTGATAAGCGTGTATTTTTACTTAGACCTATTACTAAACAAGACACTCTAAAATATACTACCATAACTGAATACGTAATCTGCCAGCACGAAGTATAAAATATAATATAAATAGAAAACTTTCGCATTTGTTGCTAAATTGAAAAACACCGGCAAAACACAACATTCTAATGGCAGAAAAAATCATTACGTAGTTTCTATTCAGTATACTCTAATAACTTTGAATACTGTATAGAATCTACCAGCCTGACCACAACCTGAAAGTATTACAAAAGAGTGTTCTTATTCTAAGACCAAAACCATTCTCTCTCGATACAATCAATACAATAATTTTATAAACCAACCTGCCCACAACCCTGACAGTCACTCAGTTTACTCTGCCTCCACTCCCTGCACGGCACGTGGGCACAGATCCTGGGATACAGCAGAGCTTCCTGCTCCCACGGCACCAGCCTTCTCTTGAGCACTTTCTCGCAGGATACTATCATCTGCATTCTGATGAGTCGGTAGTCGTGGCCTGTCAAGTTCTTTGCGTCGCCGTATATGTGTTTTTGATCTGTGGAACAATAAGTTAACATTATCTTCGACCATATTTCCTTACGTGTGATGAAACGAAACATCTCTCCGTTTCTCTGTCAGTTAATCCTATCCTACTAATAATATTATAAACGTGAAAGTTTGTATGGATGGATGGATGGATGGATGGATGTTTGTTACTCTTTCACGCAAAAACTACTGAACGGATTTGGATGAAATTTGGCACACAGATAGTTCGTAACCAGGATTAACACAAAGAATACTTTTTATTCCGATATTCCTACGGGATCGAAACTTATGCGGGTGAAACCGCGGGGCGCAGCTAGTGCGTTTATAACTCGAGAATCAGTTATTCTTTTACAATATACATATAATTTGATTATTTTGCCTGGGTTTAGTGTTAGAATATTATATTTTGTTTCGTCAAACCTAGTATGTTTATAAAAATGTTTCACAAATCTCTGATTTTCTAAAAAAAAACTTACACAACCAAAGTTAAATACTGCCAGACGTATGTGCTTCAATTGAAAGTCAATTCAAGCAAAGTCAGAAAAGAATTATAAAGTTTCTAAGACGAAAGCAGATTTACTTACCTTTCAGATGTACGATGGTAGATACAGCAAAGCACATAGCCTGATGCTGTGGCCAGTCTTCATCCTTATGCTTATTACTGCAGTAGAACAACAAGTTACAGTAACTGCACGGCACGCGGGAACCACTCAAACTCTTTTTACAAACGTGGCAAGAACTCTGAAGGAACACTTTCCTAAAACTATACTTGTAAACAAAATCATCGTTGTCATCCATTTTGTAATCTTTACAGAACTCCTTCATTTTATTGTTTGTCTGCGTATTCTTAGTCTGTTTCCTCTCAACCTCAACTGAATCTTTTATTTTGACCCGAGCTGTGATTTCATTTGGAATTTTATCTTTTTCCTTTTTAAAGT
The DNA here is from genome assembly GCA_947507525.1 of Apamea epomidion. Lineage (NCBI taxonomy): Eukaryota > Metazoa > Arthropoda > Insecta > Lepidoptera > Noctuidae > Apamea > Apamea epomidion. The sequence goes on along the minus strand of OX382245.1, from coordinate 16,906,865 downwards.
CCCTTCTATTCGATCGTACAGGAATATCGGGATGGCCTAGCAAGTTTTTTGGCGGCGAAACGGGTGTTTTTTCTTCATCCGGTGCTATAATGTTTATCTTGGGATTATTTTGCTCTTGTGTTTCTTTTACTATCATTTCGAAAGTCTTGTTGACGTCATCATTGCTGGAAGTGAGAGCATCTTCAAAATTTTCTATAGGTTCATAATCAATTGCTTCGTTTTGTGTTTCAGAATCAACGTCACTTGCCTGTTGTTTACCCTTTTCTGTACTTTGACTTTTACCTTTTGATTCTGATTTACTCTCAGTTTTAGATTCCGTTTTTTCTTCTTTCTTTGTTTCTTGTGCGGGCTGTGACTGGGCAGTAGTTGTCGTGCTTTGCGGAGTGGAAGTCATTTGAGTATCTTGCTTGCCTTTCTTCTTCTTATTTTTGCCTTTATTATCTTTTCTTGCAGGACACACTGGTGGTACATCTATAGGTGTTTCTATAGATTGTTCTTTGGGTTTTTCTATGTCTTTCTTTTCACTGACGGCTGTTTCTGTCTTCTTTTCTTCTACCGGTGGTAATGCTATTGGAGGTATGAAACTTTCAATAACTTTTTGTGGTTCATTCATAGGTTTTTCAAAACTTGGCAATAGCTGAACAGGTGTAATTGGCCGATCTTCTGCTTTAGAAGGCAATTCAATAATTTTGCTGTCAATTAAAAATGGAGGCTCCGCAACTTTACTTTCAACAAAAGGCAGATCAATCTTTTTTTCTTCTGTAGGGGTCTTTTTGTGTTTATCTTTTTTTGATTTTTTGTCTTCGGCTTTAGGTTTATCTTCAGGTTTCTGTTTGCTATTATCTTCAATGACAGTTGGCATTGTAATTTCTTCTAAAGGAATAGTAACTGCAGCTTCCACTACAGGACTTTTATCTCTGGTTTTTTCTTGGGTGCTCGGCATTTGTACTGTAGCACTTTCACCAGTATGAAATAAAAGACTTGCTACATTTTTAGCTTTGTTTCTGGTAGCTTCAAACTCTTTTTCTATAGCCTCTTCGCTCTTTTCCATAGAAGTTAGTTCTGCTAAAGATCTTTCAATGGATAGTCTTAATTCCTCCATATCTTGGTTCACTTCCATCATTTTTGATTTAATATCTGTTTTCTCTTCTTTGGGAGGAGATCTTTTTTCTTCAATTTTCTTAGGAGTTTGTGCTCTTTCTTGTATCAAAGGTATACCTAATATAGGCTCTGCTGGAGTAAATATCTCTCTGATGTCAGTATTATTATTGTCATCACGTAACTGTTGACTTGAAGCACGTGGATACGTTATATCGGGTACGGGATCAGAAGCTGAACCTTCAGATTCTGACGCTCTAATACTACTTATTTCGATATCATACATTCTTGTTATATTAGAAGCATCTACTTTTTCAGCTAAACTTTGTTGTGTAATGTCTTCAGATTTAGATGTTTCCTTAGCTGCTGCTTCTGGTTTCGGTGTTAATGCTCGTTCCTCTGGTTTTGTCATTTCTTCATTCTTCCTCGGGGGTTTAGGAGACTTCTTTCGTTTCTTACCAGGTTTAGTGTCAGTCTTTTGTTTATCTTCAGTCGGTTGTGTGGTTTCTTCAGTTTTAGTAAATTCTATTTCTTCTCCGATATCATCAGGCGTTAATAGCACTTTTCCTTGAAACTCAGGTGGTCCTGATTTAGGAGCTTCTTCTTTAGTTTCTTGTACAGTGTCAACTGTACTTGGCATGTCTAATTTTTCACTTATAATTATGAACTCTTGTTGATCAGTCTGTGGAGTTAATATTTCTGTTATGACTGCCAATTGTTCTTTAGCAGTCTCTTTGTTGTCAGTTTGTTTGACATCAGATTCCATTTTTGATTCTTGAATGCCTATGTCAAGCACTTTAGGCGTTTTCGATCCTTTTTTCCGTTTCTTACCCATAGCTTTTTCAGCAAGCAGCTCAAACTCGTGAGCTATCAGTTTTTCATCTTCATCAGGTGTCGTTAAAGTAATATCACTAGTAATTTCAAGCTGTGTAGTCTGAGGTTCAACGTCACTTGGCTTTTCCTTGACCACGGGTTCAGTTTCAATGATTTCCAGTTTAACCTTAAAAGGATCTTCTTCTACTTTCGCAAATTCTGGAAGGAAAGTATCTTGTGGAAAGCTCTCAGTTTCATGCTTTCCTTTGCGTTTCTTTTCCACGGGTTTTGCAATTTTAGCTTTAGGTTTTGGACTCAAATCTTCAATCAAAGGTTCAGGTGATTCTGTAATAGGAATCGCTTTTGTTTTGTCATCTAGACTGCTTGATGGGACATCCTTCATTGGTTCTGCGACAATGCTTTCCGCAGGTGTGCCGAGTATCAAGGAGGTAGTAAGGTCAGATTTTGTTTCATCTAATTTAGGAATTTCTTCAAGTTTCGGAGTTTGCTTTTTGTCTTTCTTATTTTTCTTTTTACCTTTACTTTCTGGTGCTGGTGTTTCTTTAATTTCTTCTACCTCTTTTATGGGAGTTCCTGCCTTTTCTATTATTGGCTGTATTGGAAGAGTTTGTTCAGTCTTTTCTAATTTAATATCCACATTTTCAACATTAGCCTTTACACTTTCAAAGGGGATAATGGAGACATCAATTTTTTCTTCCATTTTAACTTCAGGCTCATCCTTGTCATCAAGCAACTTTTGGAAAGCAGAAGTACAAGAAAATTCTTCTTTTTCAGATTTCTCCGAGTCAGTCCGTTTCTTTTTCTTATTCTTCTTCTTGGAAGGTTTTACTTCTTGATCCGTGATGTCTGTTTTTAAAAACTCTTGTTTGATATCTGGTACGGACTCTTTAACCTCAGTTTGTTTTATTTCTGCTTCTATCGGAATACTCGGAAGATCCTGATCAGGTGAGATTAATTCTTCAGCCTTTTGATCTGCATTCTTCTTTTTGTTCTTCTTTTTACGAGCTGTAGGAGTTATTAGAGGCATGTCCTCCATTTTCGTCTCAATTTCTGCAATATCAACTTTGGTTTCAACAGGTGGTTGAATATCAGTTTCCTTGAGTTTTTCATCAATATCATCATCAAAATCATCGTCTTTACCTTTTTTCTTCTTTCCTCTGTTTCGTTTCGGCTTCTTTGGAGTTTCTTCGTCCTTTACATCAACAGCAGGTGTTATAACTTCACTCACAATTTCAGGCACACGTTTTTCTTTGAGACTTTCAACTTTTTCTTCTAAATTCGGAATAATGTCAGTAATTAACCCCACTACATCCTTTTTATCACCGACAGTCACCCCCACATCTTCGACTTTATCACCACTTTTCCCGAAATCTTCAACTATATCACCACTTTTCTCTTCCTGTACAGGAATAGGATTTGGTACTTTCCCTTTTTTACTTTTTCCCTTTTTATTCATTTTCACAAAACGGATATATTCACGACTAACGTTTACAGGGAAATCGGAGTGACTGAGCTTCTAAATACAGATTTTGTCTGACCGATATGTTGGGCCGCATTTCTAGTCAGAAATGTCCACGTGAAATTACTAAATGTCACACGAAACTTACCATGCGAATTGCAACTCTATTTTAGCTTGTGCTAAGTCTATTTTCGCCTGTGTTCATACATAATTCGTGCATGCTCCCGAGTCATAAGGAAGAGACCGGTGCCAAAAGTGCATATGTCTGTTACATAGAGTTGTTCTATTTATGTCACTTCTATTCGAATCGATTTTCAATACTTCAATCGACTGACAAATTGACAGATTAACGTTTGAAGTCAACAATGTAAAATGAAAACGATTAATTAATCATGTTGATGTTTTAATTAAACACAATTAATTTTAGTACTTCTTTACCAGATCGTCAATTGTGACATTACAAAGATAAATGGAGCAACAAGTAAATATCTACAATAATTATAATTTAGCATCTAGACAGTAGTTTTAATATACACATATCAAACTATACATTTCCAGTATAAGCCAACTTCTCATTGTACGAAAAGCCTATATAATGTGAGGTCATCTAAAATTGGGCAAAAATGAGTGCTTGTTAAACTACTAACGATAAGTATGGGTAAGTTAGCACTCGGCAGAACTACGACTTATAGGTAGCCTACGAAAATATAAGTTATAAGATTGTGCGATTTTTAAGCTCTACGCACAAAAAATCCTACGTATTCGTTTCAACGTCCAACCCATCTGTTTACAAGTTTAGGATCCCATAAACAAAATATGTACTTAACATCATTTTGTATAACAATGGTCGACAAGCATTGTATACTTTAAATTAAAAAAGATCGGTCACAAAAATGGAGTCAAAAACTTTTTTAATATTATCTTGTCACAATCAATTCTTTCTGCTGACCTACATAATCTTTTATGGAACCCCGATCACTTGAAAACAACTGTCATATGCTAGGGGGGCCAAACAACCGAGGGGTAAACTTACTATAATTTTCTGACAAAACGAGAAAAATCAAACAAAATGGACCCTTATGCTAAGAGCAATAAGAGTAGGCGCGAAAATCAGGAAATGTAAAATTGAAACCAAATTAAATATGCAGCTTTGAAAATGAAACTCGAGCGAATTTATACTCTATGTTGAAGAAATAAGAAGTAGGGATTCATCCTGTGTGTGTTAGTATAACATAGTTAGGCTACCTCTTATTTTAAATGCTAATTTAAGCCAGGCTACCCTAACTAAAAAGGTCGGGAGCTGTTCTTTTTTAGGTATTTATTGTTTACGAACACTTTTTGCGCGGCACAACTTTCATTTGTCAGCAGTTCATAAAATACTAATGAAGTTGCACTTTTGCATAGATCTAAAATAAGTAGAGGGATAAAAATATACGTATTTAAATTTGTAAGAAGAAAGAATATAAAACGGTTTTCATTGTAACGCACAGGCAGAATATACGTAGGCATGCTTATATCTATCATTTAATATTATATCAAACAACGATCCGAAGCAGATTATGATAGTTGTGGTTGATTTATCGATTCGGGGCGTGTTCAGCAGACAAGCCATGGTTGGCAACATAACGCAAAACTCTTTACAATCCACCTCCTTGCCAAGTATGGCTGCAGTTGCTGCCCAGAAGTGTAAAGCTCTCTCCAATAACGTTATTATTGACGTCTTTCTTTATATCAAAGATCGTTTTGTACGATACGTAAGTAATTACTATGGGGTTTATTTATAAACGACGATTAAAGTTATGTGACATTTAGACGTCAAAAATGTATGGTTAAACAGTCGCTAATCACTAACGTTATGAATAAAGGGATTTATTACATTAGACACTAAGTACAAGGTGGACCAAAGTAATGTCATAATGTGAATTGGCTGCCATTTGATTAGAGTAAAAAAAAAATTAGGCTCTGTTTTCACGGAAAGTTTATAAAAATTCTTATCTCCATATTAGTTTTATTGTTTTGATTATTTATTCTAATTTGATTTCATTTAATTCTATTTATTCTGTGTCCGTTTAATTTGATTTGTAATGATTTTATCTAATTTAAATTTTATCTGATTTTGTATATGTGTATAAATAAATGGGTGTTATTTACCTGAAAATAAATAAATTTATTTATTATTATAATTATAAAGGTATCGAAAGAATGATATCGGTCAAATGACCGGCGGGGTAATGGCGTAACACACTATCAGTAGCAATGGGTTTCATGTTGCAGGTCAACAACATTATTTGCTTTATTTATGTTATTAAGCAGACACATTTTTACCGAACTTATGAAGGAACGGATTAGAAATATCTTTCAAAATGATATTGATACGCAATTAGGGTGCTGCGCCTGAGATGATACACATTTGTGTTCGTTTTACGTCATCTTGAATTATTGCTCGCAAAACATCCTCCAAATTGGTGCTTTCTTCTTTAATGTTGGCTTTCGATCCTTAATCGTTTCAATATTGATGAGAGCCCTTTCGCAGCATAACTACAATTACTTAGGAAACTCACTGTGAAGGATTTGACATGTCTTCGAATTTAACAAAACTAATAAATTAATGACTTAGTCACACTAATAAATGCAAATGACTATTTAGTGGTCTATTACCAAATTTTTTACGGTTTTATACTGTGTGCACAGTGGGAACGTTATAGGCTGATTATACTTATGCATTATGCAAAAAGATCTACCTTTCTTTATCCGAAGTACGCAACATAAAGACATAACAGTCGGGCGTATATGACAAAAAGCGCGCCGACAAAACGCGAACCATTTATCATTACAAACCACGTTCCTACCTCATGAATAATTCAACGTGTCCCACGAAATGAAAGTATCAAAGTGATGCATATGAATGTTTGTTACATTCGTTTGAATATTATGACAGGCTTTTTATTTAGGAACGAAAAAAGAAAGGATTTTGTCAGCCTTACGCAGACGGTAGGCGATATTTTTAAGGCGATATTCTTTCGTCAAAATTATATAAAACGTAAATTATTCAGACTAATAAAGTAAGTATGTCGTTTGCGTTGCCACTTACAGAGAGAAGCGTCCTCCTGGCTGCTAATTAATAACAAAATAATATTATTTTTGTGAAGGTAATTTCACTTCTTTCTTATTTTCAAGTCGATGGTTACATACATGTAGTTGAGCCCAGTAAGTGGCCACGCTAATCGCGGCATCAGTGGCGTGTTTTATCTCTACGTGTGGACATTTTAAATTAGCAACTCGGGGCTACCGTAGTCGTTCCTTTTGACGCACAACCTTAGAGTAAGATACCTAGAATCGACACATTTCTATATTGTTAGACCTTGTTGACAGGCCTACACTGTTCTCATGGGAGGACAGTGTAGACCTGACAGTAACAGCACAGAAGCTAGGTGCACGGTTCCAAGTGTTAACGGGTATGGACATGTTAACACCTGGAACCGTGCACCCTAGCTTCTGACGTTTCTAAAGTGCCCATGTAGGTTTATGTGAAACAAAATGTTTTGATTTAGATTTTTGACACCCTCAGAGAAAGAGATAATGGCTTACTTTTAAACATTAATCTTTCCTTTAGATTGCAGTATTGACTTTTAATATCGATAGGTCCATTCGCCTCGAAAAGCCAAGAACGTCAAATACGCATTATAACGAGTTTTTCATCAGATTACCCGAACAAAACTAGACCAGTCTAGTTTCAAACGTAACAAACTATTCTTACAATAAATTTCGCAATCCCAACTCCCGGCCTACATCCGACAGACGCGTGCGACAGAGAGAACAGATAACAAACTAATTATAACGGCGGGTGCAAGCGAGGTAGCGCATAACCAAACTACGTTTACTATGAGTTGGAAAGAGAGGGAAGGGAGGACGAAACTAATTATATTGCGTGCATGACCAAACGATTAGTATGGAGTGCGATTTATTGTCGCGGATATATCACAGATGTTGCGATTTTTTTTGTTCTCTCATATTTTGATTTATAGTATTGAGTATGTGTTTCTTCACGGTTTGTTTATGAAAGTGTGTATCTATTGCCGGTTTAGGTTTGCTATGTCCAATAAGATTATATACGAAACGATATCATCTTTGGAGTATTGAGTGACTGAGTACCTACTTGACTTGCTTGTCACGGATAAAATATTCGCAAGCAACGTAATCTGTTGTTTTGGCGGAGTTTTTGTGTCATAAACCAAGTAAACGTCGCTTAAAACAGGCTTATGTTGTTCTGGGTCCTTTCGAATAATTTATTTATTTACATATTAACGAAGGTCTATCACGCGGCCATCTCATTATAATTGTCAATAATTTTTTGGTTTATTTTTGCAAAATTGCTCAACTCATACTATTTATGTACATATCGTTAGTATTTGTTATCCGACACATATTTATCTTATTTAATTACGCATACACACGTCACGTTGCAGTGTAAAACTGATTTACATCCGTCACCTCACACATCAGGTTCAGTTGAAAACCAGCGTGAGGCACTATTGTCTGGCATTTTTGCCGAACTGGGCCTTTTTGGTGCAGCCGTGAGGCACACTTTCCTGCTATTTTCTTACATCGGTCTTTATACTTTCTATTTGATTGTATGTGTTGCTATCAGAGGGGCAATACTCGTAATTTTAAGAACGTTCACAGTCTGATCTCAGTCTCAATCTGTCAAAAAATACTTCTAATTTCCCGACATTTTGACAAGTTTTTGACATTTGTTTGTCGCCGAGATGAGACGGCGACTAGATTTTGAACGTTTTAAATTACGAGAATTGGCCTTCTGATGTATGTATCTGGTGTATTGTGTGTATTTTAGTTTGTGCTAAGTAAATGTATTTTCTTTCTTTTCTTTCTAAGCTTGAAAATATAAACATTTAAGTTACCTTCTTATTAGAAACCGTCCCTTTGGAACGATTTTAGGGACCTTTAATAGACTCTTAGTTTGTTTAGTTCAGTACCCTAATTGCGTAACACACTTTCATTCACATGCTGAATCATTTAGTAGGACATTACTAATCCATTGCTTCATATGTTCGAAACATTTGTCTGCATAACAACGTAAATAACGCAATGAATGTTATGAACTGTCAAAATGAAAGCCATTAGTGTGTTACGCGATTACCCCTCTGGATGAGTTGGTCTCATATATTATGATTCTATTAAATATTTATGACAGACCGAAATAAACCTAGAGCTGATTCTATATTTCTAACCTAAAAACCTGTAAGTACCTAAAAAAATCAAAAGGTCCAATTACCTTTGCCTTCTAACAGTAAGATTGTAGAAAAAATCAAAAGGTCCAATTACCTTTGCCTTCTAACAGTAAGATTGTAGAAAAAATCAAAAGGTCCAATTACCTTTGCCTTCTAACAGTAAGATTGTAGAAAAAAAGCACTTCGAAATTTCCGACTTCGTCGGCGTGAAATTTCTCGTTTCCGGCGGGTCGAAGCCCATCGCATCGCGCGTCTCATCGCATCGCATCGCCTGACCGCGCTATTACTTCGTTTACGCTTAGCGTTCTTTCTGACTTTTTTTTCATTTTGCCTTGCTTCTAAGGGTCCTAGCGTAATATTAAATAGCCTTCAGCCTTCCTCAAGAATTGGGCAAAGGCAGTGCAAAAAGTTCTTTTTAAATTTTTCAGTAGTTCCAGAGATTTCAGAGAGACATTCAAACTCTTCAGCTTTATTATTAGTATACCTAAATATAAATTCGTGTAATTAAAAAACAAGCACCTCCTCCACACTATGTGATCTGTATGAAATCCGCATCAGTCGCGTGCTCTCTCAACGTTACACAGAGTAGTGTCACATGTTGTACTGCTGATGTTTTTTGTTATTTTTAGTGTGCAACTGTGGAAGTTGTTGTTTTGTTTGTTTTTATTATGTAATTGGTTTTAGTTTTAAGTACCTATGTATATGCTTTAGAGATTTATGCTTATTGTAACGATATACTTAATGTAGGTTTTGGGTACTTAGGAAGGAGTTAATTCTGCGATAGGCTACATAAATTTGTCGTAATATTATTGATATATTTCCATTTATCCTTAAAATTACGAATATGAGTACACAGAGAGCGCCATTTTTCCTTCGAAGTTTCAGTAGGAACATCTTGAAAAGTAAGAAAAAAAAGTTAAAATTATGTATTACTAGTAGTCACCTTAATTAAGTAACTAAAGAAATACTTGAACTTTTTGCAAAACAATCGTATTTCCTTTACAGACTAGGCCAAAGTAAAACTAGGAAATGTGTTTTTTTTTTAAAGAACAACAACTAATTGTCCGTCCAAATTATTGACCGCCTCCACCTTTGAAATTAAAACCTACTCTGTACTGTTGTATGCAAATATGGTGAAGGGCCCATTTCATGTCCAACTAAATTATTCCGTTTTGTGTCATAAAAATCGTGTACATACATTAAATTTACAATACGGATTGCGTGCCGCTCCCTTAATGGACGGCTTAGGTTCGATTCCCGTGCGACGGATTTTTTTGTAACGTGACACGCTTTTGTAAGCTTTGTTAAAAGGGTTTTTGGAAGATATATGATCGCGTGATTCGTGTGTGTTATGGGATTAACTGAAAATCATGTTACGACATATCACACTCCTAATTTGGATGTAAAAGGAAATCAGACTGAATTAAAGGCTTAACAGCTGTTACTGAATGTTTCATTACAGTTGTTACTGATTGTTTCTTCTCATTACAATGTTTTATTAATGAGTCAGATAGGAGACCCGATCTCTTCTAGTTTTTAAAATATGATTGAAGTGCACGAAGGGTCCTCGGTATGTAAAGATGGTCACCCATCCACAGAACAACCGCGGCAATCGTAGCTTAACCTAATCGATCGACCTGTGCCGCTGTTATTATTTAGCCACGGGCCCCTTTGTACAAGCCGACTTACAGAAATAAAATCTTTTATCGTTTATGAGTTGTATTGAAATGTGCCAAATAACTTAATTTGTGGTGTTGTTTTTTTTTTTGTAAATTACTTTGCATAATATTGTATAGAATGAAGTCCTTCTAACTGAACAGACAGCTGTGCTGCTAGGGAGTTTGTTGCGCCACTTTTTCTTCCCAGCTAAAGCACTAGAAAGTGGTAACGTCAGTCTTGTTTGAATAAATGATTTTAGATTTTGATGAATATCATAAGGAAAGAGCGTTTCTATTGTTAAGTCCAGTCCACTTCCCTTGTTGTAATTTATTTTGATTTAGCCTTTTATTAGTGTTGTTGTAACCAATACTTTGCAACAATATTTTTATTAAAAAGTGTGTCCGTGGAGTTTCTTGCTCGTTTTTCCTACTAAACTTACAAATATTATAAACGCGAAAGTTTATGAGGAAGAAAGAAAAACTACTGAACGGATTTGGATGAAATTTGGCACACAGACGGTTTATAATCAGGATTAACATATAGAACACTTTTTATCCCGATATTCACACTAACTTATGCGGGTGAAACCGCGGGGCGCAGCTAGTTCTCCATAAGTATCGCTTTGGAATGGGCAACTAGCTTCATCTTCCTGACTGACCAACCCCTAGACAATTTAAAAGTGCTTGTAACAGTTTTTTAATATAAATTCTTTGACCTTTTTCCACTTTAGCTGTGATGACACATAATGATTTAAAATAAAAACTTAACAGTACCCCTAAGGTATTACCTGATTGTTTTTTATGATTAATTAAAGCTAATTGAATTAGTCAATAACAATTATTTATTTATCGTTATAGCAGTCCAAACAATTGGATCGCTGGAATTTTAAATGATAATGTGAGCATGTGTCAACTAACTTTTAGAGGCCACTGTATCTAGGTAGTCATCATTGTAATAATAACGTTTATTGGGCAGCTGGATCAAGGGCTTGATTCAGAAAGCGGTAATTCTGGACACGCCTCGCATTGTCAGGAGGTTCCTCTCTCTGGAGCCCTGACCGCCGGTACCTTGGACCCTGTTACCGATTCCGGTGGACTACTATTTTTTATATTTTTACATGTTTTTTTTATCTTTTTGTTTATAAAAATATTTAAAAATGTAATTTATAAGTATATAAATAAAATAAAGGATATAATACGTTTATTGAAACTTTTACGTTTTAAAAAGAACTTTTCTTAGCTAAAGTTGTTTAGAAATCTCTATTATATTTCAATAAAATAGATCCAGTTTTCACTCTCACAAATCTGCATAGATTCTTACGCCTGACCCGAATACGGAATTAGATGAACTTGTTAACAATCGTGGAAGAATGCACTCGTTCGAACAGATGCTTGGAACTAGCGGGGTAAATGCGTAACACTCTATCAGTAGCAATGGCTTTCATTTTGAAACTTCAACAACATTCATTGCGTTATATACGTCGTTGAGCAGACAAATTTTTCGAACACATGAAGCAATGGATTAGTAATATCCTTCAAAATGATTGAAATTGAGATTGATAGGGTGTTACGGCAATTAGGGTGCTGGTCTTAATGTAGTAGTCTACGTTAGCTACTTCAGAAGGCCAATCCCCGTAATTAAAAACGTTCAAAATCTAGTCGCAATCTCATCTCAGCGACAATCAATGTTAGAAATGTATTTCTATATTTTTTTTAGAGATTAGAGGTACTTTTGCCAGATTGAGACTGAGATCAGACTATGAACGTTCTTAATATCGTACTTTTACAAGCTATAGGTAAATTACTCATATAGGAATGTCCTAATGTGGCTTTATAATGTTGTAACATTGTTGTTGTAATTATGTGTACAGCCACGAGCATTAACCCTTCGCATGAACCCTTCGACGAACGTGGATCCACGAATGACGGCCGGGACCAACTGCTTAACGTGTTTTCCAAGGCACGGAGGGGTCTTATGTAGAGATGGTCACCCATCCACGAACCAGCCGCGGCAAAGGTAGCTTAACATTCGATTGACCCGTGTAGCTGTAATTACTTAGTTAATTACTTAGCCACAAGCCCCTCATTGTTTTAATAAATAACGACATAAAATGTTTCTCAATGTTTTAGGAGGAAATCGCGTGTAAATGTTACGTAAGTGTAACGTATTTATGCTCGTAAATGTACAATATAATCTGCATTCGCGATTGATTTGCCAAAACTGTAAACAAATATAAAAAAATATATAGAAAAATAACTTTAATTCCTACGCAATAAAGTCCAGTTTACGCTACAACTTCAAACATTTTTATAACTTTTTCAATAATTTTAAGTCAACGAATATCAACTTTATTTTAACGGCAATTAATTTGATTTCAGAGTGACAAGCACAGTCACACTCTGAAATCAACTTAATTGCCATCTTGAACAGAACAACAAATATAAACTTAAGTAATTGCCATGCCATGAAATAACATCAATTTGAAAAAAAAATTAATAGACATTAGAGTAAGAACAAAGATAAGCCGGTCTGCAAGTGTGCCGAAGAGTTTTAGTATAAGATAAAGTCATTTAATATACCTGCTTTTTACAATTTAAACGGTCATCGGAATAATTAAATATTTGTATTGTCACCTGCTCTTTATTAAATAAATGATCAATGATTTATTTCTGTAAGTAGGTTTGAACAAACACTTTTACACGTCAATCATATTTTAAAAACTAGATGAGGTCGGCGTTTCTATCTGACTACTCTGAGAAGAAGGGTCGAAACAATCTCAGTGGTCACAGTCTCTTAAAAGGCCCTGATATAATCTTGGTCAGATAATTATATCGTAATCTTGGTCAATATAGATTATTGCAGCTACTTTTAAACTGTAATCGAAATAATTAAACGAACCTTCGAACGAAAACAAGTAAGCATTTATTCAGCCAGGTAAAATAATAAATCTTTACGGTTGTAATTGGAGATTCTATAACCAGCATTTTCAGATTTAATTATCTGTGGATTGGCGCGCAATTCGAAATTCAAATAAATTTTATTCAAAAGACGTGTTAATTTAATTTCAAATTCAATCATTTGTTTTTAGATAGATTTTGTTTTTGTGACAGTGAAGAAACATTAACGACGTGTACGGGGCTAACACAGCTTGCAGAAACACGGCCCATTAATGGTTCAATCGTATTAAATCTGGAAATTTTGAGTTGAAGAACGAGCCTCACGGCCGGCTGGTAATTATTGTCGACAACGACGAATTGAAGGCGATAGTGGAAACGGATCCAACTCAATCTACGGCTGAGCTTGTTGCGGGCCTTGGAGTTAGTGTCAAAACAACATTGAAGCACTTGCGTCAAATCGGAAAGATAAAAAAGCTAGATAAGTGGGTGCCACACGAACTAAGCGACCAACAGCGAGATTTACGCATCGAAGCCTGCATAGCACTACTGAATCGGCATAGAAACGAGGGAATTCTTAATCGAATTGTTACCTGCGATGAAAAGTGGATCCTGTACGACAACCGTAAGGGTTCGTCTCAGTGGGTGGACCCGGGTACAGCACCTAATCAGTGCGCTAAAAAAAATATTACTCATAGGAAGATGATGGTGACTGTCTGGTGGACCAGTGCCGGACTTGTACATCACAGCTTCTTACCGAATGGCACAACAGTGACGGCAGACGTCTATTGCCAAGAATTGCAAACAATGATGGAGAAGCTCGCAATTCAACAACCAAGACTAGTCAATCGCTCTTCCCCATTGCTTCTCCACGACAACGCGCGAGCTCACACTTCACGACAGACCATCGCAAAGCTACAAGAGTTACAGCTGGAAGCTCTCCGTCACCCACCGTACTCACCGGAACTTGCCCCAACAGATTCCTACTTTTCTCAAAATTTAGACAATTTTTTAAGTGGGGAAAACATTCAACACCCGAGAGGCAGTACAAAACGATTTCGCTGACTTCATCGCCTCCCGTCCGGCAGACTTCTACAGTAAAGGGAAAAACAAACTGCCATAAAAATGGCAAAATTGTATAGATAATTTGGGCCAGCACTTTGATTAGCTGAAATAAAAAAATTACCAAAATTTTTATATTTTAAAATTATCATACAAATCTCCAATTTCATAGGTAAAGACCTTCTTGGGCCCTACTCCGAAGTGCAAAGTGCGAATGTTCGGATCGGACCGACATATGGCCGAGCCGAATATTATTGCAAAGTTCGGATCGGCTCAGTTGGGTCGGACCATAGTCAATATTCGAAAGAGTGTAGGAGTGTAGGATCGGAACCGACCGAACCAAATAGTAACTTCGTAGCAGGAAACGGCCGTTTATTCGGCCGATACTACTTCGGAGTAGACCCCCTGATCTTGTCATCAAGACGGAATGATTTTTGGCAAGCCAAGTGAAAGTTTTTCAAAATGAACTTGAAAGGACTCATCGCTATGTACTTTGTATTTTTTTTTATTTAGGTGAAACACCGTATGTATGGTCACCAATTAATAGAAAACCAACAGTTCATTTATCAAATTAAATTTCATTCGAAAACATCCATCGGTTTTTTACTAAACTTCAACTATATCCGACGACCCTGGTTACTTATCTCCTTTTGGCGACTGTACATACGGTGCTCCAAGCAATTTTTTTTTTTACTCCTAACAATTGACATAACCGAGAGGAATGGAAAGAAGAAAGCGAGGCCTTTGTTCGGCAGTGGGACAACACAGGCTCAAAATAATAAAATAAAAATAATATATAATGAAAAAACAAGACATAATATTTGCACCAAGGACAGTCCCATTTTATGTCAAGGAAAATCACTGTCCATTCTAAGGTTGCCTGGAAGAGATCACAGTAATGCGATAAGGCCGCCCATTGTATATTTTGTAGTGTGTCATGTATTTATGTATTTTTGTGGTGTACAATAAAGTATATATAAATAAATAAATAATAAGACACTAAATAAAGACTTTTCATACAAAGACATGCATGATGCCGGTTCAGCAAAGAAACTAAACTAGGTTTCATATTTCATTAAATTATTCAGCTTTTGTGAAAGGCTACGGGATCATGTCAAGAGCAGCGGTCGGGCGTCCCGCTGTCTAGTAATTATACCACGAGGGAAGTGCGATTATGAAGTACACTTTTGAGCGTGGCGTTGGTGTTTTTACCTTTTATTGAAAGCTAGCAGATTTCCTAATCTTAAGCCTGGAGGTCTACTCCGAAGTGATACATTCGAATGATCGGATCGGACCGACACATGGCCGAACCGAATAATAATGAAAAATGCGAAAAAAGTTCGGATCGGCTCAGTTGGGTCGGGACCATAGTCAATATTCGAAAGAGTGTAGGATCGGGACCGACCAAACCAAGTAGTAACTTCGTAGCAGGAAACGGCCGCACATTTGGCAGATACGATACATTTACCACTTCGGAGTAGACCCCCAGATTATAATAATCGATCGAGGTCTTCCATATCTACAGGGAGGGGGACATCGACGGGCTATCGGATGCAGGACCCCGATTGCGTAACCCACTATCAATCTCAATCTGAATAATGTTGAAGGATATTGCTAATCCATTGCTTCATATGTTCGAAAAATGTGTCTGCCCAACCACGTAAATAACGCAATGAATGTTGTTGAACTGTCAAAATGAAACCCATTGCTACTGATAGTGTGTTACGCCAGTGGCGTAGCGTAGTGGGGGCGGGGGGGGGGGGGGTGTTAGGTCCCTTTTGGCCATAGGTACTTACTAACACTTGCAACCAAATAAAGACTTTAAATATAAAGCCATGCCTAATCAGCCTATTATGTTCGCACAACTGGGACACAGGCCTCCTCTCTGTGAGAGGGAGTGGGCCGTAATCCACCACGCGGGCTCCGCACGGGTTGGTAGATGTCACACGTCTTCGAATTTTTTGTTTCAGGACATGCCTGTTTCCTCACGATTTTTTCTTTCTTATAAAGACATGACATACCTACTCGTAGAATGATGCACAGCAAAGAAACTAGGTTTCATATCATTATTCAGCTCTTATATAAAATGCGACTACGGGATCATGTCAAGAGCAGAGATCGGGCGTCCCGCTGTCTAGTAATTATTCAGCAAGGGAAGTGCGACTATGACCCTTATGAGCGTGGGGTTCGTGTTTTTACCTTTTATAGTAAGTAACTACAGATTTCAATGTCTATTACCTAATGGCTGTTTGTGTATGTGAGTTTGAATGTTTGTAAATGTCTATTACCTAATGGCTGTTTGTGTATGTGAGTTTGAATGTTTGTAAATGTCTATTACCTAATGGCTGTTTGTGTATGTGAGTTTGAATGTTTGTAAACGCACCCACGATACAGAAAAGTGGTAGTATTTTTAGAAAAAAATACTACCACTTACTACTCACACTCAAAGCATATATTTCCATTTTACCGTTTACAAGCACTTTTGAATTGTCAAGGAATCGGTCAGTCAGCAGGAGCAGAAACTCCACGGTTACTCTTTTAAAAATAATTGGCTTTTACAATGTTTTCAAATTACAGTAGTTAGGGGACTGCATGTAAGTGTGTAAGTGGAGTGTAAGGAACCCAGTGCAGCCCAAGTGTAAGAAACCGATGGACGGTTTCTTACAAAACTTCAACAATATCCGATGGCCCTGGTTACTTATCTCCTTTGGTGACCGCACCTATGTAGAAGAACTACTTTTTGGACTTAAACATAACTGTCAAAATGTGGGTGTCGGTACTATTACACCTTTTCCTAACACTTCAGTAAAACAGGCCCGATGTTATGTAATGTTCAGCCTGATTATAATAATCGGTCGAGGTCTACTAAGTAGTTTTTATAATCAATCGTAGTTTTATTTACTGTGCAACGAAACAATGACACTAATGTCACAGTACCCACCTATTTCTATATACGAATAAATCAATCACAATTTATTTTAATACTTGATGGAATGTGTGAATGATGATATGGTTAGAAAGGGGGTGATTACGAGATGACGACTAATAGAGAAGTGTGGGAGAAAAAGACATGTTGTGCCGACCGGGAATAAATTGTTATGATGATTGACACTCCTGCCCTTTTCCCTTTTTATTTGGAGTCGGCGCCAATTCTCCCATGATGATGATGATGACTTATTTGTGATTTTTTACTCGTGTATAAGCTTATTTTCCAATAGCTTTGAAAATCCATGACAAAATGGTAATCCTCGGTAAATCATATATATATATTTTTTTCTTTATTTAAGGGCTTTATCGCTGGGCGATAACGTCGCCCTGTAACATCAGCACAATTATTGATTAACCTAAAAACACATAACACTTATTTAACAAAGAAAGCCAGTTTGTACAGTATCCTAGCTTGTTCCGATAAAGGACATGCCAGGATAGTAAATCATATTTAAAACGTATTTAATTTTTGAAGTATTTTATTCTATTGTGAAAATCTTGGCTGACCTTTTCACACTATTCCTTACACCTCAAAACAGACTAAAAATCCTTACCCAACCTGTACGGTCAACCAAGTAATAACACTTAAATATGTACAAAAACAACCCTTATTCGTATGATACAAACGCGCTGTCAATCTCAAATCATTAGGTGCCACTTGCGTGCGGGAGAGTGGTTCGTGACTACATAATAACAGCTACGCGAATCGATCAAAGTTAAGCAACGCGTGCCGAGGTCGGTCCGTGTATGGGTGACCATCTATTCCGTGCCCCGAAAAGCATTTTAAGCCGTTGGTCCAGCGGGGTATTGCGTAACACACTAACAGTAGGAATGCCTTTCATTTTGACAGGTCAACAGCATTCATTGCGTTATTTACGTTGTTGAGTAGATCAATTTTTCGAACATATGAAGCAATGGATTAGTAATGGATATCCTTCTAAGTGATTCAGATTGTGATTAGCAGTGTGTTTCGCCGGCTGTAATTCGTAAATCTTTGATAGTCGTTACGGATAGTCAGAAGCCAGAAAGTCTGACAACCAGTCTTGCTAAGGAATATCGTGGTACCCAGTAACAGGGGTGTGATGGAGTTCAGATAGGCAGTCGCTCCATGTAGCATACTAGTATTCAGCTGCATCCGGTTAGACTGGAAGCCGTCCCTAACATAGTTAGGAAGAAGCTAGGCAGGTAGATGTATACGCGAGTGAGTGTACTACCGGGCTAACTGTGATGCCGAGCTTGCCAGCTGATGTCGATGACCCGAATACTGTGACAGAGGGATGGGTGCGGGGGCAGGGGGCAGAGGGAGCGGGGGCATGCGGAGGTGCGGGAGGGGAGCGGTGATTTATGGGGAGGTTGTACGTTGACACTGTTGCACGGTACGGGAATGTTGGGATCGATAATTTGTTTGGTATCTAGAATGGAGTAAAATGTACGTAATTTCAAAAACTATGAGGACTACCAGAGCTAGGTAAAATAACAGTATAACTGCTTTTTCTCATAAAGAGAAGGAACGATAAGTCTGATCTCTAGCTTGTTCGTTTTGCATGTTTAAGATTTCAGAGATCTTGTAAATCATACCTTTCACTGTCTATTTTTAACCGACTTCAAAAAGGAGGAGACAAAGTGAAAATAACTTCAGTTTCGGAAGTCTGTGGCAAAACGAACTCCGACACCGATTTCTGAAATTAAAGTTATTTTTTAGTTTGCAGTGTTTCGTTTGCAAGACGTGAAATAATCAAAACTGGCAGAAAGTAAACTCTTGAACGTTTCGGTCAAAGGGACACACGTGGAACTTGACATCCTAAAGGCTAAATCCCGTAAATAAAAACGCTTGGAATCCAGTTACAACCTCGTCTCAGCGACAAAAAATTTCAAAAACTTGTCAATAATTTATGACAAATAAAAGTTTTTTTGGCAGATACACACTGAGTTTAAAATGCAAACATTTTTAAAACAGAGGAGGCGGAATTGGACTGTCAACTTAGCAGACTGACACGCCTATGAGATTATGACAATTGAATACCCTGTCAGGTGTACATTAAGGCCGCCCATTAAGGCCAGCTTGGCGAGAACTGACTTCCCTCAAGAATACTAGACCCCAGAAAATACGGTAATTGCCTCTGGTATCATATTCGGTGTACCATCATTGTACATGTTAGTGTTCAATAAATAAATAGAAATGATGATGAATTGATGATACCTTATTATAAGTGATGAGAGGTAACGACGTAGAAAAAGCCTACGCCTGCTACGCCGTCGTAGCAGTTTGCTACGTAATACTACGCCTGCTACGCTGTCGTAGCAGTTTGCTACGTAATACTACGTCTGCTACGCTGTCGTAGCAGTTTGCTACGTAATACTACGCGACATGAACCTATCCTAACTGAAATAATATTCCGTTTCAAAACATGATTCTTAACACCTCCAGGAAGTACATGTCCATACGACAAACCTATTTATAGAACGGACAGTGGAAACAAATTGCCACCCTTAAGACATTTCTACAAATGTACAACCGGTAGCCACCCCCTAACATTTATTAACATTGGAAAGCCCACTTTAACTCCAACGAAATATAGTGCTATTTGCTGTAACATCTCACTCAAACTTTATTGAATAAAGCGATACTGTACTGCAATCGAAAACCAACTTTCGTCCTTGAAGATAAAGTTGATTTTACTTCGAAACAGAAAAGTAATAGCTAATATTTCCTGTTTAACTTAGGCATTGTAAAGTGTGCCCTGACACATAGAAATTAAGGTGTGTTTTACACTGTGTAAAGTTAAATACATTTAGTATTACAAATACAGTTTCGCAGAGCTCGGCGCGAGAGATTTGATATCGTTTTTTGCAAGTGTCTCCGTATATAATATAGTACATAGCAAGTTCTCGTTCCCTTTGACAATTTTCTAATATATTTCTCTGCTGCGAATATTGCTCTGCACCGTAATTGGGTAGCAAGTGGAGGTTCTACCATGCTATGTATAGATGTTGATCTAGCGAGTTGCATTGCCTATCTAATGCAATTGTTGCAAGCAGTTTACAATTACCAAGTGATCGCGAACTGAAGGACAATTCTCGTAATTTTAAGACATTCTCAGTATCAAACTGTCAAAAATACCTCTTATTTTTCTACATTTTTGATAAGTTTTTGACATTGATCGTCGCTGAGATGAGATTGCGACTAGATTTTGAACGTTTTTAATTTTGGGGATGGTCCTTCTAGTACGAACCTTTTTTTATAATAATTAATAATACCAGTTTAGTGTTGTTCCACTGCAGGATAAAGGCCTCTCTCATACAGAGAAGGCACGAGCATTGATCACCACACTTGCTCAAGACGAGTTAGCGATTTCCAACTTATATTAACTATGTTCAGAGGGGCATTTCTTGTAATTTTAAGAACGTTCACAGTCTGATCTCAGTCTCAATCTGTCAAAAAATTCTTCTAATTTCCCTACATTTTGACAAGTTTTTGACATTTGTTTGTCGCCGTGATGAGACTGCGACTAGATTATGTACGTTTTAAATTACGAGAATTGGCTTTCTGGTTTCCTCGCGATGTTTTTCTTTCACCGATATCACTAATTCCCAAGATAAGCTTAGATAGTACATACATATGAAATAAAACGTCACATTGGTACCTACAGACGTAGATAGAACGGCATTAAAAGAATGATAGAAATACATATTATACATTGCACTAAAGTCTTACAACCATTCTTACCAAGGGGTATCGTGTTACCCAGTAAATGGGATGTGGAGGTCAGGTAGGCAGTCGCTCCATGTAAAATACTGGTATTCAGTGGTAACCGGTTAGGCTGGAAGCCGACCCCAACATAGTTGGGAAAAGGCTAGGCAGATGATGAGGATGGACCACCATCCTTCGTTGTCATCATTATAATTATCAGCTGTTTTGGTCAAAATACAGGGTGATATTGATCAAACTGTAACCAAGAATTTAGTGCATGATACTAAACCCACCAGAGTTGAAATTTTTCGTCTTTAATTAAAAAAAAGCGGCCAATGCGTATCGGACTCTCACACGAAGTTTTCCAGTACTACCGTACATTTAGTTCTGTGTTAAAATCGTTTGCACATTCAACCGATTTATTTGCGCCAATCACCAATCGTCCATCCTACTAATATTATAAAGGTAAAAGTTTGTGAGGATGGATGGATGGATGTTTGTTACTCTTTCACGCAAAAACTATTGAACGGATTTGGATGAAATTTGGCACACATAATATAGTTTATAACCAGGATTAACACATAGAATACTTTTTATACCGATGTTCCCACGGGATCGAGAGTTATGCAGGTGAAACCGCGGCGCACTGCTAGTACTTTATATATATAATACTTTATAATATTAGTATAGACTAGCGACCCGCCCGACGACTTGACAAAATATATTTATTATATGGAAGTTAATTATTAAATAAACCCACACACACATAATTAAACCGTCCGAAATAAATTATCTAATGATGGTGAAACAACATCAAAATCAGTTTTGTAGTTTAGAAGAACCACAGACAGACACGAAAATGTGACTTTCAATTATAATGACGATGATTACGTTCCACCACAACCAGGCTTATCTAACTATCTAGTAACTGGGTTGTGGAGGTCAGATAGGCAGTCGCTCCATGTAAAATACTGGTAGTCAGCTGCACCCGGTTAGACTGGAAGCCGACCCCAACATAGTTGGGAAAAGGCTAGGCAGATGATGATGGTGATGATAATATGGAAGTTACTCCTTCTGTCTGTCTGTAACCTTTTCACGCCTTCACAGCTGAACGGATGTCGATGTTTGGCACACAGGTAGACCAGGACCTGAGTTAGGACATAGGATACTTTAACCCCGGTAGCACGTTCCCGTGGAATAAGGGTGTATTAACGTAGAAAGCTATATGCCAGTGTATAACGCTGACAAGCGTTTGTGGTCAACGCTTGTCGGTGCAGGCAGTTTTCATACTTTTTGCAAATGAATAAACCCTAATTTCCGATCTCCACGCGGGTGAAGCCGCGGACAAAAGCTTGAAATCAGTTGGCCGGAATAATCACGCGTTGATTTTAAGCTTTTGTTTTAAAGCATCGGTTTTCTCGTTTCCGGGTAAAAACCCGGAAACGAGAAAACCGATGTTTTGTCGATCTTTGGGATAATAATAAGAGTTCCTGTAATTTCACTAACACAATACTCTTCAAATCATAAAACCGTAAAATGATACTTTACACCTTAAATAAGTACAGAAACTGATCTCCCCTTGAGCATGATTGAGCGAAATATTTTACAAAGAGCTTTACTACGAGCCAAGTCAACGAACCCTTATCATTATTTCAGCCGAAAGTGCACTGCTGGGCAAACGCCTTCCTTAGGCCCTTTGTACACGGCACGGTTTCTTTACAGTACGGCGTATAATAAATAAATAATAAATTTCTTTATTCAAGTGCCAAGGACTCATTGTGTTAGTAAACTTAAGAACTATATTTGTTTATTTTATTTTAATTTATTTCTTCCCTTGGGAGATGACACTGCAGAGATTGATGTATATGCAATCGAGCCTGCTAGCGATAATTTTTAGGACATTGTTGTATAAACCGCGCAGAAGAAAAAACGTGTCCGCCAACAATCTTCCATAGTAACCCAGACAACACTGACGACCGTGTCTACACACGGCGAATAGCCCTTAGTTTTACGGCAAGAAAGACGTGTGTGTACAAAAGGCTTAACTGGGATTACTACAGAGACATATCATCATATCGGGACAATTCATCAAACATACTCAAAACATTTAGGGCGGGTTGTTTTACTTCCACTTGACGTATGCGTATACGTCAAAAATAGCGCTAACAATCGTCAAACCAAAAACGCGTTGTTTCAAATTACAATTACAAAATTATGGCTTTGATTTACGTCAAATAACCAATGTCCTTGGGTGCACTTGCATGGTACATACAGGGATAATCGTCGGTTGGTGCCTCCTCATCATTTAAAATTGTGTAAAGGGCC
This sequence comes from Apamea epomidion, assembly GCA_947507525.1. Classification (NCBI taxonomy): domain Eukaryota; kingdom Metazoa; phylum Arthropoda; class Insecta; order Lepidoptera; family Noctuidae; genus Apamea; species Apamea epomidion. Next base: position 16,883,606 of record OX382245.1, on the reverse strand, counting down.
TCTGTGAGTTGGCTTCGCCCCCAGGTACGCCTTTCGAAGGTCCGGGACCCTGGGGTCCCAAGATATGTCAAAAACAAATAATAATAATATCTTACGTTAACCAACCGTTTGAAACAACCAGCCCTTAATATACTCCATTTAATATATTCAAATTCAAATTCAAAATCATTTATTTGCTAATATGGGTAATTACATAAAGTTGTTATAAAAATAGAGCATGGTTCAACCATATTACGCCTTGAGGCATGCAAATCTCGAGCTTAGACTGTATCATTACATTGTTATACAATTACTTGCAACAATAATTTATAATTAATAACACATTTTTGGTAATTTCACCGTGGCAGATAATAATGAAACATTAGCAAATATTAATATCACACGAATATTTAAAGATTAAAAATGTCATGTAGCAAATGAGAATGTCAAAATATATTTGTAAATAAATGTTCAAGTAATAATAATAGATAATGAATTGGTTCATTAATCGCATGTCAGATCAACAACAATATTTCTGAGAACAATATGTCCTTACATCCTCTGTTAAATAATCCTGAATACTGTAATTACATTTACATAAATAGCAAGAATCTTTTTAATTTCTTTTTAAATTCATCGATGGATGGAGTTTCTAGTATAGACTTTGGTAAGTGATTGTATATACGCGGTGCCATACTGAAAATGCTGCTGGTATATAAGGCCGTCTTGTTGAATTTGCAACAAATTTTATCACTGTGCCGCTTACTTCTGTATTTATCAAAAAGATGTTTGTTAGTTCTAGCGAAGCTAGCAATCTCATAAATGTAGACACACGGCAATGTTAATATATTATATTTAATCAAATATGGTCTGCAGCTAGCAGTCTGTTTGATATTAAACATACCCCTAATGCCTAATGCCCCCCTTTGCACCTTGAATGCAATGTCCTTATTGGTGGAATGAACCCAGAATATAATACCATACTTTATCAAGGATCCCACGTAGCCATGGTATGCTGCAAGTACAGCAGAAGTGTCAACCGTTTTTGCCAGCATATGTAGGGCGTATGATTGGTTATTTAATTTTTGATTTAACGTATCAACATGTGCCTTCCAGTTCAAATTATAATCAATTGACATGCCTAAGAATTTTGTAGTTGCTATCTCATTTATTTTGTTCCCTGTATAATCTATATTAATCTCAGTAAATTGGGCTTCACGATTGCGAAATATCATAATTTTCGTCTTGTCAAAGTTCATTTTTAAATTGTTATTAGTTAGCCATTTTATAATGTCACTTAGATATAGTACTATCTTTCCGTCCACTTCATCCCTAAGTTTAGAAATCCATTAAATAATTTCACCTAGTTAAGTGGAAGCTTCAAGTCTTCAAAAGTGTAAGGTCAGTTCGTACTACATAATAGCACTGGGTATTGAATAATGGACACATTAGACCGTCCTCGGTTTGTAGTAACACGCGATCGTAATACGAATTACATACTAAAAGCTTCAGACGAAAAATATTTTAAAAAGTTTTCATTCTCATAATTATTTATAAATGGGTAGTAATAAAAGCTCCGAAAAAAATTAAAATATGAGCATACTCAAAATATGAAATTTATTGCTTTAAATACTAACTTTTCGACAACTTATAAATGAATACAAATAAAGAAACGACCGAATAAAATACTGAAAATAAAATACTGAAAATAAAATACTGAAAATTCCGAAAAATTAATACAATATTTGCTGACGTAATATTTTTCCACCAGCTTAAATTGCGTTTTACCGAAATCTACAGGAAGTCATTTTTATCGTAACTTACCTTTTAGAATCAATCTTACACATTTTATAACTGTGACGCTGCGCTGCCGCGCTGTGGCTGTGTGGTTTGGTTTTACATTCAAAAATATGTTTCTGGCTGTTTCGTTGCGTGGTCACAGTTCTAACCTAACCTAGCCTAGCTGTTTCGATTTAAAAAAGATATATGCGTGTTAGGTTGCAAATTTCACTAAGCTATAACTTTTCGGAAACTTAATATTTTCTTCGGAAGTTTAAATTTTGTTTATTATTTGAAAGTATAAATTATTTTTCCTAGAATTATAATTTGAATAAACTTCATGTTTGTTTGTTAAATACAACATTTTTTGTCGGTTAATTTTGTATTCATTTTTCGGTAATTCATTTTAACACAGCTTAGTTAGTATTACAGTCAACCACAGATCGCAGGAAGTTAATTTGTTTTTCGGAAGCTTTATTATTTACCTTTATAAATTGATGAATCCACAATAAATACAGGTTGGCAAGGACCTCACAACGATTTCATAGAAAACCGCAATACCTACGCGGTAACACAATGTACTCGTATTTAGTTATGAAATAAATAACTTATGCACTTACACTTCTGGTCAAAATGTATGGAACAGACATTTTTGAACCGTCTAGGCATCGGTCAGTTACAGTAAACCGTTAGTGTCAAGTGTCACGAATTTCAGGTCTCGTGGATGTCAAGTGTCACGAGTGTCAGGTCTCGTGAGTGTCAAGTGTCACGTATGTCAGATCTCTTGAGAGTCAAGTGTCACGAGTGTCAGGTCTCGTGAGTGTCCAGTGTCACGATTGTCAGGTCTCGTGAGTGTCAAGTGTCACGAATGTAACGTCTCGTGAGTGTCAAGTGTCACGAATGTCAGGTCTCGTGAGTGCCAAGTGGCACGAGTGTCTGGTCTCATGAGTGTCAAGTGTCACGAATGTCAGGTCTCGTGAGTACCAAGTGGCATGACTGTCTGGTTTCGTGAGTGTCAAGTGTCACGAATGTCAGGTCTCGTGAGTGACCTGACTCATTTCATTTCTGATGGCGTGAATTATAGTAATCAAATTCAATATCTATCAATCTAGACCAATGCGTCAGCGCAGTGGCCAATTACAAATAAATAATTCGAGCCAGTCAAAGTATCAGGCCTGACAAGAAAGGTCAGCCACACACGAACATCAGAATTAGAAGCTTCAAGAACTCTTGGAAAAGGTCAGCACTTAATAAACGTATTTCAAGTTTATCAGAATCTTAGGTGGGACACGCGATGGGCTGAATAAATGAAATAAGCCTTATGCAGTGATAGTTATGGGTCGTTTGCACCACAAATCACAAATTGCGTCTATCGCAAATATCGTTCGGTGTCTGTCATCTTCAAACGATTGACAGAACGATGTTTTCATTACGTTTTGTTTTGTGTTGCAAGGGTGCCTAAATGTGGAATGTCCAGCGTACCCTGAGCACTATGTCAGAACCGCTACTTACCACGTTGTTGACTGACTAATATTTTAGTCAGTGGGGTAATTGCGTAAAACACTAACTGTAGCAATCGTTTCTATTAAATGACAGTTCAATAACATTTATTGCGTTATTTACGTTGATCAGTAGACAATTTTTTTGAATATTTGAAGCAATGGTTTAGCAATATCCTTCAAAAAGGATTCAGATAGTGATCGAAAGTGTGTTACGCAATCAGGGCGATGAGGACCCAGACTAGTGGCAATAGCTTTCAAAGCGTTTTGTTTCTGTTTAAAATACATTTAAAAAATGATCTCATAGCCAAATGCTATTTTACCATATCGGAATTTATAAATGACCGCAATTAATTAAATAGATTCCTATAATTACGACATTTTCAGAATTTGACTTTTGAATTTGATTTTTTTCCTCTTTTTAATTAGCATTAGGATTAAGTTATTAATGTTATAGTTTATTGTGTAGACTCATTTTTTTTAATGGCTTATTCTAAACCAAAAATATGTTGTTTTGTGCGCCATAACTGGCAAACAATGCAGATCTACACGTTATTTTAAGACCTCGCACATATTATTTGATGTATATGTCTCATGTTTTACAATAAATATATTCTATTTATTCTATTCTAATTTCTATAACAACTTTCACCAGGATTGACATGAACTTTTCGTTAGTTTATGTCAGATCAATATATTTTTGACATTTCCATCATCGTTATCGCTGATAGAATGTCACTTTGTCTAGCCAATACGAGAGAATACCGAAATCTTTAGAATGAATAGATTCAGGATTTAGACCGAACATCAAGCACAATTTCGACCCTGGAATCTGTGAAGATTTGCCTGACCAGCTGACTCTATGTGAAAAGGCTGGACTGCCAAATCAATTTCAACCAGCTGATTTAACAGAGACATACTCAGACTATAGAACAAAAGTGGAACAAGTGATATTTAATTTTTCAGTTGGAACCTACCGGGCGTAAAGATAAAATAAAATTACTATACCACAATAGGTAATAGAATTAAAATGGATTAATGAAACCATGACATATAAATTAACTATGTGATAGATACATGGTGCTCACATGAAATTCCCAAACTCAAGCTCAAACCATTTATTTCAATTGAACCAATTACTTTTGAAGGCACTTTTGAATTGTCAAGTAATCGGTCAGTCAGACAGATGAAGCTAGTTGCCCTTTCAAAACCGTAGTAGGTTCCTATAGAAAAGAACTGACAAGAAACTCCATGGTCACTCTTTTTTATTTTTATTCAATTCATTTATTTCAGTTTAAAAAATCCAAATGAGCTCAAGCCAGAAACACTAACAGTCACTAGGTTCTTACAAGCATAGCAATTATGCTCCATTTCAGTACAGTAAAATCATGAAATAATTTCACCCAGTTCAGAAAGTTGAAGTCTTATGAAAGGTCAGTACGTAGTGGTTATGTAAGGAAAACTTTAACCGAATCTCGGTTTATATGCACGCGATCGTAAACTGAATTACAGGCTGAAACCAGTTGAGAACTAGGTTATTTGACTTGCTGATAAAAGAAAATTCAGCTTTGAACTAAGTCGCCTTTATTTTCCGTTTCGTAGGTCTAACAGTGGAATTAAATCTTGTGATAATAAACTATTATTGTTACTGCAAGACTACTTCCGGCCGTATTTCGGACATGGCGACCAACCTCAACGAAGACTAGCCTTCAGCGCTGGGGATATTATAGTGCACCAGTGTGTGCGCAGACACTGGTGTACTCTCACTTCTCATTGTCCGATGGGACGGCAGTTCAACACGACTGGAAAGAGAGCAGGGGCAGGATCAACAGCTTAACATGCTTTCCGAGGCACGGGGGTATCATACCGCCAATTTCACAACTTCAACAACAACAACAACAACTCAACTCTCAACAACGCTCAAGTCTCTCTTTCTTCAACTTCTTTTTTTTTCTTTTTTGTAGTTAGTATAAGGATCATTTTAAACTTAACATCTGTAACTTGTGCCTACTTTCTGTGCAAATGAAGATCTATTCTATTCTATTCTATTCGGGCTGTTACTGCAAAATCCCTAATGAAAAACCCAAAAGCTCTGCCGGAAGCTCAGCAGTCGCACTTGCGACCACGAGACCAACGGAGCAGTCATGATACTTGAATGTTATGTACCCTTAGGATTTTCATAGTTAGGACATTCAGGTTACTCAGAATTTTCTTAATTAAGGTGATGGGTAAGTCTTATTGTTTCATTTGTTTTCATTGTTCTCACATATAGAAGCAACAAGAATAATCTACGATCACCAAAGGAGATAAGTAACCAGAGCCGTTGGATATAATTGAAATTTTGTAAGTAAGCGATGAATTTTTTAGAATAAAATGTAATTTCATTAATAGAAAACAAACAGTTCGTTTTTCAAATTAAATTTCATTTGAAAAAATCCATCGGTTTCTTACTAAAGTTCAACTATATCCGACGACCCTGGTTACTTATCTTCTTTGGCGACAGTACACAGGATTTTGTAATATCGTGATTTAAAAGAGTATCCTAAAAGTTTCTTACCCGTTCTTCTCCATAGAGATCTACGTTTTGGAATCGGCTACTAATCCGAAAGGGAATAATGTGCCCTGGCGGCTGAGAGGATGTCACAGGCAGAAGGCTGTTGGGGCAGGCGAATGATGTTGATGTCAATGACTCAGCATTAGAAAAAGTGCACGCTCAATTAGTATCAGCTATACTAATATTATAAAGAGGTAAAATTTGTTGGTTTATTTGTATGCATGTAGGGGGTAATCTCCGGAACTACCAGTCGGATTTGAAAAAATATTTTTGCATTTGATAACCCAATTATTGAGGAAGGCTATAGGCTATTTAACATCACGCTATGACCCTTAGGAGCCGAGCAAAAGTAAAAAAAAGTCCGAAAAAATGCTAAGCGCATACGAAGTAGTAGCACGGGCGAGCGATGGGATGCGACGCGATGGGTCGGGGGCTAAAATTTTACGCGGGCGAAGTCACGGGCAAAAGCTAGTGACATATAAAATAATAATTCAATCTTTACACATCACAAACATCAAAAGAATTTTGCACCTTTCACAGAGCATTTCCCAACCCCTATAAACCACATAAAGGGTGATAATTCTGCTCGGCTCCCACCGTTTTTAGCGTGAAGGTGAATAATAAAGCTTTGTGATAGCAGAGAGCCCCAGGTCCAAAATATTACCATTTAAATTGCCTGGCGTTTGCACTTAGGGTTGTACGAAACGAATTTATTTATTTTTGGGATTATGAAAAATTTGCATATTTTATTTTGAATTTAGGTCATCCCTATAAAGTAAACCATGTTTCTGTTACATGTGTTAGTCTTGCAAGTAAAACAAAGTAAGGTCTCTGCCTGTCTGGTCTTCGGACGAAGTCGCGGGCTGAAGCTATGCAAGCGGTTATATATGAATTTACATGTAATTCTTGAAAAAAAACAAATTTTATGTTTTATTTAAAAAAAATCGATTGATCTAGGTTCCACGCAAGCAGAGTCGAGGCCACATATAGTCGAGGCTAGTTTACTTAAATGATTGTATCCCTTTTTATATAAACTGACCCACCGTCACTTCCTACAGAAGAAGAAAACAAGAAAACATGTTCCTACTCGTGGTGTATATTATCATACGCGTACAATTTCTTGTTCCCGCGATCCGCCGCGTCACATCGCATCGCCTGCCCACTACTTTTGTATTTTTTCTCGGTTCCTAAGAGTACTAGCGTGATGTTAAATAACCTATAACCTTCCTCAAGAATTAGGATATCAAATGCAAAAAGTTTTTTTTTCGAATCCGACTGATAGTAGATTTACGCGCTAATCAATGGATGATTAGCGCGTAAATCTTGAGGTTATACAACTTTTTCAGTCACTAGAGTCAGCCGACACTTTGCCAATTTATTTGGTATTATACATTTCATTAACTTTCAGCAACCACTTTCCATCCAGGCCATCGGCCTCTTTACAACTCAAACATAAAAACTAATTTATACGCCATTCATATTTACTACCAACCGGAAGAAAAACGAAATAATAAACAAACTAAAAGCTCCTTTCCAACAAACTTCATGCTGAAAGTTTTGAGGGAAAACAATATATTTTCATAGAATGCAACTCGCGTGTCGGCCCTAGCGTCGGCAGGAAAACTTTGCATAGATATTTTACTTGTAAAAGCGTAAAATACTACCACAAAAATCTTGGATACGGCCACATTTTGCAAAATTATATCGTTAAATCAAAAGTCATTTGTTCTACAAAGTCAAAATTACAAAAGACAGTCCCCCAAAACGCCCGCCCTTCACCACTTCCTAGTGCTTTCGCTGGGAAGAAGTTGCGCAACAAACTCCCCAGCAGCACAGCTGTGTGTTCAGTTAGAAAAACCTTGATTCTATGACATAATAATAAAACTAGCACATAGCAAGATTGTATTGTCACTATGAACTGTTTGTTTATGAACCGTTTTGAACTGCTCTCAAAACGGTGAAGGAAAACATCGTGAAGAAACCGTCCTAAAACCAAAAATTCGATGTGACATCTACCAACTCGCACTGGGCCCGCGTGGTGGATTACGGCCCTCTCGGAGAGAGGAGGCCTGTGTCCCAGCAGTGGGAACATTTTAGGCTGATTATGATGATGAACTGTTTCATCAGAAATTCGATTTTAAACTATTCGGTTATTATATACCCAATAGAGTATTATAGAAACAAAGTACATTTAATTGCGGTATACATGGCGCAGAAAAAGAACATTGACATGATGACGTCAGCAGGTGCAGTATACGGAAGATATAAATAACAAAATCCTACTAATATTATAAACGCGAAAGTTTGGATGGATGGATGTTTGTTACTCTTTCACGCAAAAACTACTGAATGGATTTGGATGAAATTTGGCACATAGATAGTTTATAATCAGGATTAACACATGGAATAGTTTTTATCTCGATATTCCTATGGACAGAAACTTATGCGGGTGAAACCGCAGGGCACTGCTAATAAGAAGTAAAAAAGACACAATACCTAATTCTTAATGTTTATATAAACATAATATATACATAATGGAACATTCCGGACTACGACTCACGCACTGGCGGCGTTTATTAATCTGTGCGCGCAGCCGTCATATAACTATAAGTATTACTGTTATACAAATAAAGTTTACATTCGTGTAAAACGGTCACTTTACTTAGTCAGAGTGTGATCTGAAAATATTGCCCTAATCACACGTTCGTTCATCTTTCGTTCGTTCGTTCGTGTTCGCTTAGTTTATGATCCTGTATGAGTCGCAATAAATACTTTTTCTTTCTTTTCTTTTCTTTTTCTTTCGCACAGACATAAAAATATCGCGGCGAGATTTTATCGCACACTGGATTTTCGACTCTCGGTGTTGAACCGAGCATTGAGGATCCAACAAAGCGCATCCCAGCGCGTCAAAAACACCAACTCTCGGCGGCTAAGCAGTGCGTTGATAATCCAGTGCGCGAAAAAAAATCGCCCGTGCGTACCAGGACTAATTTTTCTTTGAATTCGGTTCAATTTAAAGAACTCAAGAGTGAGCCTGCTTGTTCCTTTCTCCGTCCTTGAAACTCTACCAAACTAGTTAAAAGTTCCGAAGTCTCTAGCTAGAGTCGTCGAACTAGCCTCGCTTTATCTTTTAGCTGCTCGTTAGGTTCGTGCGGGAAATTCTCAAACAACTCTACTAGCTCTATATTTGTGTTTTCTTGTATCATTACGCTGTACAAATTAGCGGTATAGGCAGAAGGAAACAAAAAACAGTAATTGATTCCACTGGTAAAGCCAGTTCCCTCTCATACCGAGAGGGAACTGGCTTACTTTTTTTTATTGTAAACTAGCTGACCCGGTGAACGTCATACCGCCATATTTCTTTTAATTTTCTTCTACACAAACCTTGTCCTGACAATAAAAACACAAAAAAAAGAATTATCCAATTTGGTGCAGTCGGTTGGAAATTATGCGCGTACACGTACATACATGGTGGTGGTGGTGGTGGTGGTGGAAGAAAGTGGTGTGGAGAGCAATGCTGGCCCACTGGTCATGCCCCCGACTTACAAGTTCGACTTTACTTTGTGTAACTAATTTCATCACCACTGCTCTCAAAATGGTGAAGGAAAACATCGTAAGGAAACCGGCATGTCTTAGAACCAAAAATTTAAAGACACGTGACTTCTACCAACCCGCACTGGGACCGCGTGGTGGATTAGCCCACTCCCGCTCGAAGAGAGGAGGCCGCGGTCCCAGCAGTGGGAACATTATAGGCTGATTATGTATGTTATGTATAAGAAAAGTAAATAAATTAAATACTATCAACTTATTTCAGACCACAATACACAGAGTAATCAAACTATACCCAATACCCATGTTTGCAAACCAATAAATGATTTGATTTGATTCGATTTTGATTTGATTTACACAGCAAGTTGCTAATTACTTTTCAAACTTTTTGATAAAATTTGGAATGGGGCCATGGGAAGGACATAGGCTTTATATCTATAGTAACAAATACGGATGTAATCTTGGGATGAATCCGAAATAAATGATTTATTATTATCCTGTTTATTTGTCTATTTGCTTATTGAAATACCACGCGGGCGAAGCCGCAGGCGGAAGCTAGTAAGACCATAAAAAATATCATTTAAAAAAAGACTGCCGCCTTACATAGAGAACTTGAAAAACCCCCAATGACTTGGTAAAACCCCCACTTACTACCTACAAGTACCCTCCTATATTGCAGGCAGTAATTGCCAATATAACTGCGCGCGGCAGACACAGCGACGGCGGACAACGCTTTGTTCATTAAGTCATGTCTTGCGTCATAAACGTGAACGTTTATATTTAACGTATAAACGTGTACATAATCCAAAGGACAGATTTAGTTTGTTAGTTTTTTGTCAATGAAAGGGTTTAATGTACCTTTGAGGATATTTTTTATTGTAAACTAAGGCAACTTGGAAAATACCCCGACATCATTTTTTAAATCAATGCAAGATAAAACGTACACAGGGTGGCGGGACATCGGCGCGCAAACTGTAACCATGAATACTAAATTAATATTATAAAATCATGCTAGACCGCGTAGAAATTTTACGTCGGTTTTCTAAAATAAGCTGTTTCATAGAAAAGGACCTCCGCAGACAAAATGTATGCAAAAGTAAATTTAAAAAAAAAAATTCGTTCATAATCATGTTCTGACTCCATGGTAACAGAAGGTAAATTTTCGTAATTTAAAACATTCATAATCTAGTCGCAGTCATCTCGGCGTCCAACAAATGTCAAAAACTTGTCAAAAATGTAGGGGAATTAGAGGTATTTCTGACAGAGGTCGAACTGTGAACATTCAATATTAGGAGAATTGCCCCTCTTGGTGTAATAATGAAGAGTATTATCTTCTGGGAGAAATGATCTACATTATTGTAAAAACCCCATGAAAATCAATAATCCAAAATTGTTGGAATTTTCCAAATAGTGTAGATTTGGAAAACTTAGGAAACAAACACATACATATGAAAAGTGACTTTGCTATCTATTTATTTGTAAATGGATAAAGGCCGTATTTTATTTTTCAATTATTTGCTTGAGTACGTATAGTTTTTATTGTATTTGTTGGTATATTGGCGTGGCTAGCTGACATATGGCAAATTATTTAATCTAATGTTTTGTGTCTTGTAATGGTGATAAATAAATAAAATAGAAAAATAATTACTTTGCATACCTAGTATTGTATAGAATCAAGTATTTTCTAAATGAACAGCTGTGCTTCTGGGGAGTTTGTTGCGCCACTTCTTCTTCCCAGCGAAAGCACTAGGAAGTGGTGAAGGGCGGGCGTTTTGGGGGACTGTCTTTTGTAATTTTGACTTTGTAGAACAAATGACTTTTGATTTAACGATATAATTTTGCAAAATGTGCCCGTATCCAAGATTTTTGTGGTAGTATTTTACGCTTTTACAAGTAAAATATCTATGCAAAGTTTTCCTGCCGACGCTAGGGCCGACACGCGAGTTGCATTCTATGAAAATATATTGTTTTCCCTCAAAACTTTCAGCAGTATGTAAAGTGCTGATTCTCAGCCTAGTTTGAATAAATGACTTTTGACCCACCATTTTTCCAATGCGAGAGAGAGACGGAGCTATAGATGGCCGAGAGCACTATCTCTTTTTTGCAATGCAATAATGTGCTATTAATAGTTCATAATAGCCCTAGATAGCTTAATAACTGAATATCACGAACTGAATGTAAAAGTAAAATAAAATAAAGCTACAACAATGTAAAATCATTAAATTGTAACCGTGGTTGTAACCTTGGTAGCCAGCCTACGGAAGGCCGGGAAAGCGCTACGGCGTAGCAGCGTAGCCGCGTTGCTACGAGGCTACGAGACTACGGATTGTGAATTTTCTTTATTCAGATTACTATAGCTACCGGTAATATGAGATTTCATGGAAGATATTTGTAGATTACGTCTATGTATAGATACATATTATGTGTGTGTTATCTGGGCCCGCGAGGGGATTACAGCCCACTCCCTGTTACCAAGAGGAGACCTGTGTCCTAACAGTGGGAACATTATACGCTGATTATAGGGACATATTATAAATCAGTCACTTTGCGTGTCTGTCTGTGTGTCTGCGTTGTTCTTCTAACCTACGCAACGGATTGTGATGCGGTTTTCACCATGATTTAATCCGGCAGCTTTTTATGTATAATCCATGAATATTAAACTAACATATAACAAAGAAAATTCGATGTATTGTCAAGTCATAAAAACCGTGCAAAGCAGGGCCGGGTTGCTATTATTACATTACTATAGTGACATAAAGTCGTTTTTTTCTCAAGGGAGTAAGCAAAAAGATTAAGCTCACGGATGCGAAGATGATTCATCATCCGATTAAACATATATACAACCTTTATTATTAACTTCATTTTATTACTTCATTTAAACACTAACATGAATTCAGTATAGTACTTTATAATTTGCTATGTCACGTGTAAAATAGCTCAACCCGGAAATAGTTTTTATGGCCCATATAAATTAATTTTAACGTACGGTTATTAAACACGCGATCACACGCAATATAACTACAATACCGAAGTTATTACAAGCGCCTTTAAAAATCTGTGAAAAAATCCCTTCGTCATTTTCTTTACCAGGATATTCAATAATATTCAATAAGGGTTGTATAACTAAATAATATTCAATAAGGGTTGTATAACTAAATAACTTGTATACATTACGGTTGTATAACTAAATAACTTGTATACATTACGGTTGTATAACTAAATAACTTGTATACATTACGGTTGTATAACTAAATAACTTGTATACATTACGGTTTTTACATCCTACTGTTTACTTAACTTCATCACAAATCACTAATGCTCGGTTTCTATAAACAAAAAAGAATCGTTTTGCTTACCAAGGGTAGTATTTTTTCTTGCCAAACTGTATTCGTAAGCTAATTTTACCTGTGATAGCTACTTCCACATGGGATAAATAAATGCATTTAACGCTAAACTTATTTTAAAAAAACATTATTTTTCTGTCATCTTCAAACGATTGACAGAAAAGGAATAATACTTTAAATTCGTTGATTTTTAAATGTCGTACAAATGATAAAAGAACAAAAAACACATGACAGTCAGAATTTAATTAACACAGCCAAATCATTGTCCAACAACAAACGCTTTAAAACTCAACAAAGAACAGATACTACTCTACTCAAAATCAACCTATCCCAACTTGCGTAACAGAACTCGACCTTCCGTAATTGAAATACAGCTCACCCCCTTCAAAATATTACGGTAGTAATTACAACTTATCGAACGATGCAACAACCCCATAACAGGTCAGTACACCTTATTATTACCACGAATGAACCCTTTCCACCTTCCTGGAAAGGGAAATTATAGCAACTGGCAATTCCCAACAACGAATCATTTATTAAATTAAAAAATTTGTTTGAAGAAACAAAGAATTGTTTCAGCTGAACCTAAAAATAGTTTTTCTGTGAAAAGTTTAATTTTGATTGAGGAAAAAGAGGTTTTATTTGGTAACCTTTGTTCTGATCCTGTGCGGTAATAGTTATGAGAAAACCTCGATACAAAATTGAGCGTGTCTTGATCATTGTGTAATAGGTCACAATTTTTGTTGGCAACCGTACTCAATCGCTGACAAATTACGATGCTGTCGTCACCGTTATAACACGTAATATAAAGGTTGTAATGTAACGTTGACACAATCATAAATCCTCGCGAATTTCCACCTAATTTCCAGCGTTTCCCCAGTACTAGCTCGTTCGTTGTCCCCTCACGGAACCCAGTTACGAAGGGGCCGCGGTTCCCGGGTGTCGATCGATTCGCCCGGGGTAGATCTGGTTTTTTCGGACACTATACCAACGGGAGGGTGAACGAACCCAGTTATGTAAGGCGGGTCGATAGCGGGCGTCATGCGCGGAGCACTCACCGCTACCCCTCAATACCGTTCGCGCGCGCTGCCCCGACGGACGTGCACTTTATTTTTATCGCGTTTTTTCGTTCCTCTTTCGTTCTTTCCGTTTATGATTTAAGCCGCCACCATGTCGAAAGGCGATGGTGAACAGCAAAACGGTGGTGGCGAGGAGTCCAAGACTAACCTGATCATCAACTACCTGCCCCAGTCCATGACGCAGGAGGAAATTCGGAGCCTGTTCTCCAGCATCGGCGAGGTAGAGTCGTGCAAGCTGATCCGGAACAAGGGCGCGGCGTTCCCCGACGCGCTCAACCATGCGCTGCACGGCGGCGGCCAGAGCCTCGGTTACGCGTTCGTCAACTACCACCGACCTGAGGATGCGGAAAAGGCCATTGCCACTCTCAACGGCCTGCGCCTCCAGAACAAGACGATCAAAGTCTCATACGCGCGGCCCAGCAGCGAAGCTATCAAAGGTGCGAACCTATATGTCTCCGGACTACCCAAAACTATGACTCAAGCTGAACTAGAGCGACTGTTCAGCCCGTACGGCAGGATTATTACGTCGCGGATTCTGTGCGAAAACTCCGGCGGACGGCCGTTCACCGGCGGCGAGCAGGGGCTGTCGAAGGGCGTCGGATTCATTCGCTTCGACCAGCGCGTCGAGGCGGAGCGAGCGATCCAGGAGTTGAACGGGACGGTGCCTAAGGGAGCTACGGAGCCGATAACTGTGAAGTTTGCGAACAACCCCAGCAACAACGGCAAGGCGCTGGCGCCGCTGGCGGCGTACCTGCCCGCCGCGCTGCGCTTCCCGGCGCCGCTCGGCAGATTCAGCTCAGGCAAGTCGTTATTAGCCATCAATAAAGGTCTGCAGCGCTACAGCCCGCTGGCGGGCGAGCTGCTCGGCGGCGTCCTGCCCGGAGCCGTCGGCTCCGAGTGGTGCATCTTCGTGTACAACCTGGCGCCCGAGACCGAGGAGAACGTCCTGTGGCAACTGTTCGGCCCCTTCGGAGCCGTGCAGAGCGTGAAGGTTATCCGCGACCTGCAGACCAACAAGTGCAAGGGCTACGGGTTCATCACCATGACCAACTACGACGAGGCCGTCGTCGCTATCCAGTCGCTCAACGGATACACTCTCGGCAACCGAGTGCTGCAGGTCAGCTTCAAGACTAATAAGATCAAGACCATCTAAGGGCATCGCCCCAGATTCGGCCTAGCCGGACGCTAGGACGGCACAGCAGGACGCACCCATACATACACATACTTACTCTCTCACGGCCGTCGCTACAACAGAGCCGTACCCGCACCGCACATGTGCCGTGCGGACACACCGCGACGTGGACACAGGCTTGTCACCTTCAGTGAAAATTTAGTATTTTGTCGTGTTATATACTTATATGTAAAATATTACGTTTTCACCGTGTATATGCGAAAGTGATGGACTTCGGACTTTTACGGTGACGTATACAATGCCAAATACTTGATAAGCATGAGTCTAATGTAATAATAGACGTAGGTGACATTCCTAAATATTGGACCTGACTTTATAGACTGTCTTCCCGAGGCCCGCCCTCGTGTCAGGGTTGCCGGGCGGGCGTTTTTATAATTGTAAAACTAGAGAAATGTTTTTGACTGTAATGCGTGGTAACCCTTTGTTCGGCGCCCGGTACAGTCGGCCGCAAAAATTGGGTTAAGTGTTGAGGATATCAAAATGGCGCCGAGGCGGGGCCGCTCTGCGCAGGTCCGGATAAGATGGCGCTGAACGAAGGGTCACCAGCGCCACGCAATAATATAATAAGCACGCTCCACATGAGATGTGGGATATCTGGCCAGAACACCGAAACATACATATTGGTAATAGTCAATAACAAAATAATGATATTAAACTTCGCTTATGAAAGGTTGTGGTTTAACTCGAGAAAATAGTTTTCGAATATAAAATAATCTTAGCAATAATAGCCTAAATGCTATGCTCCAATTTTTTATGCGATCATATCGTAATAATTAACGTACGTTTTAACGCGATAAGGCCGGTACAGACACACGACGTATTACGACAGAACCGCCGCAAAGCTCCAGCCCGGGACACCGGCCGCTCGACAGGCCACTAATCGAAGTAAAATAGTGTTATATTGTTAAAGATTGGAAAGAAAAAATATATATTATCTATACGTATATTTTAATCATATATTAAAATTAAGGATGAAAAAAACTAATCAAAAACTGTGATAGGTTTTGATAAAATTTTAAAGATCAAAGAGCGAGTGGAAGGGACTGTACGAGGTCAGGAGGCCTGGCAGTAGTTAGTATTAGAAAAATTTTTGAGAAACATTTTCGATTGTGGTATTACGCTTAACACGACGGGCGATGCCGAGTCGTTCGGAGTTGACGGATGTACCGAGTTCGCGGAGAGTCGGAGACGGGCGAAAATCGATCGAGCCATTTCTGAGGAGCGCGCACAGGCGAGTGCGGGGCGGGGGCGCGGGCCCGGGCCCGCGGGGGCGGGGGGATGACGCGACCACAACCCATCCCCCCCCCCACCCCAGCCACCCCTCGCGACGCGGACGAGTCCGTTCGCGGAACAATGGTGCATACTCTAGTCTAACGATATCGTTCCAAAAATATAATTAAATCGATGTCTAAACATATGATCGGTACCTGCTATAATAATAATGTATGGATGCGGCCCTGCGTCTATTCGACCTAGGCTTTAATTGTCTTAGTCTAAATCGAAATTTGTAAATAGAAAAAAAAAGTTGTTTAATTTAAATATTAAATGAATAACTAATCTGTAACGCCGCGTCAGAACACGACACACTAGGATCTAAATGATAAACTTTACCCGACAAAGACCTACTATGAAACATCGAACTTGAATAGATATTTTAAATATCGTGCCGTCCTAACGACCCTACGATTTTTGTAAAAAAAATATATACTTAATATTATGTAAAAAACAGTTTTGTAACATTTCAAATATTAGGTATCTACTCATTACATACCAAAAGATGGAGATAAAAATTTACAAGTATTTATATATTTATTATAAATGTAAAACGTGCAATAACTAATAGCCAGTAATTTAATAAAAAAAAATATTATTAAAAAAGTCAAAAATGACTCGAAGAGGCGTTGATTGACATAGTATCAACATGTAATGTGGGGTTCATGCCACCTTGTTTACTATTTATTGTAAACTATTTGTTTATCCGCACTCAGAACGCGCGAATTGATTCACTCATTTTTTCCATTAATTTAATAATATAAAATCTACAAAAAAAAATTGCTTGATTTCGATACAGCTTGATAATGCTTTGACATTCCATTTTTTAGTATTAATACTTTTATTAGGAGTACTCTTATTAATTTATAGAAAATTCGTGAGTTACCTAGGCATTTCTAAACGTCACTTCACCTGTCATCATTGACAGCTGTCAACATGAAGTGACGTTTTCAAATGCCGATTATTTTTTATTTAATTTTAACGGTTGGCTAAGAAATGAGTATTTGTATGGTCAGCGTGTGAAGCACAAGATTTGCTAACTACTTATTACCTATACTATGTAGTTGTCTCTTAGGTTAAAAATAGTTGTTGTGTTTTGTGTTGTTTTCATTCAGCATGAAAATTTCAACTATTCTAGTCATTATTATTCCGAAAGGAATCATTATTAAATTATAATAAAAAAATATTTGATATTTTGAATAGTTGAAGTTAATGATCAATGTTGATAATAATAATCTTAACGATAATTTTGTCATAAATTTTTTCATCTTAGATTAATTGTCATTAATTTAGTGTATGTGCAATTAATTGTATTTTATGTGTAAACTTAGTGTGCATTTAACTTATTTAATGTATAATTTATAATTATTATATTCCTAAATATTAGTTTTTATCGATGTCGATATATCGTCGAATAGTCTTGTCTCTAGTCATGAATGGTACAGGTGAACTCAAAAGTGTTAGTCACCAGTTTATTTATTAATATCGATAAAAATTGATGTTATTTTCGAGAATTCGATAAGGTTAACCTAAATTGATTTATTTATTAGGGAAATATATCGGGCAATTAATCTAGGTCGGGAGCTTGGATGTGCTAACTTGGTTTAGTAAAAAAATTTCATAATTCGGTTAAATTTACAATTTTACGAGTCCTTCTTAAAGTTTTTTTCTCAAATATTTGCGTAAAATAAAGCTTAATACGTCGTATTGAATCGAAACATAAAACACCAAAGTATTTTACTGAAATTTCATCGACTTTTTAGATAATAAATAAGAAATAATGAGATTGCAGAATGATAAAAAATGCAAAAATGATATTTTGGAGTGAAATTGTTCGTTAGGAGTTCGGTTAGGTGTTACGTGACTAGTTAGTAGAATGTTTTGTGCGCCCCTCTTCTTTCGGTAATAATTATAAAAAATAATAATAATTAATAATAGTGCTCAATAGCTTAGAGGGCGATGCCCGTAGTACGTAACGCGGAAAGCAATAAAAATAATTGTGAATTTTATAAACAGAACACACGGGTAATAACTACACCATAATTAACTTAATATTTTTGTATGTATTTTAAAATATACTGTAATTCATATCTTCATAGATGTAAGCGGCAGATTCGCAAAACGTTCTACTAATTCAGTATGGTTCGCGTTTTAATTGCTATTCGGATAATAAAACAAAATTTTGGTCACCGGTCCTGTGCTATAAATTAAAAAAAAATAAAACCTTGCTAGGTATCGCTAGAGCAATCCAAAAAACCTATTTTAAAAAAAATCGTCACGGACCGCGAGAAAAGTACAATAAAAGTTAAATAAAATCGACTGAATATGAAGTGTGACCATGATTTTACAGAAAACGCGTAGTAATTAGAACTTGAACCATCGAAGTTGTCTACAAAGCTATGGTAAATAGGTTGTGGATAAAAACGTCGATGCTAAGTAACTAACCCCACTAAGTGTCAAGGGATAATCTGATCAATAGCATAACGGCTACTTTTTGAAAGGTGTTTTGATGCATTTTTATGAAATTAAAAAATAATAATGTTATTAAAAATATTAAAAAATCGTAATTAATTGGCAACACAGAAACAATACTCTAATACGCATAGGCTAATTGACAATGAGGCTGTGAAATTAGCAAAAATAAAGTTAAAGAGACACGTGACGATCGATCGTAATTTAATAAATAAAATATTATCGTAAGGTAAATCACAGAACAGAGAACTAATGGGAACTTCACGCGCCACAAACTAGTCGGCACACATCATTTCCTAAACGTTTCCTATTGTGTCGATATTCATATTTTCCCAATCCAAAGCATCAGCTTTGCCTAGCATGGATGGATGTCAACGTGCCATAATAACTTGTTACCAATTCTCTCCTGTGAATCATTGAACACCACTTTTATAATATAAGGAATGTATGTATCTCGATGATCTGTCCCTTAAGGGATTTGAGCTTCAAGCAGCGCGAGCGCAAACGCTGACGCCGCTTGAGGCTGCATACGGCAATAACGTGTTTAATATAAAGATTGCGATAGTACATAAGATAGGTTGCTAGCCCATAGCCTGAATGCCTCTCTGTTCTGTGATTGGAATCATGCAATCACGCGTACAAAAACATATTAATGCCCATATTTAATAAGTAAATCAATTGAAAATAAATACTCCAAACTGCGTGAACTGTTTGACTGTCCAGTGTGAAATTATGATAGAAAATAGTGAGATGGGAATAAAAGCATATAGAGTTTTTCTATACAGCTTATCGTGTAGAATGGAATGGCCTTAAACTCGGACGCAAGCACAAATAATTATCACTGTGGCCGAGATGGACGCGATTCCGATAGTTAGGTCAGAAATGAAGAAATGATCTTCCATAGTAAATAAATACGTAAGTTTTATATTTCTGCACGTAAAAATATTTCAGTGTAAACACCTAACTGTGTCCCGATATTCGGCGCGCCTAAACAATATGCTCAATTTAATAATGAACGCCGCGTCCAGTGTTGTGACACAGCTCCCCAATCGGTAACTCAACATAACGATTGAAATATTTTTCACGTCGTAGGAAACTCGAGACATCGACTAAATGTGTTACTATTACTTCATAAATGTCAAAAGTGCTAGTGAGAGTACAGAACGCAATGCACAACACCTAATGATACTTGTATGCTGCTACAGCTGTATTGTTATAAAATTATTAATAAAATTTAATACTACATTTGCTCACCTTGTACTTCCTTGTATTTTGGATCCGTTTCTCTAGTAGTATAGCTTAATAGTTTAATGTCTATCGATAATTTTATAAATACAGCTAACTCTAGCAGCGTATTGCTTCCCTATATCGCATGATCATCGTCACAAATGTTCCGAACACATAGTGTTGTACGGTTTGTTTCGAATAAAATTCCTTGGAACTAATCTAATTGACGATTCTGATTAAAATAGCCCTATGTGTTTTTATCCCTGAATAATCGTTATAGACAGTGAAAACCGGAGCGAGAGGTAAATTAATATCGACCTGACGTAGGATAAAAGCTTTATTTACAAACATATTAGAATGAAATTAGCTTGACAATACGCCGTCGGGTAAAAAAACAGATTGCAATAAATATGTAAATAAACATCAAAGGATCGGTCCTGCTTCGGGTAAGCGAATTATGAATAAAAAAAATATAAATAACCCATAGTTTCGAATTTAAAATAAAAAGTAATATCATGTAATATCAATTTCACTGTCTATTTATTAGTATTCGTTTTCGGTGTTGATTCCTCTTAAGCTGCATGATCACAGTTGGTTCCCATTTCGTATTCATCAGTAGAACTTGCTGTAGTATTGTTGGTACCTACATTTCGCATTTCGGTGTAGCTAGTTTAATTTTATCGTGATCACTATCGATAAATTCTATTCCGGTTAGCAATAGTATTACATCACTATCTTTTGCAATAATTTCGACGCGATGGGAACGAACTCGGTGTCATACAGAGTAGATTGTGATACTCCTAGTGCATACTGATAGTCAGTACCTACTCATAAACCCATAACCATAGATCAGGAAAGTGCTAACACTCCTCCTGATCTCCTTCGTGTGAATTTTCTAATGTGTAAAATCAATCCGACTTCCCACAGACTCAATAAGGCTAGGAAATAATTTAGAAAAAAATGCATCGTAAGATAAGAATCTCAAAAAATAAAGTATTGAATAAGTATTTTACCAACTTCAAAGTTAAGGTGTACTAGACAATGAAAGCAATGATATTTATAATAATTAAAAAAAATGAGATTATGAATAATTCGGTCAGCCATTTTCCTTGTTCTCGCTGACGTCACTTTGATACAAATACGTATTTTATAAAAGTAATAAAATGCAAAAAAAAGTTTAAAAAAACACTTAAGATCTTCCGGTACTAACATTTAAAGAATCAATGTTAAAAATTTGATTTTCGTCTTTTTATGAATTATTATAAAATTAAGAAGGTAGATGTCTATATGTGTTGGTGGTATTAACCGATTTAGTTGATATTGTACCTAAAAATTAGGTATTTCTATAATAATTATTGTGTCGGTTTAATAAATTACCTCTACCTTATAGCTTTTGTGAGAAATTATAATTTGCACAAGAATAGGCGACTAAGGTAGACACTAAAACTGGAACTACTTATTTATTCTAAATTCCAACTAAACTTTAGTTGGAAAGTAGAAAGGAGACTTTACAGAGACCCAGCTATGCGTCTGAAGTTACCATCAAATTACCATCAAATTACACTCATTACCCAAGGACGCATTGCCGCGTCTCTGAGAGTCAAACAAGTTTAAAATGTATGAAAATGTCAAAATAATTTATATAATATTTTGACAGCTAATATATTTTAGTGTCCACAACAGTTTTAGTGTCGCTCTTAGTCATAAATGTTGTTTCCGATAATTTATAAGATCGTTTTAAGGATTTTGTGTAGAATTCTCCAAATCCGCTAACTTTTTCCATAATGACATGTAATCAACAGGAAAAAGCAAGCGTTTGCATAATTCTACACGCCATCTTTCTTTCGATAACGGATTAGAAAGATTTTGAATAAAAAAGAATACTCATTCCTAAAAGTAAGCATTAATAACCAATATATTTACATCAGTAGATACTTGGCTGTTTTTACGTAATTCTTAATTAATATTTTCACGTAATTTATGTGTCTATAATTAATTAATTTATTGGAATTAATTATAATAAAAAAAATATGGAAAAAATGTCACATTCTTCACTTTATACAATAGTTTTTACAATATGATATTTAATATCCTCAATGGTTGTAACTATACATTTCTTGTTCTAAATATATAAAAAACCCGAGATTGAGTTTTTTTTTTTTCAACCTGACGCATGTGTCCTTGCCCTTATGGCGCGTTTACTTGCAAAACAGTGATTAATTAGTAACTACACATACATAACACAACATTAATTTAGCATCACACAACCTATTTGTAATCTGCAGCTTACATAGTAAACATTTTTCTAAGCTAGCCTTCTATCAACCGCCTAATTAGCCGTTTTTTTATTTCTATAAGAAATGCGAAGTACTTATTATTAATAGGAACACTGCTCCTGCGATGCGATTGCCATAAAAATAATAGTTTATAAAAAAGATACTTCAACAAAAACAATATGTGTGTACTTTTGGCGCTCATTGTAAGTATCTTTATTTTGCACACTTCTACTTTTTTAAATGTTTATAAAATATTTTGGCAATCTTAAATACGAATTTTATCAGATCTTTGTAAATTGAAAACTGAATTACACAGAATTTCAAGTAGGTAAACTCACAAAGATGTCGAGTTGCGTCATGACGGCCGACGCAACGGGGCAATTCGAACACAATTCTAATCTCAATCTAAATCTGTCGAAAAATCCTCTAATTAGCCCTATATATAAGTTTTTCAAATTGATGGTCACTGAGATAAGATTGTGTCTTGAATTCGAAACTTTTTTGAGTACGAGAACTGGCTTTCTGGGTCTCATCTACCACAACACACTCTGCCAGCTTCTTCAGACTTCATCATCAGTTCATCAGGCTGAGGGAGAGTTCTGCGGTCAACGAGGAATCGTCAGCTTCAGCGGTCACCTGGGAAGAATTCCGTCTAAATCATAAACTAAGTACTTATACCTAGTAATAATATAATTATTCATCTAGAATCATATTTCATCCTAGAATATATTATAAAGTTGGGTGCACACATTATGCCAGAACGCAGAGCAATAATTACAATACTCTAGTCTCTCTTAGTTGTAAACTTGCCTTTATTTTAGAATATTTTTTCGCTCTTAAGTTTGTCTACTAATTTTTAATAAATAAGGACATTATAATTAGTTCATAGTTATTATTAACATGCAATGTATTTAATTTTTTTTTTCCACATCGTTGGCTAGCAAATTTTGTTGCATAAGAATATAACATAATGTTTGTACTCAATATTTACTAACTAGAAATCTAACTCGATACATAACCCTTCCGTTCATAAGCAAGTTCTATCTAAAATATTCCTGGTCTTCTTCAGCACTGTTCCTTTTGTCTTGATCCATTCAACACCAGCGGGCCCAATGCTATACCTAGATACTGATTGGCTAACGCAATCAATAACAAGTCCTGCCGGCCTATTCATAAAAATCTCACCGTGGAAACTTAGGTGATGTGAGCTTTAAATGAGCTGTCAATAATGTCAATCCGTTGAATGACAGCTCACTTCACCTAAATTTTCACGGTGAGTTTATACAGAATATATCGGCTGGATGGACACTATTGATAGCCCACATCACCTATGTTTTCGCGGTGAGATTTTTACAGAACAGCGGGGTGATTGCATAATACACTATCAGTAGCAATGGGTTTCGGTTTGACAGTTCAACAACATTTATTGCGTTATTTACGTTGTTGAGCAGACACATTTTTCGAACATATGAAGCAATGGATTCCTTCAAAATGATTCAGATTGAGATTGACAGTGTGTTACGCAATTAGGGTGTTGATCGGCAAGCCTTTTCGTCGACTGGTGGCAAAGAATCGCTGATTGGTAAGCTTAGCTTTTACTAGAACCTAGCGACTTTAAAAATATTTCTCTAGTTTACCCGTTTGACTGTATGTATGGGTGCGATCGTCATCTTCTTGAACACTGCTAGAACTACTCTAACCGTATCACCTTACTCACTTGTCATTATTTATTCCTTTCTTACCTCCTTTTTGAGACGAAAATAACAGTAGGCCTAGCACGAACGCACGACATAAAAACGTAAATTGGAACGACTTTAAAACTGAAAATGTTAGTTTCGCATAATAATATATACTTAGTTTTAAGACTTTAGTCATGTCTATGGGTGATACTTTATTCATGTCTATGGGTGATACTTTATTCATGTCTATGGGTGATACTTTGCCTGTTGCAAAAATTTTAACTGAAATACGGATAAGGATTAAGTATTTTCAAAAATCGTGTAGGTATATCCTTTCAGCACGTTTAAGGTCGGGCGTTCGTGCTCGGTCGATAGACACATGTATTCTTAGTTGCACCAAGCTACAAGCACAGACCGCCTCGGCTCTTGGGCTCAACTCAGCCTATCGCAATACACTGCTGGACATAGGCCTCTCCCAGACTGCGCCGCATCACCCTGTCCTCCATTTTCCTCATCCAGTCTATCCCAGCCATTTTCTTAAGGTTGTCAGTTGAACTAACTGGGGTGCCACGCTACGATTGCCGATGTGCGGTCTCCACTCCAAGATTCGTCTGCTCTACCGGCCATCGATCCTTCGACAAACATGGCCAGCCCACTGCCGCTTCAGTTTGCTTACTCTGCAAGCTATGTTCGTCTCCGGGTCTTTTCCGAATAATTTCAATTCTGGTTTTATCCTTCAAAGAAAATCCGAGCATAGCACTGAGCGACCTTGAATTTGTGGATCAGCCCGACTGTCAGTATCCACATTTCGCTAGCGTATGTCAGAACGGACAAGACGCACTGATTGAAGACTTTAATCTTCAAACATTGCGGGATAGGCGACGAGAAGACTTGACGAAGTTTTCCAAACGCTGCCCACCCAACTAGATCCTTCTGTCGGCTTCTTTATCTAAATTGTGTCTACCGGGCTGGATGACTGCCCTAGGTAGAAAAATACCCCAACAACTTCCAAAAGCGACGCTTCTCTCGACTCGATCGAGGACTCGACAAGACGGCTCTTGGGCTCAGCGTTGACAAAATAATTTTCTGATGACATATTTACAATCGCTGTAAACTATTGAATAAGGGACCACAAAGTGACCTTTTCTTTCCACGACTGTGAGGAAATACCAATAAACATCAACCTTTCCTCACCTTTTTCTGTTCTTTTTATCCATTTATTTCAGGCGTCAAGGCCCATATAAACACATACATTACAATATTAATATAACTTAAAAATACTATAAATACATACAACATTACTCGTATAATTACACTAAAAACTAACTACACTACACGAAGTGTCTACGTCGTGTTTCGCTGACTGGTGTCATGTAGCCGGCCACGAAACCGGCGGTACACAACAACCTTCGGCCTGAACTCTTCATTGAGGAACTTCTCGAGATGTTGTGTCGGAACACGCGCCACGAACGACTTGAAGTTCGTGACGCGACTCCAACATGTACTCCACGATCTTCTCAACCTTCTCCTTTCCTCCTTCTCTTATTCTTTCTTTTTTGAAGTCAATCAATCTGCCAGCTTTTTCCCAACTCGGCTTCCAGTCTTACCTAATACAACAGAGTTCTGGGATTCTGACTACCTACCCGTAACGACTGTCAAAGATCTACAAATGACAGCCGGGAACAACGGCTTAACGTGCTTTCCGAGGCACGGAGGAGTCTAGGTATGTAAAAATTGTCACCCATCCATGGACCAACCGCGGCAAGGGTAGCTGAACCTAATCGATCGACCTATGCGGCTGTTATTATTTAGCCACAAGCAGGGGCTCGTGGCTTCTTTACCCCATCCTTCTTTTCCCCACCATTTTGAAGTCGGTATATGTATACAGACACATTGTATAGTCTCAAATCCCCAATACAGCTAATGGAAGGGGTCCTATAATCCAATGTTGATACGTCTACCGCCAGGATCAATTAATTTGATTGGCTACTCGGTTCATTGTTTTGGCTGTCCACGACCAGCATGTCGAATCAAAATATGTGAAAGTTATGAAAGTGGCTATGAAAATATGAATGGACGAAAACAAGGAAATGATAGATGGATTGTATGAACGATGATTAAATTAAATGAAAAATTGTTTATTTCGAAACCATAATAAAAAACACGTTAGTGATTGTAGCCTCCTTGTAAGCAGCAAAAAATGCCTGTATTAGGAGACTCCGCTCTTTCACAGCAAGGTACAAAATAAAATAAAGTAAAATAAAATAAAAAATTAAACGTGTGTGTGTGTGTGATGAACTGATGATATGGGGTTGACTACTGAGATCACAGCTGACAAACATCTATGGAAGATGCAGACAGTCATGCTGTGCCGGTGACTTAAAAATTGGAAAGGATAATAAAAATAATCAAAATACATATATTTGAGAGTAAAGTTCTAAAATAAAGATGGCATAGATAAACCAATTATTTGGTGCTCACAAAATAAATATCATAACACACAAAATCACAATTACCTAAATGATTTCCATGCGGATTTGATCTACGGTGACCATTTTTGATTTGGATGACTATGGGTTACGAGCCAAAAATGATAGCGAATTAGACACAAGAATATTAAAAAAAAACGTATTTTAAAGAAATAAGGTGACACTATGACAGACTGCATATTAAGCATGCCTTCATTATGAAGAGAAAAACAGGCACTTCTTTTTTCTATCACAAAACAATTACATGTACTTAATGAAGACTCCTAAACATCTGTACGCGCACAGATAACCTATATCCGGCGCGGCGCGAGATTCGTTGCCCGGAATGTTACCATATATATTTCATGTTTCACCATCTTTTCTTTTTTTATGTATGTTTATTTTCATTTTATTTCATGTTTTGATTTTTGTTTTTTGTTTTGTGTCGAATCATATGTTGAATGGTTTATTTTATTTTCTTGTTTTGATTGTTGTTTTTATTTATTTATGTATAATTGCATGCTGCACTGGTTAACGTCATCACGTCAACGCCGCTGAAAACCAGCGCTTGGGCTCTGTCTCGTATAGGGTCTTAGCATTATGCTGAGCGATGGCCGTTTTGCGTGAATGTGATGCATGTTTACCCTCAACTTGTTTTTTTTGTGTGTTATGTCCTTTTTTCATGCACCATGTTTGCCGCAAATAAATGCATTTTCTTTCTTTCTTTCTTCTTTCTGTAGATACATACATCAAAATTGTTTATAAACTTAGGGATATTTTATCTAACGCCAAATAATTATAACGGAGGAATAATTTTGAATTTTTGACAGTTCTGCCATAGAAAATCTGTCAGACGTCAATTTTACCCCATGAAAAAAAATCTGTCGATTAGAAATTGAGCCCTAAGGAAACATCCTTTTGAATACAAATATCTCATAAAAGTTCCATTACTTTTCACTCAATCTCTTAAAACATAATTCCTCAATTACAAACATAATTATTACCCATTTGAATCACACAAATCACAATCTTTCCAATTCAAATTCTTCATCATGTTTAATTTACAAACGAAAAAATAGGTAAAACTTCTTTTAAAGTAAACTTTTGAAATGCACTCATTTCCCGTTTCAAATTTTCCCATTTCTCCATTTTAAAGACGGTGTTGAAAATAAAAATCCTGTTGAAAATGTAAAAATAACTAATTTATTAAATTAGCAACTGGAGCAGTATGTATAGTCACCAAAGGAGATAAGTAATCAGAGTCGTCGGATATAGTTGAAGTTTAGTAAGAAACCGATGGATGTTTCCGAATGAAATTTAGTTTGATAAATAAACTATTTGTTTTCTATCAATTAAATAAAATTTTATCTGAAAACATCCATCCGTTTCTTATTAAACTTCAACTCTATCCGACGACCCTGGTTACTTATCTCTTTTGGTGACCGTACTTGTTCAAAAAGGAACAAAACTGAGCAGAAACAAAAACTAATTTGGACCACAAACAGACAAGTGGCCAGGAATATTTCAATTATTTATAATATTATGTTCATGTAGGTTGTATTCGGGGACTTGCCCCCGTACTTTTACCCCATTCGGCCGTTACAATAAAAAAATGTTGTAGCTCATATTCCAGTGAGGTTAGGTTAAAACGTTATTATTGAGAAAAACATGGCAGCTCTTCCCTTTTTTTTTGTTTCCTTTATTTACTTGTACAAATTGAAAATGTCGTAGGGAAAGTTTTGAGCATGATTGTCGATGGCTATAAGAGTAGGGCAAGACCAAAGGAACGATGGATGGACTGTGTGAATGATGATATGGTTAGAATGGGTGTGACTACCGAGATGACGACTGATAGAGAAGTACCTAGGGGAGAAAAAGGCATGTTGCGCCAACCACGAATAAATAGGGATAAGGGAGGAGAAAGAATGATTTATTTATTTAAACTTTTCGCGTATAAAAAAGGTACAAGGGCGGACTTAATGCCTTAAGCATTCTCTACCAGTCAATCAAGGGTGGTGAAGAGATTACATGGCAGGTGCTTTGATAACAAACAACCTCTTAAGAGGTCGAGGTTTGACGAATTATACGAACATAAATGTAGGGAACAGCTGATTTTTTTTTTCGCCATGTCAAGTTTGTTCCTATAGTAAAAGTTGTTCATAATGATGTGTACAATGACCTCTTAAGAGATTGTTTGTGTTTTTCCAATAGCCCTGTATATTTTATAGTTATTTGTGTTAGATTGTATATTTTGTTTAAGTAGACTGTACTGAACAGTCGGTGCTACACATCAAAACACACTTTATAATCCGTGCACGCCGAACGGAAGGGTTCTATAAGCCGATGGAATTAATTCGTCTGCTGGTCTCTCATAGCATTTAGTTAGTACTAATTGTTCCGACTGATTCCATTGTGAGTGTAGCCCTTTCTTCTCTCTGTTTTGATAGTGGTAGTGTATAGGGTGGTGCGTTATTTAGATTCAATATTAATGATGAACCCACATTTTTTGTACGGTCACCAAAGGAGATAAGTAACCAGGGTCGTCGGATATAGTTGAAATTTAGTAAGAAACCGATGGATGTTATCGAATAAAATTTAATTTAATTAAAAGAAAACAAACAGTTAATTTATCAAATTAAATTTCATTCGAAATCATCCATTGGCTTCTTACGAAACTTCAACTATATCCGACGACCCTAGTTCCTTATCTCTTTTGAGGTGACTGTACGATTTATGATTTAATAGAGTCGCCATTTCAAAACTCAAACTCAAATCATTTAATTCAACTAAACCAATTACAGGCACTTTTGAATTGTCAAAGGTTCGGTCAGTCAGAAAGTTGAAGCTAGTTGCCCATTCCAAACCGTAGGTACCTACCTATGGAGAAGAACGGGCAAGAAACTCCATGGCAATTGGTCCACGTAAATAACGCCCTATTGCAGGTACAAAATTGGTTCACTGCTAATAATTTGGTATTAAATGGGAAAAAAACTAAATGTATAAGATTTGCTTTACCAAATGTTAAAAGTTGATTGTGACATAGTATTAAACAAAGAGAAACTAGAATTCGTCGATAAAACTGTTTTCCTGGGGATCACGCTCGGCTCAAGGCTGCAATGGGGTCCTCATTTAACAACTCTTGCAGGACGGCAAAGTTCAGCAGCTTATGCTGTAAGAAAAATCCGTCAATTTAATAATGCCAACTTACTAAGGCCAGGCGGTTGACTAAAAGGCTAATTTAACCAGTTGGCTGGGACATATACACAATAACGGATTTGGAAGTGGCACAGAGATACACTACTTTGTAATGGAACATAGGACACTATCTTCCGTGCACATAATATTTGTTTCGGCCTCCTCTCAGAGGTTAGTTAAGAAAAATTATCGACTGCAACTAAAAAGTGAAAAAGTAATTTTTGTGTCCGAATTACGTTACAAATAATTTCCCCTAGGATGCGAGGGAAACCGGGAGGAATAAACAACAACAGAAATGTCGTAATGACTGCGAAAACCAAAGTGAACATCAACTCAATCATTGGTGCTATTGATACAACCAGCCCGTTCTGTCGAATAAAAATACTAATTAATGAATTCAAAATGGGAGACGAAATGAAACAACAATCGTCACTCAACCACAGCAAGCTTAATTATTTAGCATTAGCTGCGCCTCGCGGTTTCACCCGCATAAGTTTCGATCCCGTTGGGATATCGGGATAAAAAGTATTTTATATGTTAATCCTGGTTATAAACCATCTGTGTGCCAAATTTCATCCAAATCCGTTAAGTAGTTTTTGCGTGAAATAGTAACAAACATTCATCCATCCATCCATCTATCCATACAAACTTTCACATTTATAATATTAGTAGGATAGGATTATGCATCACGCCTGTATACCCCGAAGGATTAGGCAGAGGTGTACCTATGGTACTGTGGGAGAGGTACTTCAATAAAACATATCTTTCAGATAATAAAAATAATAGATAATTATTACGGAATCGTACTTTTTACCTCATGACATACGCAGTGCGCGCAAGCTAAGTCTGCGCGCGTCTTTGAACTTCAAGACTATATCCCTGCCAGTACTTGTAATCACATTCGGCATAATGATGGCGAATATTTACTTTGGAAAACACGGAACACAGCACACTCTCTTGACACTTGATATAAACGTCGAGATGGCGGCAAACGATTAATTCCGTTCTTGTTTTTCTTATATCCTAAATAGTTATAAATTAATATTTGTCTCGTAAGTTTGCCATCAACTTACAACAAACTCGCGCAGGTCGCATGCTACAACCATGCAGGTTAAAGGCTACAGTACCTACACCCACATTTGGCCAGTTATGTTTAGGCTCCACGTAATAGGGGACGAGCTTATTGCCATCCACCGGGCACAAGGTCCGGGCTGCTACTGAGGAATTCCTGATGCAAAAACCCGATAACACTTTCCCCGAAATGAAAATCGAAGTCAGGACCTCATGCTCAGCAGTAGCCCTTGCAACCACAAGACCAACTAATTTAGTACCTATGCAAATAATAAATAAAAAAATAGTAGAAAATATAATAGTCAATTGCTTATCTTAACACCGTTTCACCCAGTAACTGGGTTGTGGAGGTCAGATATGAAGTCGCCTCATGTAAACACTGATATTCAGCCGCATCCAGTTAGACTGGAAGCCGACCCCAAAATATTTGGGAAAAGATAAGGCAAATGATGATTGAAATAATTAAATCGCTGAAAAAAACTTCAACAATTTAGAATCTAATCAGGTAACAATCAAAGGAAAGTAAATCAAGAAAAAAAGCTATCATTTTTCCCGAAAGTAAACTTGTAGACTTTTTACTCTATTTCAGACACAAATCAAGAATTAAATCACCCTGTATAGACACAAACACATGTACTTAATTTCCACCCTATGTATCTAAAAGCCTTGCCGCCTATAATCCCTATTACATAGGTACTCAAATTCCTTTTAAAGGTACGTTGCATGTGGCTACCGTGCTAATTGACTGGGCAGCCCAATCAAAGGCTACGGTCGTACGGTCGCCGACAGAAGTCTTTTGATCTGACCAAGATTATTTCTGGACTTTAAAAGAGACTGTGACCTCTAAGTTTATTTCGGCCTTTTTTCACAGAATAGTCAGATAGGAAACGCCAGCCTCGTCTAGTTTAAAAAAATATGATTGACGTGTAAAAGTG
Organism: Apamea epomidion; assembly: GCA_947507525.1. Classification (NCBI taxonomy): domain Eukaryota; kingdom Metazoa; phylum Arthropoda; class Insecta; order Lepidoptera; family Noctuidae; genus Apamea; species Apamea epomidion. The sequence continues at coordinate 16,852,036 of OX382245.1, read as the reverse complement.
TTTGTACAAACCTACTTACAGAAAATAAATAATTTATCATTTATAACAGTCTTGAAATATTCATGAAAGAATATTTGCAAAGCATTGCTTGTTTGTAAAAAATATTGACGAGAAGTATTAAAGTTTCAGAAGAGTTTTATGAATGAAAACTTGTAAATGATGGAAGAGTAGGTATTGCTATAATTAACTGGAAAACTCCAAAGTAAGGCAACAGACGTTCGACGCAAGAGATTTATAAAAATAATACCAGCGTAAATTGTTTCACTGCAGGGCAAAGGAAGAAAGAAAATTAGGTTTACTGTCACAGAAACATGTGCACACAAAAATATAAAGCTCACATAAAGAAAGGCATAAACATTTCCACAATTGTGGATTGGCGATGCCGGAATTATATCGTAAATCTCTTAATCTAATGTCTTATATATGTTAAATTGTATGATATAAAGTCACTTTCCGAGTCTGTCTGTACGATCGCTTAGTTCTTATAACCTACACAATGGATTTCGAAGCGGTTTTCAGTTTTTCACCATAATTTAGAGAATTTTCTTTCTACAATATTAGCGATGTCCGTGCGAAGCAAATATTAGAAAGATCCTCTCCTTAACTGTGATATTAAGTTATAAGCATATTAAGTTATTAAAATTCCAAAATGACCAGCGCCTTCTGTCGCTGTCTGTACGGAGGGAGGCCGCCAATATTGATTCAATCTCTGGTTTCGGATCACACTGACCCCCGGGCCCCAGGGCGCCTCCACCATGCAGGGCCCCGCGGCGCAGGGTGCCTCCACCATGCAGTTATTAAAACTCTTTGATGGGTGAAAATGAAGTACTGGCGTTGAAACCTGATGGTTCGGCTACTAATAGATGTTTTCATAGAGTTGGTAAATGTTTTGTTTTGTTTTTTTACTAAGGATATGTTACTTTTATAGGAAATTATTTGGGGAACTTTTTGGAAATTACTTTATTTAGGGCTGATTTTACAAAAGTCAGATATCTCTTATGCGTGGAATATAATTTAAGTTCTAGTATGGGAACACTATCAAAAATTCAAAATATTCTCAGGACAAGACTTATTCTAGGTACAAAGTTTGGTGAAATTTGCCCTTAGACAACGATAACAATTATCGGGTTGGATTTTAAGTTATTTTATTTTTGTAAGTAGGTTTGTTACAAACACTTTTACACGTCAATCATATTTTTTAAAACTAGATGAGGTCGGCGTTTCCTATCTGACTAGTCTGAGATGAAAGGCCGAAACAAACTCAGAGAATAGTATACTCTTTATTAACAAAATAAACAATATGGACATAAATGTAGAAAACCATAGGGTTACACAATGGGCGGCTTGAACGCTAAAGGAGAGACTGCCTATTTCCAACTACAGTGGCCTATAAAAGTTATTTGACATTTTTCCACTTTATGATTTAAAATAAAAAACAAAAAGGTGCTCCTAAGCAATTACTTGATTTTTTTATGATAAGTCAGAGGTAGTTGAATTAGTCACCAAAAACGTTATAGCAGTTCAAACATTTGGGTCACTAGATTTTTTTGTTTGTTTAAGAACAAAATATTATATCAGTCTCGAACATTTAATATTAATCAGTCAGTCGCGGTCACTTAGTATATCGACATATGGTCATTTCATGTTTCACGCGTTTCACCCCAAAGCCAACGAGGGGCGTGCAGGGAGTGACGCGTGACGACGTAACCATACGAGGTGCATTTAAATCACTTACAACAAGATACAGCTGATTATTGGTGGAAATAGCTGGTGTTTTAGACTTTTAGATCTACACCCTAATTGCGTAAAACATTCACAATCTGAATCATTTTGCTAATCCATTGTTTTATATGTTTGAAAAATTTGTCTGCTCAACAACGTAAATAACGCAGTGAATGTTGTTGAACTGTCAAAATGAAAGCCATTCCTACTGTTTGTACTGTTTGTACTGTCACTAGAGTGTTACGCAATTACCCCGAAGGCCAATTCCCATATTCAAAAACCTTCAAAATCTAATCGCAATCTTATCTCGGCGACAATCAATGCGAGACATGCTCCTAAGTCTAAATCACAGTCCCTTGGTCAGATAAGGAGACGCATACAACAATTCTGCATAATAATATCTACAGTTTTATTCTAAGAGAATAAAATAAAAATAAATTGCTGCCAAAAGTCACGGGTTATCTTTTTCTTGGGGTTACATTTCAAATAAGCATTTCATGTATCTTATTCATTTTTTCATTTATTTGCTTGCAGAATCTTATCGTATAGGAAATTGAAATCATCACCATGTTAGATTGGGGTTGCAATGGTGACTATTGTTTATTTTATGAAGGCAACTGTGGCGCACTGTCTTTTTTATCATCATTATTTGAATGAGAGTAGGGAAGGCCTTTGCCCAGCGGTGGGGCATTAATGGCATTTTTTTTTTATACAACTTTGATGTACCCGTAGAGATTTTCTTGCATCCTATATCCTAGAGATAGACACTAAACTCATTCTTTTATAATCCCCATTGGGCCTAACACGAACGTTCGGAGTAAAAGTTATGCATTTTAGAAGATTTTAAATGAGAAAATTGGGGTTGCCACATTTTTAACCAAAATGCGATAGGATAGTTTTCAAAAATTATTCGAATTTACGTTTTATTTAGCTAGCTGCTAGCTGCCTCTGAAACTGCTAACTAAATATAACATAGGTATAAAGTTTTATTTGGCAACCAGATTCAAATGGCACCATCCAAACCGTCTTGACTTAGGTAAGTACTTTCCTCACTTGCCTTTTACGATACCCAAGAGTACCTACCACAAGCAAACGACACCCAATCCCTTATTCATTTCACCTCAGAAAGAAACCGTAAAAACCGAAGTTACTCATCCAAAACTACTAAATAATTTATTCTCAGTAAAACATTGTAGCTCAAAATTAAAACAGCCCCTGCAATGGACGAAGGGTGCCACGGCCGCAGACAAAAATCCCTTTGGCGAGTGGAATTTAATAAAGTTTCTCTCTAATAAGCTGTCACCTCCATAGAGGGGACCATAAAGGTAGACGGTGGAGATAGAATGTGCGTATGTTTAGACTAGACAGGCAATACAAAACAAAGGAAGTTCGATATTTTATTTTTTAACGTTCCATTATTTTTTAAGAAAGGATATGAGTAGCAGGCGATTGCTTAAAGTGAAGATGAAAAAAGTTTTTTCCAAAAAAGGAAGTCGTTTTTTTTTATAAGTTTTCATTTTTCACTCTTTAGTTGTACCTACCCCACACAAATTCATATAATACTACTTGCTATGTAAATATCAGTGACAGGAAGTTATTAAAACATCAGCAATGTAAACTAAGTGGAAAAAATCGTATTATTGAAGCTAACTCAAAAACGGGATCCTTCTTTTCGCATAATATTCTTTTTCCTAATATACTTTGGCATAACGATTTTGGTATAATTAACGCGCCAAGGCGAGCGAGCGAAGCGAGCGTGCCGCGGCAGCGGCCGCCGAACGCCAGATCCTCTCTATTGTTGGTGAATCATTTGGGTTAGATGAGGTCATTACAGTATGATGGTTCCTGATATTAACTACTGTTATTGAATCATATGGGTTTGGTTAGGTTAGAACAGTGACCATTAACGCGCGAAGGTGAGCGAGCGAAGCGAGCGTTCCGCAGCAGCGGCCGCCTAGCGCCAGATTCCCTCTATTGTTGGTGAATCATTTGGGTTAGTTGAGGTTATTACAGTATGATGGTTCCTGATATTTACTACTGTTATTGAATCTTAGGGGTTAGGTTAGGTTAGAACAGTGACCATTATTGACCAGATCCCCTCTATTGTTGGTGTTGTGGGTTGTGATTTGGGTTAGATGAGGTTATAACAGTATGATGTTTCCTGATATTTACTTATTCATTGCAGAATTTTGTTTTTTTTTTTAAGGATTAAATTACAACTTTGTAAAAATACACTTAGTGAAACAATAGTTTTATGACACCACCGTAGAAAAACGCACTTAGAAAAATAAAAAAATGATTTATTCTACCTACAATGTAAAGTGCCTACAAATTTCATTAGAGCAATTTTGTATAAAAATTAGTGTCTAACATTTTAGGAGTTAATTATTATGCTTAATTGTTATGCCTATAAAAAATATGTGCCGGAGTCATTCGTTTGACTATTCGGAACGTTAGCGCCATCTCATGGCGCTAGACAGAGTCTAGCCTGAGTTCGTGGTGGGACGAGAGCAATAGCTACAAAAGCGGTGTGAGCAGAGCTCTCGGGAGGATCGAAACATTGGACATCGTACGAACAACATGTGCATAGAAACTGTCAATTGCGTTCCGTATCGTTGAGTTGTGTGAGTGTGTGATTCGCTAGTGTGACTAACATGTTCGTAAACTATAATCTGATTTGAACTGTAAACCGTTTTTCTATAGTGCTATAACCAACACTACCCATAGTACGCCCACAGTAATTAAAATATGCCTGATGCTAACGCGAGACAGATATACCTTCTCCGACATTATTTTTTAATATCATTATGCACATATGTTTTGATACACACATTGTCGGTTTGCCATGGACAGATTATAAACTTTCAAAAATAATATGTTAAATTGTAAATGGTTTGTTGATAGTTTACAATATACATAATTACAATTTTTCGATAGTTTATAATCTCGAGAGATAGATTATAAGCTGCCGATGTTCATAATTATATGGTGACAAATCATCATCTGCCTAGCCTTTTCCCAACTATGTTAGGGTCGGCTTCCAGTCTAACCGGATGCAGCTGAGTACCAGTATTTTACATGAAGCGACTGCCTATCTGACCTCCACCAATTACTGGGTAATACGAAACCCCTTGGTAAGACTGGTTGTCAGACTTTCGGATTTAGCCACAAGCCCCTCATACACAAGCTACGATAAATGAATCATTTGTTACTGTTCAAAACTTAAGGATCATATAATTTATGGAGCATGCGTGATACAGCCTCTATATACCTCTCTCTTCTATACCTCTGTGAAGTAGTGAAGTACGCAGTGCATGAAAGTTCTTGATTGATTTTTTGTCGCAAACTTATCTTGAATGTCAGTCGCCTCTGGGAACCTTAGAAAAATATTTACACTTAACCAGATATGCTTCATTCGCATTCTAGGATAACTGCTACGTTGTACAGTCACGAGCACCAATATGTCAACACTTGGCAACTTTCAATTGCGATTTTTTCGTGAAATAACGAATTCAACGTTGAAATACGACACATTACATAAACCTATGGGTTCGAAAATGCTATGTTCGTAACAACATAAATTTCATTAAAAAATAAAAGAGTAAATCGCTTTTGAATAAAGCCGAGTGTATACATACTTTTGTTCGTGACTGTACATACAGGCTGATTTTTTAAAGACCAGCCAAATTTAAGGATGTGGTACAGACCATCAAACTGAACAACTTTCTCCATGGGACCAACATCGTAATCGCGAATAAAAATTCAGCCGTCCCATACATTTAGGTCGAGTAGGTATTGAAGTTTTCTATGGGACAGTTGATAAAATTTTCGCGATTACGCTATTTGTCCCATGGAGAAAGTTGTTCAGTTTGATGGTCTGTACCACATCCTTAAATTTGGCTTGTCTTTAAAAAATCAGCCTGTATAACAGGATAAAAAGTATCCTGTATCCATCGGGTCGTATGTCGTAAACCCTTTTTTTTTTTGAAGATGGGAAATCATCCCGCTCTGGGTGGAGCGGAAGGGAGTGTCAGACTCTTACTGACTAAAACCCACCCGTGTTCCTTCCTTAGCTCTTTATGTTCCAGGGCAGCGGTAACCCTTTCGGACAATCCCGCTACCCCGGCAGGCTTCGGCCCTGTCGGGCCCCGTCATTCATGCTGACATCTCTTTGAGGCGCGCGTGGAACACATACGCGCCGACCAGCACGGGCCTGGTCCTGATCGGCCGGTGAGCTACCCATTGCTCTCCGCCCGCAGGCCCGCGCCTACGGTGGCCATGTCGTAAACCCTGACTTAATATTTGAGATGCCAAAAATGTATCAAACAGACAACGGGCATTTTGTAATAAGCAGATTTAATTCAATAATTTAAAGATAGATAGTCGCTCCATGTAAAATACTGGTATTTCCGACCCAATCATAGTTGGGAATGGCAGGCAAATGAAGATTCAATAATGAAAAGTAGATTTCGAAGTAATTTTTAATTCACCGCCACTTCTAAACTTTATAAATCACATCCAATTACATTTCAAAACAGATCAAAAGCGCCCACTATTAAACTGTCCATACCTATTTCCTTTCCAAACATTAAAATTGAAACTCCCCTTCGCAAATATTCAACATAACTTCTGCATTTGATGGCTCGATCAATCAAAGTATTCTCGTCAAAATTAATAATAGTCCCGCCAGGGGGGGGGGGGGTTGCCATGGACACAGACAGACAGACAACCCCCCACCTTTAGGGGGTAAAGGGGGATGTAAGGGGGTTTATTTGTATGACGTTCAGATCCCCCTGTACCTGACGCTCGGACGCTGATTTCAATTAGCGGTGGCTCTAATTGAAATTTGAGCCTGTATGAAGGATTATAGTTTGCTTGTTCGTGTAGGGAACGTTGTGATTATGTGCACATGTATATGGCTTTATTTATTCAAGCGCTGGACATAGAGCTTCATGTTTGTTGCTTCGCTTTGACAGATTTGACTGTGGCTGACTGGGTATGTGTTTGGGTTGTAATGAGAGTAGGATTTCGTTTTAACCCTACCATACATAGTAATCTCTTGCCTGGGGGTGAATTTCGCCAAACTTTTATAATAATAAATGAATTTATTTTTGTAAGTAGGTTTATATAAACACTTTTACACGTCAATCATATTTTTTTTTAAACTAGATGAGGTCGGCGTTTCCTATCTGACTACTCTGTGAAAAAAGGCCGAAACAAACTCGGAGATTACAATCTCTTTTAAAATCCACACATAATCTTGGTCAGATCATATGAAGACCATGCCATTTGGTGTCTGAAATGGCCTTTTGAGGAAAGAACCACGCAGATTGAGTGGACCTGTCCAGTCAGTGCACGGATTTGTCAGTAATCATACAGCTCAACTCAGAACTTACAACAATACCAAAGAAAGGACATTTGGGTTGACCGCATAAATTACCCAAACTGCCAGATCATGACTGAAACTAACTGAGAAAAAATAAAGATAAAAGAAAATTAACCCACATAGTCTTCACATTCACAACCATTAAAATAATGTAATAGTTGACAAAGTAAATATTCATGTCAGTATATGTAAAATGTATCAATATCAATGTGTATATAAAAAAATCCGGAAATATTCTTGGAACAGATATATACTTAGGTCAAGTGTTATCCCGAGAATAAATTTTGAATTTTTGACAGTTTTTCCATACTAGAACATGTCAGACGTCAATTTTATTCCACGGATAAAATATATCTGACTTTGGTAAATCAGCTCTAAAACATTTTAGTACCTACATGACTACTAAGTAGTTGTATAACATATTCTGTTCAATACCTACTATCCCATTTGTTATACATATACAGCGTTAAAATTTTGATCGTTTTAATCGATTAAAACGATCAAAATTTTACGGTGTATAAATAAATGAAATAATTTTATTTCCGACAGATGATGATGATTTTATTTCCGAAGCTAAAATATCCATAAATTGTTAATAACAAGTTTGCACTTAACTATTGTTAGTAACTTAAACTAACGACGAATTCATGAGAAGACCACCCAACAACTAGACACAACGAGAAAAGTAAGCTAGGGTTACTAGGGTATAATTCGTCTCACAAATTGCCTTACTATGGCGGAGGAAGTGTCTGCTGCCACAGCCTTCAGGATGCTATTGTCACTGACTCTTATTCTGCTCAGGAGTGAGGCCTTCTTTTTGCTGATGGCGGCATATAATGATAACTTGCAGGTACCTTGGCCAGCCTGCACTGGGCCCGCGTGGTTGATTACGGCCCACTCCCTGTCACAGAGTGGAGGCCTGGAGGCCTGTGTCGCATCAATGAGAGCGTTATAGGCTGATTATGCTTATGGCTAAAATTTATTGAGTATCCAAATATACATATATTTACTTAAAACTTGAATCTATAATCCTCATCTCAAGTGTCGAAAAAACCTTTCACTAAAATATCTTACTTATCAAATTTCGCTCTCAGAATTTCTTATGGTAAGCTAATGAATGTATCACCAATATTAATAACAATGTTCGAATGAACAAAGACCACGTCTGCCTTAATCTAAGGGCAAGTAGAATCTTCTTACTCATTTCTCAGACCACATCCTTAGAATCAGAAGCCGGAGGATCGTATCAAGCAACTTCAGAGGGACCTTAATCCAGCGGGGTAATTGCGTAACACACTAACGGTGGCAATGGATTTAATTTCGACAGTTCAACAACAATCATTGCGTTAATTACGTTGTTGAGCACACGAATTTTTCAAACTTATAATTATGAAGCAATGAATCCTTCGAAATGATTTAGATTGAGATTGAAGGTGTGTTACGCAATTTGGGTGCAGAAGTCAACTGCAATATGCTGCGTTGATTGGTTGACAATTCTTTAATTATTCTTTCTACTTTCTTCCAGGTCACCGGGCGGGGGAGTGGTACTTGTACTTACAAAACCGCTAATAGCCGTTCAAAGTATAGAAGTCCAGAAGCTAGCATAAACTAAAATATAATCGTTATTGAACAAATGTGTTTTATATATTATCCTACAGCTTCCTTTCCTTCAGCGGGCCTGCTAGTTGCACACTATGCGCGAAGTAAACGGAACGTAAATTCAAACGAATTTAAAATTGAAAACACGCGTTTCGCACCGTCGCGTCGCTCATAATATTTAATACCGGTGGGTGATACTAATTATGCATGCCGCATAAAAAACATAAATTCTAGATTGATATCCTTGATAGATAGTTGTCGGTGCTTTGAGTCCAAGATTGTTCTAATTTACGTTTAATTACTACACGTAACACACTAACAGTGCAATGCCATTCATTTTGACAATTCAACAACATTCATTGCGCTAGTTACGTTGGCGAGCAGACGAATTTTTCAAACATATGAAGCAATGCGATTGCAAATGCAATTGGGGTGCAGTTTTCATAGACTTGCGACCAGATGTGTCGTATTTCCTGCAAATTTTTTTCGAAACTGTGACACATGTCTTATGATTCACCTCTGTTATTGAAATAAGAAGATTTTCTGAAACACTACCCTCACGCAATACAAAGCAACTTAGTAGCTAGTGCAAATTACGATTTGTCAAGTGATTTTAGCACTTGGACTTGGTGTAGTAAGTAGACTATTTGATAAAATCAAAATCAAGACATTTATTCAATTTAGGTTACGGATCAGGGCTTTTTAGACATAAAAGTTACATAAAAAAATCCGCCCCTGACCATAGATATATCTTATATGTATAGCGCAAACTGTAACCATGAATACAGCATATGATTCATGACCCCTAGCGAAGAAATGTTTCGTCGATTATCAAAAAAAATCAGTTCTTTCATAGAAAAGTGCAAAATCTACGCGGTCAAAATATATGGCGGGACAAAAAACTCCAGAATTATGTATGCTACTGGATATTATGTTGTTGCATCAAATATGTACCTATATTGGAACCGAGACATATACAGCTCAACAATGTAAGCTGCGACTGCTCGCCTGCCAATTAATTATAACACGCAAGCTTCGATAAACACTATCCAATATCAAAGCATCATTAAACTGTATTCTAATACTTATAGCCACCTTCCACCCTTATCCCCCTCCTCCCTTCCTCAAGGATGGGTCACACAGGATGCAATTGCAGCAACAGAGGGAACAAACATGAGCTGTTGGTAGGGAGGTAAGTATATTTTATACATATGTTGTGCGATTTCATAGGTTCGCAGAATAGCAAACGACTGTGTAGGTGAACCAAGCCCGCATGAATAAATACCTGTATTCGCTGTAATAGAACGTTGTGTAAATGTAGAACAAATTATCTTAGATTACGAATTCAAGTACCTACCTAATTAATTTCTTAAATTCTTTAGTTATATATAGATTGGTCATTGTAACTGGTAACGACCGCGACTTGTGAGTTTCAGGGCGCGAGTTCGGACCCAAGCACCATCACAATCTTAAATAGATAAAGGTGTCCGAGATAGGAGGGAGGGTCCTGAGTTACAGATCACCCGGCTTTCATATTCATATATTTATTTACATTTCATAATGTTATCGAGGTGTTACAATGGCTTAAATTTAAGGTACAATTATGGACCCTGTAGGGCACAGCAAAAAGTATAAAATGAATTCTTAAAATAAAAATAAATTTAGGGCACAAATTAACAATAAGCAATTTTTAAAATATGATAGGATATGTTAATTAGTAACAAGTAACTGTTTCTTTATGTGGGGATTAATTTCGGTACGCGTACCTCAGTACCGACTTTATCAGCAAGTAAACTGCTTCTGTATACAAGCACCCTAACCTCACGAATCGATCAAACGATGAACCCCTCATCAGATGACACATCAAAAATATAAGGTTCAATAATCGCGATTCGAGACTCAGCGTCACAAAAATGTGATGCGTCCCCTCTATCACCCTCTGTAGCGAATTTCTCTCTATTCTATTGTTCGAGTAGGGCGGCGAAGATATTCGCTTTGCCGAGCCCTTTCATTGTGTCGATCGAGTTGATATCGATATGGTGTGGCACGATCTGAATGACATGCAGTGTTGTCAAAAGGATTTTTTGAGGGTGTGACATGTTTGTAGCTATTTAAAAGCAATGTTTTGTCTCTTGTCTCTCAGTTTGTTTGATGTGGGATACAATATTCAATGAGAACGGTAACATGATTATCATCAACCTTTTGTTTTTTTTTTTAATCGTAAAGTCGGGCTTCTTGAACGAAACGGAAGCAGGCACTGTATGTGGATGCTGTGTGCTCAACTTCAAAAATCAAAACTTCAACAATTAAAATATCAACACCATATAATCAACAGTTTAATTTTTCAATTAATCAGAATAACATTAGCTTAAAACATAAACGGTTCAAAATATCAACACTTCAGATGAGCAACGAATTTGAATAACATAGATTTATAACATAAATAGTTCAAAATATCAACACTTTAGATGATCGACGAATCTGTATATCACTGATTTATAACGTAAATTGATCACTTGATCAACACTTTAGAAAATCGATGTTTAACAAAATATCGTGAAATATTCAGTCATAACATAATATTCGTTGCAGACATTAAATGTTAAATGCTTGAAATTTTGATTTTTGAAGTTGAGTACCCCACCCCCACCGATGTTAGCTACCGAGAGTCCGATCCGATAGACCTGCTCCCCACAAAAACGTGAATCTAACATTTCCAAACGTTTAGCTACCGAGAGTCCGATCCGATAGACCTGCTCCCCACAAAAACGTGAATCTAACATTTCCAAACGTAATTTTCGACCCTCGGATTCCACATTCGCGCCCCAAAAAAATATTAGGTGTGACGTAAGCGGGTTCACCGAACTTTCATCCGTCATGGCGTAAGCAAGAGTCAATGACCTTGCAACGAGGGTTAGATTTTTGTCAGACATTTTGACAGTATGACGTGATGACGTCACGGGTCTGTTCGTACTTTCGTAGGGATGAAAAAATGCACCGGCTGACGGCTGTTTATCCTTGGGGACGCGGCAAGTTGTAAATCGGCTAGGGTTCCATTCAGATAGTGTTTTTTTTTTCTTTTCAATTGATAATGCGCAGGCAATCTGTTGTTGTGTGGAAAGAGTGGATTTCGTTCACCCGCATTTATTTGCGATTCGATAATTTGATTGTTAAATTGTAACTACTGTCTACTTACCTACTTAAGTATTGTCCTATAACTTACAAGTAGATGTATATTGACAGGCTACACAACCCTCCCATACCTATTTGGAAATATTGTAAAAGCCAATTATTTGTAAAAGAGTAGATAGGTAACCGTGGAGTTGGTTCCCGGCTCTTCTGCATAGGAAACGCCCAATTGGAACCGTGCACCTAGCTTCTGACGTTTTATAAGTGCCCATGTAGGTTTATGTGAAATATAAAATAAAATATTTTAGGTGCGTGCAAAAGAAGGTGCGTCTGCGGAACATAAAGTAGGTAGTAGATAGGTACCTAAGTAATTTAGTTATGACTTGAAGATATGTTCTCCCCATGACGACTTCAAAATACCAACCGAATAGAGGAAATTACCATAGTCACCACGCTAGACAGCTAGCATTTAAGTTAAAACAGCTGTAGGTAAGTACCTAGGTGCAAATAGAGCAGCTAGCACTGTACCTATGTATCATAATCAGACTATAATGTTCTCACTGCTGGGACATAGGCCTCCTCTCTGTGAGAGAGAGTGGGCCGTAATCCACCACGCTGGTTCAGTGCGGGTTGGTGTGGTCAGTTGATGGATGTCACATGTCTTCGAATTTTTGGTTCTAGGACATGACGGTTTCCAAACGATGTTTTCCTTCACCGTTTTAAGAGCAGTGGTGATGAAATTATATACACAAAGTAAAGCGCCTGCCTGGGTTACTTATGTATGTAAGTAACGAAATGTGTTAATTAGTCATCAATCTTACCAAGGTGTATCGTGTTACCCTGTAACTGACAGGCCTGTTGGTCTAGTGGTTAGTGACCCTGACTGCTATGCCGGAGGTCGTGGGTTCGATTCCCACCCAGGACAAATGTTTGTGTAATGAGCACGATCATTTGTTCTGTGTCTGGGTGTAATTTATCTATAATATTTATGTATTTAGAAATATATAAGTATGTTTATCAGTTGTCTAGTACCCATAACACAAGCTCTGCTTAGCTTGGGACTAGATGGCGTTGTGTGATAGTTGTGGAATATTTATTTATTCAAAGTCAAAGTCAAAGTCAAATCATTTATTTCAAATAGGCACATAAAAGGCACTTTTGAACGTCAAAAATAAAATTAGAATAAAATTGATTCTAGTCGCCCCTTCCAAAAGGTAGTTTTCGTATGGAGAAGAATGGGCAAGAAACTCCACCGTATTATTTATTAACTGCGTGTTGTGGAAGTCAGATAGGCAGTCGCTCCATGTAAAATACTGGTATTGAGCTGCATCCAATTAGACAATACGCCGAACCCAACATACTTAGGAAAAGGCTAGGCAGATTATTTATGTAATTTAGTTATAACAGATATGTTACATTATAAGCTAACATTTAAAATAATAATATGTTCATGTGAAAAAATAAGCAAAAGAATCAAAGGGCATCAAAAAATTCGTCCGCGTCGCTGTCAACAGGAACAGTGCCCAAAAGGCTGGCAGCATTGCCACGTTGTATGGCGATGCTAGGCAGATTGAATGACTCAATCCCATTAAAGTACCTACGTCTGGACGCCTGCATCCCCGAACATACGAACATAGTCGTTTAGCCAGTTCCATTTAACAGGAGGCGAAGCGTATTCCCATTAATTGGACACAAATCCAGACTCCGAGCTAATCTCAATTCCATTTACTTACACTGACTTGCACTTAAACTGGATTGCCTGTATGGTAAATGGATTGCCTGTATGGTAAATGGATTGCCTGTATGGTAAATGGTCACAAAATTACATTTGACTGGGCAGGGGGTTCGGTAAAGTAATTAACTTCTGATACGCCGTTGTTTAATCTGATTGATTAGCGCCTGGGGTGGCCGTAGACCATGAAAAGCTGCAGAAGGGGTGTTGAAATGGAATGGTAAAATTTTAAAAAGAGAGAAGGCATAGTGTGATTATTTCTGTCTTAATTTAGGAAACATATTATTATAATTAGACATATATATATATATATATATATATATTCCAATTCCAATGAGAGCAAGGGTGGCCCAATGGTATCGGCCACGACTTACAAATTGTAGGTCGTGGGTTCGAACCCAGGCTGGCGCTTTACTTTGTGTAATTAATTTCATCACCACTGCTCTCAAAACGGTTAAGGTAAACATCGTGAGCAAACCGGCATGTCCTAGAACCAAAAATTCGTAGACATGTGACATCTACCAACCCGCACTGGGCCCGCGTGGTAGATTACGATTACAGCCCACTCCCTCTCGAAGAGAGGAGGCCTGTGTCCCAGCAGTGGAAACATTATTGGCTGATTATATATATTCCATATAATATATGCTCAGACTTAGTCTTTGACTTTCTGTACTTTGACAAACTTAAGGTCGAGAGAGCATCTTAAAAACTAAACACACCGACCAAATTCGCAACACCACAAGACCACAATACATACGCTCCAAGACAGGTATCGCCGATGTTGGCGATAAGTCGCCGAGGCTGAAGTGGGACTGGGCAGGTCACACCTATAGGATGCATCCAGACAGATGGGCCAAAGACTTCACACAGTGAGTTCCTGAAGACGGGCGTCGTCACCGAGGCAGGCCTAAGAAACGCTGGCGTGACGATTTGGACACGTTTCTAACCGATTTGACGGAGAAGGCACAGGACAAAGAAAAGTGGAAAAATATAGGGGAGAGTTTTGCCCAGTAGTGGGACAATAAAAAAAAATCTCCCTCTGTATCAAACAGTTCTAAACGCAAATGGTCCAAGTAGCAAAACGACCTATAAAAATTCAAAACGACACTTTAGCATGTCGAAATAAAATCTTTTCGTATAACGGTTTGTCGAAATTCAGTTGTTCAGGTAGTCAGCAAAATTTCCTATTAGCAAATCGTCCTACGAGCAAATGGTCCTAAAACAAAAGAACGGAAACGGCAATCATACTGCAAATAAAGATGAGATTTTTAAAGGAATCATTTTATTTATCTTCAGTTCGAGACACTAAACTTTAAAAAATTAAATCCGATCTTAAAAATGTTTTGCGTTATTCTGTTCAGAAAATAGGTGATTACAAGAATTTAAACATTTCGTTAATATTGAGGTAATGTGAAGTAGAGACGTACAAGCTGTATAGAGAGGGGAAGGTAAAAAAAAGTGCAAGGCGACTATTCACATTCATCACTCCCAACTCCAAAATACTCTGTGAGAGCAATCAAGGCCTTGTAGGCTTTAGATCTGTAGACCATTTTTTATTTTTTATAGTAAGTGGTACTTGTTGACAGGCCTACGCTGTCCTCCCATACCTACTGTGACTTGAAAACATTGTAAAAGCCAATTATTTTTAAAAGACTAACCGTGGAATTTCTTGCCAGCTCTTCTCCATAGGAAACGACCAATTGGAACCGTGCACCTAGCTGCTGACGTTTCATAAGTGCCCTGTTCCATGTTGGTTTATGTGAAATAAAATATTTTTATTTCAACGCCATCTAGTGGGTTGACTGGCCAACGTTACGTAGAATAGAAACAATTACGTATATAAAACCTAGATGGCGCTAGTTTTGAATAAAACGTGTGGCCGTACCCTTCCAAATAGGTTATCGTCAAAATCCAACGCTTCTCCCTCCGCGTCCTATTTAAAAGCGATCGTCACGTTCATGTATCACTCTTTGTTCCGTTAACCTAATGCGTGGTCATGACGACAGAGGGCGCTTTTCCGAACAAAAAGTGACAACGATCACGTATTCGCGCGACGATCAGCCTACCCATTTGGGGAAAACGGGCGTGATTTTATGTTCCAATATTCTATTCTACGTAAATAACAACAACTATATCCATAATATCAAATTACATTTATTCATTATAACTATTCAATTCTTCAGAATGTCTATCTCGCCATGTGATTGCCCACTTCACATGTAAACACCTCGTTACCTGAAAAAATAACTTTATTAGTATCTCCAAAAGAAAGCAAGGAAAAAACTCACAAGGGCTTGAAGCTAAATAACTAAAGGCCGGTCTCAATAACATAACTCTGGCTTATCGAGGATACACCTAATCAATCTACAGAGTTGTGGTACCGGGTATCTGAATTTAGTACCGGTACTTCTTTTGTTAGGTGGAGTACCGGTACCTGCCTGGAACCGCAACTGTTTTCGTCAAGAATAAGCTATTTTCCTAAAAAAATCTAATTAGTCCGTCAGTTAGATTATCAAAAAATATTGAACCCGTATTTTTTCTTTTGTCAATTATATAAAAAATTATGAAGATATCGCCCGTTAAAGTTCCGCGTGACGTCACTTGCTTGCGACATTTTTGCAAGCAAGTGACGTCACGACCCCCCACTCCCAAATTTTGACGCGCTTTATCTTTGTAATTTTTTGTTTGATCGACAAAAGAAAAAATACGTGTCCATTATTTTTCGATAATCTAAGTGACGGACTAAATATAATTATTATTTTTTACCCAGGCACCTACCCTATTGGGCTATCAAATGCATAAATATTTTGTCAAATCCGACAGATAGCTCCATAGATTGGCGCGCTCAAACAAACTCTTCAGATTCATTATTAATATGATATAGATTTGTGTGACTGTGCTACTTGAATTAATTTAAATATGTTTTCTTACCCTGATGCGTAGAGAGGTGCTCCCTCAGCTTCTTGATGCTTATAAACTGCTCGCGACAAACGCGGCACTTGTAATGGTAGTCCACTATCTATAATTATAACGAACAAAATAGTTAATAATAGAAAAGTACTTTTCATAATGAGCCACAGACTGGCTCTGGCCAAGCATAACATATTATCATCATCATTTCAGCCGAAAGACGTCCACTGCTGGACATAGGCCTCCTCCAAGCACCTCCACTTCGACTGGTTTTGTGCTTCTCGCATCCAACGGGTTCCTGCGGCCTTCAAAAGGTCGAAGGAAGAGATCCGCAGGAGAACCAAGGTAACCGACATAGACCGAAGAATTGCCAAACTTAAGTGGCAGTGGGCAGGGAACATTGCTCGCAGAATAGATAGCCGATGGGGCCGAAATGTTCTGGAGTGGCGACCGCGTACCGGGAGACGTAGCTTTGGAAGGCCCCACAAGGTGGACCGACGAGCTTGTAACATATTAGGATGTAAAGGAATTAATGTGGAGCCCTGACATAGCTAGGAGGCGTCGCGGCAGACCCCGTAGAATATGGCAGGACGAATTGGACAAATCAAACGACCAGTGGTTCACATTAGTCCTGGACCGCAAGCACTGGAAGTCCTGGGGAGAGGCTTTTGCCCAACAGTGGCGTGATACAGGCTAACAGTAACGACCTAAGGTAAGCCTTATGAAACCCAAGCGTTGTATCAGATATACTTTACCGATCAACATTTATAACGATCAGACAAAAATAATTACGCGCTTATTTTCCGGTACTACTGAGCGTGAGGCCCTGGGTTCGATTCCCAGGTCGGGCAAAGTTTTGCCATCA
Organism: Apamea epomidion; assembly: GCA_947507525.1. Lineage (NCBI taxonomy): Eukaryota > Metazoa > Arthropoda > Insecta > Lepidoptera > Noctuidae > Apamea > Apamea epomidion. The sequence goes on along the minus strand of OX382245.1, from coordinate 16,834,693 downwards.
GGAATCCCCTCAGTAGCAGCCCGGAGTCTGGATCTGGGCCCGGCTGATGGCACCAGGCTCGCCCCCTATGACATGGGGCTTAAACATATCTGGCGAAACTTGGGTGTGCTATAGGTGCACCTAACCCTGCCTAACCCTTCGGGCCAACAAGGCGTAATGTTAAATTTAAATAATTAAAATTCCACTCACCTCTGCCAAAATAGAAGATATGACCTTCTTATACTTCTGCATATCTTCAGAAGAGTGAGTCTTGAAGTGAGCCAGAAGATTGTAAACAGTGACGAAAGAACGACTGCAGACTGGGCAAGCAATACTCTCTGAAAAATTAAGAAAAAATACATAAATAACAATAACACAACACAGTACAGACGCCAGGAGGTCAAGCTACCCGAACTGTCTAATTTTCCCAATCAACCTTGAACCTTAATGCTGTAGCGATAAAGTTGGAAATCTATTGAATAAATTTGACAGATTGTAGTAGCTTGATGTGTTGACGTCTGTACAACGCCTGCACAACGCACACATTTACAATATTTGGGTTTGTGTTGAGCGACAAACCAGCCGAAAATATGACGCAAGCGCAATAATTGGTCTGACAGAACCGCTGGTCAGTTTTCTGAGTCCTTTGCCACTGTGACACTTTACTGGGTTTGGTCTTATTATGCTTTCTGTATATCAGAGGTGGCCCATTGGTAACTGCCGCGACTTGAGTTGTAGGTCGTAGGTTCGAACCCTGACAGGCGCTTGACTTTGAATACCTAAATTATTTCATCACCACTGCTCTCCAAACGGCGATGGAGAACATCGTGAGAAAACCGGCCATGTTCTAGAACCAAAAATTCGAAGACATGTGACATCTACCAAACCGCACTGGGCCCGCGTGGTGGGTTACAGCCCACTCCCTCTCACAGAGAGGAGGCCTGTGTCCCAGCAGTGGAAACATTACAGGCTGATTATGATGATAATGTTTTCTATTGGCGCGACAGTAGGTGTGCCACAGATCTTCCAAAATATATAATTTATTTATATAAAAATGTTATGAACTTCTGAAAGTTTGTTTACATTCTTTATCTCGTCTCGTTGACTACACTTCTACCAACTCGCAAAACAAGTAAATATTGACACACTCCTAACGGCATACCACAGACTTGTAGTTTCGGTTTTGAGGTTTGGCATCATTTTCTGGGGCTATTCTACTGGTAGGGAACAAGCATTTAAAATACAAAAAAGATGCTTAAGGTCAATGTGTGGTCTGAAAGCCACAGACAGCTGTGTACCAGTTTTCAAGGAGCTTAAACTATTAACATTGCCATCACTGTACATTTTGGAAACAACAATGTACACTGTGCATTGTTTATAAAACAAAATGTAAAGTTATTTGACAAAGTCTCTACAGTACGAGAAGTTCCCCTTCGTATCCAATACAAAAATAAATTATGCACTGTGAAATGCAAAACAGCATTAATGAAAAAATGTATTCTTGGTATGGCACCTCGTATCTTTAATAAGATTCCAAATAGTTTTAAGAAAATGACTTAATGTAAAATTTAAGAAAAACTTGACTAATTTACTTATAGAAAGATGTTATTATACTGTTGACGAATTTCTAAATGACTTGACAATTTGATATGACTTTTTAAATTTATTGTGTTTTTTTATGTACCTTTTTTGTGTGTTATTTTACTTTTTATGAGTTTTGTATTTTTTTATGATTTCTCAAAACCTAATTTAATTTTATATTACTAGTTATGTTGTAAGTAATTAAATTGAGAACGATTGTTATTTTAAACAATCGTTATGTTAAAATATTTGTATGCTGCAATGGCAAAGCATGGCGACCTATATAAATATGTAATGCAAGAACCCAACGTACCTATGTTTGACAAATAAATTCTGATTCTATGTTATGGGTTTGGTTTCCGCACTTAGTCCTTCAAGTGGACCATTGTGCGTGGGACATAGCGGCCGTCGGTGGTTATTCCAACTTGTTGACCACACTTTAGATAGAAGATTTGGTGTAACAACAAACTAATGTTAAACCTACCTGCGGGTCCCGCACGACACAGACCTGTTAAAATATACATTAATGGTGAAACCATACTTGAACGCGCGAATCTGAATTTTGTTCGGATCTCTTTAGCTTGCGGCTAAGTAATAACAGCCGCACGGGTCGATCGGTCAGGTTAAGCTACGCTTGTCACGGTTGGTCCGTGGATGGGTGACCATCTTCACATACCAAGACCCCCTCAGTGCCTCGGAAAGGACGTTAAGCCGTTGGTCCCGGCTGTCATTCGTGGATCTTTGACAGTCGTTAAGGGTCGTCAGTATCCCGAAAGTCTGACAACCAGTCTGACCAAGGGGTATCGTATTACCCAGTAACTGGGTTGTGGAGGTCAGATAGGCAGTCGCTCTATACAAAATACTGGTATTCAGCTGCATCCGGTGAGACTGGAAACCGACACCAACATAGTTGGAAAAGGCTAGGCAGATGATGATCTCTTTGACACTTAGAAACGTCTTCCACTGAAGCGAGAACTCTCATATCATCATCTTCTGGCCCTTTTCCCATATTACTTGTGGTCAGCGCAACCAGTTTCCTTCTTCCATTCTCCCCTGTCAACCGTCCCACTATCATTCTTTCCCTTCTCTTTCATATCATTGCTCACACAATCCATTCATCTTTTCTCTGCCCTTCCTCTCCCTCTGCATCCATCAACATTTATATTCCATCACTCTTTTAGACATATGCGTAAAGCGAGAAGTCCAGTCGCACGTAAAAGTTGTATCGATGCGAATAAGTGCTGACTTCTTACCCTAAGACTGCTCTTTGACTTTACTTGCTTAGCAAAGTAAGAGTCCCATACGAATTATGAACCTTATACCATATGAAATAGTGTAGTATTCGTATAAGCGAGTGTGCCGAAGCGTTCCATGCGAATATAAACCTTATTCAGATACAAATAATGATCATTGCGTCTGAAAGAGATAGGGATATAGAAAAATGATGATCGGTGCGAGTGTGACCATAGTAGGTATATAGTTGTAGCTCTTTGTGAAGGATCTCGTCTATGGAAGTCCTACCACTAAACCTATTCTTGGTTGGTATATACACAAGCTGACTCATGCCGTACGGTGCTGAGACGTGGAGGCTCGCGCAGGAGGCTGTACAGGCTAAGAGTTGCACTGAAAGCCATCGAGCGTTTCATGCTTGGCATACGGCGAGAGACAGAGTTCTAAACGTCGAGATCCGAAGACGTACGAAGATCTTCGATATCGGAAAACGTTTTATGGAACTCAAGTGGAGTTGCGCAGGACACCTGGCAAGGCGCAGGCATGACAGGTGGAATAAGGCTGTGACCGAGTGGCGTCCAAGGGTTGGACGATCAGGTGTCGACCATGCGGCGGCGAGATGGGCAGACGACTTTTATTTTTTTATGATGAAATGAATGAAGCTGGCACAACAACGCGGCACTTGGCAAAAAAAGGGAGGCCTATGTCCAGCAGTGGGTGAAGTCAGGCTGTGGATGATGAAATAGGCTGATTATGTTACATCTACATCCATCGCTTAGCAGCTTAGCACATCTCTGATATCATCAAACTAATTTCTATTTCGTTTTATCGTGTTTAGATATCGATACCCATCACGTCTGCGGTGTTTAGCTAGCCAATTTAATTTAATACCGTATAATTATTTTTTACCTTTTTTTATTATTTTTGTTGTTATAGCGGCCATAGTAGTATACACTCGGTGAAAAACGATTAAGGTTTTTTATTTGGAGCTAGGCATACCTACTGTCCTGAAACCTATACAGGGTTATTTTTTAAAGACCAGCCAAATTTAAGGATGTGGTACAGACCATCAAACTGAACTCTCAAACTTTTCTCCATGGGACAAATAGCGTAATCGCGTAATCTACAGCTGACATTGATGCAAATGCAGCTATCGATTTGTATAGGAAACAAGCGTAGTCGCCATTTTGAAATAAAATGAAAATGGTGCGACAGCATACCTGCTGTGGTTGTGGGTGCTGTGCGAAAGGGCTTTGAAGATCCATGGCATACCTGCCATGGATCTTCAAGGCCTTTCGAGTGTCTGTCCATTACAATTTAAAAGTTACAGTCCAGTGACAGACGGACGGACAGCGGCGCCTTGGTATTAGGGTCCCGTTGGCACCCTTTGGGTACTGTTATGTATGTGTGCAAAGGGCGCACACTCTCGCGCGCCATCTAATGTACGACGAGTCCAACTCTCGAATAAACCAGTGCGTTGGTAGCTAGCGATCGTTTCACTTGTGTACACCCCTGCACCCGCGTACTTAACAGTAGCGACGAGAAGTTTAACTACCAAATGAAAATGCAGTATAGCGCAATATTTCGTGGCAAATGGCGTAAACAAGACGACGAATTCCGCGGATGAAAAACGAAAGGCCATCTTGGTCACCGCACTCACTGAGGGTACCTACCAACTAGCAACGGATTTAGTTTTACCTAAAGCCGTTAAACACGTGCCCTACGAAGACCTTTTATCACTACTGGACAACCATTTTACCCCCAAATGTGTAAAAGTTAAGGGCAAAGGTACGGAATCCTAAAAACGTGATACGTTGAATTTCGCGGGCCTTAGCGCATCCTGTCCCCCCCCCCCCCCCCCCCCTCCTGGTACTTACTCTTGGTATTCTTCTTGACGCCTCTCCAAGACGTCTGGAAGCAAGGCGCGCACATCTTGCAGTGAACTAACTCCTTCATGTACATTTTGTCTTCATCATAATCATCACCCTCGTCTTTTGGGTCTGTCGATTTTCTATAAAAGAAATATTTATATTTTGAGTGATGATAAATAATTTTGTTCCTGTAAGTAGGTTTGTACAAACACTTTTACACGTCAATCATATTTTAAAAAGAAGAAAGACCGAATCTAACTCATAGATCACAGTCTCTTTTAAAGTCCAGGCATAATCTTGGTCAGATCATGTGAAGACCATGTAGATTGATGTCTGAAATGGTCTTTTGAAGAAAGAACTACACAGATTGAGTTGACCTGTCTAGTCACTGCGCGCATTTGTCAGTAATCGTGCAGCTCAACTCAAAACATAAGAGTCCCTATCAATTTCGGCGGGCTACTAGATTAGGTAACTATCGGAGCGCAGTGTGTCTGTGTGCGTTCGAACTATAGCTGATAATGGTAGTGTGCATTGAAGCGTACGGTGAAGCGAGAACAAATAATCTTGGTCCGTAACCGCTATTATCAGCACTCCATAGTTTTTACTTACTAGGTTCCGTAATACTGGATGGATTTCATTGTGATTATGACATGTTATTTTTAGGTACCCTATAAAAATATGGTAACCTAGTACGGCATTCACTATAGTAAAAGCAAATTATAAAGTGTGACCAGCGAATAAATATAAGGTACGTCTGAAACGAATTACACGTGTTATTGTTTACCTAATACAGAACGACGGGGAGGTCTGTAGTATTCCCTCGCTACAAGACCACAGACCATGAGAGTATAGTATAGCGAGCCATTTTGTCGTATTATAAAGCTAATCAATTTATTTGTATACAAGGAGGAAAAAATGGGCGGGACATGGACATTAATATTGAAGATAGCTTTTATTCAAACAAAACATTATTTTGTTTTTAGCCTACACTAATCTAATTAAAATTTATAATTTCCTATAATTACGTTTTTCATTTCAGAATAGAGTAAAAAAATAAATACAAGACCATGACAAAAACTAACAGAAAAGAGAGAAAAAAAAATTATAACACGTATTTATACAAGCATTTTATTCTTCTTTAAGAGTTTAGTACGAGGTGTTTCGAATATCCATAAAACGTGCTTTTCTGGAGTCAACAATTTCGGGTAGTAAACATGTCATATAAAATTTTTTAAGCTTTTGTTCCATTTTATTTGTCCAGAAATCGTCGTCTTTTAGTATTCTTTCGACTTTCAGAGGCTGATCCGGTCCAGTCCACACAGCAAACAAACATAGTGGTTTTTTTGTTATATGTAACTGGCCCTGTATTTGAAAGAACCAGTCGTGTTTGGTGTTTACAGAAATACTTTCGTTCTGAACACTCCAAAACTTGTTTTTTTTCGCTTTTATGGCGTCATCGGCATTCATGCCAAAAGCTGATAAAGGGCACTTTATTTCTATTAAACTTTCATCAAATAAGGCATCTGGCGTAGCACCCAAGAAGAAATATTCGTCATCAATGTGCAACCCACATTTTTGAATCACGATATTTTCCTGCTTCGCTAATTGTTCCAGGGCAATTGATTCATTAGTTTTGCCATGCTGGATGGCTGGAACGTGGCTTATTGAATAGCTATAAAGCATGTTCTTTACAAGAGGCGCTGAACTGATATTTTCACGTCGCTTGCAAACTTTTAGAAAATTTGATGCTGTTAAAAGACACCTTCTTAATTCCAGCCATAGAGCGCTTTCAGCTTGCAATATGGTATCTCTTTCGATCTCGTGACGGTCCTGTATTAGTTGCTTCAGATTTTCCAAAAACAGTTCTTTGGCAGTTTTGTATTCATCCGATGACATGTCAGGCTTTTGACATGCTTGTCCGTAGTCAGTAGTGTCAGCGTTAAATAAAAGATGTTTTTTTGGTAATCTTTTCTTCATCCTAGAATTTTGTATATGTTTTTGCTCTTCAAATTTTTTTACAGTAGCAGATGGGCTTTTATTCAAAATAGTTTTATTTTGTGTATATATTGGTGTTCCTGTATTATAAGCGACCACTGCCGCGCAACATCTTAGCTCGTAAGAGTCTTTCAACGCATAGTTTATACGTTTTCCTCCTATATATTTTGCGACGATAGCATTGAACTGCTCAGCTCTATTGTTATTTAAGTTGTACAGGAGGCTTCGAGCATGATATGCCAAACTGGATGCATTCACCTTCAGTTTTTGCATCAGTGTTCTAATTTTGGGCACATTGTTCGGTTCCAGTTCTTTTTCAGTGGTGCAGAAATAGTCTTCGCAATTACTGTGTTCCCCAAATATGTGCTTCGGACTGTTTAAAATGTCATTTTGTAGATTTTTTATTTTGGCTGACAAAGGCAGATTTTGAGCTGTCCTATATCGAACTGCTGATTTAACGGCTATCCGTAAACGTTTAAGGCGATCACTGTTGACCAGTTTTCGTTCACCTATTGGAACCGAGGTATCCTTCGTCAAGCTCAAGTTCTTTCCATTATAATTGCGTAATAAATGATTAGAACACTCAATTTTTTCCACGCTAACGTTTGGTTAGGGTCGGCTTTCCAAAATATTCTTATACGTACTCGCGTCGCCGTCTGCAATCAGTTTAGAATACACTACATTATGTACATCCACAGACTGTTTGAAGCCGTCTACTATCGCCGCTTGCTCCATGCTTGTGGACGATCCTTTATGATTCGCATTGCATTGGTGTTCAGGAGGATCTTGTTTTTTATTTATTGCACGCACACAAACTACACAGTACTTATTTTTCACAGCAATATGCAGTACTTTGCCTGAGTTAATGCCTATTATAGCACCAACACCTGCCAACGAAGAATAATTTGTGCGGTAGGATCGTTTACACCAACTCGCGTCTGCCGTCACGGATATCTTTGGTATTCCAGTGGGAGTTTTTTCAGTAGCTAGAGCACGTTCTTCAGCAGCTGCTTCTTTCATTGTATGTTTGGCGGTAGATTTCCACCAGTCATGCAGATTTTTATGACATTTGGAATAAATATTATTGTTCATTGTTGGCAAATTCATTGAGGAGGCTAATTCGTTAAGATTTGCCCGGCCACATCCTGCCATAATTGTACCAGATACAACAGAATGATTAATATTCATTCCACTTTCTTCTTCGTCGCAAGCGTTTAGGTATAAAATACTTTCACACATAGAACAACGCAATACAAATTTTGATGAAAAACCATGCCGCTTTTCTTCAATTGTTTGGAGACAGCTCATTTGACATCCAAATTTTAAAGAGTGTTGTGAAATCTCTACGAGTTGGTCAAAAAAGTACTGGTAGTCTATTATTCTTCTTCCTTCAATTCGTATTGGCGTAGCAGGCTGAAAAAATATAACTTGTTTGTTATTATTTTAGTCATTGAAACAGGTGAAACCGAAAGGTGTGGTCAGATATTATGAGGAGTAGCATCCAAATGTACAACTTTTACTATAAGACCAAGTTTTGAATCGCAAAAAAATCTGCTGTTTTACACAACATTTCATAGTCCGCTCGACTAACGTATATGGAACAAGTGATATTTTCTTCGATTTCAGATTTGATTCCATACTAAAGTTGTTCATATATCAGTAGTTGATCACACCTTTCCTATAAAGTAGTACAGTAGATAATAGTGTTAAGACAAATAAATGAATGTTTCGAACTATTTATTCTAACTTGGTACATGTAAGTACGTACTTTATCCAACTCCACGACTAAATCTTCTAACGAATCATCGAGAGAACCAAAGTTCGTTGGGAGAGGCGTTTCTTGAATTATATCCATGTTCTGAAATTATATGAATAAATTACATTAATATTTTAAATGCAAAATCTTAGATGATTGTTACTCAATCACGACGACAAGACTAAACATGTTTACATAGAACTTGGTACAGACAGATATAGATTATAATCCTAGGTACCGGGGACCCTATAAAAATATTATAATGTCCTTTCACCACACGCATATAGCTAAGACACATTACAGTACCCATTTGCTAGTAATTGAATATATTTGAAATAGACATACTTCCGTAGTTTTGTTGTTTTTTGTAAGTGACCATGTTCCTGAACTCCCTGGTGACTTGTTCTCCTTTTCATCCCTATAGAATATAAAAATAATTTTAATTTATTACAAAGAATACAGTGTTTACACAATAATCAATATTTGAAAAATACCTTGTTTCCAGGGGGAAACAAGGTATTTTTCAAATATTGATTATGGTGAAAAGGGTTTCACCTACTGATAACGCGCCTGGTGGAACCTGTTTGTTAGTGTTGCTGAAAATAATGAATAATACATTTATTATAAAACTAGCTCACCCGGCGAACTAGGTACCGCCTCAGAAGCAATAAATGTTGTTCAATCCGTTCTCGAGATTTCATAAAAAAGCCATTCCATGAAAAATGTATGAGAAAATGAATTATCTTCATGATTATTTAAAAATAAATACCTTGTGTCCCCATCCTTTACGCTGATCGATGATGTTTCGGGCAATATCATATTTTGGGAAGACTTCTGCCTGTGTAATTCTCTACAAATACAATTAACATATTTTTAGATTACCTATATTAATAATAGTAAATTATAACAATTTTCTTAAGGTGATGGCAACAATTATTATTTACCTAAGAACTGCACATGCCTTTCGTGTTTTTTCAGCTTTTTTCTTTTTGCCTTTGATTTTTCCTTGATAATATAGTTCACTTTTTCGACCCATTTTCTAAAAATATATACACTATTTTACTGACAGTACAATACAAATCATTAATATGATGTATGAATAAAATTAACAAATCACTAAGTTTCACGCTATTAAAATAAAAAAATAAATATACTTACAGTCTCAAAACTGGTTAGGCGTAGTACAAAATCACGCGCGATTCGCGAGTTGCTTCGGGAGCGGCGAACGTCACAGGCGACACAGGTCCGTCGTCGAGAAGCCCTTGGGCGCGACTGAATGCATCGAGCGAGCGCATCGATTTATAAGGCATTATTTACATATTTTACTAGAATTAAATAAGTTGTCAAAATTAAAATATAAAAATTGAGTTTGGTAGATAAACACCTGAAATTTGAAAATATTTAACACTTATTGTTATTTTCAATAAATTCTTACGCGTAGACGACGTTTTTGCACATGATTTTATTGTGTTTTTTCAGCGTGTTCAACATTTTTTTACAAGTACTAATTCATTAAACTTTAAAAAAATAAATTGTAGACTTACTAATATACTATATGCCCAGTATTTAGGATTTTTTTTCAGATTGTTATTTGCTACCAGTAAGCTAAGAAAGCAATTGAAAAACTTGGTGTTTCGTGCTTACGTAAAAACGTGTGTTACATTTTTATTTTTCGTAATTTATATTAAGTACTTATCAAAATTTAAATTCGTAGACTTACTAGATAAATAGGTGATAATTAACTGTGTATTTTAAAAAAAACTAGATAAGTTAAGGTTATTGAGAAATTTGCGCTGAAAAAAATTGAATTTTCAGTTTTTAGACCGCGAAATTGATAGGGACTCTCGACGACCAATACCAAAGAAAGGACATTTGACCATGATTAAAATTGAGAAAAAAAAACAAAAAAGAATGACTCACAGTCTTCGCATTCACAATACTTAATCAAAATAATATAATACTTTACAAAGTAAATATTGGTGAAGAAAGATCAGTTGACGGTGGCGAATGAGGAATAACGTTTTAGTTAGTTTTTAATCAACGTAAAGGGCGTATACACATATACAATCAGGCTACCAGCGCCGATCTACCTGCGCTTATCGGTATCTGCTCAGACAACCGCTATAGTATTTTTACATCACGAAGCGACGCGCGCTTTAATTGTGGTTACCAAGTGTACAAACACGCTGTGAATGTGTGCATGAAGACGAGTAGCGTCAGCACATAAGACAAACACACACACACTTGCGACTTCGCCATTGTCTCGGACGGTACCGAGAGCTCCTGCGCTTACACACCCATTTACAACGTGTTTGTACACTTGGTATCCACAAATAAACCGCGCATCGCTTCGTGAGATAAAAATACTATACATAAAGCAAGCGCGTATAAGCAGGAGCAATTAATTAAGCAACAAATGGCGGCCTACCAACGCTTATCGGGGCAGCTCGGAACTTATCGGCCACGTTCGGCGTTTATCGGAGCCGATTGCCCGCGCCGGCTACCTGCGCGAATCGGTTCCGATAGGCACTGGTAAATTGGTGCAGACTTCCTGGTTTTACGTGTATACTTGACCAAAAAAACGAATGATTAAATACGGAGCAGTCTGAGAATTTCAGGATCTTCCTAGGAAAAGTTCACCGAGTCAAAATCACACGAACTACTTATTATCATTTTTATGGCAAGATTTTTTTTACCAATTTCCGTTGTTATACAATACTAGCGGCCCGTCCCGGCTTCGCACGGGTGGTTAAGTTTTAGTAAGGATCCCTAATCTTTTCTAGCAATAAATAGCCTATGTCACTCAGGGTGAATGTAGCTTTCCAATAGTGAAAGAATTTTTGAAATCGGCACAGTAGTTTTTGAGTTTATTCATTACAAACATACACACAAAAATACAAATCTTTCCTCTTTATAACATTATTAGTATAGATGTAACAATTAACGCAAGACCTCATACACCCCAATTAGAGTATTAAGTTGAAAGCATAATAGAATGACCAAAACTTTTTTTTAAAAGCTTGCTATTATTATTAAGAAAATGCCGGTTATTTTTCTATCTTTATTATTTGTATAAGTAGTTTCTTTTTATAGGGTATTTGATTGGTTTTATAATTTAACATAACATAATCAACCTATACCGTTCCCACTGCTGGGACACAGGCCTCGTCTCTGTGAGAGGGAGTGGGTCGCAATCCACCACGGGGGCCCGGTGCGGGTTGGTTGATGTCACATGTTTTCGAATTTTTGGTTCTAGGACATGTCGGTTTCCTCACGATGTTTTCATTCACCGTTTTGAGAGCCGTGGTGATGAAATAATTTACACAAAGTAAAGCGCCTGTCTAGGTTCGAACTCGTAAGTCGCGGCTGTTTTTCTTTTTAATATCTCATAAAATGGCGAAGTTGTATGCGTTTTAAAGTACCTATTTGCTAGACAGAGACAGCCCTGCTTGCATCTGACGTGACGACACATGATCGCCATAACTTCGCGCACACAATACAACGATCAGTTTACAACGGTCGAATAATTTCAAAAGCGTGTAGGTAAATGAAAAGAAATTCCATTCTTCAACGGTTCTAACCCACCAAGTCTACACAACCATAGCAATCTACATAAATGTAAAATATAATATCGCTGTGATATGGTGACATTAAAGGAAGTCAATTGGATTTTGGGCCCAATATGGCTAATCTCCTCTGAGATTGACTGCGATGACTGACATTCAGTCTGCAGGACTATTATTACAAGAACGCCAAAATTACGTCTTCAAAATCAAGTGCAGAGACAAAGTGAATGTGACCGGGTTGTGCATATGTGCCTGGCCAGGACATGGCAGTGCTATCAAAACTGTGCAAGCGACATTCACAATGAGCGCGAGCGAGACAGAGGATGATGATTCTCGGTCAGTGGGTCATCTTAGGGCCGCAGTTTTAGGAGTTGGAGTATACGCTTAGGGGCACTATGAGCAGCAAAGAAAATAAAAAAATAAAAAATTCAACAAATTTTTGGGACGTAAATTTTTCGGTTTCTTTTTTTTCGGAAATTTGAAATTTTTATTGCACTTTCGGGTTAACCTTGACCATAGACACCATTTGGGTTCTGAGAAGCATGGCCATACGACGCACCGTTTCCGGAGCTTTCTATTTTTTTTTTTTTTTTTACAAAACGCTGTATATTTCCAAAATGGTAGCTCGAATGAAAATCTTTTCTGGAAAAAAATTGTTGGTGTAGTCGAAAACCATGACATTATGTAAAAAAAACGGCAAATTATGGAGAAAAAAAAAACTTTAAAAAAAATTCTGTGGGTCGATCTTTCACCTTGCGTATCCTTAGGGGCAGAGGACATAAAATTTTCGGAGATTTTTTTTTACAGATTCGACCATTTTATTGCAGCACCTTATCAACCTTATCCATAGAAACCATTTAAGCTCTGAGACACATGGTCCTACGACGCACCGTTTCCGAGTTAGGAGCTTTATACATTTTTAAATTTTTTACTGAACACTCTATATTTCCAAAATGGTAGCTCGGATGAAAATCTTTTCTGGAAAGAAATAGTTGCTCTAGTCGAAAACCATGACATTATGAAAACCACCCGCGACAAATCGTATTTGTAAAAAATCTGCGAAAATTTGACCAAGTCCTCGCGCCATAGCGCCCCTAAGGCTACACTCCAACGTCTCTTCTCTTCATTTTACAAGTCATTAAAATTGTGCTCCGTAGCTGTTGATATACGAAGTGACGTCATGGTGCATCATAAACAAGTTTCGTAATTGCAAAAACTACGTTCTTCAACTCAATTTTGGCAAACTTCTTGGTCTATTCAATGAAAACGATCCACATATGTGGTAGAAGTGGTTCGGTCAAAGAAAGTCAAATAGGGTTATTTGTCACAGAAACACGTGTATAAGCATAATCAGCTTAGAATGCTTCCACTGCTGGGACACAGGCCTCCTCTCTGTGCGAGGGGTGGGCCGTAATGTACCACGCGGGGCCAGTGCGGGTTGGCGGTTTTCACATACCTTCGAATTTTTGGTCCTAGGACGTGCCGGTTTCCTGAATATGTTTTCCTTCCCCGTTTTGAGAGCAGTGGTGGTGAAATAATTTACACAAAGTGCTGCCTGGGTACGAACCCACGACCTCGTAACTCGCGGCCGTTACCACTGTGGCCCAGTAACGGCCGCGAGTCGAGCGAGGCCACTGCTTTCAATAGTTTTATGTAATTTAACCTAATTTTATGATTGTATTGTATGTCTAATTACTAGTATTGACAGATAACTTGTATGCGTGATGCAAACTGTAAATATAAGTTGGTAATTAAAAAAACGAATAATAATAAAAGTTAATTCTGTTACATAAGTGTAATTTTGGATACCTACTGCATTGATATTTAATTTTGTACGCCGTCAACGTTGAAACATAGTGGGGTATATTTATAAAAGTCGCTTGAAAGTTAATTAGCGACTGTTTGACCATACATTTGTGGCGTTTAAACATCTCTCATCTTTAGGCAACGTTTAGAAATAAAGGAGTTTGTACGCACGGCTACACATCAAGCTATACATAACCAGTATAAGCTGACTTCGAAAAAACTATAAAATACGAGGTCAGCTAAAACTGGTTGTGTATAGCTTGATGTGTAGCCGTGTGTACCTGTACACACATATTTTATTGAAAACACCTGTTTTTTACACCCACGTCTATGTTTTTCAAATAAAAACTTGTGTCTTTAACTTGCACGTTGTGACTGTGACAAGAAGGCTTCCATTCAGCATGATGTTGTGCTATGGGGGACCAACAGAGCGCTGATTTTCAATGGTCACCAGCATTACAACCTTATTTCTAATCATATACTTTGTAACTGTGAAAAACCTCCAGTTGATATTTATATGCCATTCGTTTTATGAAGACACAGTTAATTTGCCTTACCAAAAGGAGACATTTAAAAATTAACCTCTTTGGTTGGGGTTACACACGTTGTGGGGGGATAAAAATAATAAATATTATTATTTGGGAACATTGTAAATTGCGTCATTAAACTATTTACCTGTGACTATAAACTGATTACTTTACGTAATAAATTCATATTCACTTTGTCATACCTCGAATACGAGCGTAAATACATCTGGCAAAACATACTGTACTGTACTGGATCTTCCTGTGAATGCCTAAATAAATGAAGGCCTCAAGTCCGGGCCGAAGACGGGCGTACTCGACCCCGTTCATTTACACTTGGTCGTTTGCCTGAATTCGGGAGGACGACCATGTGTAATTTAATTATGTAATATTGTAACTGTAATGTAATTCCTAGTATGGGGCAAAGAAAAAAACTATAATTTCACGCCAATGTTCTAATTGGGTTTGGTTGTTCTAAAGAATAATCGAAAAGTGTGGAATGAATTTTATGTAAATAAATTAAATCATTGGTCATTGTCATTATCAGCAACTGCACAGGGATCATGATATCGCCATGAATGAGAGAGTTATTCGTGAGCCTGCTGATAGCAAACTGCAGTTCTTGATTTTGAATAATGGTCTACAATTCAATATATTTGTAAATATGTGAGCACCATATACCGCAACATAATTAAATGATTGTCATTGCTTTATTTTCTAATATTTTATTTATACCTACCTACCTATTGAAATCCTGCTAATATTACAAATGCGAAAGTTTGTGAGGATGGATGGATGGATGTTTGTTACTCTTTCACGCAAAAACTACTGAACGGATTTTGATGAGACTTTACAGTAATATAGCTTATACATCAGAATAACACATATTATGATTCTTTTTGTCCCGATAGTCCCGCGGGATCGACACTTATGCGGGTAGAACCGCGGGGCGCTGCTAGTAATTATATAAATTTTATTCTTGGTATGGTCTTACATCTCACGTCTTCACTTATGATGAAATAGAAATTAGATTTTGTAAAATCGTTTTTTTTATTCAGTAACTATGGAGTTTATTTCGCATTCTTGTCCATAAGACACTACCTTTTGGAATGGACAACCAGAAACAATTATTCTTTTTGCTTGTAATTGTGAAATTCAAAATTGTCTCTTAGCAACCTAATTGAAATATTCGGTAAGATTTTGACCATGACATAGACTTTTGTTGGAATAGTAAATGTTCCAGAAATTAGTTCCCTTCCCTTCCGTTCCTACTACTGCGACACCGCAGGGCCGCGGGCCCAGTGCAGGTTGGTAGATGTCACATGACTTCGAATTTTTGGTTCTAGGACATGCTGGTTTCCTCACAATGTTTTCCTTCACCGTTTTGAGAGCAGTGGTGATTAAATTATATACACAAAGTTAAGCGCCTGCCTGGGTTCAAACCCACGACCTACAACTTGTACGTCGGAGCTGTTACCACTGGGTCACCACTGCTCTAGAAATTTAAAAAACAGTAATTTTGTTTCTGGCCAGCACTTGTATGAAATGTTCTATGATCTCCTTTAGATAAAATGGAATGTTAGCTTGCCATTTGCCTAGGTATAAACAATAGGGTTTATTTTCTTACATTGCTTTAACATATTTACAAGACATTTAAACGTCAAATAATTTATGGCTAAGCAGAATCAATAATTACTTAACTTTAAGCAAAGTTTATAAATAAACCCTTATAAATGCAACCAGCAATAGTGTAAAATAAATAAATAGAAACAATTGCCATGCAAACATAAGAACAACTTACCGATCATAAGGAACAATCAGTTTATACACCGCAGACGATGCTTCTCTTGGCTTGTACGCCACGAGGATGTCTCCTTCCTTACCATCTTCTTTACTCAATATCACCTCATCAGTCACATGGTACGGCTTAGGTTTCCTCGAAGTGAGACTGAATGTTGTCAATACTTTCTTCTCTTTGTAACGAGGAAGTACACATTGGAAGATCTCAGACTTTTTGTCTCCGTCCTCGTTTTCTACGCATGTCTTGCTCCAGATTGTTGTTTCTGGCTTTCCTGTAAGGTTTAATTTGGATGGTAAGAGACAGATTGAAAAGATGACAAAATATAGCATGTCATCATCTGCCTGCCTTTTCGTCGGCTTCCAGTCTAACCGGATTCAGCTGAATGCCAGTATTTTACAAGGAGCGACTGCCTACTGCCTAAATGACCTCCACAACCCAGTTACTGGGTAGTTCGGAATCCCTTGGTAAGACTGGTTGTCAGGCCTTAAGGCTTCTAACGACCCGTAACAACTGTCAAATATCTACGAATGGCAGCCGGGACCAACGGCTTAACATGCTTTCCAAGGCACGGAGGGATCTCGGTATGTGAAGATGGTCACCACCATCACAGACCAACTGCGGCAAGCGTAGCTTAACCTGATTGATCGAACTGTGCAGCTGTTATTATTTAGCCACAGGCCCCTCCATAATATAGTATGTGCAAAAAATTATTTTAAAAAAATATTACAGGTCTTAGTGAATTGATAGCAATAAGTTTCAATATTTTCAGCCCAAAATTCGGCTGCGTGAACTCGATTACAGTTAACATTGATATCCACTGCTGTGCATCCAGGTTTATCTTCATTTCTTTATTCATTAATATTTTCAAGCATAGATGATTATAGGTGTTGATGGATGGCGAGGGAGAGGAAGGCCAAAGAAAAGATGGATGGATTGTGTGAGTCATGATAGTGAAAAAAAAGGAGTAAATGATGGGGTGACAGTTGACAAGGGAGAATGCAAGGGAAGGAAGTTGATGACAAATTAAACTTATCTATTGTAGCGAGACCTTCAGGACCCTAATGCCCTAATACAACCAACCCAATTCTTGACATAATATGGTACAAAAGAGTCAAAATATTGCCATTCATACCTGATTGTTTATTAGCAACATTCCGGAACACCACAGTTCTTGTAGAACTATAAGTTTCCCCCCTCTCTGGTTTCAGCAAGTTATCACAATGTTTGAAATGCTCCAAACACACATTGTTCCAGTTATTCATCCTCTTTACATCAGACTCTTCATACTGTATAGCTTTTACTGGCAAACACAAAGGATCGTCATAATCAGGAATCCTTATGTTTAACTGTTTTCGATCCAAAACTGCCTCCTTGGCGGGAAAAAACTTCGGTTTTTTTGTCTGAACCGGACCAACAGCTTTAAAAGTTGGACCAGATCTTGAACTTGGAACAACTTCTTTATGGTACGTTTTAAGTTTTTTAACAACTGGCTGCTTTTTCTTTTTGCCTTTTGAACTTGGGGGACTTGGGGGCACAATGTCATCATTAGGATCGTAGTCAGAATCATCTTCGTCTTTCCTTTTTTTACGTTTTCTTTCAGCCGGTAAGCGTTCGACCAACAGTGGGGTTGGCTTTGCTGCGACTCGGGGTACTAAATGTGGGACTTGGACTGGGACTGGGACTGCTTGCACACATTGCTGGACAATATCAGCATCTTCATCCAGAAACTCTATGTCACCACCTGATTCGGCCATAATTCCGTTTACAGAAAATAAATTATTGCTTCGAGAAAGCGTCTTCTTTTCTGTTTGTGACTGTCAGTGTCAAATTCATTGACAAATTGACAACTAAGACAGATGTTTTTGCATGATAATTTAGTCATTGACATAAAAAAGTATGGACTGCAAATACCTACAAAAAAAGGGTGCATACCTATAACTCATATTGTCTCATAAAATGGCTGCCATTGCTAGGGTTGTGTCAATCAAGGAACATAGGTGTTACTATATCGAGTATGGATCACGATGGATTTTGGTGCTCTGAAGTGTGAACCATAGGCCGGACCTAGCCAGGTCAATCGGACCGAATAAGACGCAGGATTATTTATGATAACATCGCAGAATATACGGATATCGTTTCAGCGGAGGAACTAGTTTCGGAAACTATTACGGCATGTCGGCAACGGTACAACACTATTCCATTATGACATATTTTTGTAAACAAACGAATGAACTAACAAATATAATAAAAAGGCGTGTTATATGGAAATTAACCCAAATATCATTACTTTAGCCATAAATTCATGATCGCGTTACAATTGTATCATCGAATGTGTATTATTGTATGTATTAATGCATAAAAACCGGCTACTAACCTGTGCAAAGACAATTGAGGTTGATTTTCATTCTTTCTTGCACCATACTTCACAACACAAGACACAGTCATGTCTGCACATAATCAGGCGGGAGGAGACGCCCGGGTGTCATCACTGCGAGGATCGCCCAGAGGACACGGTGGAGCATACGGTGGAGGTCTGCCTCGCTTGGGCAGAGCACCGCCGTGTCCTCGTAGAGTGTCGAGAGAGTCGATCGGCAGCGGCGGCGACCTCTCGCGTCCGGCCCTGGTTCAAGCCATGGTCCGGGGCGAGAGGGAGTGGGAGGCGGTCACCTCCTTCTGCGAAGCAGTCATGCTAGCGAAGGAGGTGGCGGGGTGGGTGAGGGAGAGATCCTCACGCCTCAGCCACCGTGGGAGACGCTCCGGGCGTCGGGAACCGCGTGACGACTCCCGGCCACCGTAGGCGCGGGCCTGCGGGCGGAGAGCAATGGGTAGCTCTACGTCCGATCAGGGCCAGGCCCATGCCGGACGGCGCGTATGTGTTCCACGCGCGCCTCAAAGAGATGTCAGCAGAGTTGACGGGGCCCGACAGGGCCGAAGCCTGCCGGGGTGGCGGGATCGTCCGAAAGGGTTACCGCTGCCCTGGAACATAAAGGGCTAAGGAAGGAACACGGGTGGGTTTTAGTCAGTAAGAGTCTGACACTCCCTTCCACTCCACCCAGAGGGGGAGGGGTCATTTGATGATTTCCCATCCTCAAAAAAAAAAAAAAAAAGACAGGCATGTTGAATTTCTGTTTTCCAACATTTACATGCAGTTTTAAAAGGTAAAATCCTCGTAATTGTCTCGCAAATCTCAATAATACAAAAAACAAACAATCATTTGACAGCAAAACTACCACGAAACTGGTCGCTTAAGATGGCTGCTACGGCACATACCTACAACTGTCACTACTTCATGACAAATGACAATGCTGCCATAATTAGCAACAACTTAAAATATAGTTGTCTCTTTTATCAAATAAGGTTAACTCACTAGAAAGATGGAGACATAACGATATTTCAAATTCTGAATCATATTTCACTCATATTTGTATAGGCAAATGTGTGTATAGAATAACGCGGCGTCTCCATGTTTTTTCCTATCTCAATGCAATTTAGTCCACAATTGTCTATGAAATAAACTTTCGTTCAGGAACTCGCATTTTTTAAGCATTTCGAAGATTCTCTTTTCCGGGTTTATTTGAAATTGTATTTTATTTTGTTCTGTGAATGAAATATATTTTTATTTTCTCAAGCTGATGGTAAGTATACCATCAGCTTGAGGAAATACTAAACTTCTTGTTGTTTGACCATCTAACTTCTTCTCGCCCTCTACTCTCACTATGAGCGTCCTATGAACACTATTGTCACAAGAAAATAAATAGCTCATGTATAGTATAGTCTAATTAAATTAGCTAGTCAGCACGCAACTTGCTTTGCACCCACACCACACCAGCAGTGCGATTCTGTAACCATCTCAACAACTTTGTTGAAGTGAGCGTGGAGTGAGCTGTCATTCCAAATAATGCTAGAGATTGACACTACTGACAACTCACATCAAGCTCACTTCACTTGAGTTTCCACGGTGAGATTTTTACAGAATCGACCGGCAGTAGTGTAATATTTTATTCAACTCTAGAACAGTAATTATTGTGTTATAGAGATATTAGGTAGGTATCTTGCTATTATTAGAAAAAGTTGGAGTAGTCTTCCAGTACCTATTCACGTACAGTCACGAGCACCAATATGTAAACACTTGGCAACTTTCAATTGCAATTTTTTCGTGAAATAACGAATGCAACGTTGAAATAAGACACATTACATAAACGTATGGGTTTGAAAATACTATGTTCGTAACAACATTAAATTTCATTCAAAAATAAAGGAGCAAATCGCTTTTGAATAAAGTCGCTAGTCGAGTGTATACATACTTTTGCTCGTGACTGTACATATCTTACTCAATGATAATGTAAATATTTTGACAGTGATTATGAAAATAATATGGATGACGATTCACTCAGATATGAACCACTGGATGTGCTATCTATTAATCATACTAAAAACCATCTTCAAAACAACAACTTGTTAAGAGTATGAGTAGGTACATAATCTATTCGTTTTCAAGTACTTTTATAATGAATGTGTTTGTAGGTACTTAGTTTTTCCCCTAAGTATGTACTTCAGCTGGTAAGCCTTACCTTTATCTATAGTCTTTGATAAACGCAACGTGAGGATGATGAAGGGTAGGTACTGAATCACTTTATTCGAACTGAATCAAAGGATGATAGATTCTAAGTGATTGAAATAACTTTGTACAAATTACACTTATACACATAATGCCTTGTGCAGCTACATATGTGATAGGTCCGTAATATAAGTCAATCTGCCTAAACTTTTCCGAACTATTTGTGGGGTAGTCTGCCAGTCCAACCGGATGCAGCAGAATAGGTCCCTAATAAATAATAAGTCAATACAATTCAATCTGCATTACGACATGACACACGACACACGACGACAAGGTTAGCGCAGAGGCTGAGCGATCGACTGCTGCGCTGTGTGTCGCGGGTTCGATTCCCGCACGGAACAAATATTTGTATTGCCTACGGGTAGTTGTTCCGGGTCTGGCTGTTTGTGTTTGTGAGGTTAAATGTTTGTAAACGCACCCACGATACAGGAGTAATTCCTAATGTGGAGCAACGTTTTTTTTAAAAAAAAAAAACAAACAAACAAAATATTGCTTCCATAATGTACCTACACATACAGGTGGTAAGTTACCAGTAAAACCTACACACTAAGGAATTCTGCAATGGAAACTGGAAATTAAACCTAGCACACAGCAGTTTTGCTTGCGACCCATATAAAAAAGAAAACAATGCTAAAAAATCATGTAATTACTATCTTATCGAAATAACATCATACCATCGAACGATAAATAACAATTATCAACATTAGATTCAAGAGTTAAGTTTATCAGTTATAACACAGTATAAAAGTATATTGTGGTGTTAAACTGATAGGTACCTAATCAAAATCTTTTGAATTCACGGAATATTAAAATGAAAAAAAAAAACTTGCAATCTACAGGGACATGAGGTATGTCCTAAGTGGCAATAAATAGGCTCCGGTTAGTCACACCTTATCAGTCCACTTGTAGATACAGAGGCACTTGATGCAGTTATGAATAGTTAAAAGGTTAGGAGTGAAAATCCTAATACACAGGCATGAAACAGTGTCTAACACCTAGTTCTAGTGCAAGCCAGTGGATATAAACAGTTTGAAAAATGTGTCGGTGCCTTGTGAAGTTTATTTTATTTGCAGTTAATTTAATATTTCTGGTCAGTATTTTTTTTTCTTTGTAACTGTGTACGCTTTCTTTTTTCTTTTTTTTACACGATAAATGCCAAGCTACAAGTTCTTTTTCTATTGTGCTTGCTGCGTGGCAGTCAGTGTTAAAAATATATGCTAAACTGGAGTAGCAGTTGTGCAAATTGCTCACAGAATGCATGTCCAATGGAGCTGTTATTGGAACGAAGTTCTTAAACGCAGCTAAAAAAAACGTTATGCTAGTTTTTATCATAAATAGAGACAGAGCGAAACTGTTGAATCAAAATGAAAATCCAAGCTGGCGGCTGCGAAAATGTTTAAATGTTTCATCATGCGTGTTGTTTTCATTGTTTTCAAGGATGATTAAGCCGATAGTGAGGTCAAAATGAAAGTCTAAGATTTTGTAAGACGTTCTGTAGCTATCCTTGGGTGAAGTCCTTTGACAGTTACTGTATGTCTGACTGCAGGAACATAATAGCAAACTTATTGTAACAAATATAAATATGACTGGGGTTTTTGATAGACTTGTCAGTGGCAGCTACAACCCAACAGCAACCATATTGACACGAAAATAAGGCTGCAATTTTGGAGTGATGCACAATCAAAGTTAGGCGCGAGACACGCAGAAGGGATTTAAGATGAGGATGGGACGCAGACTCAACGTCCCTTTCTCGTACCTTCATCATTCTTTATACAAAATGTATTAATGCGATCTGGCACAAAACATACAGAAAAAGACTAGCGCTTTTCCATTTGCATACTATTGCGGCGTCTACGGCACGTACGTCCTCGTCTCACATCCCTTTAGTGTGGCCCGCACCTTAAAATGACCGTGAAAGCTCCCTAGAGTAAATTATGTTTCTTGGTGAAAAGACTCTACGGTCCTCTCATAGTGTGTTTTCATTCAATCCACTTGAATGTAAACTTATGTAGCTAAATAAAATTCTTATTCTTTTATTTCATTTAAATACTTATAATTTACACATTTAAGTATTTTTATAAACAAAACGTTTAAAAAAATTCTTATTCTTATAGTTATATTACCTCTGACTTAACATTGCTGTCGAAATCACAGTGATGTTTAGTATCGTTATGATAAGGTTGCTATTGGGTTGGTACCACTAACCAGGCTATCAAAATCACAGTGAGTAGACATGGGTCGTACTTGCAAAATCGAGTACCAGGGCTTCCAAGTACGTCCACCTTAAAAAACCAGGCCCTAAAACCAGGGCTCAAAATACTTTCAAGCATTTTCTATCTGCATCGAAAATTGATCCATGACTTCATACAGATAAGAAGTACAATCGCGTATTCAGAAGCCCTGTAGGAAGTAAAAATACTTGCATAGGAAAATTATCCGTGACTTCCTATAAATAAGGAGCAAAATCGCGTTTACAAATAAATACTTACAAACCAATAAAGTAAAAAAATACTTGCATACGAAATTGTTCCGTAGACTCTTACTGATAAGGAGCATGATTGCATTTGCAAAAACTAACGCAGTTGAGTACCTACGTAGTTGAGCGAGTAGCCGTATAAAATACTTTGAAGTCTTGCAAGTATTTCGGTTCGGTACCTGGTGTGCGTACTTGGAAGCAAATACCTGGTATAAAAACCTGGTTGCGTAAATACGTACCTTCCCTAATAGTGAGGTTTATAGTTTAATCTCGTTACAATAAGGTGACTGTAAATCCTAAGTCTAGCAATGATTGTCAGATTGGTGCGCTGGTGATCATGATGAACATTCTTAGAAAACTGGTTTGACTTAATTAATCATTAGTACATTTTCTTATTTCAGCTGATAGGCTTGTTGGTGGTTGGAGCCGGGGTTTATGTGATCTACCAATTGAAAAACGTAACACAAATAACAGAAAAGCTACCATATGACATCAATCTTAATTTCGTACCGTACGTTATCATTACTTTAGGAGTTATTGTGTTTTTGATTTCGTTCTCCGGTTGCTGTGGGACGATTACAGAAACAAAATGCTTGCTAATAACAGTAAGTATAAAATATATCTTTATTTTTCTCTCATCACAAAGGTTCACATAGTTATAAACATAGATACAAGAATTAAGTATAGTTTTTTGACAACAATGGACAAAATATATATTATGATTCTTTGTGAGAAACTGGCGTCCATACTAGGATACCCTGTGTGAAGGATCACCAGGCTTTCCACCCCGAATTAAAGCTAATTAATATAATACTGGTCAATTCTCAAGTTAAGTATATCGTATACGTCTTCTACATAGTCTCCTTTGGTTGCATTCGGGTTCACCTGCTTGATGGATGCTAAGTTTTCCTATAGGTACAGAATTTTCTATCAACGACCTAGAGGTAGAGAGTAGGTACCTATATAGTTAGAAGTGTGATGTTTCCTATTAAAAGTCAAAACAATTAAATAAGATATCATTTATTTGCTCAAAACATGAGGACAATAGATACAACGCAAGTTGTCAGCATGCAAGAGATGTTAAAAGTAAAAAAAACCGGTCAAGTGCGTGTCGGGCCACGCGCAGTGTAGGGTTCCGTAGTTTTTATAACAGCCAAGTGCGCGTCGCATTCCCTGACTGATAGTTTCGTACCATGCTCTAACTGAAAGCCAAACATGACTACCTACCTAATTTGACTTCCTATGCAAATTCTCACCTGATCCGACAAGTTTTAATTTTTTTTTGAGATTTGGGTAAGACTTGTCATAGCCGGTGTAGCAACTGTTTTTTTTTATAAAACTTATTTAGGAATTAAACAATAGCGCGATACAACTGACGCTTAGCGCCATCTATCGACATTTCTATGGAGTTGTTCGAAATTTTCGAGTCTAATACAATTGGTCGACTATTACTCGTAAACTTGTAAAGCCCACTTGAGTGTGATAGTTTTCCTTTAAACTTCGTTATATACAAATAGGTACTACTGCCGTGATATTTGAATTTCTAACTACAACCGTTAGTTGGTAGAGGGGGGGACACTTTCCATTGTTCCTTTTTAAGGGTGAGGTCCCTTTCGCCGCGCTAACGGCCGGATTCCCTCCGGCCATTCATCCCCTCGGCACGCTAGACCTTGGGATTGGGGTGATTTTTTACAGAGGTTGTCTTCCTCGCGGCCCAGGCCTCAGTGGCCCGGACCCCCGGTCCTGAACCCAGGATTACGGAGTGGCCGACGGCTGGCAGAACCAACCACCGCCCCGGCGTCCCCACGCTGCCGCCGGATACCGGACAGACGCAGCGCGGACATGGACACCCTCCACCACCCACACTGTTGTGGGTTCAGCGGCGCGAACCGCCCCTCCCCAGTCTACGCCCACTCACTTTCCTCTGTAAGCAGAGGAGGAGTAGACGTATTAACCACCTGTAGCCCGGTTCCCTTCAACGACCATCAAGGGTGATCGGTGATTGGAACCATGACCCTTCCCCGTTTGTTGAAGATTAGCCGCCAACCCCAAGTGTCCACCAAAACCCGGTGGGCACTTGGAGCCGACGTTGCCCAGGGGTTAGGCGCCAGTACACCCGATACCGGAGGAGACGTCGTCGGGTCCCTGACGAAGAAGCCGCGCTGTATGAGGTGTACCGCGCGGCGAAGGGGACTCTGTGGCTGGCCATCAGCGAGGCGAAGACGCGAGCCAGGGAAGAGATGTTGGAGACTCTAAACGGGGATCCGTGGGGGCGCCCTTATCGCGCGGTCCGAGGGAGACTTCGAGCCGCGGCGCCCCCACTGACGGAGAGTCTCCAACCCGAGCTGCTGGAGGAAGTGGTCGCAGCCCTCTTCCCGGCAAGAGCGGAGCATATGCCGCCGCCGATGGCTTTGTCCACAGCCACAGAGTCCACAGAGGAGAACGCCATCAGCGTCCCAGAGGTGACACAGGCAGAGATGGGGGCAGCCGTGATGCGGCTCCGGGCCAAGAACGTAGCTCCGGGGCCCGACGGGATCCACGGCTGTGCGTTAGCCCTCGCTCTGAAGGAGCTTGAGCCCCAACTGAGAGGACTCTACACAGCGTGCTTTGAGCAGGGCCAGTTTCCCTCTTTGTGGAAATCTGGTCGTCTGGTCCTGCTCAGGAAAGCGGGGCGCCCTGCGGACTCGTCGTCCGCATACCGGCCCATAGTGCTGCTAGACGAGGTGGGTAAGCTGTTTGAGCGAGTAATCGCAGCCCGCCTCGTCGGCCACTTGTGCAGAGAGGGGCCGGATCTGGACGACAGTCAGTTCGGGTTTCGGCATGGGCGCTCCACCATACACGCAGTGTCGCGAGTGAGAGTCCTGGCGGAGGAAGCGGTGTCCCGGGGCGGGGTGATGTTGGCGGTGTCCTTGGACATCTCCAACGCCTTTAACACCCTGCCCTGGAGTTGTATTCGGGAGGCACTGCGGTATCACCGAGTGCCTCCCTACCTCCGCCACATCGTTAGGCCTTATCTGTCGGAGAGGTGTGTCACCTACATGGGACGTGATGGCAGAAATCAGTGCCACATGCCGTGCGGCGTTCCGCAGGGCTCGGTCCTAGGCCCGCTCCTGTGGAACGTAGGGTACGACTGGGTGCTGAGGGGCGAGCTCAGACCGGGGGTAGACCTGACGTGTTATGCGGATGACACGCTGGTCACTGCCCGGGGGAGCTCGCACAGGGAGGCAGCGTTGCTGGCGACGGCTGCGGTCTCACAGGTGGTGGACCGCATACGTCGCCTAGGCCTGGAGGTGGCCCTCAGCAAGTCGGAGGCCATGGTGTTTCATGGCCCCCGGCGGGCGCCGCCGCCCGGCTCACACATCGTGGTCGGGGGGGCTCGGATCGCTGTCGAGTCTACCATGAAGTACCTGGGATTGGTGCTCGACAGCCGGTGGGACTTTGGACCCCATTTCCGGCGGCTGGCGCCCAAGTTGTTGGGCGCGGCTGGGGCGCTATCAACGCTGCTTCCCAATCTGGGGGGCCCGAGCGCCGCCTGTAGGCGGCTCTATGTGGGGATCGTGCGATCGATGGCCCTGTATGGGGCCCCGGTGTGGGCCTCTGACCTGACGGCCGGCAGTATCGCAATATTGCGGAAACCGCAGAGAGCGATGGCCGTCAGAGTCATAAGGGGATATCGCACGATCTCCTACGAGGCGGCCTGTGTACTGGCTGGATCCCCGCCCTGGGACCTCGAGGCGAAAGTACTCGCGTCATTGTATCGGTGGCGCGAGGAAGCGAGGGCGCGTGGTGAGCGACCGATGCAGCGACACATGGAGCTGCGTCGGTCTCAGCTTCGCGAGGTCCTGGTGGCGGAATGGCGGGACAGGCTTACACGCCCTACCGCTGGCCTCGTCACCATCGAGGCGGTCCGGCCGGTGCTCGAGCGCTGGCTCGGGAGGAGGCACGGCTCCCTGTCGTTTCGGGTGACGCAGGTGCTCTCGGGGCATGGTTGCTTCGGGAAGTACCTGTGTCGCATTAACAGGGAGCCGGACGCCCGGTGTCACCACTGCGTCGACTGCCGGGAGGACACGGCGCGGCATACGCTGGCAGAGTGTGCCGCCTGGGAGGAGCCACGCCGTGCCCTCATCTCAGAAGTAGGCAGTGACCTGTCGCTGCCGGCCGTGGTCGAGTCGATGGTCGGCAGCGAAGAGTCCTGGGACGCGGTGGTTTCCTTCTGCGAAACAGTCGTCTCGCAGAAGGAGGCTGCGGAAAGGGAGAGGGAGATCTCGTCCACTCACCCGGCCCGCAGCAGGCGCACCGGGCGTCGGCGGAGGGCGGACAACGCCCTCTTCCAGCCCCCCTAAATGGGTCCAGGGGCGACGGACTCGGGGACGTCCGTTGCCCCCCACACATCAGGACCCGAGGTGGCGGCGCGTAGTGTTCCACGCGCGCCCCTCTTAGACGTCGCGGGGGGAGTCTAACACCTCACCCCCCCCCCCTGACCCGAGGAGGCCCGCGGTGGCGGGCCGGCACCAGTCGGGGGTTGCGGAAGGATCGTACGTTCCCGCGACCCCCGGCGTAGGTGTGAGATGGAACACCGGGGTGGTTTTTAGCCGGTAAGAGTCCGCATGCCCCTCTGCCTTCCCCAGGGCGGAGGATGTCCATGAGGATTTTCCCCCCGAGACCAAAAAAAAAAAAAAAAGGGGGGGACACTTGACTCTAACGAAAATTGCTACTTTAAAGCTTGATAAGTCACGAACGGTATTTCCAAACCCCTAATATTTTTGAAAGGCCTATCCAACGATATCCCACAATATGGGAACGACGAAAAAAAAATTATCATCCCCACTTTAGATGTAAGGGAGGTACCCTGGGTAGCGGGATCGTCCGAAAGGGTTACCGCTGCCCTGGTACATAAAGGGCTAAGGAAGGAACACGGGTGGGTTTTAGTCAGTAAGAGTCTGACACTCCCTTATGCTCCACCCAGAGCGGGAGGGGTCATTTGATGATTTCCCATCCTGAAAAAAAAAAGAAAAAGAAAAAAAAGGGAGGTACCCTAAATAATTGTTTTTTTAAATTTTATTTTACCACTTTTTCGGCGTCATTAACGTGTATACTCATGCAAAATTACAACTTTCTAGTACCAATAGTTTATGAGCTAAACCGCGGACAGACAGACAGACAGACGACATGGCGAAACTATAAGGGTTCCTTGTTGACTACGGAACCCTAAAAACAACAGATCATCACGTTTACGTTAGACGATGACATGGAAATATTAATAAAATAATATTTAAAAAGACATACATACTACATACATTTACTACCTATTTATTTAAAAATGTCATCATTCAAAATAATTTTGTAAAACATGATCAAAATCTCTCAGCTAACGAAAAACGCATTAAAATTATACCACTTGACATTAAAAGTTTGTGGTTCTATGTAACTTACGTAAAGTTACAAACTAAATCCACAACTAGAACTATGTTTTATTTTTTATGGCCTACACTGTCCCACTGCTGAGCAAGGCCGCCCCCAAATTCTTCCATGCATCCTTTTCTAGCGCCACCTCGAGCCAGCCCTTACGGTATGCATCTAGGTTGTTTCGCCACCTCTTCCTGGGCCGTCCATCCTCAGGTACCCACCGTATGGAGACTGTTCCCCAGAGGTCACTATGCTTGCGGCTGACGGCTAAAACTATAATAATATATATTTTTTTATATTTTCAGTATGCCGTGTGTATGGCTCTTTTAGCAGCCGCAAAGATAGTTTTAGCAATATTGGTGTTCGTGAATCTACCTACTTTAACAAATACGGTAGAAACTACTTTAAACGATATGTTTATATCTGAAGATACCTATCAGAACGCGACCTTCCACGGTCTCGAATCGCTAGTAAGTACCAAAAACAATACCCTCCTTTTGGGCTTCACCGCAGTCGGGATTACGGCTTTACGCGCGTCTTGAAATGCCCTTTTTTTCCTAAGTTGTGCTGAAAGTTTGTGCAGAATCCAAGCCGATATTACTTACTGCATCCTAATGCCGATATAAAGCGGTCGACCTATAACTAGGCCGATCTTTACAGCCAGTTGATATCTAAATGTTTGACACTTGAAAGTCCTAGAAATCGACATGGTGCAAGATTTTCCTTCACTTGCACAAATCACCTTGTTCAAAAATCTTACATGCGGACATTTCTACAGCTCATAGCACACTTATAAGCACTTGCCTCCTTGGAACAGGACTTCGTCCGCATTTTGTATAGCTGCCTTTACGATGCTTATATGTGTGGGTATGGAGTTTCATAGAAAAAATCCTGAACGGCTCGAAGAGAGGCAATGCCGGCAATGCTGATCCGATGCAGTGGTTATACGTGTGCGTTTAGCTTTAACCGTCATATTATTTTCTACAGTTCAAATGCTGCGGGACAACGGGACCAGATGCTTACGTTAACGACTACAACCTTGCATCACCAACTTGTTGCGAGCAAGGAGGAAACACAACAGCATCAATAAGCAATTTACCTATAGATAATATTCCTATAGCGAATCTGACTACAAAAAATCTACAAAGAGAAAATGCACCAATAGACGTGGGCAATCTGCCCGCTGATATAGGAGATGTAGATTTAGGAGGTATTGATTTAGGAGGTATTGATTTAGGAAGTCTGGGAAACCTAACAGCGTGTAAAAAAGAGGATTCCTTTGAAACTGGTTGCACGACAATGATTACAGAAGCCGTCAAAACAATCGGGAAATCCTTTGGCATTGGATTGATAGTTGTTATTGTTTTTGAGGTAAATACAAAATTATAATAACAAACTAACTAAGTACTGTCAACTGCACTGAACAGTGGTAACACATTTGACATTAACAGCGACAGTATGTAGCAGCAGTTAGGATGATTTTCGTAATACTAGTGATACCACTGATATGCGTTTGACTGTACTTATGTGATGTGAGTGTAAGTTTGAGCAGGTTAGAGTCATGCATGAAGAGCTATTTCGAAAATTACAGGAAAATACACCTAAATAATATCCAGAACTACACTGCATGGTGCTTAAAGAAACAGTCTAATTTCCATTGCTTCAAAAATTCGTCTGCTTGACAAAGTAAATACCGCAATGAATGCAGTCGAATTGTCAAAATGAAAGGCATTGCAATTGTTAGTAATTACACCGCTGGTTATGAAATCACTAAAATAAGTGTGTATAATTTTAAAACAGCTAACATCTAATTATACATTATTAAAACCCTGTGCGATCTGTGTGAAAGCTTCGTAAGTTGCCCAATATTAATCGAGCAATATGTTCATGATGTGTGCGATCAACATGGACATGTTGCAGTTTCTTTCAATGAATATGCAGCCTAACACAAACATACATACTGTTCATGCATGAGTCAAATACTTACTCTTCGTCGTGTCGTTGGTAAGACAGTGTATTAAATTTTGTCGGCCCGAAACTTCAACACTTCCACGGCATTGTCGGTGGCAGCGGTCGCAATGCATTTTTTTTGGGGCACAGGGGGCAGGAGATATTCACTAAATGATTAAAAATGCTACTAGCAGAAGGAGTCGGTTAAACACTACCTACGTCACAGATAGTGCTTAGCCAGCTTCTAAAAAGGCAGCATTTAAAAAAAAAAACCCTAAATTATAAAAAAATGCATGACTAAGTTCCAAGTTGATTATTTTATGCCCACAATTTTCTTTTTGTTTCAGGTGTTAGCTATGTTCTTCTCAATTTATTTAATAAAAACGATGGGGCCCAAACATCCTAAATATATTGAACAACCTAGGTATTATTATTAAATAAAAATATTTTTTAAATAAAATTATATGTACATTAAATTTTGTTTTTTTTTGTATTTTGCTCCTTCTTAAACCATCGCCCCTAGGTCATGGAAAATGATTGACTTACAAATTGAATGTCAACTGTCTGCGTTGTCGGCGATAGGCGCTTCATCCGTAAATTCAAATTGCAAGTCATTAATTTAAAGTCACATGATTTTATTTCCTTATATGACCAAAAAAAACAATGTACCTATGGACTGTGTGAAAAATGATATAGCCAGAAAGGGGGTGACTACTGAGATGACGACTATTAAAGAAGAATGGAAAAAAAAGACATAGTGCGCCGACCACAACAAAAATGGGATATGGCCAGTTAATAATGATTTTCCCTGACTGTAAATATTCACACTGTAAAGTTCCTGTCCATACTATCGCAGCTATGGTCGTCCTAAGTTAGTGTACGTGTACAGTTATTATTTTCAGGATTTTAGACAGTAAGTTCATTTGTTTGGTAGGATAGTGTAAATAAAGTTTTGCGCAGAAGTTAAGAAGCGGTTTTGATCTTGATTTCCGAGTTGCTGTCGTGCGCCAATAGCAACTCGGAAATCAAGATCAAAACTTCCTGCTTTGCATTAGAATCAGTAAAATAACTTGTTAAGTTAGCATAATCCTAAAATGTCAAGATTTCATGAAATAGTCATTCAGTAGGATTATCTGATCTTAGAGAGATGTGTTGGTGACTTTAATGATTATAATTCTGTAAATACATATTTGTTACGGCCGCGAATCGCATTTTAATCAACGTACAACTTAGTACTGACCAGCAAATTGCAAAAAACGTAAGAAAATTTAAATTTCGCGGGCTACCTTGGAGCATCCACCTTAAGATATAATATATTAATGTCATGTAATAGCTACTTCTTAGGCTTCTTCTCTAATTGAGTAAAGGGACCAACTATTTAGCCTCAGTGAAGGACAAGGGCTGGTAACATAAACTGTTGACTAGCTAAACAAAAACTTTAGACGATCAAATTGGCATCAAATAATTATTCGTTTAAAATTGACAAATTCCATGGAAGTAACGGTGCATTCTGGTATAAACCAAGAACCTTAAAACGCCATGTTCAACCATTCAAGAAAGTTAATTTGAAGTAAATAGTCTGAATTAATAAAGCACATAAAATAATGTGCTGTAGTCTCTGAGTGATTTCTAAACGTGTGGCAGCAAGCTTGCGCTTGCCGTTCCATAGACAAGATAAACGCTACTTATTATTGTCAACATGTCGGACAAGTTAGTATTTTTAGCAAATTAATTGTTAATTTTTGTGTTTAAATATTATAATTAACTCATTATAGCTTCCTTTATAGCAAATAATAAACAATCTATGTGTTTTCGTTGCTAAAAGCTTTAAACCCGTTTACTTTTGTCGTGTATTTTGCGTCGTCAGTTCGTGACATGTGTTCTACTTTTATCGTGATCGATAAAGTATCTATTTTTGTTGCAGTGAAGACTTGTTAGGTGACGATTTAGGAGACCAGAGCCTTGCGGACTATAACCTTGGCAATGAGGAGGAGGAACAGCTGCTCGCTGACGACTATGAGAATGCCGGACCTCAAAATGTCCCGACATCAATTGGCTCAAGTTACCGAGAGACCCTTGATATGGGACCACCAGACTATCCCAGTCATGTTATGGAGTACAATCAGGTATGGTTTTGTAGAATTCTTTATGGACTTAGTGACTCCTCCTTAGAAGTTAGTGTTTTTTTTTTTGTTTTTACATATCTCGGGACCCTGGGGTCCCGGTCCTTTGGAAGGCGTACGAGGGGCTGAAGCCAACTCGCAGGGCCCCCTTTTTTTTTTTTTTGACTAAACCCACCCCTTCCTTAGCCCTTTATGTACCAGGGCAGCGGTAACCCTTTCGGAAGATCCCGCTACCCCGGCAGGCTTCGGCCGTGTCGGGCCATCGCAGAGGCCCCTTAGTTAATTTTAATGAAATGCGGCACCAACCAACGATCCCTGTAAGCACTATGCACCCTAGTGCACCCAAGGTTACCCTCCGGTTGGTGTAGGACTATTGCAGGATAGGGAAAAATAATAAGTTGGACTATGGGTTCGGGTGGTTAAAGTCGACTGGTTACCATGACCTATGGAACAACTATGGCCCCTGCCTGATCAATGTTTTATATAAATTACACAGATAAATGGCAGGAAGTGACTTGCACACTCAATAATGGGCCCCCGAAAACGGTCGCTAGCACATAGTGTCCTAGCGGTAACTGTATAAAAATACGTGATGTTATTTCTAAAGTTGTGAATTTTGTGATCTTTGAGAGAAGCATGCCCCACTATTGCCTTTGAATTCCTATTAGAATCTATGTACAGAGGTAACCAAACAGAAGATGAAGCCATGTCCAGAAAAAAATATCGACTATCTGGAACCAACAAACAAAATAATCACAAAGTTGTGGCAGTGTAGTAGAAACTGTCAAATCATGTTGTCATTTATTCTTAGTTCCTACCATATGCTAATCTTATGTCCATACAGGTCACCTGCAAATTGCAAAAAAAATTAACAGACTTTTAATTTTGTGAGGTACCCTGACGCTTTCGCATTAAGATAGAATATTGCATACCCTAGTAGGTGTCACATTTAGGGACTAACCACACTTGTCAGCTCTGTACACATCTGTTCAGCTTTATGGATGCGTTCGCATTCCATACAAAATCATTGTTTTCTATGGACAAAAGCTGAACAGAGCTGAACAAGGGTGGTTACTCCCTTATTCTCTTTGCTTGCTTATACCTTGCTACAGTTACACAATAACTATAATTTGTTTCCAACAGCCAATGCCATACCAAGCTATGGCTGACGCCGAATGTGTGGTGCCCAATATATCAGTAGAAGTACCCAATGCACCATTACCAGAGCTCCCTACATATGCACCGTATGAACCACCCGTTGTTTATGAAGAGCATGCGGTCCCACCAGCTATAGTAAGTTTCGTTTATGTCACTAAAAAAGCCCTTAAATACCCATTAATAAGGCACAAAACGGCACTCAAGAGGTTGTGTGTACTCCACCTATTGCACTATTGATGTTAACAATCCTAGTGTTAGGTTCAGAAGTAAGGAGACGAAATAAAGCACAGTATTACTTATTTCTTCGTTGTATTTCTCTCAACCACTATATTCATATTCGTTATTCCGAAAATAATAATCTCAAAGTTTCCACGTCTGAAACCAGAATTCTTCTTTTTCATAAACTGACATGAAATTGGCACAGATAAAATATAACACTATTAAACTGATAACTATCCATAAAACAAATAAAATATAACACTAGCATTTACAGTCATATAAATGCTACTAAAACACACTCCCAGACTCATAAATCAAGCCACACTGCAGTTTTTTTTTTTTATAGAAGACTTAAATTTTTAATGGTAGTGAATTCAAATCCGGAACAATGATGACACCAAAATGATGGCCAGTAAATTGGCATCAAAACTGCAAAAAAAAAATTTCTTTGACCAATCATTTTTTTGATGTCTTAGGCCTTTTATGTCACACGGAATTGCATGGTGGCTCAATTTAGGAGTTCTTTGCTACATACAAAAGTTTTCGTTTCATTTTACTGGCAGCTGCATAACTTTCTACCATATTGTGAAATATTGTGTAAACTCATTTTTAGGGATCATAAATTGTGTCACCCTCACACATTGAAATGCCTTCAAAATGTGGTATCCAATCAGAAAATAGCCATCCTCATCAATCAGTCTTCCTAGCCTTTGTCCAACTTTCGGCTTCCAGTCTAACAAGATGGAGATGAATAACAGTATTTTACATGGAGGACTGCCGCCCAGTTACTGGGTAACACAATACCCCTTTGTAAGCCATTCTAACATTGATTGATTGAATCAAAATGAGGATAGCTATTATGTAATTGAGATTTTCAGTAATATTGATAGATCTTATGTACTTTTTGCAGCCTGCATCCCCCATAGAATCACCGCAGATCGTCCCAACTGATATGAATGCACAACTGCAAAGTAAGTTTATAATTTTTTGTATTTTTATTCTATAAATTGGTTGTCATATGTGATACGGAGGAATGAGAAAAATGTTGTGTGGAAAGTTTTGAGTATGAATGTCGATGGCTATAAGAGTTGGTCTTTGGTCTTCCAAAGAAATGATGGATTTATTTATTATTATTAATTACAATGGTTATACACCAATAACAGTAATTAATTAATTTCTATGTAATAAATTACAATTTTTTGATGGACTGTGTGAATTATCATCATTCACACTTTGGTTAGAAAAAGGGTGACTACCGAGAGGACTAATAGAGAAGCATGGAAGAAAGACGCATGCGCACATACCCCAAACAAAGGGATAAGGCAAGGAGAGTAATGATGATCATCTGGTCTCTCTTCTGTCTAAGGTCATTAACTAAAGCTTAGGTTTGCTAAAGAAGCAGTACCGTCATTTAACAGATTTAAAATCATAGCTATCATGGAAATATCATTATCAATTCACATTATCGTGTCAAAAAACCCTCTCTGTTTGGCTGTCCGTCATTCTGCGGCCGCTACCTATATGACGGCACCGCTTTTGTAGGAAAAACAAACTTCACAAACTTTATATAATTTCGCAAGACAAAATCAAAAGTAATTTATTCAAATTAGGCTGAGAATCAGCACTGTCAGCTGCACGTTAAAGAAACTGATGGACGCTGGTGATGGCGCCAAACAAGTAGCCGAATTCTGGGCGGAATCCATTTAGATTGCTATCGAAACGCTAAGAAGAAGAAGCACTTTTTGAACCTCAAAATTACATAAGATAGTTCCCCGGCACGCCCGCCCTTCACCACTAACTAGTGCTTTAGCTGGGAAGAAGTGGAGATACAAACTGCCCTGTAGGATACCTATAGAATATGATACATATCTTCGTTCACAGTAATAATGTTCATATTACTGTTATAGTAATGTTCATATAAATGTTATTATTATTTGTTAACAGATGGTGATTTAGGAGGCCCACGCGAACGTTTCGTGTCTGAGAGACCCCCCGGCGCGCAGAGGTTGCCGCAAGTCAGAGATATACCCGACAGTTTAGGTAAATTTTACTTCTATAGATATTATAAATTAAAGTCGCTTTCCGTGTCAGATTCTAATGCGGTTTTCACCAAGATTGCATAATTCTTACATTAATATCAAACTTTTATGTAATGAAGGATCCTTGAGGTTTTATCAAATCGTACACACACTTTTTTCTTGCCGTGAAAAACTACGGTCGATTATCCGTGTGTAGGCACGATCGGCAGTGTTGTATGGATCATTATGGAAACTCGTTGACAGACACCTCCCGTCGCCGTATACACGCACGTATACAAGCTCACGCGATCATTACACGCAGCTCGCACATAAGCATAATCAACCTTATAATGTTCTCCCACTGCTGGGACACAGGCCTCCTATCTTCGAAAGGGAACGGGTTGTAATCCACCACGCGAGCCTAGTGCGGGTTGGTAGATGTCACATGTCTTCGAATTCCAGGACATGCCGGTTTTTTTCACAATCTTTTCCTTCACCGTTTTGAGAGCAGTGGTGATGAAATTACAATAGGAACTAATTTTTAAAACTGACACCGAAGAAGGGTTAAACCCTAACCGCACAAATGATATTTGTCTCGCGAGAACACGTACAAATTGCGGAAAGAAATGTTTTAGGTACATACGAAAGGGCACAGATGTTCAACAAACTACCACGAGAAATAAAATCCTCTAAAAAGTTTACAAATATTTAAAACTCCGTTAATTTTTTTTTATTATTGACAAAATTTAAATTTGCCCACAAAATAT
Source organism: Apamea epomidion (assembly GCA_947507525.1). Classification (NCBI taxonomy): domain Eukaryota; kingdom Metazoa; phylum Arthropoda; class Insecta; order Lepidoptera; family Noctuidae; genus Apamea; species Apamea epomidion. The sequence goes on along the minus strand of OX382245.1, from coordinate 16,797,849 downwards.
TGATTTTTGTTTCGCATGAATCTTTTGTTGCTACCTTCAATGTCTTGTTATCTATGCTAATTATTGTTGTCTTGTTTTTATATAGTTAAAATATTTCTCAATAAAGATTCTTTAACCACAAATAAAAAAAATAATCTAGGCGTCAAATTCATCATCTTCCTGCCCTTATCCCATGTTACTTGGGGTCGGCGCAACACGTTTTCTTCTTCCATTCTCCCCTGTCAACCGTCACGCTATCATTCACTCCCTTCTCTTTCATATCATTCCTCACACAATCCATCCACCTTTTCTTCGGCCTTCCTCTCCCTCTCCATCCATCAACATGTATATTCATCACTCTTTTAGTCACATGCGTTTCGTCCCTTCTCATCACATGCCCATACCAAGCCAAACGATTTCCTTTCAACTTTTCTGTCATTGGCGCCACTTTCAAACTTCCCCTTATATACTCATTTCTTACTTTATCCATTCTCGTCACTCCACACATCCATCTCAACATTCTCATCTCCGCTGCATGCAATCTTTTTTCATCCGTCTTCTTCACAGCCCAGCATTCAGATCCATAAAGTACGACAGGCCTTATCACGGACTTATAAATTTTCCCCTTTAACTTGAGGGGCATCCGTGGGTCGCAAGTTGTTCCTGTGACCTGTCGCCATTTCATCCATCCTGAGTTGATCCGGTGCGTTACGTCTCGGTCTACTTCGCCATCTCCTTGGACAAGTGACCCGAGGTACCGAAAGTCGGAGCAGATCGATAAGGGCGTTCCGGCGAGAGACATGGGCCTAGGACTAGAGAGACCGCCAAAATCACAAAACAGATACTCAGTTTTGGTCCGACTTACTCTCAGGCCCACGGTCTCGAGTCTTTTCCACCACCTCTCTAATCTGCTCTGGACCTCTGAGCCGCTCTCGGCCACCAGCACAATGTCATCGGCGAACAGCATACACCAGGGAGCCTCTTGGATGTCCGATGTAAGAGCATCCATTATCAGCACGAAGAGGTACGGACTGAGTGCTGAGCCCTGGTGCAAGCCGACAGCCACATCGAAGCTGCCAGTAGTGCCCACTGTAGACCGGACTTGGGTACTACATCGACTGTACATCGCTCCAATCAACTGCACATACTTCCCTGGCACGCCTTTCTCCTTCAGCGCCCACCACAAAACTTCACGAGGCACTCTGTCGTATGCTTTTTCGAGGTCAACAAATACCATGTGCAAGTTCTTATGCGCACTTCTGTATTTCTCGCACAGCTGGCGGATAGCAAAGATGGCATCTGTTGTTCCTCGACCAGGCATAAAACCGAATTGGTTTTGCGAAATTTCACTCTCTTCTCTCAGTCGCCTTTCAATAACTTTCTCCCAAGCCTTCATACTATGTGACATTAGATTTATTCCTCTATAGTTGTTGCACTGCAGCACATCACCTTTGTTTTTAAAGATGGGCACCAGCGAACTGTTACACCATTCGTCAGGGATGGTTTCTTCCAGCAACAACTTATTGAAGAATAAAGCTAACCACGTCCATCCATCTATCCGTAATAGCTTCCATACTTCAACTGGTATTCCATCCGGACCTATTGCTTTACCATTCTTCATCCCATTTACTGCTATTCTCACTTCATCCATACTAATCCTTCTCACTAACCCCTCATTTACTGGTTTATTCCCAAGCACACCACTCCAGTCATTCTCCTCATTCATCAGTCTTTCGAAATAACTCTTCCACCTATCCTTAATTTTCTCATCATCCGGAATCCAAGAACTATTCCAGTTTCATCCTTTATACACTTTATCTGACAAATATCCCTCGTCTTTCTCTCTCTAGCTCTAGCAAGCCGATAAAGAATTTTTTGACCTGTTGGATTATCCAGTGTGTCATAAAGCTTGTCTTGGGCTTTTGCTCTTGCTATGGCCACAGCTTTCTTGGCTTTTTTCTTCATAGCATCATACTCACTCTTTTTTTCTGTTTTCAAACTAACATTCTTATCTTCAACACTCTGCCATTCCTTGAACTTTCTCTTCTTATCCTGCAACATATTCTGTATTTCTGTCGACCACCACCATGTGTCCTTATTTATCGTACCCTTTCCCTTCGTCACTCCCAAAATATCTTTCGCTGCACTCCTAATATACCCTGCTATTTCATTCCAGCATTCATTTACACTTCGATCATTCATCTCCCCCATATCTATCATTTTATCCACCACTCGCTCTTTAAAGGTCTTTGCATAGTCATTCTTCTCCAGCATATGCCATTTTATTTTGGGGGGCGGTCGCTCTTTGTTTTTATTGGTCTTGATTTCTACAACCATTTCCATAATTAGGAGTCTGTGCTGTGAGACTAGATCTTCTCCCGGTAGCACTTTGCAGTCTTTGATATGCTTTAGGTATTTGCGTCGTACTAGAAAGTAATCAATTTGCGTCTTGTGATTGCCACTTTTGTACGTAATTAGGTGTCCATCGTTCTTCTGGAACCAAGTGTTGGCTACTACCAGGTCAAATGCGGTAGCGGATTGAAGCAATATCTCTCTCTCTCTAGGCGTCAAATTGTCAGACCATATTCGCAACACCACACTGCGCTCCAAAGCAGATTACTGATGTTGCTCAAAAAGCCGCTAAGCTGAAATGGCCACGGCATGGCTGGGCTGGCCACGTCTGCCTTATGCCCAATAAGCTGTGGGCAAAATAACCACCATGTGGAGCCCTGACACAGCTAGAAGGCGTCGCGGCAGATCCCATAGAAGATGGCGGGACGAGCTGAACAAAACAAACGACCAGTGGTCCACTTTAGCCCTGGATCGAAAGAGCTGGAAGTCATGGGGAGAGAGGCCTTTGCCCAGCAGTGGGATGATGCAGGCTAACAGTACCAGTAACCACAAATTATTTACACAAAATAAAGCGCCTGTCTGGGTTTGAACCCTCGACCTACAACTCGTAAGGCGGGCCCATTACTACTGGACCACCACTGCTCAACGTAGCTAGCGCGCCGTGCCGTAAGGAAACCGTGGCATGTGCACACGGCCACACATCAAGCTTTATATTTCCAGTTTTAACTGACCTCGCACTGTACAGGTTTTTCGTACCAGAAGTCAGCTTATACTGGTTATGTATAGCTTGATGTGTAGCCGTGCGTACAAAGAGTTCTTATTGTCATGCAGGCAAAATTTATTTTTGTTTTTATTTTCTTTATTTCTGCTAATTATTGCTGTAATGGACTTCTAATTGTGTATGTTTGTTATATTTGTTACAGACAAGGTGGTGATCCCTCGCGGCGGGTTCGGTCGCGGTCGCACATCGTGGAGGAATCCTCAGTTCGTGCAGAGATTCTCGCACCAGTCGCATCCTTACAGACGGAATAATGTGCATCGGGTATGTATGATCTTGCTATGTTTATTTCTTTGTACAGAGTGGCGATTCAGTTATCACATTAAAAGTTGATTTTTCCAACGCCAGATAATTTTATCCGACGAGTAATTTTGAATTTTTGACAGTGACCATGCAAAATCTGTCAGACGACAATTTTATTCCACGAATAAAAATTATCTGTCGATAGAAAAATCAGCACTAAATAGTACAGCGGTTATTACAAGTTGATATCAGTCTGTTACAATAATAAAATAAACAATTTTACAAAAAATAGAAAACCGATTTTCCGCTCGCGACTTCATCCGCGTGAAATTTCTTGTAAATTACTTTCAATTTGTTTTAGCTTGATGTTAAATAGCCTATAGCCTTAATCAAGAATTGGGCTATCAAATGCAAAAAGAATTTTACAAATCCGACTGATAGTTCTAGAGATTACCCACTACATACAAACAAACAAATGAATAGTAATAATAGATGATGATAATAATGAATGATATTTTAATTATTGTGACATTTTAATTATTAGGACATTTTGATTATTTTAATTATTTTGACATTTTATTTATATTGACATTTAATTGTATTGACATTTTAATTGCATTGACATCTTAATTGTATTGACATTTTAAATGTATTGACTTTTAATTAATTAATTGATTTGAAATTTGAATAGCTTTGCAAATTAATAGTAAGTATTAATAATTGGAGTAATATATATATTTTTTTTCTAATGTGATACTTGCCACAAATAATGCATGTTTTTTTTTGTAGAATTTAATTTGTAATCCTAAGCGACAATTGCACCCCATATTTGTACGCCTCCAGGCATAACATAGCGCTCTGTTCAGTGAGAATAAGATCTGTAATTTATTTACCTATGTTAACAAATAAACGATTATTATTATTATGATTATTATTATTAGATGTCTAAAATACGTGATGTAGAACACGTTGTTCGTATGTTCAATTAATGTGATAACCTAATTGCCACACTGTATAATTTTCTGCCTTTTCTTCTCGGTGTTATGTAACATTTCTGCTTCAAGTAACTTAAAATTTGATCTCAAGCAAAAGAAAAAAAAGAAATACACACAAGACACACAAGCACAGACTTCTGATTGAAAACACAAAAAGTTTCAGATTATTTATGTAAAAAATTGAAGACACAAGCATCCTAACTACGTAACACACTTTCAATCGCAATATAACCCAGTTCATTAAAGAAAGGAATCTTAAATGGCGGCGCTTATCATGTTCTCTCGCTCGCACACTAGTGCCGTCTATACTCACTCTCGCGCGTACCGTAAGCAGAAAAAATATAGTCTCGATTTGCTTCCACGGCCACGCCGCCTAGACCCACTCAGTGATCCTTTTTACGAATTCCTTGTTATAGTTTTCTGCTATTTTCCGTTGTTAGCTGTTTGTTATTGTTATTCAGTTTTGTTTTATTGTTAAGTTTCGTTGTTTGGTCGTGTGGACTGTGCGGAGACAGTAATTATGTCTCCTCAAAAGCGAGGGAAGATTATACATAGTGAGTGATACGCGTCAATGTTATCAAATTTTCAACTTTCACGCGGGCGAAGCTGCTGGCCGAAGCTAGTTTGAAATGAATACGACCCGGTCTTGTTTTTATTATTTTTAATTTGAAAAATAAAACTGACTTGAAATTATATATGCTAACTGTACTATTTGTGAACGCAAGTACAAGCCGCCATTTAAGATTCCTTTCTTTAATGCATCGGCTTATACAAAGCGTTTGAAGGAAATTCCTAATCTATTAGTTGATATGTTTGAAAAGTTCGTTTGCATAACAACGTAAATAACGTAATGAACGTAATGAACGTGGCTGAACTGTCAAAATAAAAGCAATTGCGATCAATTGTCATTTTATGTGTTACGCAATAGGCTAGCAGTTTTCTTATCTTGTGTTAATACATACATACGCACGAACTTTTCCTTTTTAGGGTTCCGTACCCAAAGGGTAAAAGTGGGACCCTATTACTAAGACTCCACTGTCCGTTTGTCTGTCACCAGGGTGTATCTCATGAACCGTGATAGCTAGACAGTTGAAATTTTCACAAATGATGTATTTCTGTTGCTGCTATAACAACAAATACAAAATAAAATAAATAAAAACAGAATAAAATAAATATTTAAGTGTGGCTCCCATACAACAAACGTGATGTTTTTGCTCGATCTTAATAACGGCAAGAGGTAGACGCTTGAAATATTCACAGATCATTTAGTTGTATGTGCACTTTAAAAATTAATAACTAAATTAAAATAAAATAAATATTTAAGAGGGGCTCCCATACAACAGACGTGATTTTTATAGATAATGGTACGGAACTCTTCGTGCGCGAGTCCGACTCGCACTTGGCCGGTTTTTCTTTGTTCATTTTACTTTTGTCATCGTTTTTTTGATTAACTACGTAACTTGCGCAGGGTAACTTCAACCAGCACCAGCGTGCGTCGTTCCCGCCGCCGGCCGCCCGGCCCGGCGCGCCGCACGGCCGGCCCGACTTCCACCCGGACACGCGGCCAGAGATGCGGCCCGAAATCCGGCCCGACATGCGACTAGAACCGCCAAACCTGCCCCAAATGGGCCCCGAAATCTCCCCAGAACGCCCCATTCTGCCCCAAGACATGCAAATGTTCCGCCCACCAATGGAACGCCCACCTTTTATTTCCCCGCGTTTCCAATACCGGCCTCATATGGAAGAGCGTCCTCAATTCAGGCCGAATTTTGAGCCTAGACCAGTGTTTTTCAGGCCGAATTTTCCGCCTAGGCAATTTGCTCCTCCTATGAGGGAGATCGTGCCTAATTCTAGTCATATGCCTCAAATAACGATTAGGCAAGCCTTGCCTATACCTGGTCCTAGTATGGACAAAGATCCTAAGGAAGGAGGGAGGGATCAAGAAGTCAGAATGTTGCCTGTGCCACTACCGGCTAACTTGCCTCCTGGAGGACTGGCTGGCAAGAAAGTCCTGATAAATCCACACTTTAAAGGGAATTTCCAGCCGCCTGTTGAAGGTAATTATTATTTTTATTCAATGTGTAGTTGTGAGATTATCTCGTTTATACTGATAAGTGTTAGCCTGCATCATCCCACTGCTGGGCAAACGCCTCTCCCCATAACTTACAGCTCTTTCGATCCAAGACTAATGTGGAAAAATTAGAAGAAAAAAAAAATGAATCAAGGAATCCTATACAGATATTCCTATAAAAATATGCGTTTCGGGAATCATCGACTATCTTCGGAAATACGAAGGCGCGATCATAAGATCTAATATAGAGCTGTTATAACCATGGATGCACTTGCCTATTTTGTATTACCATGATTACAAAATTGTAGATTATCAACTCTAATCAATTCCAAAACAAGTTTGTGATTGGGTGATTAGATTATAGATTTAATTTAATAGGCTTATTTATAGGCGTAATATGAAACTTCCATTCCGTTACGCGGTTTGGTCCTACTATGTTTTCTGTTTTATTTTTCCAGTTCATGCGTGGCCGCCATTTTGAAAAAAAAATACAAATTGGCGGACATTGTAGGTATGACAGGCTCCATATAAAAACCTTCAATCCCCTTTTTAACTATTTGTGTCTATATTATTATACGTAATGTCGATAGGGTTGCCAGTCTACATACCGACGCGAATACAAAAGTCGCCGCCCCTCAGTCCTACTCATGAGAACAAATTCGGTAACTAATTTGTTGTGTACTGCATGGTTTTCGTAGCAATCCTAGATTTAGTGCCGATATTGATACGTCATTATACACCCTGTTCCGGACGATATACCTAATCTTCGACCATATGTTCAGACCATGGAAATAAGCATTTTTCATTATGGACACATTAATGAATTCTTATTTTTTGTTAATTTTCATACAAACTAAATACCTTGACGTAAATCACCCGATATGAATGCTTCTTTATCTCTTTATCCGAAGCATTTGGTAGATTTATCATTTTAATTGCACTAAGCGGCAACATAGGCCAAGTTAAGACCCTTTCTTACTGCATAGCTCAATTAAATTTCATGAAACGAAGTTACAAATATCTTTGTAACGAAGCCTTTTTAAGTACTACTTCCTTTGTTAGATTTGTAAAGCTATAGAAGCGTTGGCCAAAGTTTATGGATAATGTGAAGAACACAGTGTATATTTGTTGATTTTTGGAATAGAACTACATACTTCAAATGTTGTTAGATTAAAAAAGTAGTGTTAGTTTATATAACACGATTTTTTAAATCTTTTTTTAGCTTTTGATATTTCTTTTTGTAAAAGTAGTTTTTTTATTTCCCTATCAAATCAATTTTAACATTTATAACTTGAATTAAATACGAAGTTTTTAGTCATGAGTGGATATTAACAGAAAGGTATCGGCACATATTGTCACTTATTTTGCACAATATTTATTATCTACCCTGCTTGTTATGATGTATGATTACCGCACTATTTCGCAAAAAAACGATCTCACAATTCTAAAGAAAAATTCTTATGTTTGAAGTAAAATTTTAAAACAATAAGTATAGTACAGATCCTCCAGTAAAAGTTTGCGCTTCGGCAATCATCGTCCATCTTCGGATATACGAACGTGCGATGATGAGATCTAACATAGAGCTGTTACAACCATGGAAGTAGTTACCTATTTTGTATTACCATTGGTTACAAAATTTAAGATTAACAACTCTAGGCAATTGCCGAAAATATACATGGTGGCAGGGACATCGATTCAGTATATGATTCTGGACCCAACTGCGCTGAAATTATTTGTGTGTTGTAAAAAAAAATTGCAGTTTCTCACAAACGTGCAAGACCTACGCGGTCAAAATGTATGGAATAGCATTTTTTTTTAATAACCATTTGAAATTTCAACGTAGGGGGTGTTCAGAATCGTGTACTGAATTCATGTTAACGGGTTGGGCGTCGATGTCCCTGCCACCCTGTAGAGCTGTTAAAACCGTAGAAGTACTTACATATTTTGTATTACCATTGGTTACAAAATTTACGATTAACTACTCTAGGCAATTCAAAAAAATAATAATGTTATTGTAAAATCGTTCGTGACTTTAGTTTGCACAGCTTTATGTACTCTGCCCATCTCGACAAATTAGTTAATTGTGAATGTAGCTAACAGTATAAACACTAAAGTGCAGCCGACGAGAGAATGCGTTCTTGACACCTGTCACTTTCATACAAACGAATACGTGTTTTGCGAATTTGATCTTTATTAGCTACTAGAATTGTCGCACTGACAGGTGTCAGGAATGCATTCTCTCGACGGCCGGACTGTAGGAATAAGTGTGCTTGTGAATGTGGTAACTTTAGTTGCACTGTATTTCCCTAGTTACGTTACTTTAGATAGTGTTTCGTAGTTTTCCAGTTTTGTACTTGTTCTTTGATGGTGACAGTAGATTACATTTGAAAATATTTTACAGAGGGGCAAAATTACCCAAGAAAATATCCACCTTCGTTCTATAATGTGTTGACAAAGGAAAATCCTTTTTATGTGTTATCTTAAAAGTTCACAATACAATAACAAACGTTTTAAAATATGATCAAATTACCTATAGTGAAAACTTTACCACATATTCAACAGAATGAAGCCCACTTGCTCCACAAACCAGTAGATGCATTTAGCTCATAAACTAACTTAAATCGTCCTTCTACAGGGTTATTTTATGGCTAGCTGAACTCTCCCGATGCGATGGGTATCGATATCTGAACACGATAAAACAATCTCAACTCATACTTCGAGTAACAACACTAACAGAGGTTACTGACCTCCCAAAAAAAACATGAAATCTTTTTGTTTTTTTGTATGTTTAGATATCGATACCGCGCCTGCGTAGTTTAGCTAGCCAATTTAAAGTAACCCTGTATTTCTGTCTATCGTTTGAAGATGACAGACACAGAATGGCGTTTTAAAGACATTAAGCGTTGAATATATTCAGAGATTTGTGGTGAAAGTGGACTGTAAAGACCAAATTCCCAACTCACCTTTATTTAATAAAGGAATACTAAATGAACGTGTTAATAATTGTGCAGGTCCAGTAAAGGATATAGACGACGCGGCAGAACGGTTCATAGCGGAACAACGAAGCGCCTTAGCACGCGCTGCTGTCAGGAAGTATGCCAGACGATCGCCTCAGAGGTAAGTTTTCAACAAAGTCGTATTTAGTATTAAAATTAAGTTGTGTCACCACATTCTATTTATATCATTTCTTATTTTACTTTTAACTGGTGCTATTTTATAGCCAATGTAAGGTGAAATGTGGCTTTGGGGTAGTGAAACCAAATTGATTCTTATTTTAGTTGACGTTGCCGGATCTGCGATACATTCATTATGATCAATGCGAAAGATTTAAGATAAAGAAAAGGGCTGATCCATTGCTTCATGTTTGAAAAATTCGCCTGCTCGATAACGTAAATGACGCCATTAATGTTGTTGAATTTTTACAATTTTATCATTCTCGGATTCGAAGCGCATGGACAAACGCCTTCAATATCAAATCAAATTATCTGTCGGAGTTTACAGAAAGCTAGACATGATAATCAAAGTCAAAATCAAAGTCAAGTCATTTATTTCAAACAGGCACATAAAAGGCACTTTTGAACGTCAAAAATAAAATTGATTCTAGTCGCCCCTTCCAAAAGGTAGTTTTCGTATGGAGAAGAATGGGCAAGAAACTCCACCGTTACTCTTTTAAAATGTTTTACAATATATTGCATACATTATTTATATAATTATATGTGAAGACGATGCACCCAAAAATAAAATTACTATACCACAATAGGTAAAAGAATTAAAATGGATAAATGTAACCATGACATATAGATCAACTATGTGATAGATACATGGTGCTCACATATTCACAAACATTCCAAACGTAGACGATTTTCATAAATAAATAAGGAGTAATAAGTCCGGGTGTGACCCCAAGTAATTACAGAATGTAAATCAATGTCAAAGAAAAAAAAAAAGAATAAATTATACAATTACATTAGCAACCAGTTTGATTTTGTCTAGACTCTAGAGATTGTCCTATGGAGCAAGACCACCATGTTTCCAAGCATTCTTATCTTGGATATAATCCTCTAATTTGTAATATCCTTGCTTACAAAGTGTAATTTTAATATAAGTTTTAAATTTTCTTTCATTTAATTGCAATATTTCACAAGGTATTTTGTTGTAACATTTAACACAGTACCCCATAAAAGATGTATGTACTTTAGATAATCTGAAAAAAGGTTGATCTAATTTATCTTTATTTCTAGTATTAAAATTATGTCTATCACTTATTTTATTAAAAAGATGTTGATTTTTTCTTACATACATAATATTTTCATAAATGAATTGGCAAGGTACCGTCATAATATTAACCCTTTTAAATAGTTCCCTAAGAGATTCGCGGCGACGTAGATTGTAAATGGCTCTGACAGCTCTCTTTTCCAAAATAAAAATGGATTCAATGTCAGCAGCCCGACCCCACAGTAAAATGCCATATGACATAATACTGTGGAAGTAACTAAAATAGACCAAGCGCGCGGTTTCTTCGTCTGTTAATTGTCTTATCTTTCTAACAGCATATTCGGCCCAGCTTAGCCGCCCCGCAATAGATGTTTTATGAGGTCCCCATTGTAATTTCTCGTCTAGCGTGATTCCTAGGAAAACTGTGTGATTAAGAAATTCTAATTTTTGGCCATTCAATACGATGTCACATTCGCTACTTCTAACATTAGGTAATTTAAATTTAATGCATTTTGTTTTTTTTTTTTTTTTCATTAAGTACTAAATTATTTACCGTAAACCAATCTTGGACCTGAAGAATAGAGTTATTCACGTCGTCAAGATTTTGTGACCGTCGGTCTATTTTAAAGATCAATGATGTGTCATCTGCAAATAACACCATCTTCGGTTGATTTTGAAGTAATTGGGGTAAATCATTAATATAAACTAAAAAGAGGAATGGACCCAATATCGAACCTTGAGGAACGCCCAGTGTCATTTCAGAACCCAATGAGTTTACGCCATTTACTTGGACTTTAACCTTTCTATCTTTCAGGTATGATCTTAACAAGTCAAGTGCTGTTTTCCTAATCCCATAGTGCTCGAGTTTCATCAGAAGTGTTTCATGGTTTACGCAATCGAACGCCTTAGAGAGATCGCAAAAGATTCCAATAGCATCTTGTGCTTCTTCCCAGGCGTTAAAAATGTTCTTCATTAGGGTAACACGGCGTCAGTGGTACAACGCCCTTTGGTGAAGCCGTACTGGTGTTCATGAAAGATGTAATTTTTATTAAAGTGACGTAACATTTGATTGAGCATCAACTATTCAAACACCTTACTGAGAACTGGCAGAATTGACACAGGTTTATAATTGTTGGGATCTTTACTATCACCGGATTTGAACAATGGTACTACTTTACTATGTTTTATAAGATCCGGAAAGACTCCTTGGTCAACACTGGTGTTAAATATGAAAGCTAAATAGGGCGCAATGGTTTCGATAAGAGATCTACATACTTTTACAGACATACCCCAGAGATCTTCTGTTGATTTAATTTTAAGATCTTTAAAAGCTCTTATAACAGCCTGGGGGCTTGTATGCTGAAACCTAAGCTCCGAAGGGCATGCCTTTACATTCCTTTTAAGTAAGGCAGCAGAAAGCGTGGGGGAAGAATTTAAAGCTTCAGTAGTTTTAAGGGGAATATTAGCAAAGAAGTTTTCAAATTCCTGAGCTATTTCTACATCTGAATTGATGGGGCCATGTGCAGTCTCTAAATCATCTTTCAGATACGATTGTCATAGATATTAGTTTATCGTGGCGATGCGTGAAAGGTCTCGATGTATAATGAAACGTCATCCATCTACGGTCTGACCTTGTCATTTGCAGTTTAACCTCGCAAATCATTCATAACTTGTTATTATTGTTCCAGATACATAGAAAACACAACAATAGAGATAGAGAATGACTTGGCGCACCCTCCGCGCAGGAGTAACGACGACGACGACCTGTTGAGGCGGCAGGAGGAGTTCATCAACGCCAACAGAGCCGGCCTTAGGAGGAGGTGAGCTGCTCTTTTGTTATGTGGACGTTGGAAAAGTGCCGATTCTCAGCCTAATTTGAATAAATGACTTTTGATTTGGAGTGAAATAGGAGATCGGAGGTGCAATTCCCGTATTTTTACAAAAAAACCGCATTCTAATTTCAGTTGAATCTGTCAAAAATACAATCAGTTTTCATACATTTTTAACATTGATTGTCGCCGAGATGAGATTGCGTCTCTTGAATTTGAACGTTTTTTACAAGCTTTTATTTAACTTGCGATGTATGTATGTATGTAAGTAACTATGTTTGTTCGGGTGGACTCTTGCAACTCAATTTTGAAGCAGATATCTTCAAACGATTGAGCTGAAATTTTGCATCCATGTGTAAATCGGATGACAATGCAAAATGATTATAACATGGAGCTGATCTGATGATGGAACCGGAAGATAATCATAGGAACTCGGTAGTAAAACGACTCAACCCCATCGAGTTTGGACTCCTTTGATCTGTCATGACAAGAACTTTGGTGCTAGATGGTAACCAGGGTCTGATGATGGAGCTGGAAGATAGCCATAATTACTCGGTAATTAAACGACACAACCCCATCGATTTTGGGCTCGTATGATTCGTCTCGACGAGTACTTTGGTGCTAGATGGTAACCAGAGTCTGATGATGAACAAGTAGCTTAAGTGCAGTAAACGCATATAACGAAAAAACACTGCTACGCTCTACGCACTACGCCGTAGTCAATTTCGCATCAAAAATACTAAAAAGTTAAAATTAAAAGAAAAAAAAAACTTCTTAAAAACAAGCTTTTATTATTTATTAATAAAAAGAACTAAAAACATAAAAATAATATAAACCTGATAAGAAATAAATAAAAGCGTGTTACATTTTGATGGAACATTAAAGAACATGTAGAACACATTGTAACACGCTTTCATTTATTTCTTATCAGGTTTAAATTATTTTTAAGTTTTTAATTCTTTTTATTTTTTATTTTATTTGTTCAGGGACAATAAACAGCTACAATATGTGTTGAGGAAAGATAATACATAATATTAACAATATTGCAGCCCACTACATTATCCGCATATTAACAAGAGAAAATATGATAATGAGTGCCACTAGATAGGTAATAAATAATTACATCACATTAATAATAAATAATTATAGAAATATCAATTAGCAATCATTAAATAACGAAGTATTAATTACAACATGCAAAATAGAGATTCCAATTAATTTGATTGCTTGGCAACTGAGAAATAATAATAAATAAATAAATAATAAAATCTAGATTAGCTTACATTCCTAATAACATTATTGGTTAATAATCATTTTCATAACATTAGATTTAAAATTGGATTTTGAGCATACAAAAATATCAATATTAATTATTTAAGACAGTTTTGGTAATTTAGCACAATGTATATATAAAATAAGAACGGCGTGAAGTAGGAAATCAAGAGTGGTATCGTATTTTAGGCTAGAATAATAAAGCGTATTTATTCTTCTCTCCTATATATAATATGAAAACTTTTTCCTAAAACTCAGCTATGGCTTAAATAAAATTATGTTGAATTAGCGCGTGGCTTCAAAAGTCCAAAATTCCAAATTAAAACACAATCGGATCGGCCTCTAATAGAGATCCCTGAAATAAACGGAAAGATCTCACCAGATTGGCCCGCTAAGGGCCCTCAGATTCGCTCAACGTCACTAGGGTCCTCGGCCGGAAAGCCGAAGGCCTCGGGCTGAAGATCACGAACGCACGTATGCCACTTTAACACCGTTTTAAGGTTTTTTAATTTGCACCCACAGAAACAACACACGAAATACCGTTCCCAATTTTAAGTGCGACGTTCAAACTCAACGTTAACCGTTCCATATGTTGCGCACATGGCGTCAACCTAGACTAGAGACAGGGCGCAGACGTGCCCTGTCTCTAGTCTCGGTCTGTAATTATTCGAAATAATGCGAGCTTAAAAAAAATCACTTATAAAATATTAACCTTCTCCCACGTTTTATGACTTCAACTGCTACGAATCTTGATAACCGATCCTTTCATAGGGGTAATACGTCAATAGTGCCTATTGACGATTAACCTCCTTATTTATAAACGTTGCTAAAAGTTAAGAGACATATGGCTAATCAATGGCTAATCAGACGCTAATCATTACTTAACTCTAGGCAACGTTTGTTAACAAAGGGGTTAGTGTCTTTTGTTATTCCAAGTCATAAAATTGAAATTGTAACTTTGCAGGATGCGCTCCCCGTCCCCGGCGCGGCGCAGTGCCGAGCGCCGCGCGCGCGCCGACGGGGCGCGCCACGCCGACGAGGTGAGGCGGGGCGCTCACTATTTTGTTTATTTATGTATTTCAGGCAGGCCCATAGATAAACCTTAACCTAAACATACATATTTTTATTATAAAATAGTACTTCACTAGCTAGTACACATCTCATCTCTTCAGTAGCTAGCTATACGTGTCGCATCGTGGGTGGCCGAGAGGCGAAACGTCGGGTCTTACGACCCGACATAGTTTAGATAGGCGTGGCCACTGCAGTGGGTCCTCGGACGAAAAGATCGTTTGAAGCTAAAGTAACTTTAATTAACTAGCGATTAACGAACGAATCGCACGTCGGAAACAAACACGTGTGTTGTACTGAGCGTTTGCCAAGACTGTCCAAGCTCGACGGTCGCCTGTAGTGTCGCACGGGTCAGTCTGCCAGCCGGCCCTCGCTGACCACTCCACCGCCGCTCATGTCAGCTCCGTAGAGCTCGTTTCCGTTTCCGACCACACGATCATTCGTTTACCAATCGAATTGTTAAATGACGCTATACTGTAGCGTCATCCATCCATGACATACATATCCACTAATTTAAATAAACTAGTTCAAAAGTAATTTCATTACTAAATATACAACATTTTGTGGTTTTTATAAAAATCTGCTCATTTCGTAACACTTGTTCAACAATCTGAATCATTTCGAAGGATCCATTGCTTCATATGTTCGAAAAAAAATCAGCACAACAACGTAAATAACGCAATGAATGTTGTTGAACTGTCGAAATGAAAACCATTGCTACTGTTAGTGTGTTACACAATTACCCCGCAGATACACTAGGGAACGACACTCATAGTTCAACACAGGCGTAATTATATGTAACCATGACTTTTGTCTCACAGGACAGCGAATATAAGCGCAGACTGCGCGAACAAGAGAGCCTTCGCGAGAGAGTGCTTCGAGCTAAGGAAGTGCGGCGCAGGAAGAACGCGGTGGCCTTGCACAAGCAGCTGCAGGACAAGTGAGTTATATCTTCTGAGTAGATTCATTTAGAAATAAAGAAAGAAACACAGAAAATGAATTTATTGGGACTTGCACAGGAAGATCACAACCTAAACTAAACTCAATCCTAGAAACTTTTTTTTTTTCGTTAGCCTATAATCTGTCCCACAGCTGGGCAAAGGCGTCCCCTTTTTCCTTCCAAACCTTCTTGTCTTGAGTGATCTCTGGCCATGTTGGCCCTGCAAACCTGGTCAGATAGTCAAACCAAATAAAAAAAAATAAAAAACGTCACATAAAAAATAAAACTGATAATGAGTTTCTATGATGCAGATTAACTCTCTGAATATCTGAAGTTTTAAATTTAGGCAGTGAGATAGAACACTGAAGCAAAATTGTCAACATCTTATGTCGCGATTCATTGCAAACAAAAGTTGAGAAACAGTTGCTAAGCATTGTTTTCCGTATCATCATAATATGAATGTTGCTAGAATCAATGTTATGGGTCTTTAAATTCACTCGAACAGCTTAACTAGTTGGCGAATAAGTCGCAAGGGTGAACTCAAACACAAAGCATTTATTTCAAATAAACCAATTGCAGGCATTTTTGAATGGTCATGGGGTTGGTCAGTCAGAAAGATGAAGCTAGTAGCGATTACTCTTCGTATTACCCAGTAACTGGGTTGTGGAGGTCAGATAGGCAGTCGCTCCATGTAAAATACTGAATCCGGTTAGACTGGAAGCCGACCCCAACATAGTTGAGAGAAGGTTGGCAGATGATGATGAGTAGCGACTACTCCTAATAGCATTTAAATCAATGTCACGCGTGCTGATGGTTACATATCCATTTTTCGAAGCGTCTGCTAGTTCTAATTTTCAGCCAGAATCTGAATTTCAAGAAAATATTCAAAACTTATAGTATAATCTAAACTTATCTGAAAAAAACTTTTTTTTTAAATAGACCATCTAATTTCTAAACCTTTTTACAGAGAACGTGAGAACCAAGACAAAGAAAAAGAGGCTCTACTGAAGCCCCCCACAGAGCCCGGCCAGGCTCCGCCCGCAGGCGCGGCCAGTGCGACCAGTGCGACCAGTGCGACCAGTACCGAGGTGCAACACAACAAGCCTGACACCACGAGGAGTTCTCCTGAAAAACTGGGGAAGTTGGAGAAATCTGACAAGCTGGACAAAGTGAGGGTCGAAGTGAAAGTTGTGAAGGAAGTGAGGGATCGGTCGCCGGTTAAGGAAGAGAGGGCGGAGGTTAATTCTACTTGTGGTGAGTTGGTTTTTTCTCACTTAATTTATGTTCAAATGTCCTTTTTTTGGTATGGTTCGCCGAATCGTTGACTTAAGTTCTGAGTTGAGCTGCATAATTACTAACAAATGCATGCACTGACTGGACAGATCTACTCAATCTGTGTGGTTCTTTCCTCAAAAGATCATTTCAGACACCAATCTACATGGTCTTCACATGATCTGATCTGATCTTCTTATGTCTGGACTTTACAAGAGACTGTGACCTCTAAGTTTGTTTCGGCCTATCTTCTCAGGGTAGTCAGATAGGAAACTCCGAATTCATATATGTAGTTTAAAAAAAAATATGATTGACGTGTAACTGTTTGTACGAACTACGAACCTACTTATAGAAAATAAATCATTTATCTTATAAGATTACTAACAAATGCGTGCACTGACTGGACAGGCCCGCTCAATCTGTGTGTGTCAGACCATGTGAGGACAATTTAGATTAGTGCCTGAAATGGTCTTATGAGCAAAAATTTCTGGTTCCAGCATTTTTAGTTTGACTGTCTGGTTAGCTGAACCAAAAATCAAAAGGGATTTTTTGTTCTTAACCACTTTATTTTCTCCACAGAAAACCTAACACCCCCTCACAAGCTTCCAATCAAACGCGACTCTTCCGACCGCGCCCTAACTCCTCCCCTACCGGACAAGAGAACTGACAGCGATGACGACCTCGACCTCATCCTGGGAGACATCGACGGCATCCTGTCCGATGATGAGGACAGCGGACGGTTCAAGGAGAAACCTAAGAAGTAAGTCAGCTATCTATACTACTAATAAAGCTGAAGAGTTTGTTTGTTTGTTCGAACATGCTAATCTCTGGAACTACCAGTCAGATTTGAAAAAATACTTTTGCATTTGATAGGCCTATTCTTACGGAAGGCCATATACTATTTAACATCACACTGCGACCCTAGGAGCAGTGCAAAAAAAAAAAATTATTCTAGGCGAGAACGAAGTAATAGCGCAGGCGGACGATGCGATGCGGGATGGGTCGGGGGAGCAAGAATATTCACGCGGGCGCAGTCGCGGGCAGAAGCTTTCTATTGTAAAGCGACTATCCTAATTGTACATTGTGGCACGACGACCCAATAATACGACTGGACTTCTACGGTTTATGTTCGATTTTCGTTGTTCCGTGTATCCATATTATCTACATATACAATCATATTATAAATTAAAGTTGGTCTTCTAAACTACACAATGGACTTTGAGGGCGGGTCGCTATTCATGAAATCATGATAAACAAAAGTTGTGCAATGTAAATGTTTGCAGCAACACAAAATGACTGTGCTGCTGCAAACATTCAATTTTAACGCAGAGTAAGGGAAGACCAAAGAAACGATGGATGGACTGTGTGAAAGATGATATGGTTGGAAAGGCTGTCGAGACGACGACTAATAGAGAAGTATGGAAGAAGATATGTTGCGCTTAACATTATAAGCTTATTGTGGTATACGGTATACCGTATTGCGCACAGTGTACAAAAGTGATTTGAAATCTTACCAACACTTGTTAGTCCGTGCCTAAATTATCATTTAGGCACGGACTAACAAGTGTTGTTAAGATTTCAACGTCGCGTCGCGTCGATCGAAGGTTAGGCTATGCTTGCCGCGGTCGGTTCGTGGATGGGTGACCATCCATTGCATAGTAATGTCGAGACTTTCAAGACCACTCTGTACCCAGAAAGTACGTTACGCCGTTGGTCCCGGCTGTCATTCGTAGATCTTTGACAGTCGTTACGCTTAGTCAGAAGTCCAAAGTCTCACAACCATGCTTACCATGGGGAATAGTGTTACCCAGTAACGAGGTTGTGGAGGTCAGATAGGCAGCGCTCCATGCTCAGGCTCTGATTATACTGGAAGCCAACCACAACATAGTTGGGAAAAGGCTAGAGAAATTGAATACAAATGTGTTGATGGGTGTACAAGCTTGACATCGAGCAATGGGTCTCCATTGCTCGATGTCAAGCTTACTCATACAAATTAGCCAAAAGCCTCGTTCAAAAAAAAATGGTCATCGTTAGACAACAACTGAACTTTTTATTGCTTGAGTACGAGGCTTTTGGCTAATTTACATGTGTATATTTTATGTATTATTTATTTGCAATGTGCGTTTTGTTTGTGCAGAATAAACAATTTTTCTTTCTTCAAGAAATGATTGGAAACTTACCAACATTACACTTACAAACTCCACCTTGACGAATGCACGAATCTAAATGTGCAAATGTTGTTCACAAATCCACGGTTTTATTATAAGCACTCAACAAATTCTTTCCTATTCCAGACCAGACCCAGTACCAAAATCGAAGCCGCAAGTGGACTTACGGTCCAAGCTTCCTCCCAAGTCTTCTAGCGAACACAAGAAGCAACAGAGACAGAAGATCGTGTTCACAGAAGATAATAGAGAAGAAGTGAAGAGTAAGAAGAAAGGTAAGGAGGCAGATCACAGGTTAATGCTTGCCATATTCCTGGGCCACGAAAATATTGCTTAGGCCACTGTAACTGACAAAAAGATTTGAAAGGACGTTAATTCCTTCTTAACAAATATCAACTTTACTCATTTGTAAATTTGGAATTAAAATAATGTGTACAGTCACGAGCACCAATTTGTCAACACTTGGTAACTTTCAATTGCGATTTTTTCGTGAAATAACGAATGCAACGTTGGAATACGACACATTACATAAACCTATGGGTTCGAGAACGCTATGTTCATAGCTGCATACAATTTCATTAAAAAGTAAAGGAATTAATCGGTTTGGAATAAAGCCGAGTGTATACATAGTTTTGCTCGTGACTGTACTATCGCCAAAACCTATATCTGACCATTTTGAAAACAAAATCCCGTGCACATGATGACCACAGCTGCGAACGTAAGTGAAAAAAAAAAGAAGACCTTTGTAGGTCGACTGATAATATGCGCTGCAAGCAGGAATACGGTGGTCAGATATAGATTTTGGCGATAGTAAGTTAGTAACAAGTAACCAACCCGCACTGGGCCCGCGTCGTGGATTACGGCCTCCCTGACACAGAGAGGAGACCTGTGTCCCAGCAGTGGGAACGTTATAGGCTGATTATGCTAACAAGTAATAGTTATTAATTTATACGAGTTTGTTTGTTTTTTGAATGCGCTAATCTCTGGAACTACCGGACAGATTATTGCGTTTGTTAGCTCAATTCTTGAGGAAGGCTATACAGCCTTTCTCAAGAATCGTTGAAAGAAAAAGTCAGAAAGAACGCTAAGCGAAACATAACAAAATTATATCCTAACTTAAGTAAAACTTTGCTCATGCTCAAGGAAATCTCGAAACGGCTGGTTGATTTTTCCTGTAACCTAAGGGTTCAAGCTCTTACCTTGGCTAGAGGTTAAGCATTGCCATACAACGTGGAAATCCCGCCAGTCTGGTCTGGGGTACATTACCATTCAACCGCGATGCGGAGGAAATTTTCGACGCCATATTTCTTTTACACATTTCTTTTTTTTAATTTGATGTTTTGATTCCCTTGCGTTTGTTAAAATATGCGGCATAAACGGACCATAAACGCTCGTATCTTTTGATTGCGTTGACTTAGAAGTTTTTTTTCATTGTTTCAAGGGATTGGAGCCCTGAGTTTTTAATATTAATGTCACCTGATAACTCTACGCCTTCCTGAGATAAAGGGTCTTGACAGACTGACAACGAAGTCATCTTATAAGGGTTCCGTTTTTCCTTTTGAGGTACGCAACCCTAAAAAACAAAATCACTCAGCCTATAGTGTTCCTACTGCTGGGACACAGGCCTGCTTTCGAGAGGGAGTGGGCTATAATCTACCACGCGGGCTCAGTGCGGGTTGGCGGATGTCACATGTCTTCAAATTTCTTTATCGTAGGACATGTCGGTGTCCTCACGATGTTTTCCTCCACTGTTGAGTGTTTGAGAGCAGTGGTGATGAAATTAAATACACAAACCTGGGTTCGAACCTACGACCTACAACTCGGTAAGTCGGGGTCGTTTCCACTGGACCACCACTGACTGACTGACTGCTCACCTACAATTAGTTAAACACTTATATTTTATTTTATTACAGAAAAGTCCCCCCCGCGTCGAGCGGTCGTCACAAGCTCGACAGTAAACGAAGATGCAGAACCGCCGGTCGAAGTTAAAAAGACAAAGGTAAGAAGGCAGGAAATAAGGAAATAAATGTTAAGGCCCACAAATAAGACCTTGTCTGCGAAAAAACTTAGAGTTGAATTTGAGGAATACAGTGTAATAAATATAAATATTTGTCATTTTCAGGTAAAATCTAAACTGGACATGACTGTAAAATCCAGACAACGGATAACATACGAGAAAGAGGTAATTCACATACTGTTAATATTTATATATTTTTCAAACAACATTTGGTCTTTTTCTACCTGAATTTTTTAAGAATTTTATTCAAATTACGTTTACAAATTTTCTCCAGCAAGCTGAAAAAGCTAAAGAAGACGAGAAAAAAGCTACAGCTTTCTCAAACAGACGAGTGATCTTACAGAGAAAAGCTCCCAAAGAGAAGTCTTCCTCAGTATTCTCAAGAATCGAGGTCAAACCCGACCCGACGAAGCCCAACCCTGGCATATTCAGCCGGGCAGTCAGAACCGCCATCGGCACAGAAAGTGCTAGAATCGTCATCAAAAAAGACGAACCACAAATTCAATTTGAAAGCGACTCGGAAGTTGACGAGGAGAGTTTACTAGAAGACTCGGGGAATATCGCCACTGTGGCCAATTTACCCCATGGAATGACGGACACGAGGTTGAAGACTTTGGCCGGCAATGAAGTGCAGGTAATTAGAATTTTAGGGTTATTTTCTCTGGATTGTCTCTCTTTCTTTTTGAGGTTGGTGGTTCGAATGGTTATTTTACGTGTTACGACGAACAGCATTTTAGATAAAGCTCTCCTTTCTTTTTCTTTGGAAACTAATCTACGTTCGCGATTAATTGGCCAAACATGTAAACAAATATGAGTTATTGGAAAAATAACTTTAATTCCTGCACAATAAAGTTCAGTTTAGGATACAACTTCAATTATATTTTTTAACTTTTTAAATACTACTTGTCATTCTGAAATCAACTTAATTACCACAGCAATAAAGTTAATATTTGTTTAACTTGAAATAACATCAATTGGGAACGTAAATTTGAATAGACCTTAGAATCAGTATTTTTGTAGGTTAGATTAATATTCGGGAGAGAAATGCGTATAAAATTTATATTTAATCTTGTCTTAACTTTTCTAATGGCGGTGATAAAAATAAGAATGAAGGCATGGATAACAATATACCTATATTGTTAGGGTTGCGTACCCAAAGGGTGCCAACAGGACCCTATTACTAAGGCTCCGTTGTCCGTCCGTTCGTCTGTCTGTACCTTTTGAACAGTAATAGTTAGACACTTGAAATTCACAGTGGTACTACTATGACCGCTATAACAATATACACCGTTAAATTTTGATCGTTTTAGTAGATTTATGTTCGCATAACTCGACATAATCTATGGATCAACTGATATTTTTTCACGATCTCAGGGTTGGTCCCGTAGTAAAAGTTGTTCATAATGACGAGTACAATGACCCCTTTTAAGTATTAAAACGATCAAATTCAACGGTGTATGATAAAAATAAAATTAAAGGGGGTCCTTCATACAAGAAATATTGTACAGTGGTACAGAACTCTTCGTGTGCGAGTCCGACTCGCGCTTGGCCGATTTTTATATTCAGTTCGAAAGTGACGTCCATTATTAGTCCTAGAACCAGCAATTCTCAGACATGTGAAATCTACCCGCACTGGGTAAGCGTGGTGGATTACAACCCACTATCTCACATAGAGGAAGCCAGAGTCGCAGCAGTGGGAACATTACAGGCTGGTTATGCTTATGCTATGTTTTGAATACGGCTAAATGATAGTGGAAAGCACATCAAAATCAGTTGTGTAGTTTCGAAGAACATCGCGATCACACGGACAGACACGAAAGCGACTTTAATTTATAATATTATAGATGGTGAAACATAATCATACTTATTAAAGTATGTATAGGCGAATAAAACCCTCCAAAAAGTGGTTCCCTATCCATTTGCATAAAATTGTAAGACCTAAATAACTTGGCATACTTTTGTTTTTCCTATTTATATTTTCGCATAACATTATTTACGCATAACAGCTACGCATAATTTTTTTAAGCATAATTTCTCTAATCATAATAATGATTAAGCATAACATTGGTAAAGCATAAATTTATTTACGCATAATGATATTAAGGCATTTTTTATAGGCATATCAAATAAGCATAATAATTAACTCCTAAAATCTTAGACACTAATACACATTTTTATACAATATTGCTCTAATGAAATTTGTAGGCACTTTACATTTTAGGTAGAATAAATCTTTTTTTTATTTTTCTAAGTGGACGGTGGTGTCATAAAACTATTGTGTCACTAAGTGTATTTTTACAAAGTTGTAATTTAATCCTTTAAAAAACAATCAAAATTCTGCAATGAATAAGTAAATATCAGGACACATCATACTGTTATAACCTCATCTAACCCAAATCACAACCCACAACACAAACAATAGAGGGGATCTGGTCATTAATGGTCACTGTTCTAACCTAACCGGGTTAGGTTAGGTTAGAACAGTGACCATTAATGACCTGATATGATTCAATAACAGTAGTAAATATCAGGAAACATCATACCTAAAAATTGTATGCCTAAATACTATTAAGCTAATAGTCATTAGGCCTAGTAACATTGTGCGAATTAAATTTATGCCAAAACAAATTAGCCTTCAAGATAATTATGCCAACATAAACTGTATGCCAAGACAAAATATGGCAAAGTATTATTATGGCAAAACAAATTATACCAAAATCGTTATGCCAAAGTATATTAGGAAAAGGAATATAATGCGAAAAGAAGGGATCCCACAAAAAGTATGTACTGAAGTTAATTTTTTAAATAAATAAAAATGTATAAGTGTTAAATGGACGAATCAAAAGGAAGTATGTGTGGAATTAACTATGAAAAAAAATGTAAGATTATAACGTACACTAGCTGATGTCCGCGACTTCGTCTGCATTTCAGGATGAACAGTAGCCTATGACCTTCTCCAGGTCATGGTCTAACCATGTGCCAAATTTCATCCAAATCCGATCAGCCGTTTTAGCGTGAAAGCTTAAAATACAAAACATTCAAACATTTCCTCTTTAAAATACCAGTTTAGTCATATTCATTTTGGAGAAGCTAGCCATGTAATAGGCATATAATAATTATTTACCTAGCTGTGATAGTTGAGATTCATGCAGGGATTGTGTATTTTCCTGACAAAAAGTCACGCGGGAATTGTGTGGTTTTAAAGAAAAGACAGAATAAAAAATACACTTATTTAGGACAGACCAAAAGGCACACAATACAATACGTAAACATCAGATAAAAAGAATAAAATAAGAAGTGAAAAGTGCGATGTAAGAAATTAGCGGGAAAGTGTGCAACGGCTGCACCAAAAAAGCCAAACAACTAGTGTCTGACGCTGGTTTTCAACTGGACCTGATATGTGAGGTGACGGGTGTAAATCACTTTTATACGTAACGCGTGGGCATAAGTAGGTTCTCTAACCAGTTGCATAAAATTTTAAGACGATATGTGTAACATAGCATACTTTCGTTTATCCTAATTATATTTACGCATAACATTATGCTAATAGTCATTACGCCTAGTAACATTATGCGAATTAAAATTATGCCAAAACAAATTAGCCTACAAGATAATTATGTCAACATAAACTTTATGCCAAAAAAAATATGGCAAAGTATTATTATACCAAAATGGTTATGCCAAAAGTATATTAGGAAAAAAAACATTATGCGAAAAGAAGGAATTCAATATAAATAGTGTGATATTGAATAACATTGTAAAATAAAACAATAAATACTGATAAATAAATGAGACTGATGCATGATAGTACTTCGTTAATGTGTGGAAATATAAATAAGGAAATAACAAGTCAGAACAACAACCTGTTTTAAACGATTCCAGACTTCCACGTTTCAATACACTGATTGTCTTCAATCAGTAAGTTTTTGTAATCCAATCAGTATCAATACAAATTAACTTCTTCGCTTTCTGAATCAAGCCCATGAGCCAGCTGGCCAACGAGAGCCTCCTCAGGTGTTGGTCGAGGATCTTGGTTATTTATCCTATCACGACTATCGGCACAATGATCGCTGACTCCACATCCCACATGTCGACAACCTCGCGAGCCAAGTCAAGATACTTGATTTGTTTATCTTTCTCGGCTTTCACGATTACCTCTTTTTATTATTAGTAGATAATATATATTATTGCAACTTCAAACGATAGACAATAATATTAATTAATGCTACTTTTTTTATAATTTGATACATTCGAACCACTCAACCTGTGATATTGATTACCAACTCATTGTGATATTCATGTGTGATATTTATTTATATGTACATATATACTTATTCCTTAGACATACACTGTAGTACACAGATTTTAATATATTAAAAAAAAAAAATATTATGCAGGTTTATTAATTTCTCACTCGCGATTCTGTTGATTATTTATTAAAAGATATAAATAAACTGTTTTTGCTTGCGGAGGAGTAAGGGTACTATTGTATCAATTTAATATATCTCCTACATTTAAAATTATACTGCATAGTTTTTTTGTGATTATTATTTTGTATTTATGCTGATTGATTCTCATTTGTTAGTCTTTTACAAAGAAATGTTTACGCAAATGAGCTCCTAAATAAGTAACAATATTTTTTTTGCTATAGCAAATTAATAACCCTGTATATTCTCTCTCTGAGCGAATACTACATTTGTGACATACTTACTAGTTTAATAATAAAAAATATTTTAATTTTTTTTTTTTATATTATGAATTTATTATAATTTTATTCTGTACTGATACAAAGCTGTGATAATATATTTGTGACAACTGCAGTATTCGCTTCGTTATAATTGTTTTTTAACAATGAAATAAGATGAATTTAATCGTTATTATGTCTTCGATTCGAGGTCATTATTTATTATTAAATGTATAAATAATAATATGGCATATGCCAATTGAATTAAATGTTTTGACGTAGCCATGTAGCAGTATTAAAATGCCCCTTGTACTCAATAATCGATTATTAGCTAAACTTTACAACTTAATGATGCAGGTAACTGAAGGATGTTCGAATCACCCATTGCGCAAATTACACTAACCCATCCCTAACACAAGCATATTATTATTATTTTTAGCTTAGATGCAGGGGTTAACTGTAAGATATATATTGAAAATTATCTATGATACAGCAATAAAGTTTGTCCAATGTAAGTAATTGTTTACAAGGGTCATGCTCATATGATCTAAAATATATGTTACAAAAAAAAAAGATCATGTAGGACATTTTTTTTTCTTTCTTTGATGATTATAGACCGTATTTATTACATTTTTAAACCATGCGCATGCACTTTATTATAATAATGTAATATTTTATACGAATAATGCAATTTTAATATTGTATTCACATATCAGTTTTTAGCAAATAATAACTTTAATTGTATTCTTAGTTCCGACTATGTGTGTGTTTATAAAGTACTTATTTGGTACCCAGGTTTTAAAATAATATTATGAATATCAAATATACTTTATCTAAGTTTACGTATTAAAATTGTATTATAATTAAAATAGGAAAAGTGTTAAGTGATTGTTTTAACTAAGATTGTATTAGAGTGATAAATACTTTAGTCAGTAAGTTAACGAGTTTTTGTATTTTACAGCATTATTTTTGTATCTCGCACATATTAATAACTAGCTGCGCCCCGCGGTTTCACCCGCATAAGTTTCGATCCCGTGGGAATATCGGGATAAAAGTATCCTATATGTTAATCTAATCTCTGGTTATAAACCATATGTGTGCCAAATTTCATCCAAATCCGTTCAGTAGTTTTAGTGTGAAAGAGTAACAAATATCCATCCATCCATCCATACAAACTTTCGCGTTTATAATATTATAGTAGGGGTAGGATACTCATTTAAGATTTTGTATTTTACCTGTTTTGTGTATTGCTATGTATAAATTACTTAACATTTTTCATATTTTTGACAGATTTGTACCTGATATTAGTTGTTAATTAATTTATAAGTTTAGATATTTAAACAAAAAAACTAAAAATTGAAACAAAAAACACCCACGGATTCATGTTCCAGAATTTATTACTGGACAAAGAAGAGCGATCAGCGAAGATAACATTTAAAACGACGGTAGCCGCTGAAAACTTCAAAAAGAAATTTAACAACAAGATGGTTGCCGCCAGCCGATTATCCGTCACATTGCGCTGAATACACATAACACACGATCCAATATCTACTACACTAAACGCCGACTCATGGCGGTCGCGGTCATGAAACGTGTGAGTAGGACGGCGATATTTTTTCGCGTCATCTCGCTCCCGCGTTTTATGACCGCGGCTGTCACTAATGATGACGTATTCTATAACTAACTAGTAACCATTGGAAAATATACCTTTAAATACACGATTGTTACTATGTATTTTAGGAAATTACGTTAAAAATTCAACAGTTCTGTTAAATTAGGTTATAAATTAAATAGTTCTGGTATGTAGCGACTATTTGATTATGTTATTTAAGTAAATATATTATTATTATTTTAAGTCTTGGCAGAAGATTCTATATTTATCAATGTATTTTAATACTTATCTAATTGATATAAAGTATAGATTTTCACGAAGAATGACCTCGGAGAATCGAAGGGGACTTTCCGGTGCATTGAAAAATATACTTTATTCCAATGAAATAAGTGTTGAAGTACACTGACATATTTACAATCTTATGCCGTGCCGTTCGCTGGTGAACGCTCGTTCTTATATTCTATAATATATAATTGTTTGAGTTAGTCTTAAGTTGGTGCCCTAAAGTGTTTACAATTTGTACATTAGTTTTAGTTTGAAAGTTCTTAATAATGTGTAGAAAAATAGCAAAAAAATATCTCAAAAGTTAGAAAAATTTTGCTTCTTGTAATTAGAAAACGCAATAATCCTTTCACTGCCACTGACGTTCATAGACGTCATGCTGATGACGTATAACACGTCGAAATTAAAGTGCTATTTAGGCAAAGTATAGCCGGTATAAATGATTGTGTTGTTTGGCATTGGCATTAGAAAGTAAATTTGTGTGTTAGTTCAAAGGTTTCGATCGAATTTTGTCTTAGTATACAGGGGTCAAATTAAATTAGCTAGCCATAATTCACAGACGTCATAGGGATCGATGTCTAAACATGATTAAACTAAAAGAAATTAGATTTGATGAGTTTTTTTGGGGGTCATCACACGGAAGTAGCGACTCACGCAGCAGTAGGACAGCAGGCAGGCAGGTAGGCACGCGAAATATCAGTTAAAAAAAGGCTTTTTTTGTAAACTTCATAAACGTGATGGGTTTCGATGTATAAAACAAAAAACAGATTTTCTCAACTCATACTTCAAGTAACATCACAAGAAGCGGTCGTTGACCCCAAAAAAAAGGTTCAAATCTCTTTTATTTTATCATGTTTAGATATCTATTCCCACCACGTCTGCGTAGTTTCGCTAGCTAATTTAATTTGACCCCGTATGTTCTTTTAATATTAGCAGTGCATTTTGTTACAGTTGTATTTGTAATTGCGCATAACATGAAATTCCAGAATGTTGTAGAATATAATTTGCAAAAATACTACAATTTAAAATTATTATTTATGATAAGATTTTATATTCTGTATAGTCGCGATAAAAAGTGTCCATTGATACTTATCATAAGTATGTTCGGATTTGTAATAAGTAAAATTGTTCGACTTTGAAAAAGTCTTGAAATTTCTTGTCATATTTCTTTTTCACGAAACTTATAAGTCAATCTGATTGTTTATAAAAACTTTTATTATAATATTAAAACGATTTCACTTAATAAGTAACCACAACTAC
This sequence comes from Apamea epomidion, assembly GCA_947507525.1. Taxonomy (NCBI): domain Eukaryota; kingdom Metazoa; phylum Arthropoda; class Insecta; order Lepidoptera; family Noctuidae; genus Apamea; species Apamea epomidion. The sequence goes on along the minus strand of OX382245.1, from coordinate 16,768,815 downwards.
TATATGTATTTAGTTTAGTAGTTTACGAAAAATGTCAGTTAAAATAATCCTGTATGTTACAACTTCACATATTTTAACCTACATTATATATATATTTTTAATTTACATTTTAATGCATAGAATAAGATAAGTACACTGTTGCAAGGGCCATTTAACGCTTGAATGACACAGAGGGGGTCGTAACTGTTGGTAAACATTTGTGAAATACCATTGAAAAAAAAAATGGCGACGTTAGTTCCGATTTTGGTCACGCGCCTAAAAATCCTTGTAAAAATGTACATGTTTGAATCCTGCCATCACCACTGACGTCAAAATACGTGTTGAACGTTGTAAAATCCCAAGATATTTTTCTTTTTTCAGGAAAACGAATTAATAATGTCAGTTACTTGTGTTTCTCGTGGTTTTTATTGAGTTTGTAATTGTACGAGGAGTATTTGACGTAAAAGATAAAAAGATAAATGTTTCTATTAGTTTTCGGTGGTAAATGGATTAACTTTGGTACAATTACCGTATGTACTTTGTTCCTATGATATATTAACATGTAAATTTAACTTCTTTGTGCTCTCAAAAGTATTAATAAATAGTTTCGGTTAATTTCAACTTCATAGCATTTTCTTTACTTTAACTCTAACTTTCACAGCATTGATAATTTTATATACAGGGTTATTTTAAAATGGCTAGCTAAACTCCGCAGACGCGATGGGTATCGATATCTAAACGAGATAAAATAAAAAGGATTGATTTTTTTGGGAGGTCAATGAACGCTGTTATTGTTTTTACTTAAAGTTGAGAAATTATGCTTTATCGTGTTTAGATATGGAACCCATCACGTCTGTGAAGTTTACAAAAAAAAACAGATATTTCAAGTGACTACAATAACTGCGGTCGAGGACCCTACAAAAAAAAATCAAATTCATAAAATTTTTGTTTTATAATTTTTAGATATTGATACCCATATATACCCATCTCGTCTGCGGAGTTTAGCTAGCCAATTGAAAATAACCCTACAGGGTTATTTACAGGGGAGGGGGGGATTGCCATTTCACAAGAATATTAGCAATAGCTTACCTATGATTAGACTTTCAATATTGTCTCGAAAATGTAATAATAACTTATCGTGTATGTGTGTGTACATGTATGCACCTACTGCTTTTGCAATCGAAATTGTAAACTTTAAAAACGAGTCTTATTGTTAAAAATATGCTGTACCTAGTCATTATATTTTTGAACATTAATCAAACAGTTGTTTTGTCTACTTTTCATTCAAATATTCATATTTATAATGCACTTTTTTGCGTTGATAACAATAAATTAAATAGAATAGTTAGGTTAGCTATCGCTCTAACATTCAACTTAAACTCAATTCAGAATCGTGTACTGGCTGGTAGGGACATCGACGCGCAAACTGTAACGTAGGGTAGCGTAGTAATTTTTCCAAGTTTATCAAAAAAAAAAAACAGAATAGGTGCAATATCTACGCTTCCAAAATGTATGGAACAGCAAATTTTTTTTTAATAACCGACGAAGAATTTCGACGCAAGTTTCATAATCATGTACTGAATCCATGGTAACAGCTTGCTCGTCGATGTCCCTGCCAGCCTGTATAACTTAAAATGTCGTATAAAAATATAGTATGTTCTTCAAGAATTTCCATTTCCATCTTGTGTTTAGATGCTCTTTCAAGTCTACCAAAAAAAGATTTGTGTTCAAAAAAAATTACGCAAAACTGGTTTCCTTCCTACATGCAAAAACGTACTTTGAAAGATTTTAGTAAAATCTTAAAAATTCTAACCTTGTTTTAAAAATACAGCGTTTATCAGAAATGTGTGGTCAAAAATGATCAGCTGTCCGACACATTCACGATTACGATGTTGGTCATCATCTGCTTACATAACAGTTGAGATGTTACAGAGCATACAACTGAACAACTTTTTCCATAGTAATCGCAAAAAAATATACGTGATACACTGTACTCGTATAGTCGTTGTTCTATCACTAGAATTAGATTTTGACAAATGTACTGACGCCACCACATTAGCTCTACAATCTGTCAAACTTCTTTAATAGATTTTCAACTTTATCGCTAAAGCGTTAAGGTTCAAGGTTGATTGGGGAAATTTGACAGTGTCGGATAGCTTAATGTGCTGGCGTCTGTTCTACGGTATCACTAGAAGGTTCCAGAAATGACTGAAAAGTAGACGAAAAGGTTTTACGTCAACAACCGTAGCTTTTCATTGTGTAAAGGACCTCAATATAATTTGGCCTGGACAAATTAGGAATACAAGGCTTCTTTTTTGTATTCACACATATTTTATTTCCCCGTTGGAACAATTCATAGGTAGTAACTTGTAGTTTAGACTGTACGATTCAGTTTCAGTACCTACACACTGCAACTGTCCGTGTAGATATTTATACATCAAGAAAAACCAGGAATAAATATCTGTCATAATTCAAAATCAATATGGACACTATTTAGTTATACAGGTTCAAATTAAATTAGCTAGCGAAACTCCACAGACGTGATGGGTATCAATATCGACACATGATGAAACAAAAACCGGCCAAGTGGGAGTCGGACTCGCGCAAAACGGCAAAAGAATCGCATTTGTTGTATGGGAGCCCCACTTCAATATTTAAATTATTCTGTTTTTAGTATTTGTTATAGCGGCAACAGAAATACATCATCTGTGAAAATTTCAACTCTCTAGCTATCACGTTTCATGAGATACAGCCTGGTGACGGACAGTGGAGTCTTAGTAATAGGGTCCCGTTTTTACTCCTTGGGTACGGAACCCTAAAAAAGGAATTCACCCATCACGTCTGCGGAGTTTCGCTAGCTAATTTAATTTGACCCTGTATTTGTAAGCATTTAGACTAAAGTCGGTACATTATGTAGAAGTCAAAATTATCTACTTTTATTTTTCTTTTTTTTTTTATTAAAATAGGATATGGAATTCTTAATAATGGTTGTAGGTGCTAGTTTTTGTTTTTCATTATTGCATTTATTTTTATTTTTTTTAATATAGAAATTACTCTATAGAAGGAAACAAGCTTTGTCTGAATTTTTTATAACGGTTTTGTTTCGATTTTTTTCATAAAAATATGTTAGTGTCACTAAATAACAAAAAGATAAAGAATACCCCACAACTTTTCTGTTTAATAAAATAAATATAACAATAATTCAATGGTACACCAATAAATAACATTTTTTTTTTCATAACATATTTTCGCTAATTTAAAGTCTTAGAAGCTCTTGTAATTTTTATCCACTTCCATCTAAATATATACTGTCTCTTATATTATGTAAAATGTATTACTTAAGTTTGTCATATTAGTATATAGGTGTGACAAGATTTAGTAATCTGTAGAGGTTAAAACTTGTTGCTTTATCCGAGGCCGCCTCGTAGACAGCGATTTTAAAACGTTAAACACAATTTTTAATCCCTTGTGTAACGTCATTAAGACAAAAAGCAATTTATTGAAGAGACGAAATATATTATGGTTTTAAGTTACTGTATTTAAAACAAGACACCAGAATAATTAGTCGGTTACATATAGATCGTCTCGTTCTTAAAATGGTTTAATTTTCTAGTGCCTCGATAAAAGTTGCAGCACTCATTTCGAGGCAGCCTCGTCGAAAGCAAATTTTTCGCATGGCGACACTTATTGTTATTAATAATGCAAATAAAATACGCTAGCTGTGAAATGTTGTTTAATTATTTTGTACAAAATACCATTTTCTAAATAATGTGATAATTTTTATACCGATCTCAGGAAATAAATATTGGAGGAGAATGGTTGAGTGTTTTACTTATCTTTTGTACAATTGTTTTACCCTGTACTTATTACGATTAGTTTTAAGATACATAATGAAAACTGATTTTGTAATATTAACTTGTGAAATAAAATAACTGCTTATCTAAGAATTTTTGTAAAAAAAAACGAACCCCTTTTTTAAAGTGAATGTTATAGAATCAGTTCACAAACAGTTCAGTAAAAATCACTCACCAAATGATATAATTATGAAAAATGAGTAAATGAAAGATCACAATAATAATTGTTAATAAAGGTATCGAAACAAAATTTTTATTATTCAATGGCAAGTAAGAAAATAATATTTTTCGAGTGAAAAGTGGTTTTTTTTATATAAATCTTGCCTTAATTGTAACATTTTTACAATTTTATGAGTGAACGAATGTTTTCTTGTTATTTTTTTATTTATTTTGTGATGCCGGACATCGACACGCTTAAAATGTATTCTCTGGAATATATTTTGGGAATCTAAAGACTGATTTTTAAATAAATTACGTTATTTCTTATTTTGTATTTCATTTACCCTTCTTTCTTTTCGAATCGATGATTATAACAGTCCATGGGCTCGTGGCTAAGTAATAACAGCCGCACCGGTCGATCGTTCAGGTTAAGCTACGTTTTCCACGGTCGGTCCATGGATGTGTTGACCATCTTTACCTACCGAGAAACCTCTGTCGGTAATTCCGTTTATCCACCCCCAAGAAATCACCAAGGATACACGGAAACCCATGTCAGAGAGGATTCTCAGACGCGCGTTTCGTAAATTCAGTTTACACAAAATAAACTAGAATTTATACGATTAGGGTGGATTCTCGGACATACTCGCGAATAACACACCTTCGTGCCTTATAAAGCACGTTTAATCCATTGGTCCGGGCTGTCATTTGTGGACCTTTGACTGTCAGCGTTATTCGCGGTCGTCGCAATGTCTTTTTCTCCCATACTTCTCTATTAGTCGTCATATCGGTAGTCACCCACTTTCTGACAAAATTTCTAAATTGTCTAAGGACATGAAATATAATAATGGCAATTACTTCGGTGTCTGTCACACGGGATTTTGGCGCACCTTGTGTTGCTCCGCATCGGTGTCACTGCGGTGAAGCTGTCGACAGTCTCGGGCACCAAGGCCTGTCCTGCTGCAGGAGCGCAGGTTGCATAGCTACACTGAATGTGTCAGAAAGGTTATGAATGATACAGACCATCAAGCTGAACAACTTTCTCTATGGAACCAACATCGTAATCGTGAAAAAATAATTAGTCGTCCCATTCATTTGGGTCGAGTATTTAGTTCAGTTGATATTTTTTTCGAGATTAAATCTAACGTCAAACACTTAGGTATTTGATGTATTTATGTTGGTTTAACTTATTAATTCATAGGCAGGCATCTTCTAGACTCACCTCATCAATGTAAGGATACAGTGCGGTCATGCATAGCTCCAAAATGCCCCTTCCTGTATGTTACTGTTATAACAGGTGGCGGTAGGCCCCCTGAACTATGAAAACCGCTCTTAGCACAACCAGCCTATAATGTTCCCACTGCTGGGATACAGGCCTCCCCTCTGTGAGAGGGAGTGGGCCATAATCCACCGCGCGGGCCCAGTGCGGGTTGGTGAATGTCCATGTCTTGGATTTTTTTGTTTCTAGGACATGCCGGTTTCCTCACGATGTTTTCCTTCAACGTTTTGAAACCGCTCTTACTACTATGAATATAAGGCACTCTGTGTCAAGTCAAATTGGCCATGGTCGTGGTATATGTAAGATAATAATTATGGTGAGTTGATGGCGAACCGGAAACCTAAAAAAAACAGGTTTTGAAGGCTTTCTAATAATATTATAATAAACTAGTGATTCGCGCTTTTTACGGTTTTTACGACTTGACAAAACATCGACATTTCATTATTACACATACATAAAATATATTATGCTTAGGTGCCTATAAACCTTCCAAAATAAATTCTTTAAATGATGGTGAAACGACTTCCAAAACTATTGCGTAGTTTAGATGAATAACGCGGTCACGCAGACGGACACGAAAAGCGACTTTAATTTAAAATATGTATTTTATAATTTATGTATAGATAGACATTTCTTTTATCCGTTTTGAAGCGTTTGAATAAAATAATGATTGGTCCATCAACAATTTCGAAAACAACCTCTTCCTATACTTTGATTAGTGAGAAGTTGGGCAGCAACGGACATGGCAGTGCTTTAAGTGAAGCTGTCGACAAATACGTTTTTCGTAATCTTTAAGTGAATTAATTAAATCCGTGCAAGTGACATTCACCATGCCTGACAACGGCACCAGAGTGCGTGCTTTTACAGAGAGTGAGGACACTCGGGAACTATTACTTGCTGTCACGGACATTCTCCGCTTCATTTCGATTGGGCTGACAACAGCAACGTTGATATACGGAGTGACGTCATGGTACTTATTAAAGAAGTTTCGTAATTACAGAAACTATGTGTTTCTTAACACAGTCTTAGCAAACTTATTAATCTTTCTGATATTATTGATTTTACGATATATAGACACGGACGGTTTAAGTGAAAATATTCTGTATTCGCTTTTCTTAGTGAGCATTTTTCTAACTACTTACTTAGTTACAGTGAAGGTATACTGGCTGATAGTTATGTGCCACATGTTCTACGTGGACATTGTTAAAGTTTTCAATGTGCATATACGAAGGCGATATTTAAAAAGTGGCCTCTTTGGTTGGGGTGTGCCTATATTATCGACCGTCATCTATATTTCTGTTTTTGCCTATGTTGTTTATACTACAAATTCATCCACGAATGTACTTTTTTATTTATTTGTATTACCTATGATATTAAACAGTTTACTTTACATTGTAATTGTATGTTCACTTTTTCGTAGTTCGAACGCGGGCGCAAGTACAGCTCCGAACAAATGGCGTCGCTTGTACATCGCCACTTTGATATTTATACTGAGCGACGGCTTAATGTTCTCTTCGTATGTATCAAAGTTTTTCAATCCCAGTACAATGACAGAATTCCTAGATTTTTTATTAAATCAGTTAATAAACCCACTAATACTTTACGTTTATTTTGTTGTTGTAAAGAGAAATCGAGAAATTTGGTACAAATATTATGTAGATAAATTAAATCGTCCGTCGTTATCAGCAAGGCAACGGGATCATGATATCGCGATTCATTAGAGAGTTACTAGGTACTCGTGAGCATAAAGCGCAGGCCACACCGCCAGCTGGCGGGCGGGCGGGCGAGCCGAGCGAGGCATCGTTTCACCTTTTTTCATACTTCGGTAGCTTATCTCTGTAGTTCGCGGTGTGAACCCAAGTATGAAAAGATGTGAAACGATGCCTCGCTCGGCTCGCCCGCCCGCCCGCCAGCTGGCGGTGTGGCCTGCGCTTAATGAAAGCCGACCGGCGGTCGTTGATATATAAGAAACATGTATTTCTGTATGAATAATTAATTGAAGGCTACCATCTTCTAACAAAACATCGAGTTATGTTGTTCACTTAGACCAAAAATCAATATTGTATACATTTAGCGCTAAACGGTTTGAACATGAGCGCGACAGAACGATGTTTAAAATTATGTTTAGCGCTAAAAACGTATTTAGCGATTTGTGGTTCAAGCGGGCTTTAGTATATGTACAAGGTGAATTTGAGAAGGGGAAGTACTCTTGCGGGCCTAGAAAAGCCATAGGTACATCGCTTCAAACCTTTCCCAGGTATTGCGTAGAGATCAATCATCTTAAGCACGATCTTTTAAAATGTAGCATTGCTATTTGTTATGAAAAGGAATTAAACATTTTTTTTTGCAATTTTTTTTTTATTATTGTCAATATATTTTTCTAATGAAAGTAAACTACAAATAGTTTATATTAAAACTACTTTTGAAATTTAATTTAATTTATGTACTCACTTTTATTTCTTCCGGAATGTATGGGAAAAGTATTACCTGAATTGACTATACAATGGCTGTATAGTTAGAAAAACATCTTTATACGAAACTGCATAAATTCGTATCATAAAAATAAATCTGTAAGTATTATTTTAGTAAGCCTGCACGTGTCGCAATTGTAAAAAAACACGTCTTTTAAATTTGTTTTTTTTTTTAATTTGTGATTTAGTTTTAGTCCTTAACTTTTTAATTGGCGTGGTTTAATTTAATTCTATTTTAACAATTTTATCGAGTTGCACATTAAGATTGCTATTCATTCATCTGTTTAGATATGGATGTATCAGAAAAGTGTGGTAATATTTAACCTGTCATAGAAAACAAAATGTATTGGACGGGTGATTATTTTTTCGCGATTACAATGTTGGGCCCTTGGAGAAAGTTGTTAAGCTTGGTGTCCTGTACAGTCACGAGCACCAATATGTCAAGACTCGGCAACTTTCAATTGAATTTTTTTTGTGAAATAACGAATGCAACGTTGAAATACGACACATTACATAAACTTATGGGTTCGGAAATGCTATGTTCGTAACAACATAAAATTTCATAAAAAAAATAAAGGAGTAAATCGCTTTTGAATAAAGCTGAGTGTATACATATTTTTGCTCGTGACTGTACACCCTTAAATATGACCATGCATTTTTGATATACATGGTGTATAATAGTTTAATTAAAACCCTAAAGTTGTTTTAAAGAAGTTCTACAAAAAAAAAATTGTTTGTTTTATTTTGGCGTGTGCAAATTATAACGCAAAACGGAACGCAACGTTAAGTGACACTATCGCTCCACTTAGTGCATCAGGCGAGATGTGGCGGGGAGCGGTCTTGTTGGGACGGCGCGCCGAGCTGTGCGGGGCACCGCAGCGCGGGCTCGCGCTGCACGTACACACACGTGTTACACAATACAAATAATACAATACTGCTCACACACACATGACTGCTCCTACTGCTCACACACACATGACTGCTCCTACTGCTCACACACACAAGTCGAATCCGCATTACTAGAAGTGTCTAGCCGACATATTCCCACGCAATAGACGTGACAATGGTCAACTTTGTCTCCAATCCGCTAAGACGACCCTAATGCGCAAAAGTGTGTACTGTATGACTCCAGTCATTTAAAACAAACTACCTAAAAGTTGGAGAGAACTACCCTCAATCTATGTTTAAAACTAAACTTCGTACTTTTTTGACCGCCAGAGTATATTATAGCGTTACTGAGTTCCTTGAAGAAAAGGAATTCGTCTTGACAAGCAATTAAATTCATTTGGAGCTACTTATATAATAATGTTTATTTACTCTATAATTTTAATAACCCAATAATAATAAGTATGACAACTTTTAATATTTTGTTTTTTTTTTTTTAATTGTATAAATCTATTATTTTGCACGTCACATAGTGACAAACATGTTTGCACTTAATTTACTTTAACATCTTGTATGCACTTTTTAGGGTTCCGTAGTCAACAAGGAATCCTTATAGTTTCGCCATGTCGTCTGTCTGTCCGCGGTTTAGCTCAAAAACGATTGGTACTAGAAAGTTGTATTTTGGCATGAGTATACACGGTAATGACGCCGAAAAAGTGGCAAAATAAAATTTTGAAAATAAATATTATTTAGGGTACCTCCCCTACATCTAAAGTGGGGATTATAATTTTTTTTTCGTCCTTCCCTTAGTGTGGGATCGTTGGATAGGCCTTTCAAAAATATTAGGGGTTTGGGAAGACTGTTTTTTGATTAAATAAACCGTTCGTGACTTATCAAGCTTTAAAGTACCAATTTTCGTTAGAGTCAAGTGTCCCCCCCCCCCCCCCCTCTACCAACTAAACGGTTGTAGTTAGAAATTCAAATGTCACGGCAGTAGTACCTATATATAATGAAGTTTAAAGGAAAACTATCACACTCAAGTGGGCTTTACAAGTTTACGAGCAATAGTCGATCAATTGTATTAGACTCGAAAATTTCGAACAACTCCATAGAAATGTCAATAGATGGCGCTAAGCGTCAGTTGTATCGCGCTATTATTTCATTCCTAAATAAGTTTTATAAATAAAAATAGTTGCTACATCGGATATGACAAGTCTTATCCAAATCTCAAAAAAAAAAAATTTAAACTTTCCGTGCAAAATTGTCGGATCAGTTAAGTAGGTAGTCATGTTTGGCTTTTAGTTAGAGCATGGTACGAAACTATCAGTCAGCGAATACGACCCGCACTTGGCTGTTATAAAAACTACGCAACCCTACACTGCGCGTGGCCCGACACGCACTTGACCAGTTATTTTATGTATGTACACACATATGTATGTTTAAGCAAATAAAAAACTTAACTCTTAACACATATGACTGCTCCTACTGCTCACACACACGACTGCTCCTACTGCTCACACACACATGACTGCTCCTACTGCTCACACACACATGACTGCTCCTACTGCTCACACACACATGACTGCTCCCACTGCTCACACACACATGACTGCTCCTACTGCTCACACACACATGACTGCTCCTACTGCTCACACACACATGACTGCTCCTACTGCTCACACACACATGACTGCTCCTTAGCCCGGGGCCCGGACCGTGACCTCTAGCTGTGGAACCGGGGCGGGCGGGAGCCAGATTTTCTTTTAAATATTGGCGAAAGAAAACCCTCAAAACCCCGTGGACCTTGTAAAAAGCAGGTCTCCTTCAACAATACTTTAATCAGGCCACCAACGCGCCGAAATTCATGTTATTTAGCCAAAATGTATCTGATCTGTAATTTGTTAAAATCAGATATCAAGTGATTTATTCAAATTAGGCTGAATCAGAACCTTTTGAACGTCAACATTTCATAAGACAGTCCCCCAAAAGGATAAAGTGCATGAGGAGGTACCTAAGCGATTCCTTTAGAAACTTGTTCAAGGAGCTTAGAAAGTAAACATACTATAAGTACGTCCTACGTCTACGCCCTACGTCTAGGAGGTGAGCCGGAGTGGGGGCACAAAGTTCCCACTTTTCGCAAATATCTCAATAACGGTGCATCCTAGGGATTCCTTTTTCTTATACTTGGAAACTAGGTTATTTGTCGTAAACCATCCGTAACCATTGAGAGTGCACTGTTTACGACGTCAAAATCTTGTCTATTCCTGTCTACTTTAAAGATAAGAGGTACCTATCACCTGCATTCGGTTACACTGGAAGCCAATCCCAACATAGTTGAGAAAAAGGCAGGCAGATGATGACTATACAACATTCGCTTTGTTAACTACCGCTAACCCACTTTGAGCAAGTGTGGTGAAGGTGATCAATGCTCATGCCTTCTCTGAATGAGAAGAGAGCTTTGCCCAGTTTGCCTTACAGTGAGACAATATAACGCTTGTTTTTTTTTATTTTTGAGCGACCACTTACAAAATTACCTGCAATGTCAGGTAAGGTAGGTAATGTTCAAACAGCGCCAACATGAAATAAAGAAACACCGTAAGATCAAAGTAGGTACTTACGCATTTATTTCGATTAGGTAGGAACCTATATTCAAATTTTATTTATGTTTCAAATTGACGTTATTTCAAATTAAACAAATACAACTTTATTTTAATGGTAATTAAGTGGATTTCAGAGTGACTAGCACTATTGAAAAAGTTATAAAAATGTTTGAAGTTGTACCGTAAACTGAACTTTAATGTGTAAGAATTAAAGTTATTTTCCATAAACTCATATTTGTTTAGGTACATATTTGGCGAATTTTATTTTAGGCTGGCAGATTATTCTCAATTCTTTATTGCGTACTATAATGTATATTCATAGTTAGTAGGAAATAATTAAATTAGTCACAATTATGGACCCTGTCGGGCACAGCATAGATCAAGTAGGAGAGAGGAGGAAGAACGCTGGGTTTTTTTAATGTGGTGAATTTTTTTATTGGTTAAGTAGTTAGCAAGTTATACTGTTTTATTAATGCAGAATTATATTTAATTATATATATATTATTTATTTAGTAATATTGTAATTTTTTATTATTATTTTTATTTATTACGTAATTAATATTTATGATCCCTAAGGTAAGTTATTTATTGGACGCTTACATATTTATTTAAACATTTAATTTCCGTATTATGAGTTGGTAGGCGTATCTTTAATATAATATTTGTGATAGTTATGGTGTTCATAATTTATCATTTAAGAATTCGCTTATACTGTAGTAGCATTTGCTTACAAGGAAAAGCTTCAATTTATTTATTATACATATTAACTATAGTGATTATGGAATAAAAATCGTTTTACAAAATATTAATTAATGAATACTTTATTCACTGGTCCATTCTTATAAATAACTTAACGAATAAAACTTAATAATAGATAACGGGTGTAAAAAGATACATAACGAAGCCGAGTCACTTGAACTCCTCGGCATTGTGATCTTCTTGTTTGTATTGGATCTTACGTGCGAACTTTGTGGTTACGGAGATATTGAATGTCAAAATTCCAACTTTTACTGACGTTTTTTTACGAAAACAAGTTTTTAATGTCATAACATAACTTTAAATGCCTCCGCGACCCCTGTATCGTTGCATGCACCTATAAGCACAAATATTGCGTGCGTTACATTGCGCACTCCCGCAAATAGCGAATTTTCACACCTAAAATAAAAGTCGTTTCCCAGCAAGTATTTTAGTTTGCTGTGCGGAATGCCCATGTTATGTATCTTCGTACATCCTGTATTAAAAGTACTAAAAACACACGTCGATCTTAAATATTGAGCAATTATTATTCACAACCATGGACTGAGTCCGTTCAAATGTTTCTTTGTGGGCCGATTTTTCATTCGTCACCTAAAATAACTTTTCTCTTAAAAATAGAAATAAGAATAAATAATATGGCGGTGACGTTATATAACTATATCTATACATCAATACAAATAAGGGCGGGTTGTTTCATGTCTACTTGACGCACGCGTATACGTCAGAAATGGCGCTAACACTGACGTGATAGGTATTATATTTAAACACAATTGAACATAAGAAAACAGTTTCTCAACTAATACTACAAGTTACAGCACTAACAGCGGTCGTAATCTTTTTATTTTATCGTGTTTAGAAATCGATACCCATCGCGTCTGCGGAGTTTCGCTAGCCAATCAAAAATTACCCTGTATAGGGCTACATAGTTCTTATGGCGCGTGGCCAAACGGTACCAACGCCGCCATCTTGTTTTTTCAATACATTTCACAAAACAATTACACAAAATGTTTACCAACAGCGTCCCCTGGTAACGTCATTCGAGCACCAAAACATCCTTGTAGCTGCGTACGGACAATTTAACAAAACATAACATCACGCGTAATCCCCGAAGGGGTAGGCAATGGTGTGAGGTGTGAGGTGAATGGTACAATTTAAGTTGCTAGTCACAATAAATTTCCCTGAATGTACTAGAAGTTTACGCATGTTAAGCCGTTGCTCCAGGTTGACATTCGTAGATCTTTGACAATCGTTACGGGTAGTCAAAAGCCCAAAAGTCCGACAGCCAGTCTTACAAAGGGGTATTGTGTTACCGAGTAACTGGGTTGTGGAGGTCAGATAGGCAGTCGCTCCATTTTCAGCTGCATCCGGTGAGACTGGCAGCCGACCTCAATATAGTTGGGAAGAGGCTAGGCAGGCAGATTGTAATAGAAGTCTAGAACACGTAATCATATCTAAAGCTAAGGAAGCTCGCCACGTTGAAGTAGGGCGGCATCGCGCTCAGTATAGTGTTGTACTCCGGAGTGAAGTCTTCGGGGTGATGGATCTTGTGCGAGTGGAACGAGAGATCCACTATCGGTTGGGTTTGCAGGGAGGGAGGGACCTAGGAGATAAACAAGTTTCATGTTATTTTGTTGTTTGATAATGAATGGTCCTATTGGTTCACGTACATCGTCGTTGAGCTCAAAATCAAAATATATTATTTCTTCAATTGGTCGTACCAAAGAGTAAAGAAAACAGTTACAGCTGGTGTCAATGAGACATATATGGTTTTTTGAAGGTTCCAAAAAAAAAACTATTAAGAAAATAACATATACACTCACTTTAAAAGCAACATCCACAGTAAACTCAACGCCTTGTTCGTTGTAAGTGCCGGCGGAGTGGTATATGACATAGACCGGTCTATTGAGCTGCTCGAAGCAGACCAGAGGCGAGCTGTTGAGCGACCAGCTCGACACAGTGATGTTGGCGCGAGGCCAGAATGTTATCATGTTGTGGTGGGCCCCTGGAAAGAATCAAAATAAAACTAAAAATATTTTCGGTGGCAATAGGTAAGGGAATAATAAAGAAGACAATACAGGGTGGCAGGGACGCGCAACAATACAGGGTGGCAGGGTCGCGCAACAATACAGGGTGGCAGGGTCGCGCAACAATACAGGGTGGCAGGGTCGCGCAACAATACAGGGTGGCAGGGTCGCGCAACAATACAGGATGGCAGGGACGCGCAACCTTATGCCACGGAGTTCATGATTCTGGACCCCCCTAAGATATAATTTTAATACGGTTATTAAAAAAAAATCTGTTCCATACGTTTTGACCGCGTAATCTCCATTCGCGATAAAAATATAAACAAATATGAGTTTAAGGAAAAATAACTTTAATTCCTACACAATAAAGTTCAGTTAACCCTACAACTTATACATGTATATACGTCAAATGTTTTTAGAACAAAAGTTATAAAAACGTTTGACGTTTTTATAACTTTTTCAACAGTGCTAGTCACTCTGAAATCAACTTAATTTCCATTATGATAAAGTTGAAATTTATTTAACTTTAAATAACATCAATTTGAAACATTAATTTGAATAGACTTTAGTTAGGTGTTGTACTCCTTTCTGTAACAGCTGGTTTTTTCTAGAAGCTGCTTTCATGGTTACAGTTTGCACGTCGATGTCCCTGCCACCACAGGGTGGTGAAAAAAACAAACAAACTGCTCAGCATATTAGTATACAGATACTAATATGCTGAGCAGTTTGTTTGTTTTTTTTTTTATTTGAACGCACTAATCTCAGGAACTACCAGACATATTTTTATTTTAAAAAAAAAACATTCTTTTTGCAATTTTTATAGCCCAATTATCGAGGAAGCATATACCATTCCTCGAGAATTGCGTGATGTTAAATAGCCTAGTATTTAACATCACGCTAGGTGGACGACCCTAGCGGTCCAGTGGTAACGACACCGTCATACGAGCTGTACATCGTGAGTTCGAACCCAGGCAGGCGCTTTACTTTGTGTCATTTATTTAATCACCACGGCTCTCAAAAACGGTGAAGCAAAACATCGTGAAGAAACCAGCATGTCCTAGGACCAAAAGTTCGAAGACATGTGACATCTACCAACCCGCACTGGGCCCGCGTGGTAGATTACAGACCACTCTCTCTCGAAGCGAGAAGGGGCCGTCTCCCAGTAGTGGGAACATGTAAGGCTGATTATGTGCCATCTCGCTGTTAGCGTTGTCGGTAGGACCATTGAATAAGACCATTGAATAACCACTTACCAGTAAAAACAAACCGGTATCTGCACTCTTGTCCCGCACAGTCGCGCGCGCGCACCGCGAGCGCGGGCGGCCGCGGGAACGCGGCGGGCGGCCCGGTGTACAACCACATGGCGCTGTGCCTGGGAATTGTGAGCGGAGAACTGTTAGCACAGGTTTTTAAAAAAAGAAGGATAAAGATAAATTAAAAGTATTTATTGTGACACGTACACGTACGGAAGATCACAAACTAAACTAAGCGCAATCATAAATAAAAATAAAAAACAAAATTATATAAAAAGAAAGTAAAAAAAAAAACATTGTCCTGTACGAGGGCAAAAGGCTCCTATCTCAGCATGACTCTGCGACATTTAAAAATAAATGTCGCAGCGCTGGTATACTGATAGGCCCCTGTGATGGCATGGTGTTTTGGGAGGTTTATTAACTATTGGTTTTTCAAGGGCTTTGAATATCCGTGGCATACCTACAGACGCGCCATTTTGAAAATGGCACCTATATAAATCGCACCAGAAGACCTATATAAATCGATAGCTGACATCAATGCAAACAGAAAATATAATAAGATCGAACCCCATATTTTGCCGCCATTTTGAAATAAAACAAAATGGCGCGACAGTAGATATGCCAGGCTCCATATAAAAATCTTCAATACCTTTATATATCATCATGTGCCTAGCTTTTTCCCAACTATGTTGGGGTCGGCTTCCAGTCTAACCGGATTCAGTCAGTTGCATCTGATACCAGCATTTTACATGGAGCGAATGGTTATCTGACCTCCACAACCCAGTTACTGGGTAATACAAAATCCCTTGGTAAGACTGGTTGTTAGACTTTCGGGCTTCTGACGACCCGTACCGACTGTCAAAGATCCACGAATACCAGCCGGGGCAACGGCTTAGCGTACTTTCCGAGGCACGGAGGGGTCTCGGTATGTAAAGGTCACCCATTCCGGTACCAACCGCGGCAAGCGTAGCTTAACCTGATCGATCGACCCGTGCGGTGTTATTACTCAGCAACAAGCCCTTTTAGCTTTATATGTGTTTAATAAAATAAAGGAAAAAGAATACTCACAAAAATCGACTGAAGCTCGTCCTAAACAGCGGCAAGCCACAATACACTTGGGTGTCGCAGTCCGCGCTCACGTCCGTGCGCGCGGCCACGTGGAGCCCGGCGCGGGCCAGCGCGGGCTGGACGCGCGAGGTGGAGTAAGGGTCGTGCTTCGTGACCAGGATGCCCGACGTTCGGGAAATTATGTTGTTGTTTATGTCGTGGTGGACTATTTCCGAGTGCTTCAAGAAAATAAAAATGATAATAGATCTCTTTTAGTAATAGTTTAAATGGTACAGATGTTTGTGTCACTTAAGGCGCGTCACTCACTGGTAAGTCGAGGCGACGTCGCGGCGGCGTCGCGGCACGGTCGAGGTCTCTAGGTAGTGTCGACTATGCTTCCTTCACACATTTTAACTGTGTAAAAACGTGTACGCCCGAAACAAAATGACAAAATGGCGTTGGAGTCGCGTCGCGGTCGGGCACAGCGCCCACGCCGTGACTCCAGTACGTGAGCGCGCCGCTACCACCTCACCGCGGCGCGACTTTATTTGTTTCGATTTCAATACCCAATATGTATATTATTATATTTTTTCATTCTACTGTCTTCTTTTTCTTTTCGCAAAATGCTATTGGAGTTTTCTGTGATCTGTCCAAAGCCTTTGATTGCGTGCACCATGACAGGCTTTCGCGTAAGTTACGTCATTACGGTGTCGGAATTGAAGCTCTCAACGTAATAATTTCTTATTTACATAATAGGGTCCAATGTGTCCCGACTACCAGTTCAGTTAGGTGTTCCGCAAGGCTCAATACTGGGTCCATTCTTGTTCTTAGTATATATCAATGATTTAGCATTCCGTTTGAAGGGCATCTGTGACGTTGTACTGTTTGCAGATGATACCTCTCTTATTTTTAAAGTAGACAGGAATAGACAAGATTTTGACGACGTAAACAGTGCACTCTCAATAGTTACAGATTGGTTTACGTCAAATAACCTAGTTCTCAATGCCAAGAAATGTTCGCCTTACCGAATGTTAGAAATCTAGGACCCAACATCGTCTTAGATAAAGAGGTGCTTGAAACTGTAGGCTCGGCAATTTTTCTAGGACTAACAGTAGATGCCAAACTTCAGTGGGGACCTCATATATTATGTCCGTAAGGATTGAGGAGCCACATCAGATTTTTTAAATCTGATCTCACCATTGTTTAGCAGCAATGTAGCTTATTTTGCGTCACGAATTCTAGATTTAGCAGCAAAATATATCACTAGTTATTTTAATGCAAAAGTGGCTCCTCAATCTGAACGTCTGAATTACTCATCATTACTATTCATCTATTACTTAACGAGTTCCAGGTGGCTCCTCAGAGCCACCTGGAACTCGTTAAGTAATAGATGAATATTTATGAACATTTTGTATCATTTAGTAGCAATTTTGCATATTACCGTCTAAAAATTTAGCTTCTGTAGCGCTAAAATGAAAGAAAATACAATACTTTTAATATGGCTCCTCAATCTAAACTCAAGAGGTGAATTTCTATTGGATGTGAGCGATCAATTAATATATTCGACATAATGATCATTTAGCAGGTGTTGTTTGTTTTTGCAGTATAGGAATAAAATAGTAAAACAGTGTAAATTTTGTATATGAACGCATTTTCTTTGGCTCCTCAATCCTGACGTTCTAATTATATATGTTTGACTGTAGCCACCTGAGATCTCAACGGAATCTAAAGCCAGAGATACTAACATTTAGCAGAAATGTCTGCTAAATATATCTGCACAGTTCAGCAATGTATGTATTTTGGATTCTGGAAAAACAATACTTAACTATTTTCTTGTAAATTCAGTGTGTAGGGTGACCATATTATACTCGTATTAATGAAACCAGGATAAGTAATTTATTAAATTTATATTTTCATAGCAGATTATGTCTATCGTACCTACGATTTGGTTATTTAGCAATCAATTTCGCTATAAGTTATAGAATGAATGAATATTGGCTGATTAGTACTTATACGAATTTTAGAATCGTAATCATTGTAACAGAACATCACATCTTTCGGTGTAAGATAGTAACATTTGTAGTGGCCTATGCCAGTTTCGATAATTGCAGGAATAAATTCTATAGCACCTACTAATTTATATGATTTACTTTTTATATGATACTTACATGATTTATTTGATTTATTTATTTAAATCATATAGTCTGATTTACTTTTTATATGATACTTATATGATTTATTTATGTAAACACACTACACACTGAATTTACAAGAAAATAGTTAAGTATTGTTTTTTCAGAATCCAAAATATATACATTGCTGAACTGTGCACATATATTTAGCAGACATTTCTGCTAAATGTTAGTATCTCTGGCTTTAGATTCCGTTGAGATCTCAGGTGGCTACAGTCAAACATATATAATTAGAACGTCAGGATTGAGGAGCCAAAGAAAGTGCGTTCATATACAAAATTTACACTGTTTTACTATTTTATTCCTATACTGCAAAAACAAACAACACCTGCTAAATGATCATTATGTCGAATATATTAATTGATCGCTCACATCCAATAGAAATTCACCTCTTGAATTTAGATTGAGGAGCCATATTAAAAGTATTGTATTTTCTTTCATTTTAGCGCTACAGAAGCTAAATTTTTAGACGGTAATATGCAAAATTGCTACTAAATGATACAAAATTTTCATAAATATTTATCTATTACTTAACGAGTTCCAGGTGGCTCCTCAATTCAGACGTTCAGATTGAGGAGCCACTTTTGCATTAAAATAACTAGTGATATATTTTGCTGCTAAATCTAGAATTCGTGCTGCAAAATAAGCTACATTGATGCTAAATAATGGTGAGATCAGATGTTAAAAATCTGATGTGGCTCCTCAATCCTTACGGACATCATATATTAAGTCTAGCAGGAAGGCTCAGTTCGGCTGCCTAGGCCGTCAGGAAAGTAAGACAATACACTGACGTTGATACAGCTCGCTTAGTTTATTTTAGTTATTTTCACAGCCTTATGTCCTACAGTATTCTGCTGTGGGACAAAGCCAATGATATACAAAATATATTTTTCCTTCAAAAACGAGCTGTTCGCGCAATTTGCCAGCTAGGTGCCAAAGTTTCTCTAAGAGATTTTTTTAAAGATATTGGTATTCTCACGGTTGCATCACAATTCATCTTCGCAAACATCTTATATATTGGGAAAAATTTACACTTGTACACTAAAAACAGTGATATTCACAGTGTTAACACTAGAAATTAGGACAAACTACGTGCCCCCTTTCACCGGCTTCATAAGGTCCATAACTCATTTGTTGGGCTTGGTGTAACCTTTTATAACAAGATACCCTCTTCTTTGCTAGATGCCTTGCCTGCCTGCCTTTTAATGCGTTTAAAGCTCAAGTAAAATCCAACCTTTGTTCAAAGGCATACTATTCCATCAACGACTACTTACACGATAAGAATAGTTGGTCGCCCTAATTGACTCAAGACAATGTTCATGTTCTTTCTCCAGAATCAGCTTACTGACAGTTTATTGTTATTAGTATTAACTTATTTATTTACTTTGCTTCGATGGTCCTAGTTTATCATCTGTGACTTCAAGAGACAGCTATGTGAACAGAACCCAGTAATGCATAAATATGTAAGCTGTCACGGCCTTTATGCCTGGAGGCAGGTATTTAGGTAGTAAGTTTTTATTTACATTTTAATTTTAATTATTTTTTAGCTTGAGTACGTATAATTTTTATTATATTTGATTTATTTATTTATTTATTGGTATATTGGAGTGGTTAGCTGACATATGGCAAATAATTTAATTTTATGTTCTTTGCCTTGTAATGTTAATTACTTAACACCTAGTAGATATTGTATACAATCAAGTATCAAGTATTTTCTAACTGAACAGACAGCTGTGCTGCTGGGGAGTTTGTTGCGCCACTTCTTCCCAGCGATAGCACTAGGAAGTGGTGAAGGGCGGGCGTTTTTGGGGGACTGTCTTTTGTAATTTTGACGTTCGAATAGTGCTGATTCTCAGCCTAATTTAAATAAATGACTTTTGATTTGATTTGACTTCGTGTCGTTGGCACGACAGTTGTTCAATTCAAATTTTATTGGCTCAAAAAATCTGCTGTACATTTGTAGAATGCAACAAATATATTCAACTCTGGTGGTAGATTACAAAAGTATTTGATAATTGTGAACCCTGTTGGGCGCAATAAAGGAGAAAAGTTATATGTGCCTGTAAAGTCACCAGTATGATATGAAAATGGTATAACGGAATTTATTACATATATACTATTTTTTATCGTACTTCATCCCTACGCTTTTTCTGGTCATTCTGTTAATAACAAGACCTAAGTCCTACGTCGACCCTTAACCACTAAAGCTAAGCGCACATTACAGCCTAATCTGTTTTTTTTTGTGTTTGTGTGAATATTGTGTGCCTTACTTAACCTGAAATAAACTTATTTTCTTTCTTTCTAATCGGGCCGCAATGCATAGCATTTTTTTTTGCAATACAAAAAAACGTGGTGCAGCGAAGTGTGCAATGGTTCACACAAAATATTCGAAAGTGGTGTAGGAAGATTTTTGCAATACGGTGCGGCCCGCCCATGTCTGCATCGACCTTAAAGTAACAATAAAATATCAAAGAAATACTCACAAACCAATGATGCCTCTGCAGTGAGATTCTCTCCTCGTCATACGGGTTGAATGGTATGAACATTAACACGACACAGATGGCTCCTAGTAACGATAGCACTTGCCAGAGGTGTTTGCGAGAGAATAGCAGTTCTATGCCCGACTGTAACAAAATACATTAAACATTAGACTGTGCGCAGACATCGAATAATAAATATTATTCCGTGTCTCTTTAAGTGCAAAGTTGAACAAACACTTCAAACAACTACTTGGCAGTCTTTGTTCTTTGAAGAATAAATAATGAACCCTATACTAAAGAGGGGCTCGTGGCTAAGTAACAGCCGCACAAGTCGAATAATCAAGGAGAAGCTACACTTGCCGAGGTCGGTCCGTGACCATCCGTTACATACCGAGACCCTTCCTTATAAATTAAAGTCGCTTTACGTGTCCGTCTGTGTGACCACTTACATTTTCTAATTTACACAGTGGATTTTGACGCAAGTCATAAAAACCGCGCGAATCAGGGGCGGGTCGCTAGTAAATAAAAATAGTAGATTATTTACCGAGGGTATAAAACACTGGCTTATGTAACGGCCGCTATTTTGAATCCTGAGTGCAACAAAGGATTTAAAATCTTAACTCCCAAGTTAAGATTTGAATCTTAACTCTCTCGGCCAAGACGAAGACATCTTTATCCCCGAAGAGAAAACTCTACTTTTCACACCTTCTGCGAGGTAATCGATTTCTGTTAATTTTTCATACGATTTTTTAGTCAGGATTCCAAATTCAAATCACATTACTGACCAGCGGATTATAATTCAGTACAGTATTATTGCCCGACGCCCCCAGGTCTATAATGACTTACTTTAGGCTAAGTTTGCATGACATATATAATTTGACATTATCGAACGGGTGGTGTGAAAATAAATAAATAAATATACTCACAATGGTATTGAACACTATGACAGCTAGCCCCGCATTAAGTAACGCCACGGTATAGTCAGGCGTGTCACCGGCAGAGCGACTCATGGTAGGTAAAATTTGTGCGTTGAGGCGAAGTGCGAGCGAGTACATAAACATTACTGATGGGAGAGACAGGGAGATTTCTAGGAGGAGGTGTTGCCAGCCTGGAAGGAGAAAATAAAATATATTAGACTAGCAGCGCCCCGTGGTTTCACCCGCGTAAGTGTCGATCCCGTGGGAATATCGGGGTAAAAAGTATCCTATGTGTTAATCCTGGTTATAAACTATCCATGTACCAAATTGCGTGATTTTTGCGTGAAAGAGGAACAAACATCCATCCATCCTCACAAAGTTTCGCGTTTGTAATATTAGTAAGACTAGCTTTTGCTGGCGGCTTCCTCCGGATGTCGAAATTATCCAACGGAAAAGTGCTGCCGTGGCTAAAAAGTATATATCTGAGGGGCAATTCTCGTAATTTTAAGAACGTTCACAGTCTGATCTTAGTCTCAATCTGTCAAAAATATATCTAATTTCCCTACATTTTGACAACTTGTTGACATTTGCTTGTCGCCGAGATGAGACGGCGACTAGATTTTGTACGTTTTAAATTACGAGAATTGGCCTTCTGTTGATCCAGGTTATAAACTACCTGTATGCAAAGTTTTATTCAAATTCGTTCAGCCGTTTTTGCATGATTGAGTAACAAACATCCAATCAGAAAAAAACTTTTCATTTATAATATTACTAGCAGCGCCCCGTGGTTTCACCCGCGTAAGGCGCTATCTCCACGGGCGAGAGAATCGCGGCGATAGTCTCGCCGTGCCATGAAATTCTCGCCGCGATAATATCGTCGTGTGGAGACACTTTCTAAGAGAGTGTATAGAAATATGTGGCACGACAATAATATCGCCGCGATTCTCTCGTTCATGAAGACGGCCCCTCACTGTCGATTTGGTATTACTAAGACTACAAAATTATAGATAAAAAAACTATGCAGTTCCAAACAACCTTTTCAAGACTTTTGATAACAAATGACAATTTGCGACCCGAGAACGTAACCCGACAGAGAGAAAACCTCATTCAAACGTGCAATGCACTACGACAAACTAAAGCACAGCAGTACAACATTTTGAAGCTTTGCCTCTGTGGGGGGTTACTCTGTGGCGTGACGTTCGCACTAAGTCGGAAACACGAAGATTCCCGAAGCGTATTCCTTTTCTGGTTTACCTGTAAGCGACATTTTATGTCAACATCTTACCTCTTAAAGTGACATATCGAACGACAGTGAGCGATATTACAGACGCGATGCTTATTATAAACAGCGGCGCGCTGAACAGATATCTGAGCGAAGTGAGCGACGGTACACACGCTAGACATAGCAATATAAACGACATTAGTAGGCGGGTCGCTGACATCGCTTGTAGGCAGCGGAGGGAGCGGCTGAGCCCGTTCTGTGGACAAGGGGAAAATAAAATTAAGTATGGAGAAGCCAACTCATCATCTGCCTAGCCTTTTCCCAACTATGTTGGGGTCGGCTTCCAGTCTAACCAGATGCAGCTGAATACCAGTATTTTACATGGAGCGACTGCCTATCTGACCTCCACAACCCAGTTACTGGCTAATACGATACCCCTTGGTACTGGTTGTCAGATTTTCGGGTTTCTGACGACCCGTAACGACTTTCCAGATCCACGAATGACAACCGAAACCAACGGCTTGACGTGCTTTCCGAGGCACGGAGGGGTCTTGGTATGTGGAGATGGACCCATCCACGGACCAACCGCGGCAAGCGTAAAGCTTAACTAAGAAGCCAACTGATTGTTGTAAAAAAAATATTTTTTGGATGTTGTATAGTACACCCTGGGTCAAACATCTACAAAAATTGTATAGTCATCGTTCTATTTTTTTTTGTCCTGGTTCATGATGAGTATACAGGGTGGCAGGGACATCGACGCGCAAACTGTAACCGTGGATTCAGCACATGAGTTTAGACCCCATAGCTTCGAAATTGTTCGTCGGTTATTAAAAAAAAATCTTCTGTTTCACAGAAAAGTGCAATACCTACGCGGTCAAAATGTATGGGACAGCAATATTTTTTTTAATAACCGACGAAAAATTTCGACGTTATGAGGTCTAAGCTCATGTGCTGAATCCATGGTTACAGTTTGCGCGTCGATGTCCCTGCCACCCTGTATATACACCGTGTTCTTCACGTTATCCATAAACTTTGGCAAACACTTCTATAGCTTTTACAAATCAAATCTAACAAAAGAAGTAGTACGTACTTGAAAAGGCTTCGTTACAAAGATATTTGTAATTTCATTGAATGAAATTGAATTATATAATGGTTGTAAGAAACTTAGTTTGGACAAGTTTCAGCGCGCCAAATCTAATGAATGAAAATGCGACGTTGCCAATTCGGATAACGAGGCCTGCATATCGGCTGATTTCAATTCATTTATTTCAGACAATGACCATAGTCCTTAACTATTACAAAATTGAAATCAAATAAAACATTAAAATAAATCAAGAAACAAAAATTAGACAGACATTACAATGACATAATTAAAAATAATCAAATATAAATAAAAATAATACACTTTAAACATAATCAATTACAAAATTAGACATACACAATATAAACATACACACAATGTCAAATAATACCAGGAGAGGCGCCAACATGAAGCTGCATCCACCTCTGTATCAGGGACAGGTCCCTCCGCTTGAACAACACCCTCAGGAGACTGTTCGAGCTGCTTTGTAGGCGACATAATAGTGAAGCGCTCCGTTTCCTTTTTTTTATGGTTTGTTGAAAAAAAGGGGGTTTTTATCCATACGGATATGCCAACCCCATCGTACCTTATTAACTATTTACAAATGTGGAATATGACAAATGTGGACTATGTATTAGAAGGAGAATCATTGACCAGAGGGGCAATTCTCGTAATTTTAAGAACGTTCACAGTCTGATCTCAGTCTCAATTTGTCAAAAATACCTATAATTTCCCTACATTTAGACAAGTTTTTGACATTTGTTTGTCGCCGAGATGAGATTGCGACTAGATTTTTAACGTTTTAAATTACGAGAATTGGCCTTCAGATATCTTCACCAAGCCACACAACCTGTTTGCGATCGTTGATGCAGGGTTTGCTAAAATAATTTGGACCAACGTCCAGAATGTTTAATTTAAACTCTCTTATCAATGCTTCCCTTTCATTCCTGCTCCGTTTCCTTATGATCGCGAAAAAATCATTCGTCCGCCCCTCAGCAAACATAGTCGAAGCACTACAAAACCCTAACAGTATCCTGAAAGCATTGTTGTACTGCACGCGCAGTAAAGTTGGTCCACAGATTGCACGCGTAAAACGACTGACAATATGCCTTAAATAATGTCACCTTTACAGGTCTAGTACATCGCGCAAACCTGCGAGCCAACATATTACACCGGACAGACATCGCCCTGCGCTCCCTCTCAATGTCCAAATTGTCACACAAGTCGTCAGAGACCCAGTGGCCCAAGTACTTGAATTGATGCACTCTGATTAAAAGAATACCGCAAAGAGTACAGATGAGTAACATTTGGTACCGATTTTGAAGATCATGAATTCACTCTTTTTATTCACTCTTTCATATGACTCACAAATACGCAATAGCTTACGCAAGGCCCCGATCGATGGGCGCAGCAATACCATAACATCCGCGTAACTTATATTATTCATACGAGTACACACTCCGTCTATGGAGCATCCAATGTTAGTGCTGCTGAGCTCACCGACCAGGCGGTTCACATACAGCACCCTAATTGTGTAACACACGATCCATCGGAACTGAATCATTTTGAAGCAAATTGCTAATCCATTGCTTCATAAGTTCGAAAAATTTGTCTGCTTAACACGTAAATAACGGAATGAATGTTGTTGAACTGTCAAAATGAAACCGATTCCGATTGATCGTGTGTTACGCAATTAGGGTGCAGGTTAATAAGGCAAGGCGGGGATAAACCCCCTTGTCTTATTCCGCCAACCAATCACGTCAAGGTATTAAGTGTGTATGAAAATTAACAAAAACATAAGAATTAATTAATGTCTATAATGAAAAATGCTTATTTCCATGGTCTGAACATATGGTCGAAGTTGATGTATATCGTCCGGAACACGGTGTATAAGGTGGAACTATTCATTACACATACCTATAGGTGATAAAGAGGCAACAAAAAAAAAAAAACAAATATTTTATTAAAATTATAGCACATTCACATTATAACATTACTTTTGCCCCACCTTGTACATGTCATAGTTGGTTTGATATTTCCTAACCATGTCCTATTCATATTAAAGCACTGTTAAATGATATCCTTACCCTCTTCAGCGTCCACGCATCAAAAGCCTGTGCGGTCCCCACGGCCGCCAGGAGGTACGGCATCCAATACAATGGTACCACCAGCCAGGGTTCTGTTAGATATCTGGAACATATCATACATTCTTGTTATACTAAACGTCATTATGTGCCTGGGACAGGGAGGCGGGGTCGCGGCAGACCACGTAGGAGTTGGCGGGACGAGCTGGATAGCTTCCGTCAAAGGAAAAAGGGACGCGCGGGCTCGCGGAAGGTGGAAGGAGTGGAGGGAGGCCTTTGTCCACGAGTGGGACAGCGATATTTGTGGCAGTAGCGGTCACAAAACGTGGGAGCGAGACGACACGGGACTCGGTAATAAAATTTTAGACATGCCGTACTAAATATTCACCATCCTACTCGCGCGTTCTATCACCGTAAATGCCTATGTGTTTAATACAGTGTTTTCGTGGTATTCCGGAGCATTACGATACTAACCAGCGTAGCTATTCACAACCGTTTGATAAGCTTCCGTACCGAATCGAACAACAATCAATGTTATCAAAAGAATCCTATAAAGTCTGTACACAAATCTAAAACTCGAAAATTATGTCTATTTAAATCGTATAGACGACCGCCATTCTTCCAACAGCGTGCTCTCAGGGGCAAGGCAAATTAGTTATTGGATATGTTTCATTTTTTATTCGACAAACTGTCTAAGGTTGGAACTATTGCGCTGATTACCGGTAGCGCCTGAACGTTTAGTGCTTAGCGGACGGCAAACTGAGTACTCGCCAGAGAGCTCACGAGAGACATTGCGAACATGCGCGTGCGCCGCCCGCTCGGCCGCGCGGAGCGGACGTGCGCGTGTAGCGGTACATCAGTACAACGTAGCTATAACAATGGAAACTTATGTAGTTGTTCAAAGTTTTCATTGATATAGCTACTTTCGACAGATGCCAGCGCTGACACCGGTCGAGCAGTAAATTCAGCTTAGGATTATCAGCCTCTAATGTTCCCACTTCTGGGACACAGGCCTCCTTTCTGTGTCAATGTCAAAAATGTTGAGAATTAAAGGTATTTTTGACTGATTGAGACTGAGATAAGACTGTGAACGTTCTTAAAATTACGAGAACTGCCCCTCGGATATAAGGAAAAACCTTGTTTTGTAATAAGGGGGAACAAGTTTTACGCTACACCTTACTTAGAATATGTTGTAGCGGTACGTACTACGCCACAAGCGAACAACGCGTCATACTGACGTCACGCAAATCCTGCATCTCGCAAGCAGAGTTTACCGCGCAACTAGCATACATACAACTTCCAGACATTAATTGTTGGGCAGTTGCCCGCCAGACACAACACCCGTCTGGTCGGAGGATCCTCCCTTTTCTATAGAGGATGAGTGGACTTTATACCCTGTTCCTCATACCTCTATAATGTCAATCAATATTTTCATTTAAAAACTGGTTATAAAACAAAACATTGTTTAATTAATGTTTAAAATAATATCCATTCACTAATTGAGAACTAACCTCATCTGCACAGTGGTAGCGACCATGATCAGCGTGCATATGGCGACCACCGTTAGACCGACCAGTACAGCGACCAGGCGACCTAGTACTGTGAATAGCAGGTTCTGAACTGTTGACCATCCTGAAAATAACATGATTTTATTATAAGAATGACATACATCTATTACATCAATATCAATCTATACTAGTAATAAAGTAAGTAGTACTATGTTTGTTAATTTTTGTCTTTGTTTGTGTGAACGCGCTAATCTCTGGAATCAGAAGTCGGATTTAAAAATTATTTTTGCATTTGATAGCCGGATTGTTGAGGAAGGCTATAGGCTATGTAACATCACGCCAGGACCCTTATGAGCCGACCAAAAATCAGGAAGAACGATAAGCGAAAACGATGTAAGAGCGCGGGCGGGTGATGCGATGCGACGTGGTGGGGGGGTGTTGACAAGACATTTCACGCGGACGGAGTCGCGGGCAGGACGTAGTGTCCCTCAACTTGTTATCTTGTTTGTGTTTGTGTTCTTTTCCTGCGTCATATTTTCATAGTAAAATATAATTATACTCACTCGCCCCAACCAACCACACGTAGTACGCAACCGTGGCCAGTCCCAGCAGGCCTATGATCACGTCGACGACGTAGGACGCGGTGAACGAATATGTCACTAGGAACCAGTTCAGGTAGTCGTAGTACACTGCTGCTGTGGGCTCGATCTGTGGACAATATGAGAATAATCAACTTTTAATGTTCCCACTGCTGGGACACAGGCCTCCTCTCTTCGAGTGGGAGTGGGCTGTAACCACCATGCGGGTCCAGTGCGGTAGGACATTCCAGTTTCCTCACGATGTTTTCCTTCACCGTTTTGAGAGCAGTGGTGATGAAATTATTTAGACAAAGTAAAGCACCTGCCCGGGTTCGAACCCACGACCTACAATTCGTACGTCGCGCCCGTTGCCACTGGGCCACCACTGCTTTAATAAATTTGCATAAAACAATTGAAAAAAAAAATCATTGTTGTTGGTATCACATCTCAGATTGGACTAAGATATCTGCCACCGACTGCTTCCTGCCACCACCGTCGCTGAGGCGCGTCCCACACTACGCTTGCCGATCCGTGGTCTCCACTCCAGGACTGGTCTGCTCCGGCGGCTAGCAGTCCTTCGACGCGCATTGCCAGCTCACTGCCACTTAAGTGTGCTTAGGTAAACGATAACATGATGTAGTGACCTGCTCGTCCAAGTCCTCGGCGTCGCCAGTCTCGGCCAGCAGCGCCAGCAGCATGTCCCCGCCCGCCTGCAGGGTGCCGCCCAGGAGCAGCTGCTGCTTGTCGTTGCGGGTGTGGTACACGTTGGCCCATTTCACGTAGGCTATGTCCACACCTATAAAGGATAATAATAATTATGATTTATTTCATACTAGCTTTTGACAAAGCTTAAATGAGACTAGGCCGAACGTGTCTGCCGCATGTCAGGTGACAAATGAACTAAGAGAACCACCGATTGGGTCCCACTAAGCGCACGACGCCATCGCGGCAGGCCGAGACGGTGATGGCGGGACGAGCTTGACTCGTACTTAAAGGAACAAACAAACGAACAGCAAACGACAGAATTGTGTGAAAAAGGGAGAGAGAAGCTTTTGCCCTGCAGTGGAACAATACAGGCTAGTTAGATTAGCTTTTGCGACTTCGCCCGCATGGAGCGACTGGCTAATTGACATCCAGAACCCACTTACTGGGTAACCCGTTATACCCCTTGGCAGGACTGGTTGTCAGACTTTCGGGATTCTGATTACCTACAAAGACTGTCAACGATGTACGAATGACAGCCGCGACCAACGGCTTACAGTGCTTTCAAAAGCACGAAGAGGTCTCGGTATGTAATGGATGATTATCAATCCATGAATCGACCGAGGCCAGCGTAGTTTAGCCTTCGATAGTGGCTGTTATTAATTAGCCACGAGCCCTTCCTCTCTTATGTAACTCTAACTACTAACTACAAATAAAATGCGTCAATATCTCACCATTCATATTCCCGAAGTCGCGCCATATCCTGAAGTCTGTATCCGAAGGTATAATACCCGAAGAGAACAGGAACTCCGCTAGTCCTTGTGCGTTCGGAACCACTACTGAGCGATAATACGCGTTTAATACTCGCGGGTCTGTCACCTGAAAACAACGTAGAATAACATTTTATTGCTGAAATCCTATAGGAATGAAACTAAAAAATTACATGACAATGTTATGCTTAACTTCCATGTAATACGGGGCGAGCCTGTTGCCATCCAGCGCGCACAAGTCCAGGCTGCGGGCTGCTGAAGGGCGGGCGTTTTCGGGGACCGTCTTATGGTATTTTGACGTTCGAAAAGTGATGATTCTCAGCCTAATTTTAATAAATGAGATTTTTTTTGCTACTGAGAAATTCTGGATGAATAGAACCCAATAACATGTTGCCCTCATGCTTAGCAGTAGCGCTTGCGCTTGCTTAGCAGTAGCGCTTGCTTAGCAGTAGCGCTTGCTTAGCAGTAGCGCTTGCGCTTGCTTAGCAGTAGCGCTTGCTTAGCAGTAGCGCTTGCGCTTGCTTAGCAGTAGCGCTTGCGCTTGCTTAGCAGTAGCGCTTGCTTAGCAGTAGCGCTTGCGCTTGCTTAGCAGTAGCGCTTGCTTAGCAGTAGCGCTTGCGCTTGCTTAGCAGTAGCGCTTGCTTAGCAGTAGCGCTTGCGCTTGCTTAGCAGTAGCGCTTGCTTAGCAGTAGCGCTTGCGCTTGCTTAGCAGTAGCGCTTGCTTAGCAGTAGCGCTTGCGCTTGCTTAGCAGTAGCGCTTGCTTAGCAGTAGCGCTTGCGCTTGCTTAGCAGTAGCGCTTGCGCTTGCTTAGCAGTAGCGCTTGCTTAGCAGTAGCGCTTGCGCTTGCTTAGCAGTAGCGCTTGCTTAGCAGTAGCGCTTGCGCTTGCTTAGCAGTAGCGCTTGCTTAGCAGTAGCGCTTGCGCTTGCTTAGCAGTAGCGCTTGCTTAGCAGTAGCGCTTGCGCTTGCTTAGCAGTAGCGCTTGCTTAGCAGTAGCGCTTGCGCTTGCTTAGCAGTAGCGCTTGCTTAGCAGTAGCGCTTGCGCTTGCTTAGCAGTAGCGCTTGCTTAGCAGTAGCGCTTGCGCTTGCTTAGCAGTAGCGCTTGCGCTTGCTTAGCAGTAGCGCTTGCGCTTGCTTAGCAGTAGCGCTTGCGCTTGCTTAGCAGTAGCGCTTGCTTAGCAGTAGCGCTTGCGCTTGCTTAGCAGTAGCGCTTGCTTAGCAGTAGCGCTTGCGCTTGCTTAGCAGTAGCGCTTGCGCTTGCTTAGCAGTAGCGCTTGCTTAGCAGTAGCGCTTGCGCTTGCTTAGCAGTAGCGCTTGCTTAGCAGTAGCGCTTGCGCTTGCTTAGCAGTAGCGCTTGCGCTTGCTTAGCAGTAGCGCTTGCGCTTGCTTAGCAGTAGCGCTTGCGCTTGCTTAGCAGTAGCGCTTGCTTAGCAGTAGCGCTTGCTTAGCAGTAGCGCTTGCGCTTGCTTAGCAGTAGCGCTTGCGCTTGCTTAGCTGTAGCGCTTGCGCTTGCTTAGCAGTAGCACTTGCTTAGCAGTAGCGCTTGCGCTTGCTTAGCAGTAGCGCTTGCTTAGCAGTAGCGCTTGCGCTTGCTTAGCAGTAGCGCTTGCGCTTGCTTAGCAGTAGCGCTTGCTTAGCAGTAGCGCTTGCGCTTGCTTAGCAGTAGCGCTTGCGCTTGCTTAGCAGTAGCGCTTGCGCTTGCTTAGCAGTAGCGCTTGCGCTTGCTTAGCAGTAGCGCTTGCGCTTGCTTAGCAGTAGCGCTTGCTTAGCAGTAGCGCTTGCGCTTGCTTAGCAGTAGCGCTTGCTTAGCAGTAGCGCTTGCGCTTGCTTAGCAGTAGCGCTTGCGCTTGCTTAGCAGTAGCGCTTGCTTAGCAGTAGCGCTTGCGCTTGCTTAGCAGTAGCGCTTGCGCTTGCTTAGCAGTAGCGCTTGCTTAGCAGTAGCGCTTGCGCTTGCTTAGCAGTAGCGCTTGCGCTTGCTTAGCAGTAGCGCTTGCGCTTGCTTAGCAGTAGCGCTTGCTTAGCAGTAGCGCTTGCGCTTGCTTAGCAGTAGCGCTTGCGCTTGCTTAGCAGTAGCGCTTGCGCTTGCTTAGCAGTAGCGCTTGCTTAGCAGTAGCGCTTGCGCTTGCTTAGCAGTAGCGCTTGCGCTTGCTTAGCAGTAGCGCTTGCTTAGCAGTAGCGCTTGCTTAGCAGTAGCGCTTGCGCTTGCTTAGCAGTAGCGCTTGCGCTTGCTTAGCAGTAGCGCTTGCGCTTGCTTAGCAGTAGCGCTTGCTTAGCAGTAGCGCTTGCGCTTGCTTAGCAGTAGCGCTTGCGCTTGCTTAGCAGTAGCGCTTGCGCTTGCTTAGCAGTAGCGCTTGCGCTTGCTTAGCAGTAGCGCTTGCGCTTGCGTAGCAGTAGCGCTTGCGCTTGCTTAGCAGTAGCGCTTGCGCTTGCTTAGCAGTAGCGCTTGCGCTTGCTTAGCAGTAGCGCTTGCGCTTGCTTAGCAGTAGCGCTTGCGCTTGCTTAGCAGTAGCGCTTGCGCTTGCTTAGCAGTAGCGCTTGCTTAGCAGTAGCGCTTGCGCTTGCTTAGCAGTAGCGCTTGCGCTTGCTTAGCAGTAGCGCTTGCTTAGCAGTAGCGCTTGCGCTTGCTTAGCAGTAGCGCTTGCGCTTGCTTAGCAGTAGCGCTTGCTTAGCAGTAGCGCTTGCGCTTGCTTAGCAGTAGCGCTTGCTTAGCAGTAGCGCTTGCGCTTGCTTAGCAGTAGCGCTTGCTTAGCAGTAGCGCTTGCGCTTGCTTAGCAGTAGCTCTTGCGCTTGCTTAGCAGTAGCGCTTGCGCTTGCTTAGCAGTAGCGCTTGCGCTTGCTTAGCAGTAGCGCTTGCGCTTGCTTAGCAGTAGCGCTTGCGCTTGCTTAGCAGTAGCGCTTGCGCTTGCTTAGCAGTAGCGCTTGCGCTTGCTTAGCAGTAGCGCTTGCGCTTGCTTAGCAGTAGCGCTTGCGCTTGCTTAGCAGTAGCGCTTGCGCTTGCTTAGCAGTAGCGCTTGCGCTTGCTTAGCAGTAGCGCTTGCGCTTGCTTAGCAGTAGCGCTTGCGCTTGCTTAAAATAAATGTAAGATTAAAAGGAAACTTACCTGAAAAATGGTAGGCTTCCCGTTCATCCCTGCGGCGTCTAGGTTGATGACAACTGAGGCTCCTTTCGCCCAAGGGTGTTGCAAGAATGCGTGACTTGCCTGTAAGTCATGAAGAAACATTCTTTTTAATTCATGTTTTGACAGGAAATAATTTAAAGATAGGTCAATTCCCAGACACATAATCAGCCTATAACGTTCCCACTTCTGGGACACAGGCCTCCGTCTAGCGTAAAAAACAAACATACAAACAAATCAAATCATTTCTCTGAGTTTTTTTCGCCATTTCTTCTCAGGGGTAGTCAGATAGAAAATGTCGACTCCATCTGTCTTTTTTTTTTATATGACGCGTAAAAGTGATTCCGATATCCTATTTACAGAATTAACAATTTCATTTCATAGAATGATATCCTTATTACGTAACGCTATCGTAATTGCTATCAATTTATAAGTCAAAAACAAATGAACAGCGTTGCATTGCAAGGACAACATTAACATTTTGCATCTGCAGAGGTATGAGGAACAGGGTGTGGGTGGAATGTTCATTATCTTCATAGAAACCGGAGGATCCTCTGACCAGGCGGGTGTTGTGTCCAGCACAACACCAGTCTGAGGCCGTCTGGCAAAAAAAAATCATTCATCGGGCAGTTGCCCGATGATTGTTTTTTTTTTTTCAATGTCTTCTCGCAGTTCGACCTAGGAGGTTGTCGTCTGCTTAACCGGGCTTGCCTGTGGTTGCCTCAATAAATTAAGGCCACCAGCCAGGGTTTACAAGACTTAGAAACTAAGGGACTACACGCTAAGGGCACCCCCTGTGGGGTACGGTCCTTGGATAGGGCGTCGCTGGGAGAGGGCAGCAAGGGACAGGCTGGATCAGAATTAAATCCCGATGATTGATGTCGCGACGTTGTATATATGCTAGGTGCGCGGTAAACTCTGCTTGCGCAATGCAGGATATTGCGTGACGTCAGTACGATGCGTAGTTTGCATGTGGCGGTGTAGTCGCCGCTACACATCAATGAGACCGAGGTCACAGTAAGTACAGGTGATGCCTCCTACAACCCGGATATCAAATGATTTATATTATTTGTATCATATCAGCTATTTACGACATTGACGGTTTATTATAAGCAATAAACTTTTATCTAATACGTACACATAAACGCGTAAACGTTTTTGGATTTTATCAATAAATAATTGCGGAGCTCTAAATGCGTGATTTTTCATTTTTCTAGATTAATATACACAAAACTATAAAGAGTCTCAAGTAGATGCCTATTCAAACTGAAAATGAACCTTCTTACATAAAGCACAAGGCACAGAATTGTAATGACAGTTAAAAATATACAGGACATAGTGCCATTCGAATGGTTTCCGCTTTCTCCCTCTAACACAGCTAATTAGAACTCATTCAAAACATTAACAACATGAAATGAACC
This sequence comes from Apamea epomidion, assembly GCA_947507525.1. Classification (NCBI taxonomy): domain Eukaryota; kingdom Metazoa; phylum Arthropoda; class Insecta; order Lepidoptera; family Noctuidae; genus Apamea; species Apamea epomidion. The sequence goes on along the minus strand of OX382245.1, from coordinate 16,734,442 downwards.
TCCTTACCTAACGCAAAAGGCACAGAATCGTAATAATGTAACTATTCACTTTTGAATTTCATAAAAAAAAAATTAACTAAAAGTCTTCAGTAATTTGCTAATTACAGATGACTTTTAGTTTTTAGACTTTATTATCATTGAAATTCCGTCAATATTTCATAATCAATACAAATATATAAAATTTAAGTGTCTGTTTGTAACGTCAAAATAACAGCTTCCTAATAGATGCATATAAAACCAATTTATAAATGTTTGTCTGTCTGTTTGTTCCGGCTAATCTCCGAAACGGTAGGACTTTTACTGGCGGATAGCTGATGTTATAAGGAGTAACTAGGCTACAAGGCTACTTTACTACGTTTCTATACATTATAATATTTTAGAAAAATAATTCGGGTTCCGCGTAAAGAAAAAATCAAATCCAAGTAATTTCCGACATCCCCGCGGGCAAAGCTAGTTATACATAACTATAGGTGGGCAATGATCAGCCGTGGGTAGTAAATCTGAACTTGTTAGGGCGGGTTGTTCCACGTCCACTTGACACACGAGTATACGTCAAAAATGGCGCTAAGTATCGTCAAACCAAAAAAAGCGTTGTTTCAAATCACAATTACAAAATTATGGCCTTGGCGTACGTCAAGTCGTCAAATAATTACGATGACGTACCTACTCGTTAATATTTGGCGCACGTATGTAACGTTGACCAACTGTTTGAAACAACCGGCCCTTAGTCATTACCTGTAAGCCATTTTCCTCAGCTCCGTTGAATAGGAACACAATATTTCGTTTTAACTTCTGTTTGCTTCGAGATAGTTTTGTTAACGCTTCCGCCATTATTGCGCAAAATACAGCGTTATCTGATGCTCCTGCAAAATAAAATAAAAATAAAAAATAGTAAATTTCATATCCAATCTCAAAATATACAGTAATATTATGAATGATCAATTAACCAGAACATGAAGATTTTCATAAAAAATGGAAATAGTAATTCAAAGTCGTTTTGAACTAAACTACACTTTACAGTCCATTAAACAAGGCACAAAATCGTAATGCAATAGATAACTAAAAAATGTGGCCAAGTGAAAAATAACTTTCTTACCTAACGCAAAAGGCACAGAATCGTAGTGACAGTTCACCAATATCGAGCTTCCTATAGTGCCGTTTGCATGGAATCCGCTTTCTCCCTCTAACAAAGCGACTATATTCGACGCGTTCTGATACATGTTGAAGAACGATGTTCTTGACGTGTGGAAGTAGTCACCTGTAATATTAAATAACTGTCACTGTTAGCCTGCATCATCCAACTGCTGGGCAAAGGCCTAAAATAAATAAATTATTAACTAGAAAAGTATTTTTTATAAGGCTGATGGAAAGATACTTAATCTGCATTCACGATTTTTTTGACAAAATTTTTAAGAAATATGAGTTTATGGAAAAATAACTTTAATTCCTACATAATAAATTAATAAAGTTCCGTTTACGCTATAACTTCAAACATTTTTATGACTCTTTCAATAGTCCTAGTCACTTTGAAATCAAATATTAACAAACGAACGAAGGATATGAACGTTTTTGTTAATCAGATATTAACATTCAAAATTGATGATTGGGTCACGTTATCAACTTTGAACGTTTATATTTCGGAAACGTGACACTTTACGGGGCTTGGTCCTATTACGTTTGCTGTTTGCATTGATGTCAGCTATCGATTTATACAGGTCGAATGCGCGGTCGCCATTTTCAAAATGGCGCGATAGTAATTATGCCAGGAACCATATAAAAATCTTCAACCCCCTTTATTAGTGAGTGATCACTTGTAAAAGGGTCTTAAATTGCTTACAATGGAATTTGAACCTTATCCCGTATGACATTGAGTTAAACACTCACCCGAAGCGATCTGCCAGTCAGTCTTAACCACCTGGTTGGATTGAGCAGCTATATCATCGAGCATCGCCTTCAGGTCTCTGGTCTGCGCTAGATGGTACTTAGTACCAGACACGCGCGGCTCATCACCGATGATACGGTCCAGGTAGCGCCGAGCTACTTCTTCACTGAATGTGTCCGAATTCTAAAAGGTAATTTAGAAGTAGCATACAGGTCATAGTTCTTTCAAATCGCACGCCATTCAACACGATCCGCGTTTACTCTCATCCACCTGCTACCATAAACCATGTGAAGTTCGCCACGCCATCTATCTTGAAGTGTCCTATCCTACATTTATCGATTTACCGTGGCAATTTTTCAAGCGGTACGGAAGTAGCGACATCTATACAGCTACATAGAAACGACTTACGAGGGACAGCAAATAACGAATAGTAGATGGCGCCACACGATCCTAAATCGCGCAAATGAAGTTTATTTCAGGCAAAAGTCGATCTGCTTATTTCCTTCTCACTTCCCAGCTGACATTACTTTGAGATTTTCGGGCATTACCTATACTTTTTTTGCGCATCAAAATCCTACTCCTGCTAATATTATAAACGTGAAAGTTTGTATGGATGGATGGATGGATGTTTATTACTTTTTCACGCAAAAACTACTGACCGGATTTGGATGAAATTTGGCACACAGATGGTTTATAACCAGGATTAACATATAGGATACTTTTTATCCCCATATTCCCACGGGATCGAAACTTATGCGGGTGAAACCGCGGGGCGCAGCTAGTCTTAGATAACTTACATTCATTTTACCTCATACTTACTCAACTATTTACGTTACGGTATATTGAATCAAATCAAACAATTTATTACTAAGCAAACATAGTACGGTTTAGTTTGAGTTTGATTATAGAGTAAGAAAATTCACATCATTAACACTATAAAACAAATTCCCCCCGCCGCGTCTGTCTGTCTGTCAGTCTGAACGCGATAAACTCGAAAAGTACCGAAAGGATTTTCATACGGTTTGGATAATGGACGGAGTGATTCATGAGGACAGTTTAGGTGTATAATTCAAAATATAACAATGATTGTTGAAGAGTCCGCAAAATCATGCCGACTGGGAGCTTTACTGGCGTGTGCCGCGTAAACATTATGGATGAAATTTGGCACACAGACGTTTATAGGCTGGATTAACACATCGGGTACTTTACATACCGGTAATACGTTCCTGTGGGATATTTCCCGATATCCACGCGGGCGAAGCGGTGGGCCAAATTTAAGCTTGGTTAAAAAAATATATGGTTGCAATGAAATTAGAAGTTTGCCAGGTATGACATTGAGATTGGGCTTATGGTTCAAAAAAAAAACTTTTTTGCAAAAAAAAAAAAGAACCGACTTCCAAAAAAGACACTACAAAGTGAAAAATAACATTAATTTCGGAAGTCGGTGTCGTTGGGTTCGCATTTTCATTGTTTGCCACCGACTTCCGAAATTAAAGTTATTTTTTTGTAGTGTCTTTTTTGGAAGTCGGTTTTATTTTTTTTGCAAAAAAGGTTTTATTTTTCACTTTTAAGTTGTAATTTTTACCAGTAATTTTGGTTTAAAAACCAAACCACAGAACCGTTTTTGATGAAATTTCTGTGGGACCAATCTGAAAGTATATCCTTTCAAATGAAAAAGAATTTTTAACGGCTTATAAATGCCCGAGTTCTGAGGAGACAAACAAAAAAAAAATACAGTCGAATTGAGAACCTCCTACTTTTTTGAAGTCGGTTATAAATGATAATTAGTATTTAAGATTCTGAATTAAAGTTTATTATCATTTAAAATTCTACTTACATCGTTTGCTACATCTGCTTCGTGGACAATAGCAGGCATGTCATCTTCAACCATTTGCGTCAAGTAAGCCAACAGTAGGTAGAGTCCTAGTACTAGTATTAGAAGTGTGCTTGGTACCTGGAATATTAAAGTCGTGATGATTTAGGTGGAACGAGGTTTTATGTCCGGAGGAGTCACCATAGTATTCGCAGCTAAGGGAAAAGTGGTGGTTCACTTAGTGTTCATACACACCAGAGGCACGCGTCAAAGGCAGAGGCGACTGCAGCTGTCAGCAACCTGCCGCTCGTGTATTTGAGCACCGTACTCGAATACACGAGCGGCACGTTGTCGACTGCTGCAATGCCTCCATCGTCGTCGTGTGCCGCTAGTGTAGGTATTAACGTGTAATCACATAAAGCCCGGCTAATCGTAGCGACTTACATACGCAAACAACATCGCAAAAAGTTTGCTCGGTATACTATTTTGCCGCCTGCAGGTTAGAATTTGTGCAAGTAAGTGAGATGGACCGTGTAGCCGGGCCATAAAGCCACGTTTACATAACGACACTCGTTGCGCAAACTTAGTAATTCATAGATAGATACACTGGTAAAATTTTTAAATGCTTAAAAAAAATTGAATTTATTATAAATAATTTACTTACGCGTCGATGAATTTCTTCTTATCTATCGATTTTTTTTTTTTAATAATAATATATAGTTTGTGCCCAGTAGGTGGCCACGTTAAATGCGGCATCAGTGGCATTATTTACGAGTAGCTCGTGCGCAAAGTTTCGTAAATTCGTTCTAAGAACAAGTCGTTTGAACTCAAGAGATTTGAGGAGATTGAGATCTTGGACAGCAACAATGAAATTGGTATTCCCAAAACAACCTTTTTACTCACACAACACGAAACGTACACAACATTTAACAAAAAACAGATATCATGCAAAAATTAAAACTATTAATTTATTATACAAAAAAAAGTAATTTACTAAAATAAAAGAAACTATAGAAATTGTTTTTGAAAGGGTCTTAATATATAAGATTTTAGAAAAAAGGTAATTTTAAGAAAATAAACTAGGTACTTAATACTTACATTAATAATTTGATAGTTAGTAGATGTTAGTTTGAATTCGTTAGAAATGAGCAAACAGAACATGAATACATGTTTTTATGAACGAAAGTATAAATTAAACTTCAGTTACAATTCATAATACTTACACCGTTAAATTTTAGGGGTTGTTGTACTCATCATTCTGAACAACTTTCACTATGAACAACAAAATCAGTTGATCCATACATTATGTCGAGCAATGCGAACATAAATGTATGGATCAACTAATTTTTTTTTCACGGTTTCAGACTTGGTCCCGTAGTAAAAGTTGTTCATAATGATGAGTACAATGATCCCTTTTAAGGATTAAAACGATCAAAATTTAACGGTGTATACTCAAAATTCACCTTGTATAGCATGCATCCATGCATGCATGCTGTATCCGTGCATTTTGACCGCGTAGGTATTGCACTTTTCTTTGAAACAGCATTTTTTTTTTTTTGATAACTCACGATACATTTTAACCCCCTGCGTTAAAATGTATTGTGAGTTATCAAAAAAAAGTTCAGAATCACTGTGTATGAATGTACTGAATCCATAGTAACAGCGGGATAATTGTGTAACACACGAAAAGTAGCAATGGCTTTCATTTTGACAGTTCAACAACATTCATTGCGTTATGTATGTTGGTGAGCAGACGAATTTTTCGAACAAATGAAGCAATGGATTAGCAATATCCTTCAAAATGATTCAGATTGTGCTTCATAAGTGTGTTACGCAATCAAAGTGCAGGTTGCTCGTCGATGTCCCTGCCAGCCTGTATAAGGTGAATTTTTAAAGTGGTCAAATCCACAACCATAAGATTTAGCGAAATACTCAACGGAGTCTCAAGGTCGATTTTGCTAAAAACTTATTGCTTATTCACAATGAATTAATTCACTATTTCAAAAATCTAATGTTGAAGAAAACTACAGTAGTAAGATTGCCTTTTTAAAATCTATTTTTGCCCTACTCACATATTTACAATATTTGTAAATATGTGAGCACTATGTATCTACCACATAATTGATTTACCTGTCATTGCTTTATTTTTAATTCTTTTTACCTTTTTTGGTAGAGTAATTTTATTCTAGATGCATCGTCTTCACATATAATTATATGATAAATGTATAAAAAACCTTGTAAAACATTTTAAAAGAGTAACGGTGGAGTTTCTTAGCCATTCTTCTCCATACGGAAACTACCTTTTGGAAGGGGCGACTAGAATCAATTATATTTTATTGTAATTTTTGATGTTTAAAAGTGCCTTTTATGTGCCTATTTGAAATAAATCATTTCACTTTGACCTTAAACTTAAAATAAACTTGGACTTTGTATGCTGAATTCATTTCATACTGTTCAGAAAATCGATTTGATAACCTAATTAAAAGAAAAATAGATAATGAGTAATTAAAAAACGTATGCAGTTGTTAATTATTATTAGGTATCTGAGGAATACATGGTTTTTATCGTAACGATCTTCAATGTTGTGATTTTATTTTATCCGTCGGTTTGATCATAACTAAGATTATAGGTAAATACCCAAATAATTGTAGATTCTGCGATAAATCAATTAAGTCACTTTAATAAATACATCCTATCCTACTACCTAATATTATAAACGTGAAAGTTTGTATGGATGGATGGACGGATAGATGTTTGTTACTCTTTCTCGCAAAAACTACTGAACGGATTTGGATGTTTGTCACAAAGATGGTTTATAACCAGGATTAACATATAGGATACTTTTTATTCCGATATGCCCCCGGGATCGAAACTTATGCGGGTGAAACCGTGGGGCGCAGCTAGTTCTACTATAAATAACATTCTACTACAATGTTATTTAATTTAAAAATATTGCAAGCTCTGGAAATACTTAGTTGTTTCCATAAAATCTAAACATTCCATCCTACTAGTAGAGAATATGCAAGCTGCAAGTTTTTTCTTTATTCAATACCAAAAGTCTGAAATGCTGAGTTCTGTTCACATAGCTGTCACTTGAAGTCACAAATGATAAACTTGGACCATAGAAGTAAAATAAATAAACAAGTTATTACTAATAACAACGATAAAACCATGGTCAGCAAGACGACCAGTCAGCACAATCAGCACCCGTTCACGAGCATAATGCAAAAATCAGCCATAACCCCACTCGCCATATTTGAGGGAAGGAGGCAACCCGACCCCATCGCTAGCTAACCAGATATTGCAATCAACTCATTAAAAAGCATTGAAATGAGTAGATTATGTCAATACCTAACTGGCAAAAAAGGTTGCTTGGGTAGTTGAAAATTTGCCAGCATGCAAGTTAACATGACCCAAAAGATTGACAAACATGGGTTTGACGTCACACTTTCCCGCAAGTTACTTGCAGAATGGAAAACCGTTTTCATACGCATTTTTACTTATTTATATGAAGCATTTTATAAATAACGCCCACATTGAACCGATCATAAACGATATATTTAATATTAAGGACAATTCCATTAACCCAATAACATTTATTAATAAACCCAATTTTAAAAGACATCACATTTCCCAATAAAAACACCCTTTTATTTTATTTAAGTAAAACTTACAGATCTGACAGGGTCATTTATATGACTGCTATTCTTTCTCAGTCCTTTGAAAACCTAAAAATACATAAAAATAAAAATCTATCAAATAATCACAAACAATAAACCCCTTGTAATAAGGGCGAATTTCACCACTTTTATGCCTAGAATAAGTCTATACGAGTTTTTTTTTATATCCCATAATTCTAGGGGGAACAAAAATCTGGTGTTCCCTACATTTTGACGAGTTATACGAGCATAAATACATAAATGTAGGGAACAGCTGATTTTTTTTTTCGCGCTTTCAGGATTGGTCCCATAGTAAAAGTTGTTCATAATGATGAGTACAACGACCCCCTAGAGTTATGGGATATAAAAAAAACACGTATATGTATACAGGGTTAAATTAAATTATCAATATCTAAACACGATAAAAAAAAAAATAATAATTTGATGATTTTTTTAGGGGTTAAGTTAGATCGCAGTTAGTTTTTCACTTGAAATATCTGTTTAAAAAATCCGTTTTTTTGTGTTAACTTCACAGACACAAGATCTAATCACGATGAAACATATTTTATCAACTCATACTTCAAGTAACAACACTACCATCTCGTCTGCAGAGTTTCGCTGGCTAATTTAATTTAGAACACATTTTGAATTTCTGACAGTTTATCCATACTAGAACTGTCAGACGACAATGTTATTCCACGGATGTAAGATATCTTGGTAAAATCAGTCCTAAATTCATTAGTTTCAAAACAATCTAAAGTCTAGTATGCCAACACAATGATAACGCTGGTCGGCAAAAAATAATAAAAATTCGGGAGCAAAAATCTTGCTATGTGATTCTTATCGGCTTTGGTTTGCAGAGTCCAAATCTGGATACAGACTTATGCTACTTGAAATAAAATACCGGAATTGTTTTGCAACATATCTTTGGCAACCAGCTTTTGTCTCTTTCATCTATTTCCAAACCAAAATAACATATATTCAAATATTTATGTTTCAAATTGACGTTATTTCAGTTAAACAAATATCAACTTTATATGAAAGGCAATTAAGTTGATTTCAGAGTGACTAGCACTATTGAAAAATTTATAAAAATGTTTGAAGTTGTAGCGTAAACTGAACTTTATTGTGTAGGAATTAAAGTTATTTTTCCATAAACTCATATTTGTTTACATTTTTGGCGAATAGGTATGTCGCGATTAAGGTAATTTATTTTTTTATTATAGGTGTCAATTTTCTGCGATGTAAGGCTACTACAAAATCACCACAAATATAACAAAAATTGTTTGGTGAATTTTTACATAAACGTGGCATTGTCTTAAATCTAAAACAATTAAAATTGAAGGTATTGTAATGTTTTATATTCAATAAATAGTATAAAATGGTTATTTGATCGATAAAAATAATATATTAAGGCAAATTTTTCAATCTCTTTCTGTTGTTTATTTTTTTAAGTTTACCCACACGCGTCGCTCATTTATTCAAAACAACCACTGCGCTTGCGCATAGACTTGGCGACTGTTTTTGACAAAAAAAAAACGTATAAAATGGTTTGGATAGGAAAAAAATAAAGTACACATTTGGAAGAAAAAAAAGTATTTTTCAAACTTTATGTTTTTATTGCTTTAAAAACGTATTTTTGTGTGCTTTTAGCACATGCTAACCATTTTTTGTTACCTTTAAATGTTTCAAAGCTTGTTTGACAATAAAAAATTTAAATAGATACACTCTATTTCTCTCTTCTCGCCACTTTAGATTCATTACTGAAAAAACTCTTTCAGTGAAAGCTGAAGCGGCGGGAACGGAATCTTTTTTTTATATTTCGTAAGCTATCAGGTGCATTTTTAAGTATATATTGCCATTTTTCAACTGTACTTTTCACTGAAAATTCTTTATCATTAGTGAATTTTTTTGGATCTCTTTAAGTCTTATAGATTCGGAATACATATCGTCCATCTTAATATTTAATGTCTTGTAATTTGGCCTTTGTAATTACCATTTCAAAATGTTCAATTTTAACCTCATTTTTCAAAGACATGTTAGGACGTATTGAAAGCCAGTTATCTTCGCTAAAATCAAACCATTTTATCATATAATTTAAGCTCATATCAATAAAAAGTGAAAAATTACTGATAACTGTATTGAATGTTTCGGATGATGAGTTTTTAATTTTTTTAATCTCATTTTTGATTTATAACCAAAGTAATTATCAGTTTTTCTTTGTTCAAATTCGTTTCTTAAATTATCCATATTATTATAGGCATCGAGTATAGTTACGTCATTTCCTTCCAGACGTTTTATTGTTTTATTAAATAAATATATTAAGCATGTGGCTTGTAAAGTGTAGATAAATTTCAACAACTTCCCTATCCTATCGATCACATAATTATTTTTAATAATTCTTGTATAATTATTGCACAATTATCACCTAAACTTATAAAATAATTATATACAATATATTTTGTTTTACGCATCACAGTAAAGGTTGAAAATAAAGTATTTTCACATAAGTACTTTATTTGTATGCAAAAGTATAAAGTATAATTACCGAAAATAAAGTAGGATACGTTATTATAAAGTATGGTTGGCAACCCTACTTGCGCATAACAGCTTGCTTTCTCTTTCTAATACAGAGATAAATACAGAAAACAATGAAATTCATGTACAGACGCCAGCAGGTCAAACTACCCGAAACTGTCAAATTTTCCCAATCAACCTTGAACCTTAAAGAGTTAGTTATAAAGTTGAAAATCTATTAAAGAAATTTGACAGATAGTAGTAGCTTGATGTGCTGGCGTATGGACCAACGTTCACGAATACCGTTGCCTGCATCGAAATATGACGAAGTTTAGTGAAATCCAAAGATGCACACTGCATCATTTGACATGCTGGATAAATTATGACTACATATTTGGATTTACCGTGTCCATATGTATCACGGTCACATTATACACATGGTTGCTCTTATTTTAGCGCCGACCAGTGAATTAGAGATTATTACCTAATACTTCGTCTTAAAATATTACTTTGTCTAGCATTGAAGTCTTTAAAAGATAATTCGTAGTAAATTGAAAGACACTAATTATTACTATCTACATATTAATGAATTAAATTATTTTATGAATGAAAATAGTTAAGACACGTTGAAGTTACATGAAGAATAGTTTATGCTGAAATAAGACATACCAAAAGGTCATTTGAATGATGTATGCGAAGTTTTTGTGTGAATACGTCAGTGAGTAAACAGAATTTAGTATTGTTATAGTTTTGTTACGAAATGGTAATTATGTCAGCGTGAGTGAATAAAAGAAACAAAGGTAATTATTCATATTACTTTGTGCAGTAAGTGAAATAGCTGTGCATTTTTGCAAAGTGAAATGAATGTGAGGTGAAGTAAAATGAACCAACTAGTGGTATAAAGTGATGTAAATTGAACGAAAGTTGTGCGAAATGATGTCAATTGACAAAATATTTGTGCGAAATTAATTCAATTGATTTGTGCAAAGTGAAGTCAATTGACAAACTATTTGAGCGAAATGACGTCAATTGACAAACTATTTGTGTGAAATGAAGTCAATTGGTCAACTATTTGTGCGAAATGAAGTCAATCGACAAACTATTTGAGCGAAATTAATTCTTGATTGCACTAGTTGTGGAAAGTGAAGTAGGTATATTCAACAAGTTGTGCATAAATTAAATGTGAAGTAAAAGTGATGATTTAGTAATGTATGAGTGTTAACCCGCTGCCAGGGCTTTTCCGCTCGGTCATCCTCGTATTCACCGGTCAGCACTCCTCGGTAGTCATGACTATGTGTCTGGAATGTAATAGCAGGTAGTTAGTGGAGAGTAGTCGTTGTGTAGAAGTTGTTTAGGAGTTTTTGCAGTTAGAAACGGGAATTCATTTCGGTTAAGGCCAGGAGCTTTAACCGAAATGAATTCCCACCGCCGACGAGGAAGCGACTAGCTGTAGACTATTTTCTTGCTCAAGAAACGTAAAATATACAGGGTGTTAGGCGGAGGGTTAGCCAAACAAGGAGGGTTCGTAGGTAGACCCGTTTAGGAAATACATATTTAGGTTATTTTATTTTTGCAGTTTTATTAAGAATTTTCAAAATCATGTGTGTGAAGTTTTTTTTTGTATGTTTTGGTGTGTCATGCATCCTTGGTCTAGCAAAGGCAATGGTAATTCAATAAGCCTAATTTTTACTAACTAAAAAAAAAGAGGGATTTTCAAACTAAATACGTATTTCCTAAATAGGTCTACTTACGAACCCAGGAGGGTTCGTAACGTTACGTTAGTCAAACAAGGGTGTTTGGCTAACCCTCCGCCTAACACTCTGTATATAAGACCCGTGTCAGTAAAAAATATACATAGGTATATTAACAGTTGATCGCTGACAGTTTACACTGCCGGCGAGGGCTCTCTTTTCAATAGTTTGTCGAAGCGACAAGAGCTATCAAAGAAAATACTCGCTCAGCGACACGCGCTTGGTGAGAAGAACACTTGCTGAGAGACTCCCTTGGTACATACGCATACCAGTAGGTAGCTGGGCAGTCTTTCTGCTTGTCGCACTCGCTCATAGCCCAACGACAAAACAATTCGAAATACGCTCTCGCTGCTCGTTGCTGTCCAAGTCGTTTCTAGTTGCTAGCTCGGCGCGGCGTGGTAATTGCGTAACACAGTATCATTAGCAATGGCTTTCATTTTGACAATTCAACAACATTCATTGCGTTATTAACGTTGTTGAGCAGACAAATTTTTCGAACACATGAAGCAATGGATTTTTTTCGTTACGCAATTAGGGTGCTGCTCGCTTGTCGCTAATTATCGTCGGTCGGACAGGTGCCCCAAATGGGGAAGGATTTGGTAGTGCTATGTAATAGTAAGCCTATAATAAAATGGCTGTAAGTCATGGATGCAGATACAACACAAAAGTAGAAGATAGGACCCGGCGCAGAACAAATTAATCATTATAATGAGAAGAGAGTTTTAATTCACACAAATCATTTGGCATTGGCAACGCGTGTCAGAAATAAGAACAGAAAGAGTAAGTAGAGGTTAGGTGTATATGTCTTTATATATCTAAAACTTGCATGTTTGTAAAAAAAAATTATAATTTATTTGAAAAAAGCAGTTACAAAATAAATAGTCGAGTACGTCACAAAGACAAATTGAAACTGCCCCAAATAAAATTAATGTTATACAAAAGAAATATTTACTGCATGGCAATTATTATTTTTAACCATTTGCCAAATAACATTTAAGATTTGCCATCGTCGTTTTTCAAAAGGGTGTTATTTAGACTGTTATTGGACAAAAAATATTACAGTGTTAAAGAATATTTAGAGGATAAGTCGCTAGTAACACATTAAATAAAAATTATTCTACCATATCCAACACTAACATATCTTTAATATTATATTGTTGACATAATTATTCAATATTAATGACATGACATATTATAAACACAATACAATTTCGATCTTTATTACAGTAATATTTATATTTTATTAAGTGATTCATGTTTACTAATTCAAATATTAATAAATAAGCCTTCATTTATACCTAATAGAAATATTTGTACGCCATAGTATGGCAGGATATGCTAGAACCAAAATTGTAACATCTATTGTACCATATTCTGACAAATAAACATTTTTTATTTTGATTTGATTGATTTGATTTATGTATATCACAATCAGCCTATAATGTTCCCACTGCTGGGACACAGGCCTCGTCTCTGTGAGAGGGAGTGGGCCGTGATCCACCACGCAAGCCCAGTGCGGGTTGGTAGATGTCACATGTCTTCGAATTTTTGGTTCTAGGGCATACCGGTTTCTTCTGTTTTCCTTCACCGTTGATTCAATGTATTGTTCAAATCACAACTAATACTTATGGTTCATGCTGGATTATAATCGAACGTAATGTCAATTGTTACTGAATAAATAAATTGAATAGGAGCAGCTCTGAATCCAAACATATTTATTCCGGAGATGCCGGCGGAATAACACACTGACAGTAGCAATGGCTTTCATTTTGACAGTTCAACAGCATTCATTGCGCTATTTAAGTTGTTGAGCAGATACATTTTTCAAACATATGAAGCAATGGATTAGCAATATCCTTCAAAATGATTCAGATTGTGACTTAGAGCGTGTTACGTAATTAGGGTGCTGGTCGATAATGTACGGACGCCAGCACATCAAGCTACTATAATCTGTCAAATTTCTCTAATAGATTTTCAACCTTATCGCTAAAGTATTAAGGTTCATGGTTGATTGGGGAAATTTGACAGTTTCGGGTAGCTTGACCTGCTGCCGTCTGTACAAGGATCGGAGCCAAATCCGCAGAGTGGTTTAGTCATAGCTTTATCTAAGGTATTGTAAAACATCAGTAAGATTAGTTGCCATTACAGCTATGTTTTCTGTATATACAGGTAAATACCTGACAACGACCCACACCTCAACGTTATCGCGAACGTTGCCCTACACCTCGACGTTAATCTGTGATTCAACAACGGAAAATAATCCTTTGACTATAGTTAAAAGACAATCGTTATTGTTCTTTGTTTCTAAAATAGCGGATATGTCGTGTAATATAATCAGCCGTTGTGAGCCTGAGTATGCAATTCATCAGAGGGGCAATTCTCGTAATTTTCAAAGAATTCGTTCATAGTCTGATCTCAGTCTCAATCTGTCAAAAACACCTCTAATTTCCCTACATTTTTGACAAGTTTTGACATTGATTGTCGCTGAGATGAGATTGTGACTAGATTTTGAAAGTAGGATAATAATGATGCCTCAGGTTCCCCTTTTCACGACCGTGACCCTGAATGTTCTCCTTTTCAAGGTCAAGGGCGTTTAAAGGATTGTTTTACCCTCCCCCCGCTTTGCACCCTCATTCTGGCGTTATAGGGGTGTACCTATACAACGCGATTCATTGAGTAATTTGGTTTTGGTTCGAAAAATAACGTATTGGTCTATCTGGCTTTTTGGCGCGAAATAGGTATCTAAGTCAGCTCCAACATCTTAACAGCAAGCTTTTTAACCGACTTAAAAAAAGGAGGAGGTTTCCAATTTGGATGTTTATGTATACTTAATTATTATTTTTTATGATGTCGAATTCTCGACCTTGTCTGACCAAAGACCGATCACTTCAATCTTCACTAATAATAATGCTGAAGAGTTTGTGCATTTGTTTGAACGCGCGAATAAGTTACTGCTTGTAAGTTCACAACACAAATTTTTTAGCCGTATTAAATAAATAAGGTAATATCGGGAAATACCAGTAGGATTTGAAACAAAAATTGCATTTGATGTCCCAATTCTTGAGGAAGGCTATAGGCTATTTAATATCACGCTATGACCCTTAGGAGCTGAGCAAAAATAAAAAAGCCAGAAAGAGCGAAAACGAAGTAATGCGCGGGCAGGCGATGCAATGCGACGGGATGAGTGTGAAATGCAACAAATTTCACGCGGACGAAGCTGCGCACAGAAAGTAGTCGCGACTAAAATTCCTTGAAAGAAAAAAATTGTTTTTTTCATGAGTCTTTCTCTAATCCTATCAAGATTATGTTAAGCTCGGAATAAGATAACTTTTTCCAATTAAACTAAAACTACTTTTATTCCCGTAGAAATAAGCGTGAATATTCTTTGTAACCGTGCAGCAGGCGAAATGTCACACAGGGTTTTACCGAAACATGGCCTGCACCCTAATTGCGTAACACACTATCAATCACAATTTGAATAATCTTGAAGCATATTGCTAATCCATGGTCCTTATGTTCGGAAACTTTGTCAGCTCAACAACGTAAATAACGCAATGAATGTTGTTTGAACTGTCAAAATGAAAGCCATTGCTACTTTTAATGTGTTACGCAATAGGCTATTTTCCTAAAAAATTCTAATTAGTCCGTCAGTTAGATTATCAAAAAATATTAAACCCGTATTTTTTCTTTTGTCAATTATGTAAAAATTTATGAAGATATCGCCCGTTAAAGTTCCGCGTGACGTCACTTGCTTGCGACAGTTTTGTAAGCAAATGACGTCACGACCCCCGACCACGACTCGCAAATTTTGACGCGATCTTTGTCATTTTTTGTTGGATGGACAAAAGAAAAAATACGTGTCCATTATTTTTCGATAATCTAACTGACGGACTCAATATAATAATTACTTTTTTACCCAGGCAACTACCCTATTACCCCGCTGTTCAATGATTTTTACAATTGATAAAAGCTTCGCTAAATTCCTTGTTTTCTTCAATCTAATCTTAGATTAGGCAGTGACAATTTAATAGGAACTCATTACGTACCTATTTATTTAGAATTTATTAGTTCATCCATTCGTCACACAAATCTAATTTCCCTTTGAACGAGTGACGAATTTCAGCTACCATTTCCTATTGCTTGCTGATTTCTAATGTGTTCAAGAACTTTTATGACTAACGAAATTGCTATTTTCAATTAAGACTTTATGTGAGTAAGTCCCCTAACCTAGCCACCTGCTGGCTGCTACCTGCTGGTTTAGCCTAGTTACCTATCTAGAAGAATTAGATATTATAATGAAGTGGAAAACTTACCTACTCGCTAGACTTTTACCGCACAAAAACTATGAAACTCTCCTAAATCTTATCCATAATTTCCAGTGTGCAAGTAACTTGTAGAATTGAAAGTTAAAGATTCTTGTTAACTAGGCGACAAGTCGTATAACCAGCGGCATCGTGGAACCGACACATGACATATCGAAGGGACGCGTGACTTGGTACTTGCAATTTCGTGATTTTATGTTTTCAACATGCAAGTTACTTGCATAATTGGAAAGTTGGATTTGCAACTTGCGGCTTTAAGTAACGAATCATATTTAACTCAGACGCAATTAAACACTTGGTTGTTAACTTGTCAAATAAATGAAAAAAGAAAGAAAGATTCGATTACATTTTTTTAAAGATTTTCACAGTCATTCTAAATGGCCAATCCACGTACACTAAGCCAACCACAAAAAAATAATATTTCATCTTACTATTTCTAACTACAATGTACAATCAGTATGAATGTGTGGCAATGTACCGACATCCCTAGGGTAGTGCAAGTAGTGGGTAGTCTACAGTTCAAGACAATTCAGACGCCAATCCTGAGCCTCCTTTGTTTGGTTACAAATGTTTCAGTTTCGACACTTCTGGAAGTAGTTATCATCACAAACTTTGTCCACGATTAAACGGACAGTTTGTTATTATTACCTATCCACCTACAATCGTTAAAACTAGCGAAGATTAGATTACAAAAAATACCTAGGTTTAATAATAAAATATTGGTTCATCATCTGCCGAGCCTTTTCCTAACTATGTTGGGGTCGGCTTTCAGTCTCACCGGATGCAGCTGAATACAAGTATTTTACAAGGAGCAACTGCCTATCTGACCTCCACAACTCAGTTACTGGGTAATACGATACCTCTTGGTAAGCCTGGTTGTCAGACTTTCGGGCTTCTGACGACCCGTAACGACTGGCAAAGATCCACGAATGACCCCCGGGACCAGCGGCTTAACGTGCTTTCCGAGGCACGGAGGGGTCTTGGTATGTAAAGATGGTCGACCTAGGTATTGGTTATAGGTATTTAAAAAATAAATAAAGGGCTATTGAACTTAATTGGTAGTCAAATCTCATGTTGTGTTGTTTTTATTAACCTTAAGGCGCTTTTATTTGACCACGAATTGCAAATGGTTTCGCAAATGAATGATCACAAATCATTCATTTGCGAAACCATATGCAAATCTAAGAACCGCGTTGTTAATGCAAAATAAGCTCTATTACTTCAGTGACTAGATTTCAGTGTTGGGCAAATTTTAATTGCAGGAACAATTAAAGATTAACAATTGATTAATTGGTAAATGTAACCACAACAACTAACAATTAATCAATTGAAATTGTGGAAAATTACAATTAACAATTATTTAATTTTTAACTGTAGTAATAACAATTAACAATTAATTAATTGTTAATTGTGATTTACTACAATTAACAATTAATTAATTTTCAATTGTTTTGTGAATTTTAATTAAAACTAACAATTAAAAAAATACTGCTGTATAATATACAGCCGGTATATATAAATATATAATATACCCGTGTGGCTCCGGGTAGTAAAATAGTGCCCCACCCCCCCATCTATTCCTGTGGTTAAATACACATGTTGGCAACAAATAAAAGACCCATACATAAAGTTAATTGTTAGTTTTCATTATTTCATAAAACAACTAAAAAAGTTAATTGCAATTATTTTAATTGTGAGTAACAATTGACATCGTTAATCAAATTAATTTAATTGCAACGTGCAATTAAAAGTTTAATTGCGATTAATTTAATTGTAATTAATTTAATTGCAATTCCTTTTTTACTCAATTAACAAGATAATTGACAAATGAATTGATTAATGCCCAACACTGCTAGATTTCTAATGAAATTCGAAAATAAAAAATTGGAACTTAGAATCTGTGACCTACTGTGTGTGTGGGTTAGCTTTTGGGCACATTCAAATAATAAAAAAAGCGGCCAAGTGTGAGTCAGACTCGCACACAAAGGGTTCCGTACCACAAGGCAAAAAACGCCGAAAAACCCGTTTCATGTATTAGAGACCCCGTTCATTTTTAGCTTTATTTTATTTTTATTATAGCGGCAATAGAAATACATACTGTGAAAAATTCAACACAACCTATTACGATTCATGAGATATGTATAGCCCGCTGACAGACAAAGGGACGGACGTACAGACAGCGGAGGCTTAGTAATAGGGTCGCGTTGGCCCCCTTTGGGTACGGAACCCTTAAAATGTATCGTCAACTAGGCCAAAAACAAATTATATTAAAAAAAATGTAAACTAGGTTTTTTTATATATAAAGGTGCTCCCACACAGCAGTTATATGTATAACGTTATACACGCGCGATAACATTTTATAACAGTATGAAACGACAAAAGAAAAAAAAAGCTAAAACAAATGTTATACAACATTCTCTAACGTTATACAGGGTGGCAAAGACATCGACGCGCAAACTGTAACCATGAATTCAACAGACCCCATAGAGTCGAAATTTTTCGTCGGTTATTAAAAAAAATATTGTTGTTCCATACATTTGACCGCGTAGGTATTGCACTTTAATATGAAACAGAAGATTTTTTTTTTGACAACCGACGAAAAATTTCGCCTCTATGGGGTCTAAATTCATGTGCTGAATCCATAATTACAGTTTGCGCGTCGATTTCCCTGCCACCCTGTATAACTGATGTGTGTCTGTGTGGGAAAATCTTAAGCATGTTGTGTATGTACATGAAGTTGTATAACATCACTTACAGTTTATAACTTTTGTTACAATTTGTTAAAAAAAGTTAGGCAACAAATGTTATGGAACATTCCCACAACAGTGTGGGAGCACCTTAAGAACCATTAACTGTAAAGTTAGCTAATACACCAGTTAGTTACTATCTCAGTCAGTAGGCCTGAGATTGAAATGTCTAGATAACAATGTTTATCAATGAGATAAGCGTAACCATCATGTTGTATCAAATTTATATTTGTGTGTATCTACATGGTCCTCACATGATCTGACCAAGATTATGGCTGGACTTTAAAAGAGACTGTGACCTCTGAGTTTGTTTCGGCCTTTCTTCTCAGAGCACGAGCATTGATCATCACTCTTGCTCAAGACGAGTTGGCGATTTTAGACTTATCTATATAAAAGTATATACGGTAGTTATTTTTGTCTGTCTGTCTGTTTGTTCCGGCTAATCTACAAAACGGCTGGACCGATTTTGACGGGACTTTCACTAACAGATAGCTAAAGTTTTAAGGAGTAACTTAGGCTGCTAACTTTTATTTTAGAAAAATATTTAGTAGATACGATACCCCTTGGTAAGACTGGTTGTCAGACTTTCCGGCTTCTGGCTACCCGCTGTCAAAGATTCACGAATGACAGCCGGGATCAACGGCCTAAAGTGCTTTTCTAGGCACGGAGAGGTCTCGGTATGTAAAGATGGTCACCCATCTACGGACTAACCGCGTCAAGCGTAGCTTAACCTGATCGATCGAACCGTGTGGCTGTTACTATTTAGCAACGACCCCTTCATTACTTCTTTAATATTTGTTTTTTTTTACATATACACACAATCTCAAGCCATTGTCTCATAGGGATAGGCAGAAACTATAGAGCGCCACCTGCTACCATCCTTACATACTCCTTCTGCTTCGTTTACTTTCATACATCTGAAAGCCAATTCTCGTAATTTAAAACGTTAAAAATCTAGTCGCAGTCTCATCTCGGCGACAAACAAATGTCAAATACTTGTCAAAATGTAGGGAAATTAGAGGTATTTTTGACAGATTAAAGACTGAAAACAAAGTCAAAGTCAAAAAGTCAAAGTCAAATCATTTATTTCAAATAGGCACATAAAAGGCACTTTTGAACGTCAAAAATAAAATAAAAATAAAATTGATTCTAGTCGCCCCTTCCAAAAGGTAGTTTTCGTATGGAGAAGAATGGGCAAGAAACTCCACCGTTACTCTTTTAAAATGTTTTACAATATATTGCATACATTATTTATATAATTATATGTGAAGACGATGCACCCAAAAATAAACTTACTATACCACAATAGGTAAAAGAATTAAAATGGATAAATGTAACCATGACATATAGATCAACTATGTGATAGATACATGGTGCTCACATATTCATAAACATTCCAAACGTAGACGATTTTCATAAATAAATAAGGAGTAATAAGTCCGGGTGTGACCCCAAGTAATTACAGAATGTAAATCAATGTCAAAGAAAAAAAAAAAAAGAATAAATTATACAATTACATTAGCAACCAGTTTGATTTTGTCTAGACTCTAGAGATTGTCCTATGGAGCAAGACCAGCATGTTTCCAAGCACTCTTATCTTGGATATAATCCTCTAATTTGTAATATCCTTGCTTACAAAGTGTAATTTTAATATAAGTTTTAAATTTTCTTTCATTTAATTGCAATATTTCACAAGGTATTTTGTTGTAACATTTAACACAGTACCCCATAAAAGATGTATGAACTTTAGATAATCTGAAAAAAGGTTGATCTAATTTATCTTTATTTCTAGTATTAAAATTATGTCTATCACTTATTTTATTAAAAAGATTTTGATTTTTTCTTACATACATAATATTTTCATAAATGAATTGGCAAGGTACCGTCATAATATTAACCCTTTTAAATAGTTCCCTAAGAGATTCGCGGCGACGTAGATTGTAAATGGCTCTGACAGCTCTCTTTTGCAAAATAAAAATGAATTCAATGTCAGCAGCCCGACCCCACAGTAAAATGCCATATGACATAATACTGTGGAAGTAACTAAAATAGACCAAGCGCGCGGTTTCTTCGTCTGTTCATTGTCTTATCTTTCTAACAGCATATGCGGCTGAGCTTAGCCGCCCCGCAATAGATGTTATATGAGGTCCCCATTGTAATTTCTCGTCTAGCGTGATTCCTAGGAAAACTGTCTGATTAACAAATTCTAATTTTTGGCCATTCAATACGATGTCACATTCGCTACTTCTAACATTAGGTAATTTAAATCTAATGCATTTTGTTTTTTTTTTTTCATTAAGTACTAAATTATTAAGCGTAAACCAATCTTGGACCTGAAGAATAGAGTTATTCACGTCGTCAAGATTTTGTGACCGTCGGTCTATTTTAAAGATCAATGATGTGTCATCTGCAAATAACACCATCTTCGGTTGATTTTGAAGTAATTGGGGTAAATCATTAATATAAACTAAAAAGAGGAATGGACCCAATATCGAACCTTGAGGAACGCCCATTGTCATTTCAGAACCCAATGAGTTTACGCCATTTACTTGGACTTTAACCTTTCTATCTTTCAGGTATGATCTTAACAAGTCAAGTGCTGTTTTTCTAATCCCATAGTGCTCGAGTTTCATCAGAAGTGTTTCATGGTTTACGCAATCGAACGCCTTAGAGGGATCGCAAAAGATTCCAATAGCATCTTGTGCTTCTTCCCAGGCGTTAAAAATGTTCTTCATTAGGGTAACACCGGCGTCAGTGGTACAAAGCCCTTTGGTGAAGCCGTACTGGTGTTCATGAAAGATGTAATTTTTATTAAAGTGACGTAACATTTGATTGAGCATCAACTTTTCAAACACCTTACTGAGAACTGGCAGAATTGACACAGGTCTATAATTGTTGGGATCTTTACTATCACCGGATTTGAACAATGGTACTACTTTACTATGTTTCATAAGATCCGGAAAGACTCCTTGGTCAACACTGGTGTTAAATATGAAAGCTAAATAGGGCGCAATGGTTTCGATGAGAGATCTACATACTTTTACAGACATACCCCAGAGATCTTCTGTTGATTTAATTTTAAGATCTTTAAAAGCTCTTATAACAGCCCGGGGGTTTGTATGCTGAAACCTAAGCTCCGAAGGGCATGCCTTTACATTCCTTTTAAGTAAGGCAGCAGAAAGCGTGGGGGAAGAATTGAAAGCTTCAGTAGTTTTAAGGGGAATATTAGCAAAGAAGTTTTCAAATTCCTGAGCTATTTCTACATCTGAATTGATGGGGCCATGTGCAGTCTCTAAATTAAGTTCACTATTTCGCTGTTTTTTCCTACCTGTTTCATTATTTATTATTTGCCAGGTAGTTTTTATTTTATCATCAGCTGATTTTATTTTATTGCTTATATAAAGAGCTTTAGCTCTTTGGCACACCCTTTTAAAAGTTTTTGAATATTTTGCAACATACTGATGAAAGTTTGTATTTTTCATATGTTGCTTTAAGCCATACAGTTCAAAAAGTTTTTCCCTGCTTTTACGAATACCTGGAGTAGCCCAGTCACTGAATAAAAACTTTGTGTAAATACTTTTAGTTTTCAGTGGAAAAGTGTCATAAAATTGCGAGTTTAATAGTGAAAAGAACTCGGCGTAGAACTCATTGGGGTCATCTATATTATTAAAACTCTGATCACATAATTTACTGGCCAAAGAATTATTTAATTTCTCTAAATTTTTACATGTAATTGGCCTAAACCTTATTTCAATTTTTTGTAAAGGCATATAGGAGCTAAATGTTATTATTTGTCCACTGTGATCAGATGGCAACTTATCTACAATTCGTTTGTGTATGTAATCGCAATTACAAAAAATATTATCTATACAAGTGGCAGAAGAAGCTGTCACTCGGGTTGGTTCCATAAACACATTGGACAAATCAAATGACCCAAAAAGACTCAATAATCTGACAGTATTCGAGTTATGTTCCAATAAATTAATATTAAAATCGCCACATACGATTACTGACTTACTACTAGTACTAAGCTTCTTTAAAACATCTTCCATTACAGAATCAAACACCGATAGATTCTGGTAACTAGGAGGTCTGTATACGCATACTATAACATGCTTATCGAGCTCAACACAGGACAATTCAATCATGTGTTCAACAGACAGCCCGATGGTGTCTTTACGTTCTTTAGATTTAATAGAATTTTTAAGTAATATTAATGACCCGCCATGTATCATATGTTTTCGGCTGAAATGGCTAACTACACGATAATTTTCATAATTAATTGACATTACTTGATAATCTTTCAACCAATGCTCTGTTAAACAAATGACATCAAACTTGGTGTCTTCCAAAAACAATTCTATTTCCAGTAATTTAGAAGCGCAACCTTGGATATTTTGATTAAATAATTTTAAAATATGTTGCAACAGACTGTGAACGTTCATAAAATTACGAGAATTGCCCCTCTGGTCATACACGCACGCCGGTTGAGAGTACTACGTACCTGATATTTGTTAAGAACAACACTAATAAGGTTACTATAATATAGAGACCTTATTAATGTCTCTTGAATGACATATTATTGTCCTTTAAGAGCTGCGGTAGCCCAGTGGTAACGGCCCTGACTTACGACTTGTAGGTCGTGGGTTCGAACCCAAGCAGGCACTTTACTTTGTGTAAATTATTTCATCACCACTGCTCTCAAAACGGTGAATGAAAACATCGTGAGGAACATGTTCTAGAATAAAATATTCGAAGACATGTGACATCTACCAACCCGCACTGGGCCCGCGTGGTGGATTACGGTCCACCCTCTCACAGAGTGGGAACATTAAAGGCTGATTACACTATGTCCTAGGGCTCTTGTTTTTTTTTTAATCCATAACATTAGGACTTTGCCCGAACTTGACTACAAGAAAACGTTATTCACACTACTCTATCAAACCAATAAAATTATAAATTTTGACTGTACAACTGATATCCATTTTATGACTGCAATTACGCACGTTTATTGACTGATAAATGTGCCTAAAATCATGCAAATTTATTGGCAAATTTATAATACATGAGATTAAACGGTATCTTTTCTAATAAGGAAGATTAATGTTACAGCGAATTTTAAAATTTTCAAAATCCATCAATAGATGGATTTTATACTCATTTGTTTGTTACTAACAGCCTGTTCCTTGTTTTGCACGGATTTTACGACTTAACAACACATCAATATTTCTATATTATATTCAAGTTTCCGCTGGATGTGGGAAGCACAGAGCCGATCGAAGTGGAGGTGTTTGAGGAGAGGCCTATGACCAGCAGTGGACGTCTTTCGGCGGAAATAAAGTAAAGATGATGATGATGATTCAAGTGACATTGATGACACTTTACGGGACGCTAAATGTACATAATAACAGTAAAACGTCTAGAGTGTCTTTTTCAGCGTGCTTCAACCGATTAATATGTAATACCTACATACATTCAGCCAAGAAAGTCTCGGTAATGGATGATTTGTTTATGGTTCCTTATTTTTTTTTTTTGTTATTTTTTGTTGTTAGATTGGCACAAGTGTTTTCACATTTTGGCGCGGAGTTTGAGTTGCATCTGGGGGCCTAAAAAGGCCACTTTAAGCAATATCTCTAAAAGCTATTCATTTCCTGAATTCCCAGCAGATCATTAGCAATTCCTCTAAATTTCGTAAAATTTCATTTCATATTTGGTAAAACATGCCGCATGAAAAAAATAAAAACCGTAATTTTATCGGTAAATTTTTCATTACAGTTTTTATTAATCAAATTGGTTTTTAATTTTTTTATTCTACAGTTTTATGTTATTTCAATGTGATATGAATTGCACACAGATCATATTATGAATTGTCAGTTTGTGATCATTTTACCATTTTTAATATGATTCATATTGTTATCCTAATAAGATTCTGCCAAAGTGGCCTTTTTAGGCTCCCTGTTATTTAGATTAAGTACAGTACTGTTTTTAGTTAGATCATATCTAGTGTGGTATTGCGAATTTCATAATGGACAAAACATCGAACAGAGTTTGTCTTAAATTTGCATCGTCAATGGTATTTCGTGTTCGGATTCACTGAAAATGTTACAGAAGGCTTACGGTGAATCGACTTTATCAAAAACACGTGCTTATGAGTGGTACAAAGCGTTCCAAAGCGGTCGGGATTTGATAGAAGATTTGCCTCGCTCTGGTAGGCCATTAACGTCTTCAACTGAAGGTAACATCGCAAAAGTGAAGGAAATACTGACTAACAATCCTCGTTCAAGTTTGAGAGAGGTAGCCGCTGAAGTTTAAATAATCACTTGGATAAGAAACATGTTGCCGCTCGGCTAGTCGGAAAAGACCTGAATTTTCTCCAAAAACTCAATCGCATAAGAGTCTCTGAGGATATGCTAGAAGGAGTCAATTCCGACCCAACACTCATAAAACGCACTGTTACTGGTGACGAGACGTGGGTTTACGAGATTGACATGCAAACTAGTCAACAAGCTTCGGAGTTCGGAGTGGCGCCTTCCAACTGAACCGAAACCGAAAAAACCACGCCAAAGTCGATCAAAAGTCAGTCATGTTGACTGTATTCTTTGACTATCGCGGTGTTGTGCGCTCGGAATTCTTGCCGGAAGGTCAAACGCTAAACAAATAATAGGTATTATTTGAGCGTTATGCGGCGTTTAAGAGAGCAAATTCGACGAAAAAGGCCAGAATTGTGGAAAGCAAATTCTTGGATTTTGCATCACGATAATGCGCCTTCGCACAAGGCCATAATTGTGAACGAATTTTTGACCAAAAACTCAACAAATACCATCGAGAAACCACCTTATGCACCAGATATGGCTCCAGCCGACTTCTTTCTTTTTTCCTAAACACAAATTACCACTTCGTGGCACACGTTTTTGTTCGGTAGGAGACATAAAGGAGAATTCGCGGCGAGAACTGAATTCAATTCCGGAAAACTCATAAAAAAAATGTTTCGATGATTGGACTATTCGTTGGCGTAAGTGTATCGTTTCTGAAGGAACATACTTTGCAGGCGATAAAATAAATTTGGATGAATAACTAACATTTTGTGTATTATTGATCTTTTCCCGGTAGGTACTTTCTTGACAGAGTAGTATAAAATAAACCCACACATTAACTCATAACTTTTCCAGAATAAATTCTTATAATTATGATGAAAACTGCTTCAAAATTCTTTGTGTGGTTTAGAAGTTCTAAGCAGTCACACAGACAGATGTGTAAAGCAACTTCATTTTGGTATATTTATAGATTTCTATCTAGTACTAACACCATGAGATCAACTGTACCATCAGATTTTTATCATCCTAACTTTTATATTTTTTTTTTTACTGCTCTGCACACTTGCTTTTCCAATTCAGTTTAGACATTGGCCGAATGGTTGTCAAAAGCTTTGGTTGTCATAATTAAAATATAGATAACGTAGATAGATAAATTTCTATGTAACTTTGTTTATTTTCTATTGTATAAAAACTAAACTAAACTGAATTAAGTGTTTGTGCAGTTAATGTATAACATCTATTTAATATTTTTTTCGGTTCAATTAATAGTTATGTTGTAAATATATTGGTACCTTCTGAATTTAAGCTTTTTTGGGTAATAATTTTATGGCCCGCATGAGATAAGATAATCATTTATTTGCTCAAACATGAGTACAATACATACAACACAAATTGTCAGCATGCAAGAGATGTTAAAAGTAGTGATAACACAGATCATCACGACAATCATGGTAGATTATAGCCCACACACTCTTGAGGAGAGAGGCCCGTGTCCCAGGGGGAACATTACAGGCTGATTATGTTATGTTAATAATATTATGTGTAGGTAAGTATTGAAAATATTGATTATCACTTAGGTACTGGAAGTACTATTAAATTAACATTAGATTTATAAAAAATAAGTTCGTAATTTTTACAAAGTTTCCTTATATAGGTACCTACTTAGGTATTACCTTCCATTTCAATTTAGTGAAATAGGTAAGAACTTAAATACAATCTGAATAAACCTAAATAATTGAAGAAGAAATTTAGTCTACCTAAGTTTCAAAAAAATTTGGTTAAGAATTTTGTTGTAGGAGACTTTATTTTTTTATTAGCTTTTAAGTACTGAAATAACTTTGCCAGACTAAAACCATTTTAAGTTATGTATTTATTATCTGATTAAATAGTAAGTTATATTAATTATACGCCATAATAGTAATGCTATATGATAAGGTTAACTTAAATTTTATTAACATGGAAATCTAGTTACAAAACTTACGAGAAAAAGGTTTAAAATTAAAATCAAAAACATACCGCAGATATTCCTCTATTTCGGTTCAACGGATTTATCTTGTCGGGGTCACTCATTGCGTTTGTTTTGCACTAGCTTTCCTGTCACAATTATATCTGCGTATTAAATACGAGAATTATTACTATACGTATTAAATACAATAAGATTGAAAAGCAGTTTACTCATCGAAAGAAAAAATTACACTGACAGAAAAACACAACGGCTTCGCAATGTCACTGACACAAGTTATCAATAGGAAAATGACGTTCTTATCAAATAATGTTGACATCCGAACTTAGTTACTACCAATGTGGTATAATTTAGAGACTTTATTTAGCAAATCTATACATACAAATAAATAAAATTAAAGCACGGGTAAAGTCAAAATAATAGATTTTTACTACATGCATATGAAAGTATAAGTACTCATATAAAAAATCAATTTTCAAAATATTCCCGTCGTCTGTTTGTTCCGGTTAACCTCCAAAACGGCTTTACCGATTTTGACGGAACTTTTACCGGTAGATAGCTAATAAATAAATAAATAAATAAATATTCCACAACTATCACACAACGCCATCTAGTCCCAAGCTAAGCAGAGCTTGTGTTATGGGTACTAGACAACTGATAAACATACTTATATATTTCTAAATACATAAATATTATAGATAAATTACACCCAGACACAGAACAAATGATCGTGCTCATTACACAAACATTTGTCCTGGGTGGGAATCGAACCCACGACCTCCGGCATAGCAGTCAGGGTCACTAACCACTAGACCAACAGGCCTGTCAAATGATGTTATAAAGAGTACTTTTATTCTAGAAAAGGAATTAAGGTTTCGCGTACAAATAATAAAACTTTTTTTTTTCGTTTTCATTGCTTCTTTATCAGCTATAGGTTTATCTCTTAAAATATTTCGTGTATGAATTAATCTGCAGACGAATTAAGAACCAACTCCTTTTTTGAAGTCGGTTAAAAATAAATGGATTTTCTATACCCACCCTGTATAAAGTAAAACATTTACCCCCTGGCAACGTGCATAAATATCTACCTAGATATTTATGCACGTTGCCAGGGGGTGGAATAACGGTCGCCAGGCTTGCTACCTGATTAAGAATGAGGGTGGGGGCAGCCCGGGACGCAAGCTCACACTATATGAGCTATATGTCTACGGTCTAGACAGAATCCGATCAATAATGCTTCATTTATATATCCTATAGGAATCTGTGTAATTTAAGTGTGTGGCTGGTGGTTCCCCCTTTTTAGAGTTCTGTAACGAATGATGCGAAACACAGGTGAAAAAGTATCAAAATCAGAAGGTCTATTCCCGTATTTATAAGACCCTTCTCATTTTATTTACCCCTTTATTTATAAACGTTGCTTAAAGTTAATTAGTGATTAGCGACTGTTTAACAATACATTTTTGACGTTTGAACGTCACCTCACTTTAATCATGGTAACTTTCTGTCCAAAAATCTATTTAACATACGTTTTTGACATTGATTGTCGCTGAAACGAAGTTGCGACTTGCATTTATTGGCCTTCAGACTCATTGCCTTAAGATATCAAACATGACATAACGAAGATATTCCTTCAATTCCTTGTTAGGTTATGCAAAGGTGGAGTAGACCAGCACCCTAATAGCGTAATACACTAGCAATCACAATCTGAATCATTTTGAAGGATATTGCTAAACCATTGCTTCATATGTTTGAAAAATTTGTCTGCTCAACAACGTAAATAACGCAACGATTGTTGTTGAACTGTCAAAATGAAAGCCATTCCTACTGGTGTGTTGCGCAATTACCCTGCCGTACAGTCTCGTAGGCAGACCCAATCAAAATGGACCGATAACCTGAAGGCCAATTCTCGTAATTTAAAACGTTCAAAATCTAGTCGCAGTCTCATCTCGGCGACAAACAAATGTCAAAAATTTGTCAAAATGTAGGGAAATTAAATGTATTTTTGACAGATTGAGACTGAGATCAGACTGTGAACGTTCTTTAAATTACGAGAATTGCCCCTCTGGTGAAAGGTACGGAAACCCGCTGGATGCGGGCAACACGGGACAAGGGTAGGTAGGCAGGCATGTTCAGCAGTGGTTAGTCTTTTGCCAATAGGGACCGGTCGAGTTCTAGCTCAGGCAGACCTCCCGGCGGCCTAATTTTAATTTTAATTTGCAACCAAACAGGCATGTTTGAATAAAAAATTTGATGAGGTAGATACTCGAAGTGATGTTTGTTTGTTGAAAATGGTTTTTTGATCTAGCACGTCGGTCTGTGGATCCAACCCATCGTACCCATTCCCTTCCACCAGCTACGCGGGTGGCTACAGGAGTTCACCCAGGCATAAGTGGAGAGCTGATGGACTTCGACCCCGAGCTGCAGGCAGTCCAGGGAAGCCATGCCATCCTAAGATGGCAGGCTAACCAGATTACCAGACGTTTATTACACCTGGTCAAGAACGGCTTGCGCCTGCTGACGGGGACCATCACGGGACACTACTCGCTAAATTTTTTCGCGAGCAGTGTCCCGTGATGGTCCTATAAGCAGGACTTGCATGGAGACTGAGATAACCGATTCACGTGTGCGCTTTGAGTGCACAGGCGTCACCCAGATTAGGTCAGAAACACTCGGGGCACTCAGATCTTGCACAGATGTTCTTAACAGACCAGGAAATGTAATCATCGTCTGGAGGGAGCCGGGCTGGTTGTAATAACCACCGATGCCCGCCATGGCCCACGCACAACGGTTCACCAGAAGGAAAAATTTTCAAATTTTTCATCATGGGTGTCGTTTTTGAGGGTCTTGAAGCCAATAGTGAGGTCAAAATGAAAATCCAAGATGGCGACTGCAAAAATGTTCATATTTTTCATCATTAGAGTCGTTTTCATGATTTTCAAGGGTGCTAAAGTCCACCCACTTTAGCACCCTTGAAAATCATGAACCACGAGGTTAAAATAAAACGGCGGCTGCGACAATTTTCTAATACAGGTATCTAAGATGCTATTTTAGAAAATAAAAAAAAATAATGCGCAAAACCGTATACGTGTGTTAAATTAATGTTGGCATTAAAGCGACACACTGTTTACGAGTGTGTGTTCGTGCGAGTTTCGTAGGAACGTCGTCCCAGACCCCGTCCCCCGACTGCACACGGTTTGTATCTACGTATATGCAATTTTATCGATCACATGCCTCAGATTGCCAAAATCCGCAAAATTATAATCATCAGATGGTTTGATAATATAGCAGCTATCAATATACACTAATTTCATCTTTTAAATTACATCCAGGCCTAATGCGTATCCGTCTCCTTTGTAATTACTTTGTTATTATAATATTAAGAATATCATAAAATCTAATTATTATCAGATTTCATGATAATATTAAGTACATTGATTCGATTTTTGTTGATTTATATCTTATTTCGACATTATTATTTAGGTATGTATGTACTAGCTTTTGCCGATCAATTCTGTAAAAAACTCACCGTGAAAAGTTGGGTGACGTGAGCTTAGAGTGAGCTGTCAATAGTGGTAATCCCTAGCATTACCTAGTTGAAATACACCTCACTCCACGCTCACTTCACCTAAGTTTTCACGGTGAGATGGTTACTGAATCGCACTTCTGTCCACGACTTCGTCCGCGTGAAATTTCTTGCTCCCCGAGCTACCGCGTCGCATCGCGTCGCCCGCCCGCGCTATTACTTCGTCTTTGCTTAGCGTTCTTTTTGACTTTCGTCTTTTCGCTCTGCTCCTATATAGGGTCGTAGCGTGACGTCAATGTTAGTCTATACCTACCTTCTCAAGAATTGGACTATCGAATGCAAGAAGATTTTTTCAAATACTCCAACAAAAAAAAAATAAGAAACTCTTCAGCTTTATTATTAGTATAGTTATACAGATTATTATTAGTGTAGATTATTTTGTTCTGGAATTGATCTCATACTCCCTCTCATAACCCAACCTTTGTTCAAAGGCATCTATTCCATCAACGACTACTTACACGGTAAGAATAGTTGGTCGCCCTAATTAACTCAAGACAATGTTCATGTTCTTTCTCCAGAATTAGCTTACTGACAGGTTATTGTTATTAGTATTAACTTATTTATTTATTTAACTTCGATGGTCCTAGTTTATCATTTGTGACATCAAGTGACAGCTATGTGAACAGCACCCTAATTGCGTAACACACGATCAATCGGAGTCGGTTTCATTTTTCAGACATTTCAACAACATTCATTGCGTTATTTACGTGTTGAGCAGACAAATTTTTCGAACTTATGAAGCAATTTTTTCGAACTTATGAAACAGTTTTTATTATATTTGTTGGTATACTGGCGTGGCTAGCTGATATATGGCAAATAATTTAATTTTATGCTCTGTGCCTTGTAATGTTAATTACTTAACACCTAGTATTGTATACAATCAAGTATCAAGTATTTTTCTAACTGAACAGATAGCTGTGCTGCTGGGGAGTTTGTTGCGCCACTTCTTCTTCCCAGCGATAGCACTAAGAAGTGGTGAAGGGCGGGCGTTTTTGGGGGACTGTCTTTTGTAATTTTGACGTTCGAAAAGTGCTGATTCTCAGACCAATTTGAATTTAAAATGACTTTTGATTTTGATTTTGACTGATGATTTTATCC
Organism: Apamea epomidion; assembly: GCA_947507525.1. Taxonomy (NCBI): domain Eukaryota; kingdom Metazoa; phylum Arthropoda; class Insecta; order Lepidoptera; family Noctuidae; genus Apamea; species Apamea epomidion. The sequence goes on along the minus strand of OX382245.1, from coordinate 16,702,793 downwards.
GCACCCTAATTGCGTAACTCACTATTAATCACAATCTGAATCATTTTGATGGATATTGCTAATCCATGTTTCATATGTTCAAAAGTGTTGTCTGCTCAACAACGTAAATAGGGCAATTAATGATAAATGACTTTATTTTGTTACTAGGTTTGTACAAACACTTTTACACGTCAATCATGTTTTAAAAACTAGATGAGCTCGGCGTCTCCTATGTGACTAATCTGAGAAGAAAGGCCAAAACAAACTCAGAGGTCACAGTCTCTTATAATCTTGGTCAGATCATATGAAGACCATGTACTTAGATCGATGTCTGAGATTGGTTTTTTGAGGAAAGAACCACACTGATTAAGAGGACTTGTCCAGTCAGTGCACGAAACTTGTTAAACTGTCAAAATGAAACCTTTTGCTACTGACAATGCGTTACGCCATTACTTCGGCAATGTATATTGTAAGTGTTTTATTTTAATTAATTTTATTTAGTTTAAATTTTCTTAGTAGCACACAATAGGCTAGCCCCCTGTGGCCCTGTTACATAGGACTTAACTATTACATAACTGGCGAGATGTAGGTGTACTATATGTACACCTCTGTCGTACCCTTCAGGGAACAGGCGCGATGTTATTTGGTCCTCCTTTTATTGTCGACCATTTAAGCAACGATACCTGCGTCGGGCACTAATTGTCTGGCATTTTTGCTGACCTGGGCCTTTTTGGTGCAGCCGTGAGGCACACTTACCTGCTAACTTCTTACATCGGTCTTTATACTTTCTATTTGTTTTTTATTAGTTGTTATCTGATGTATTTATCTGGTGTATTGTGTGTCTTTTAGTCTGTGCTAAATAATTGTATTTTCTTTCTATTCTCTCTTTCAACGATTTTGAACGAATTCTAAATCATCATTAAGGTTTGCACAAAACAAAGTGGGTAGGTACCTATAACAGTCTAGACGAAATACAATCAATAAACTTATCTGTATGTATTTTTAAACATACGAGTATTTCTGCACAACGTATATCATGTATTATGTATCAGATGGATTGTCGAATCCGCTGTTTTACAACACCACTAGTTGTTTTACAAAACAGCTCCGTTATGTAAAACCACTGAACGACGTTTAGCAGTTTGTCATTACTACTGCACGTTTTGGCATGTTGAAAAAAATTACAGGAAATATTTAGATTAGTTGGTGAAGTAGTGTGACAGTAAAACATGAAATACTTAGGTACAGCAGTGCGACTCTGTAACCATCTCTCCGTGAAAACTTAGGTGAAGTGACCGTGGAATGAGCTGTCATTCCAAGGGATTGACATTACTGACAACTCACATGAAGCTCGAAGTGAGCTTCATGTGAGTTGTCACTTGAGTTTTCACGGTGAGATTTTTACAGAATCAACCGGCAGTAGGTAATAAAAATAAAATTGGTCAAAGTCAAAGATTTATTTGCAGATAAATATGGTTATAAAAATTCTTACAGTGGTAGAATAATAGTAGCTTAACATATTCAATCATAACATAAAGACATGCAAATTTTTTACAATTACCTATATCATTTATATTTAAGTTAAAGGAATTCTTTAATACTATAGAAGGGATTCTCAACTAGCCACCTGTGTAAAGCCCTTCTGAAGCGGACCATTGGAAGTTCTTTAATTTGGTTAGGAATCTTGTTGTAAATCTGAATACACATAGGGTAACAGCTTCGTCTATATAGTTCCGTTTTTGTTCTAGGAATAATCAATCTATTAGGATATCTAGTTTTGAACTTACATTTATCTCCCAGTTTTTCAAACATCTCAGGGTGAGATTTGGTAATTTTACATATTTCCTCAATATAAATGCCAGTTAATGTAAGTATTCTAAGTTTTTTAAACAGTGGCTTACAGGATGTAAGTGGGTCTACATTACAAATCGCACGTATACACCTCCTCTGTGCGACGAAAGCTCTTCCGAGATGCACCGAGTTCCCCCATACCAATATACCATAACGCAGTATAATTATTTGAACCACCATATGCATGATAAGCCTGTAGTGTGGCTTGTCTATTTGTTAGGTTAGATATACGCCATTGAACATTTATAAGCAAACTTACTGAGTTTTCCACATATCATATCAATATGATTAATCCAGGAACACCTCCCATCTAGAACTATCCCAAGAAAAGACATACTATCTGATTATTGTATTTGTTTATCTTCATAAGTGATGTTTAAATCCATTTTATTCCAGTTTTTGTTACGAAATTGTACATATTTGGTATTATCTATGTTAGGTTTAAGGTTATTCTTTTCCATCCAAGTTATTACTTTGCTTACGGTACTATTTATTTCCTCATTATAGTTTTCTTTAGTTTTAGGGATAATAACGGACACATCGTCTGCAAAGAGTATGCAGGGATGATCAGTTACTTCTGTCAGGTCATTTATGAAAAGGAAAAGGTAAGGGGCCTAAAATACTGCCCTGTGGAACGCCTTTGCAATTGTAACCTAATTTGCATTTAAATTTCAGTTCACCGTTTTGATTTGGTTTATCCACACTAATTTCTACAAATTGCGATCTGTTTGTAAGGTAACTTTTTAACCATGCATTTGCCTTACCGCGTATTCCATATTTATCACATTTTTTTAGTAGTAGTTCGTGCGATACAAAGTCAAAAGCTTTTGACATGTCAAAAAATACAACAGTTGTCGGGATTTTATGGTTAATATTTTTAGTAACTAGGTGAATTAAGTTAATTGCCGCTGTGGTTGTCGATTTCCTTTTTTGGAATCCATGCTGTTCTTGTTTCAAAATTTGGAACTTATCGATAAAATTTATTAATCGCGTATTCATGACCTTTTTGTAAATTTTCGCTAAAATAGGCAATAGGCTATCAGTCTGTAATTATCAACAAGTTTTTTATTACCTTTTTTATGTATTGGTTTAATAGCTATCATTTTCAATTTCTCAGGAAACACTCCCGTGAATAATGTTAAGTCTATTAGATGTACGAGTACCGGAGTAATAATAGGGCCTATGTATTTTATAATTTTTGTAGGTATTTGATCATATCCTGTTGAATTTGTATCCCTGAGTGATTTTATTACTTTTTGTATTTCACCATCATTAATGGGCATTAGAAACATACTAGAATTAAGAATCAATGTCATAATTATCAGTTTATGACAAGTATTGCTATGAGTACGCAAGAAGTAACAATTTTCATTATTATTACATATCAATTCTAAATTATTGTTCAGTGTCTTTTCATTTAGATATTTATTTTCCAACACACTCAACACAATAATGGGAGAACTATTATGTTTTTTTATGAACATATATAATTCATTTAGCATAGTAGTAGGTTGTAGTCAATTTCTCCTACGCAAATAATAATTTTATCACAAGGCTTACGTGACAACTTCGTGGTTAAGTTGCTTAGAGATTGCATAGTATTTTATCATTCCTTTTACACAGTACCTTTCGTATGAGCTATAAGTCAATGAGGCGTGTAGTTAAACCCGTAATTTGCTGGGTTCCAAGGACATGTATTTTCTTCTTCAGATAATTGTTTTTGCTTCTAAGATATGAAGTTGTAACAGACTTTTCCTTATTATACTCAACTTTGTCCTCGAGATTAGCATAGAGATTACATGTAGTAGACATACGGTGTCGCCATCTGCACTGTTTGAGAGTTTTTTTTTTTTATTCCCGCCTTCGTCTGACAGCCCCCAGCGAACTTCATTCAGTGCTTCGCCATTAAGCACACTTTCCGTTAAATTTATAATTTTGTGTTGTGCATCGGTTCGTTCTGACCATGGGTAAACGTTCTCGACCAGTGGAAGAGAATTATGAAGCTATTTCAAAAAGTTAGAGCGTAAATTAATGCGTGCACGACGCAGAGATCGACATAATATATCAGCAGGGAGGCGGTTATCATCCTCATCATCGTCGGACTCATCGTCGGGTTCTTCGTCAAGTTCTACATCATCGCGCTCACGTTCAAGATCGCCAAGGCGTGACACGGCGGCGCCGCCGCAGACAGAGCGTCTATGCATTGAAGGTAAAAAATTTCAGCTACCCACATGTTCAAAAATGTAAAATTGCAGTGAACTTGAATGGTTATCGCTTTATTGACGCTGACGAACATTATTCTCACGTTTTTTGACTAGTGCTGCGGGCAATCTATGGGATTGTCACTTCGCTAAAACGTGATTATTGACCATGACTAGTGCAATGCGGGCATTTTTTGGGAATGTCACTTTGCGATTATGATATAGTACTGCGAGCAGTCTGTGGGACTATTACTTTACTATTTAAGGTCCCTACTTAAATCCTGTAAACACAACTAGTCTGGTAATGAACGTAATGCGGGCATTTTTAGGGAATGTCACTTTACTTGAGTTGTATTAACGACTTATATTGTTTAATGCAGTCCTCCTATTAGACTAGGTAGGGTAATGCGGTCAGCTTATGGGGGTGTCACTTTACCTAAATAAATATACCAAAAATGGATTACTTAATGTCTATTTCAGACATGCCTACAACGGCAGGCGCCGACGTCAATCCGCAACCGTCGACAAGTACCGCTGAGCCTCAGCCGTCGACAAGTACCGCTGAGCCTCAGCTGTCGACAAGTACCGCTGAGCCTCAGCCGTCAATCAGTGCCGCAGTGCCACTGCCGGTGCCGACGCCACCGCTGCATTCAGAAGCGTCACCTGCAGCATCAGAACTGGATGTTGAACTGCTGGAAATATTAGGGGAGGACCCTTCTCGGACCAAGATGTACGGTATGAATATACAATCTGATCTTGCGATACGTCTGCAGCACATAGCTACTACAGGCTTATCTAAGGAAGAGCGCTCGGAACTGTTGCAAAGATATTTGCCTCCAGCAAATTGCACTTCAATTGATGCCCCCGTTCTCAATCCTGAGGTCAAGGCTGCCATCTCAGAGACTGTCTACAAAAGAGATAAAGGCATCGAACTCAAACAAAGACAAACTTCCTCCGCAACATCAGGTTTAGCTGAAGCACTCACCTTACTCATTTCATCAGAACCAAAAAATACGACACTAATCAAACTACTTATGGACGCTATCAAGCTGTTGTGCGATAGTCAGTTCTCAGATTCTGTCACACGCAGGAACTTTGTACTATACAATCTGAAAAAAGAGTTAAAAGACCAGCTGCAAGCAACAAAAATAGACAAATTCCTTTTCAGTGAAGACCTGTCGGAAGCATTAAGGGCAGCCAAAGCTATCACGAAGTCAGGAACTGACCTAAAATTCACGCCGTATCCAGCCAGCAAAAAGCCGGCGAAGAATAAAAATAAACCGCACCAGAGAAATTTAAACTGGCGTGGTCCTCCCCTGAGCCACAGGCCGAAGGGGAACCAGAGGACGAAGGAGCCTGCATACAAGAGTCATCAAGACAACTCTTCGAAACAATCGTCGCGTCAAGATCGGATTCGCAGCCACCGCCGATAGACCCGGTAAAATACGCCGGTAGGCTATCTTATTTTCGCGACCAATGGTCACTTTTGACGGGTGATAAGTACATCCTATCATGGATTGATGGTTATCAAATTCCATTTTCAAGGTCAGTGAAACAGACCATTATGCCTACAAAAAGACGCTACTCCATCTCTGAGAAAGCTCAATTTGAAAGATCAATTGATGATCTGCTTAGTATAGGAGCCATCGCAGAATGTAAGCCCTGCGCTGATGAATTCTTTTCCCCTATATTTTTAGTTCCAAAATCGAACGGCAAGTCAAGATTTATATTAAATCTAAAGGCACTAAATAAGTTTAATGATACATCACATTTTAAACTTGAAGATCTACGTACGGCCATTTCTAAGGATTGCTTTATGAGTACAATTGATCTAAAAGACGCATATTTTTTAATACGAATTCATACTGATTTTAAAAAGTACCTTCGCTTTCAATTTGAAAATAGGCTGTATGAATTTAATGTCTTACCCTTTGGATTGAATATTGCCCCCTTCGTTTTCACGAAAATCATGAAACCAGTGATCGGTCTACTTAGATCTTGCGGACATTTATCGACAATTTATTTAGATGATACTTTAATAAATTTCTCTGTATAAATCGTTGTAAAGTCAGAGAATTCGCCCGTTTAGTGGGTTTGCTCACCTCTGCTTGCCCAGCCGTTGAATACGGCTGGCTTTACACTAAGGAACTGGAGCGCTGTAAATTTCTGAACATAAAGGACGATGTCAACTATGACAAATTTATGAATATTCCGCAGTCTATCATACCTGACCTCAAATAGTGGGCTCAGGCTATAAAAAGTCCCCGTAATAAAATAAAAACAAATAACTATAGTTTAGATATTTATAGTGATGCCTCAACTACGGGGTGGGGAGCAGTGTGTGGGGATGAACGTGCAAGCGGGATATAGACCTACAGTGAAAAGTCGAGACATATAAATTATTTAGAAATTTTAGCTGCCTTTCTAGGACTTAAGACCTTTGCCAAGTCGTATCACGACTGCCAAATACTATTAAGGATTGATAATACCACCGCAATCTCATACATTAACCGTATGGGAGGTGTTCAGTTTCCTCACCTCACGAATATTACTAGAGAATTGTGGCAGTGGTGTGAGGAACGTAATTTAGTAGTATTCGCGTCATATATTAGTTCGACAGATAATCATATCGCAGATGCAGAATCGCGACGTGTCCACCCAGATATAGAGTGGGACTTGTCACATACCGCTTTTCAAAAGATCGTACGAAATTATGGTGTTCCAGAAATAGACTTATTTGCTAGTAGGGTTAATAAAAAATGCTCAAAATACGCGTCCTGGCATAGAGACCCTGATGCGTATGTTATAGACGCATTCACAATCTCTTGGTCTGATATTTATTTTTACAGTTTCCCTCCAATAGCTATCATACTAAAGGCATTAAGAAAAATTGTTAACGATAAGGCTAGGGGTATTATGATAGTGCCGATGTGGCCCACACAGCCGTGGTACCCGTTATTTAACAGTCTACTTATAACCGAACCTTTGATAGTTCAATCAACTAAAAACTTAATTATATCTAATTCTAGCCATCGGGAGGTGCATCAGAAAATTACCCTGGTTGCCGGAATATTATCAGGACGTCCCTTCTAAAAAGATATGTGCCACCAGATTCTATACCTCTTATGATAGCCTCACTGTCAGAGAACTCACTGAAACAATATGATTCATGTCTAAAAAAATGTTTCAATTTCTGTAAAATAAACAAGGTTGATTTATATGTAGCCTCAGTTCCAATTGTCATACATTTTTTAACAGAATTGTATAATTCAGGTGCTCAATATGGAACATTAAATAGTTGTAGATCAGCTCTCGCTCTGATTCTTGGTCAAGAATTAGGTAAGGACGACTTTAATAAACGCTTGTTCAAAGGAATTTTCAGATTACGTCCTCCACTACCTAAGTACAGCATTACTTGGGACACATCCATTGTCCTTAACTTTTTGGCTAATTGGTACCCAAATGAGGCACTTAACTTAGAGAAAATATCTAAGAAATTAATAACTTTACTTGCTCTGGCAACTGCACATAGAGTGCAGACATTTTCTAAAATTAACATAAAAAATATAGAAGTAATGAATAACGAAATTCGAATTAAAATTCCAAATTTAATAAAAACGTCCCGTCTTGGATCATCACAACCAATATTAATACTGCCTTTGTTCCGGGAACGGCCAGAAATATGCCCTGCCCTTGCATTGCAATCTTATATTTCAATAACAAAATCTTTAAGGAAAAATGATGATCTCTTTTTAAGTTTAAAGAAACCCCATAATTCTGTCACTCAGCAAACATTGAGCAGATGGATTAAATCTACGTTAGGTAGTAGTGGAATTGATATGTCCATATTTACTGCACATAGCACTAGACACGCCTCCACTTCTAAGGCACACCAACTCGGAGTAAGCTTGGACGTAATCCGAAAAACAACAGGCTGGAGCGATAATTCCAAAACATTTGGTAAATTTTATAATAAGATTATACTTGATGTAAGTAACGATTCTTTTGCTAAAAGCGTTTAGTTAAATACCGATTGATTTAACATTAATAACGATGAGCAGAAAATTACTAAATTTATATTTTTTGTATTTAAAGGAAATAAAAATGATCCTCGGTTTTTTCAAAACTGTGTTTAATTATTGTTGACATTTTCATAATGAACTCTCAACATCTACATGTAATATCTATGCTAATCTCGAGGACAAAGTTGAGTATAATTAATGATTAAACGAACTTACCTTAGGTGAACTTCGATCATAATTATACGAAGACTTTGTCCGAAGAGATTAGCATCCCACCCTCCCGTCTCCCCAGTGTATTCAAATATCAACATGCTCTCGTTAGAGAGCAGTATGTTCCTTGCTCTGAAGTAAATGAAGTTCGCTGGGGGCTGTCAGACGAAGGCGGGAATAAAAAAAATAAAAATAAAAAACTCTCAAACAGTGCAGATGGCGACACCGTATGTCTACTAGTAATCTCTATGCTAATCTCTTCGGACAAAGTCTTCGTATAATTATGATCGAACTTCACTTAAGGTAAGTTCGTTTAATCATTAATTATGCTGCGTGGTACCTTGGGTACCTTCCGCGCTTATCTTCTTGAATTTTGGTGGTTCTTCCATATATAGTGTTCCAATGGTTAAGTTGGATTTTTGAGTCTCATTACGTAGTGTGTTACTAGGTTTCCTTCCCATTCCAGATTTATGTTGCAGTTGGTTGGTTAAAATCTTTGATTCGTATAAGTTTCTATATTTTCGCTTTGGAGTACTAATTTTTGGTGAAAATATTTTAGTTATATTATTAATTTATGTTTCTCGATTTTGTAGTCTTTCCTGTAAATCAATTTTTTCTAGTATTAAGTTTTTTCTAGTATTTCTAGTATTACCTAAGGTCGGTTATTCCATCCTACAATGTAATGTACAAGTAGTGTAATAAATGAATGAGCAGTAAAACTGTTGGAATGGGTGGTTAGATAAATACAGGGTGGGCAAATAAGAGGATATACATTTTACTTTTAAAATTTTATTCTATGAAGAATGAATGAATGAATGAATTGCACCGATCCCAGCGTGGTTTGACCAGACTCGATTAATCGAATGAACCCCAAGATTCGCACTAGCTCCTGTAGCCTCATGTTCATGGTGCTACAGTGACCATTGCATATCTAGAAGTAGACCGGGGGGCGCGGTTTTTGTAAGGAAGACGTGCCTGTAGGAAAGGGTAGGATTTAAGAGCCTACCGGATATGCATCCTAGAGTAAGCCTTGGATTAGTGGAGAGATGGGTGATATTTGTCTATGGATGGGCATCTTTTAAAGACTACGCGGCCAGGTGCTTCAGGTCGAGCTTCACCCGTGAATCTTTTGGCGAGGTTCTACTGCTTTCTCGGTTCTTTTGTATGTCCTTGCTCTGCTGTGTTATGTTGTGTTAGATGTTTCTGTTTTCGATGTCGTCGTCGGAGTTCTCGCTACTATCCGTTTCCGGTTTTTTGTATATTTCACTAGCAGCAATCTTGATCTTGTTTTTGTCTTCAGCCGTATCCATCCAGAAATCGATTCCCATGTCGAAGTACTTCATATCCTGTTTTAGGTGGTCGTTCCACGTGTAGATAGGTCGACCGACCTTCTTGGTTTTGGCCTTGTACTCCATTGCTGCATGCAGCAGATGTGGTGCGCGGCGCCTGTAGACATGTGCGAGGTAGCACATCCTGTGATTCTTGATGCGTTTGATTACTGTTTTTTCGTCTAAGATTTCATGCATTTTCTTTTGTCTCGGTTTATTCCTGGAGTGGTTTATCAAATCTCTCATGATAACTCGCTCATATTTTCTGAGTCTTGACCTGTGTTAGCTTTGGTACGTGCCGATTTAAGCGTAAATGTGGTCGTCTGTTGATCTATTGTTTAAAAAGGCAGCTTGATAGTTAGTAGTGCCCAACTCCATTATTCATTCGCATCTTTAGGGTTATTGTTTTAGGTACCTGCTCCAGCCACATGTCGGGCGTTTCGTTCTGTGACCAGACTTTGTCCCTGTAGGTATTTGGTGACGCACGTGACGGTTTCCTGTAATAAATGGGGTATCGCTTTGTAAAGCTCAATTACCACTTGGTTAGTTTTTGTTGTTCATAGTGTGTTAATGAGCTAGCCAATTGGGGTTGTTTGTTTGAGACTGGGGTTTAATGGATTGTCCTTTCTCTTCACGTGTTTTGTACTGGTTAACTAAAGGTTTATTCGGTTGTGGTGTTTTGACGTTTGTTGTTTCGGATTTGCATTCGAACTATCGGGTTGCTGTTGTAATGTTCTTCGTCGGTCATGACCCAGCCATCATAAGTGCTTGTAGAGGATGAGTATGTTGTCGGGTACTGGTAATTGTGTGCACATGCACATTTAGACAGAACTCGGACGCGGCGACTAGGATATCCTCTCCTCCCCAGAACGTCATGTTCAACTATGTAGTTATGTATTTTGCCATCCTTTGTTCCTGGAAGAGATTGCTGTTAGGGAGAAATTCTTGGAAGTGCTTGGCGAATTCTGTCGTCATCTCGATGCTCCAAAAACATATGAAGCGAGGTTTTTACGGACAGACGCGTGGTCGAAAGTTAAATCCATATTTATTTGGTGGGCTATCGGTTCGCCTCGAAAAAAAGAGTTCCCGTCTTTTGTCATCGGCTCACTTATGCTTTTGTTTTTATGGTGTTACAAGAGCTTCTCGGCACATGTGCTTGGAACTGGGATGGGTTTTTTTGTTTATCTTTAGGAATACTTCTTGTTATGCAAACTTAAGAGTTCGGAGTAGTTTTTTGTTGCACTGAGAGGTTTTTTTTTTTGTTGCAGCGGGTTTGGGTATAGAAACTTGACTTACAAGCTAGAAAAAAAAGATAACTTGTTCAAGGCAGCTTTGGTAATTTAGTACAATGTTACAATAAGAAAAGCGTGGAGTACGAAATCTAGAACGATTCCGTATTTTGTGCTAGAATAATAGAGTGTATTCGTTTATGCCGCCCTACCAAACATAATATGAAAACATTGTCCAAAAGCTCAGCTATAGCTTAAAATGATGTTAATTCGCGCGTGGCTTCAAAAGTTCAAACAAACTGAAACCCAGCCGGATACAGCTTCCAATGGAGATCCCTGAAATAAACGGAAAGATCTCACCAGATTGACCCGCAAAGAGCCCTCAGAGTTACTCGACTTCACCAGGATCCTCGGCCGGAAAGCCCAGGCCTCTGGCTGTAGATCAGGAACGCACGTATGTCACCTTTCCACCGTTTTATGGTGTTTTAATTTGCACCCACGAAAACAACACGCAAAACACCATTCAAATTTCAAATACGAGGTTCACACTCAAATTCAACCACTTGTTTCGCACGTGCGAACGCGACGGGACACGTTTGTTCTCTTCGACGGCTAGCATTCGACCTTTTTAAATTTTATTCTATGAAATATAAAAATTATTACGTTTTTTTATTTAAATAATTATACTATTTAGGGCCGGCAATTCAGTATGGAAAATAATCTTAGACAAATGTCCACCTCTAGCAGCATGGCAGATGTGAACCCTTTTCACTGTCTTTTTCATGACATTTTCACACATTTTATGCGTTATTTCAATGACTGTGTCTCCGATATTTTGCTTTAATTCTTGAAGGTTCATTGGCCTGTTAGCATAGACACATCCCTTTAGATAGCCTTAGAAAAAAAAAATCAGGAGCTGTTAAATTCAGGGATCTTGGGGGCCAGTCAATGTCACCGTTTCTCGAAATTAATCGTCCCGGAAACGTTCTTTTCAATGTCTCGATTGTGGCTCGTGCCGTATGACATATGTGGCCCCGTCTTGTGGGACGACATGTTTCCTAAGCCCAACTGATTCACTTGATGTAAGAAAACTGCTTTATCTGTTACAATGCCATGTTGCTCAAAAATCACTAAACGAGTTATTGTTAGCCGCGAAAATAAGAGATTTCTATCAAAAAAAATTCTTAGTTTCTGCAATGATACCTACATGAAAACCCTTTGTTCAGTCGTAAAAGGCTCCATAACTTTGCCGTATCTACACAAAATAATTTTCATGAAACAACTGTCAATTTGCCGCCAAAACAAAATCGGTTTCCGAGAGTGCTGAAGCTGGTAGCGAGGTCAAAATGAAAATCCAAGATCGTAATCGTAGCTGCAAAAATTTGCCGCGGCCATCTTGGATTTTCATTTTGAACTTCGTTCCTGCGGGGATCCTCAAACCCCATACGTTTTTTGTTTATTTGAGTAGTTAGTGATTTTAATTATGTGCAAGGTGCCAGTAAAACCAGACCTAAGCGTGCTGTAACCATTTTCGTTCCTTGAATGTACAGCCGCCAGCCGATCGATTCTGTAAAAATCTCACCGTGAAAAGTTAGGTGAAGTGAGCTTAAGACTAGACTGAGCTCTCAATAGTGTCAATCCCTAACATTAGTTGGAATGACAGCTCACTCCACGCTCCCTTCACCTAAGTTTTCACGGTGAGATGGTTACAGAATCGCACTACAGCACATCAAGCTACTGTAATCTGTCTTTCTATAATAGATTTTCAACGTTATTGCTAAAGCATTAAGGTTCAAGGCTGATTGGGAAAATTTGACGGTTTCGAGTAGCTTGACCTGCTGGCGTCTGTACATAGTAGGATTATTCCACTCTGTTGTTATGTATGGACGAAAACCAGCAAAACTCTGAGACACAATACTTTAAAAATTAGACCAGCGTTTTTCCATTTCACATTTTACTACGGAATACTAAAGAACGAGCCGAACGAGTAGCATACTACATAAATATATAATTTCGTCTGGACTTCGTAGTGTGCGTGTTCAACCCTCAGTATATAACTAACAAGGAGATCACAGAGTTACAAACATTTACAATAGACCTTTTCAGCTTATGTGGACACCTTGGCCACAACTCGCAAAACTGCAAACATTTATTATCAATTAAACATTACTCGTTCATAATATGAATCCATTTCTGCCAAAATTTTGCTGGAGAGTCGTAATAAGCAGTAGCTTACGCCTTCTAACTTGCAAGATGTTTCGTAAGGAAGAAAGAGATGGGTATATAGTAGTGACTATCTCTGTTATGGCTCCCTCTATATAGTTATCGGTCTGTGGTTTTCTACCCCTGTATATTGTGTGCAAGAATCCTGGGCCTCCTGGACTCGGTATCTGGAAGGCAGTCTGGCTTTGTGTTCCTCGCAAGCTAGACGTTTGCTGTTTTATTTAAATAATTTGACTGGTCTATGTGTGAGTTTAAAGTGTTGAAAAAAAATTCAATGTTTGAGTTAAAACATAATGTCATTAAAATGGCTTCTTTTAAGATATTATTGTGCTTCGCTAATGTGAAGACTGCGGCTCAGGTAAGTTGTCATTATTAATTACTTAGATTATTTTCTTCAGCGATTGTTTTTTTATCGCCTTAATTATGCTACGAAACGAGATGTTATCTATTATTATTTTCATAATTAAATAAAATTATCCTCCGGCTATCGCGATTTCTTATTGTGCTGTTGTGGCTGGCTAGCGCAATGTGCATGCGTGCATGGGATGGCTTGAAAACCTTAATCTGCACAGGCGATGTTATTTTTCTTACTTCAACGTTTAATACATTTAGTTGGTGGTTTTGGAAGAACAAACAACCTCGTACTTAGACGTTTAATATTACATAACAAAGTTTTTATACAAGTATTTCTAATATTGAACTTCAATAGTGAAGTAGGTAGGTACTTATTGTTTAGTTTAGTATTGAAGTTCCATACGATATTATTTTATTTTCTCTTCTTAAAGTTGATGTTTGATCTCTGACTTGTTATTTGTTTTTTAATTAAGTATGTCAATTATGTAATGTTTAATTTTAGTTTTACTTGTTAATTACTGTCATTGGCGCAAGCCTTTGTAATTAATTATAAGTAAATAAATAAATATTTTTTTTAATGAATGTTTTCTTTCTTATTTATTCAGAATTACAGTTTCTTGTTACAGAACCCGTTTCCTGTGAGTATGAGAGTTTACCATAAAAATGGTGCCATAATTAGACGGTGCTGAAGAAATAGTATGTATCTAGTCTAATACTTACTACTGGTTTTAATTTAAATTTTCGTTTATGCGGCTTCTTTTATTTTTGTCAAGAAAGTCCGGTAACCGATGTTACATACCGTAGAATCATGATCACCAGCAGCCTACAGCAGTCCACTGCTGGATATAGGCCTCTCCTATCACACAACATAGGATACTTACTTTAATTCAGGGTCGTATTTCGATACTTATTTTTGTTGCTACCTTCTATCCTATATCTATGGTTGCTCCAGTAATTTAAAGGGATTATAGAAGCAAAGTCAAATCATTTAAATGATACATTTATACGAACAATACTCTCTCTCTTCAGGTGGATCCAACTCGCCAGCTCACCGAAAGTGATCGAACTCAAAACATAGATAAAGTTAAACGGTATTTACTTTTTCCTCACCGAGTGTTCGGTTGTGGAAAAAGAAGCGACACATGCTTGTGATTAAGAGGTATGTAACCTACAGGTAAATCAATATGTATAGTATAGTAATAAGGGCCTCGCTTATCCAGAGTCCGGCCTCCTGCTTATTCGGTGGCGACGAGCGTGACAGGGACGTTCGCGCGGGAGGCGGGAGATATCAAACAACGTCGCGGGCCGCCGCGCTCCATCACAAGTCTGTCTGTTGTAAATCGCCATGCTACTCGCAGGTATAACGCGTGTATCGGTTAATTTAGCGCACTATTGCCTGCATTATGGCGCCACCACGTATGAACATTGGCTTTAAAAGGTGCGGAAATACACTGATATGCAGTGGGGTCCTGGGGTCGATTTCCGGGTTGGGCTAGGTGTTATTGAGTTTTTCCATTAGGAATTTATTAGTAACAGCCCGGAGTTTGGAAGTTGGCGGTGTGATACCCCCGTGCCTCAGAAAGCACGTAAAGCCGTTGGTCCTGCTCCTGATCTCTCTCCGGTCGTGTCGGATTGCCGTCCCATCGGACTATGAGAGTGACGGAAAAGGGAGTGCACCTGTGTCTGTGCTCACACTTGTGCACTATAATATCTCCCGCGCCGAAGGCTAGTCTCCGTTGAGATTGACTGTCGTGGCCGTAATACGATCTGGAGGACTTTTATAGACAAAGACGGATATGGTAGGTACAAAGTTGGTTGGTATAATGGATAAGTTCAGGACACATCCACCGCTAATAACAGCATACGAATCACATACTAAACATACTGTTTTTTTTTTCAGGTTTGGATCCACATAAGCGTATATCTGCCCAACGAAGAATCAGCCAGACAGTTGCTCCCACCGAGTTCCCCGTCTTGACATGTATCTGTATATCCACTGCCGGATTAATACAGAAGGAAACTCAAGCATTGTTTATAATTAAATTAATCATCGACATATAACGCAATTATAGTGATATTTTTATCTTCATTCTTTACATACAAACAAGGTTCATATTTAGATTTTAAATAACCATTTGTTGTTAAGCAAATATCTACTTTGTTATACCACATTCTTGATGACTGCTTCAATCCATAAATGGCTTTCTTTAACTTTAGAACTTTAATAGTATCCGAACTATGAAAACGTGGAGTGGAAGCGTGCTGGGCCCATAACCTATTAATAAAACGACCGTGTGCTTTCAAACAAAACAACAGAAGTAAATTTATTCAAATCTCACATTCCATTATATGGTTACGCTACATGAACACAGATGCCGCTACTTGCAGCATACATGAACTTTTGATATTCATACATAATATTAATAAGTCCACAAAATATTTCTTAGGAAATGTTCCTGGTCAGCGTCAGCGTTAATAGTTTTTGGCTAAGATTGTTTTGTCTTTTTTAGATATTGTCTTATATTTTTTTTTCCAGCACGGCCCCCTATCCACATCTATAAATTATTTGTCATTACGAATTCACAATATCTGTTGCGGTACATATAACGTGTTAATTAATAGAGTACATTGAGTTTAAGAAACTTTTTAATACGCCTTATATTTTTCAAGTTACACGGGGGCCGTGCTAAAAACTTTTGGCTGGCACGCCCCCATTTTTTTGCATATATCTTAAAAAGTACAGAGGTACATTGAAAAAGAAACAGTTACATATACTCCTACAGGCGAGTACAGTGCATTAGTGCACACCTAAAACGCAAATTCTGGGGGGCCGTGCGGGGTAAATGTACATAAAAAATCACCATTACAACGTTGCAATGCTACCAGCATTTTGAGTACTTTTCCTGCTGACGATGCGGACAAAATACCCTTTATTTCCGCTCCTCTTTTATATGCTTGTAAATATTATTACCTACATTTAAAATGTCTGACATATCTCGGGAACGGCCCCGAGATATGTCAGACATTTTAAATATAATGGATCCCAGACTTATGGGCCCGAAAACAACTCGCAGAGAGTTAGACGATTTTAATGAAACGAGGTACTAACCAACGATTATCCCTGTACGCACGATGCAAGTGCACCCGAGGACAACCCCCGCTTGTTCTGGGTGGCTGGTGGTTGGACTATTACAAGATATGGAAACAAATATATTTTTATTTATTTATTAATAACCAACTTATATTCACAGTTTTCACCACACATACAAGTTATTAGTCAATACACACATGTCATACAATCATAAAATTAAGTTATAATAAAAATGGACAAATTTTGATGAAATTAAATTAAATGAAACAAAATTTGTAAAAATTAGATATAATAAGATAGAATTAGACAAAATAAGATAAAATTAGACAAAATAAGATAAAATTAGATAGAATTAGGATAAATTGAAATAGAATTATTAATAACAAGAAACTGTTTTATTTATCTACTCCTAGGAGATTGTACTGGGAGTTGCAATGGACTCCAGGTATAGAGTAGCAGTGTGCAGGAATTCCAGTTCAGTACTCGCGAAGACATCTGAGGACTCATCATATATTAGAATGTTGTTGATATGGGTGAGGGCTAGGTACAATGGACTGGTCTTAAGGGTTATGGTACCGGTTTGAGGTATTTCGAATAGAGGACGTCGGCGAGGGCGAAGTCTCTGTCTAATGGCTAGTGGGATATTAAAGGAGATGTACTGAAGGAAGGAGGAATTGAAATGGGTACCACGAATTAGGCGTATGAAATATTTAACCAGACTAAGATTTCTCTTTACTTCTAAACTTTGGTACCCCACCATACCCAGAACAAATGGTGTTGGGTACATGTACGGGTAATAACCATAAAGTTTAAGTTTTAAGTACAGGTAGCGGACAAAATACTTCTGAACCTTTCCGATGACCAGTGTATACACTCCTTCATGAGGGTTCCAGATTGCGCTATTAGTCTCTAGCAAACTGCGAATGAAGGAGTTGTACAGTATGGTTATGGCTTGACGATCACTGAAAATTTTAGCCTGACACAAGACAAAACCTAAGTTTTTGCGGGATTTGTTGCAGGTCTGTATTATGTGCTGGTTAAATGTAAGATGTGGATCGAAGTGAGCACCCAGATCGCGAACGGTTAAGACGCGTTTCAGGGGCTCATTATTCATAGTGTACGTAGATGTTGTGTATAGGTTGTGTGGCTTTTGAGTAGGTCATGACCGCGCATTTACTAGTGTTTAGGTTGAAGTTGTTGATAGTGCTCCAAGTGTGAATGTTGTCGATGTCGAGTTGAAGTGCGGCCGTATCACTGGAGCTAGCCACTGGTAGAGCAACTTTGACATCATCAGCATACATTAAGACTGTGGAGTGTTTTACATATGTAGGAAGATCATTAACTACTATTAGAAAAAGAAGGGGCCCGAGGTTAGTGCCCTGCCCTATGCCAGAAGTGACCGAGTAGCGCTCCGAATTGGCATTTTTGTATTTTACAAATTGCTTGCGGTCACGCAGATAGTTCGCGAAGAATTTTAGCGATGACACAGAGAAACCTGCCAATGCTAGTTTACTTAGAAGTATGTCGTTGTCAACCCGGTCAAAAGCCTTCTGGAAATCAAAATAGGCTACATCGATCTGCATTTTGTCATTCATAGTTTTGGCTAAGAGTGTAGTTATGTTAAGCAGATTAGACGTGGTTGAGCGATTTGGAAGGAATCAGTGCTGCTCATCTGCAAACCACCGTTGCAGCTTATTAATTTTTTTTTTATAGAGTACCTATCGATTCAAATACTTTGCCGAATATCGATATTGGCCTGTAATTTTTTGTCACTTTTTAGACCAGTTTTATGTACCGGAAGTACCTTAGAGGTTTTCCACTCCGTTGGATATACGTTCGTCATAATAGATAGGTTAAAGGTAAACTGCAAGGGCAATTTGAAAATTTCACAGCCGTCCTTAACCAAGTACTGTGGTATTCCATCTGGACCTTGAGTAGATTTTGGAGGAAGTCGAGCCACAGTGCCACGAACCTCAGATTCATGAACGTAATCAATATTGTTGTGCGCCACAATTAATGCCTGATGCATGGTGACATTAGTTACCACTAGCGCCATCTAGTTTCTAGTAGCAGAACTAATAGAGTCACTAGCGCCATCTATTATCGATTGGCTGAACTTTCTAGAACTATCGACATCTGGTCAGTCGGGGCCGGTATGTACTCGAACATTCTAGATGTTTCTACAACAGAAGGTTCTGGAATTATCTGCGGCATTATATAAGGCCGGGACTAGCCGCGACCAATCAAACTTGGTTCTGCGATAGAAGCGAATACATCGAAAGCGATCTTCAAGTGCGACTTAAGAGCGATTGTTTTATAAATAGTGTGTTTTGAGTTGTTATTAGTGTTGTTTAATTAAAGTGTAACTTTTGGTAATTTTTATCGGCAGTTTTTATTGTCACGAACCCGAAGCTCGTAACAATATCAACAAGTTGGGACATATTACTAGGAGACGCATTCGCAGTAGCGATAGCATGCTCGAGATCTAATGGTGGTAAGTTTGATAGGAAAACGCTACTGAAGTATTTTGAAAATGCGTCTGCCACTTGCTTTGGCGACCTGTCACCGAAGGTAGCTTGCTCATTGTTTTCTCTGTTACTTTTTACATAGGCCCAGAAGGTTTTGGTGTCACATTTAATGTTCGACTGAATATGAATAGTGTAGGTAGCAAAATCCGCATCTGTACTTCTCTTTAATAAGCGCCCCGGTAAAGAATACATAATGCAGTTGACTATTATTATTTTGCTTGTATAGCTTGTGATAATGGTTTTTAAGGTTATTTAGTTCAATTGAGAGAGACGTAAACCATCTAGGGTAATTCAGTCGCAATGCTTTCATCTTTTTTAAAGGAACAGTTTGACAAACAATGCTGTTAATTAACCCAAAAAAGGTCCGAACAGCGATGTTAACATCATCGCATGAATACACTGGCTCCCAGTCTATACCAGCCAGTTCAGAGTATAGTATCCAACATTCTGCCAAGATCATTTAAAATTATATTTTCCCGTATTAAATTATATTCAGAAAGGAACAAATCAAAGTCTTCGCGTATGGCTACACTAGCGGAATACAGGTTAAAATCCCCCAGAACAACCAGAGGCAGTCTGTTAATGTCATACATGATCCTTCGTATACAATTAAAAATAGAATAATATCTAGCGTGAGGTACATTCGGTGCTAAGTAGACAACACAGCACGCAAAGCGTAATCGACCTTTAGTAACTATTGCACATATTATTCCGTCGCACTGTTCAGGTTTGCAGTCCACACGTGAGCGAGTAGGGCGCGCGAGCGGGCCGCAGCCGCCCCGCCGCGCGCCACACGGTCACACCGTCGCGCGCCACACGGTCACACCGTCGCGCGCCACACGGTCACACCGTCGCGCGCCACACGGTCACACCGTCGCGCGCCACACGGTCACACCGCCGCGCGCCACACGGTCACACCGTCGCGCGCCACACGGTCACACCGCCGCGCGCCACACGGTCACACCGCCGCGCGCCACACGGTCACACCGTCGCGCGCCACACGGTCACACCGTCGCGCGTCGCACGCCGTATTCTCGCGGAAACACCTCAGAGTCAAACACGCTATCATCGAGCCTAGTTTCCATTAATGCTAATAAATTACTTGAGAAGGTGTGTAGTCAATTTTTGGTTTCTGAACGTCTTGATTTTAATCCCCGGACATTCTGGTAGAAAATCATATCCAGCTTCTTAGTTTTTCTCTATATTGGACTAGCTGACCCGGCAAACGTTGTTTTGCCATATAAATTATTTCTAACTGCCCGACGCTACTTCGTTCGCGTTGTGTTCTACCCCTACCCAACTCCTACACTACTCCTACCCTACCCCTACCCTACTCCTACACTACTCCTACCCTACTCCTAACTTTCTCCTAACGTACTGATTCTAGATAATCCTAGTAATGTGGATATATGTTTGTTATTGATTCAAAACCCTTAATTTAATACGTGCTTGTTGAGAATCTTTCAAGTAGGCAACTATTACCACCGCAGTTGCGAACGGTATCTCTCAAGAGGACGATAGTAGCCACCACCGTTGCGAGGATATACCATTTGTAAATGTCAACACGGGGAACTCGGTGAGAGCCGTTTCTGACCAGTGTTGATTCTTCGTTGAACGTAGACACACATAAGATCTTATATGACCGTGCGAGTTGAATCCACCTGAAAAGAGACAGTTTTTTTTAAGTATACCTAAATAGTAGGTTTATTCTCTACATATATGTTTAAATGCATAAATTATAAGTACAGAACAAGAACTCTTTGCGTCAGAATTTGCCGCCAAGCAGTGCATCGTTTCTATAATCCGCACTTTGTCTTTTAAGGCCAATGTGGAATGCTTACGTGGTGGCGCCTTAGTAGAATAGATACTCTTTGTTATGTACACCGTATAAATTACAAACATAAATATATAATATAATGCAGGCTATAGTGCGCTAAATTAACCGATACACGCGTTATACCTGCGAGTAGCAGGCGATTGACGACAGACAGACTGGTATGGCGCGCGGCGGCCCGCCACGTTGTTTGATACCTCCGCCTCCCCGCGAACGTCCCCGCCACCCCCGTCGCCACTGAAGAAGCTAATCCTGATAAGCGAGGTCCTACTGTAATTGCGCCATTACCAGCACCCTAATTGCGTAACACAGTATTAAACTATTTATCACAATTTGAATATTTTTTGTAGGATATTGCTAATCCATTGCTTCATATGTTCGAAAAAAAAATCTGCTCACAACACAACGTAAATAACGCAATGAATGTTGTTGAACTGTCAAAATGAAAGTAATTCCTACTGACAGTGTGTTACGCAATTACCCCGCTGTAAGTTACATACCTCTTATTTACATGCGTGTGTCGTTTCTTTTCCCACAACCGAACAGTCGGTGAGGACAAAGTAAATCCAGTCTAACTTTATCTATGTTTTGAGTTCGATCACTTTCGGTGAGATGGGGAGTTGAATCCACCTAAAAAGAGACAGTATTTTTAGTATAATATCTAGTCAGTGTACCATTGATCAGTGAACCATTTCTGCACTTTGTCTTTTAAGGCCAATGTTGACTGTTTACGTGGTGGCGCCATAATGCGCTAAATTAACCGATACACGCGTTATTGTTTACAACAAGATCCAAAATACAGTACCTAACCGTTCTATATTGGTACATCGGTGTGACATTCGGCTAGGATTGTCTTTGTTCGACTTTCTAAAGAGCGTTGTGTCCAAAGAGATTTAAGATAGGTACCTACAGTAGAGAGGCTATGCAATGAAATGTCATAGAAAAACTGTGATCCCATGTCTCAGTGACGCCATCTAGCGTAATATAGCAAAATTAGAGCGGCAATTGGGAACATCAAAGAATAAAAATGAATTAAATTTATTAAAATATATTCAGCTATCGCTCGGTAGGTGGCCAGTGTCGTCAGTGTTGCCAGATCCGATTTTCAATCCGTGGATTAAGCTTGAAAAACCTAATATACATTTAATCAACGGGTAAATACATTTTGAAAACTAAACAAATTAAGCAAAACTTGTCTCAGACAGTAAAAACTATTTTAGAATTTTATTCGCTACTATTATTACGCGCTAGGTATCAGTTTCAAGTGCGTGTTTTATATGTACCTACATTTTAAAATAAAATAATTTTAAACGTGCTTTGCCTCCGAATTATTATAGAACTTAGTTTATTACGATTTTTGTGTAAAGTAGACCTATTATGTCATAAAGCGCATTTTTTTGCAATTGTCTGTTGCATTTCGTTTTTACAAAAATAATTATTTTTACACTTTTGTTTGCAAATAATTGTAAATCTTATTATATCGATATACGCATATTCGAGGCGAGGTCCAAAAATCCGTAGAACTACTAAATTCATAAGTCTGGCAATGCGGGGGTGACACTAAGTAGAAACTATAAAACCTGTGGTAAGGATTTTATAATTTAGATATAAAGGTATCGATAATATTGAAAAAAGTTATAAGACAATTTTTTCGCATTTGAATAGATTTGAACAAGTGCCAAAAAATTAGGAAAGCAATAATTTGATTAGTAGTTTCAATGTTTACAAGTTGTTTATCTATAAAAGTCTTTTTACATACAAATTAATAAATTATCGTTATTATGGTCTAGTGATCCAAGTGTCAGACTGCTAATCACGAGGTCATGGCTTCGATTCCCACAGGACACAAATATTTATGTGATGAATATAAGTGTTTGTGTTGGTCCGGGTGTGTCTTATGTATGTGTCGGAGATGGTATGTCTGTCTCTCGTTAGCATCAGGCATATTTTAATTACTGTGGGCGTACTATGGGTAGTGTTGGTTATAACACGAAAGAAAAACGGTTTACAGTTCAAATCAGATTACAATTCACGAACAAGTCAGTCACACTACCGAATCACACACTGTAGGTACACATTTCAACGATACGGAATCGCGAGACAGTTTCTAACACATGTTGTTCGTACGATGTCCAATGTTTCGATGATCCCGAGAGCTCTGCTCACACCGTTCTTGTAGCTGTAGCTCTCCGTCCACCTCCACGAACTCAGACTAGACTCTGTCTAGCGCCACGAGATGGCGCTGGCGTTCCGAATAAACGAATATTTCCGACATATGTATTATAAGTATTTATTTACAAAAGAAAGTATTATATCCATTGTTCATTACCCACAGTACAAGCCTTTGAAGCAAACAGATCAGTCGACCTTGCGTACGTACAAAATATAAAATTCAAAACACTTATATTGAGGAAATTACGGGCGTTCTACTTAAAAATCTCATACATGACGGTCGACCAAATAATGATAGCGACTACTACCAACAGATCAGAGCATGGGCTGCCATGCTACATATGTCCCCAACGTCAGACCTACCATCCATTGACGAACTTTTAAAAGTTGTTAACAAACTCCCACTTAATAAAGGATCAATAAAATACATTTTAACCAGCTTACATCGCGTTCTTTCTTATTTTATTTTTTTCTTTTTGCTCGGCTTCCAATAGTCCTAGCGTAATGTTAAATAACCTGTAGCCTTTTTCAAGAACTGGGCTTTAAAATGTAAAAAGAAATTTCCAAATCCAACTGGTAGTTCCAAATATTAGCGCGTTCAAACAAACAAGCAAACAAACTCTTCAGCTTTAGTATTAGTATAGATTGTCAACAAAGTTTAGCTCTGTAGAATACGCCGTTAGAAAAAATCGTGATTTAACTGATTTAGAGACCGTTGATTTAAATACCTACGTTAGTTCGATCATATGGTATTATTTTCAAACAGTATATTTAAAGTGTTATTTATTATTTACCTTAATAAATATTATCGATAACAAAATCGATAAACAACATCACATCTCAACAAGGCAGTAGTAAAACTACTCAGCAGTAGAGGGCGTTTATTACAAAATTAGCAAATTTTCTAAATCTCTTTATGAAAATTATTAATTCTAATTACTGAGTAAATATAGATAATTCATGCCTAAATAAACCGAAGTTAGGTCCAGTTGTTTTACCATAACAAGATTTACAATATCGTAATGCACAACTCGGCATGTTTCCTTAGAAAATATTTTTCTTTTGGTGGACACGAATGCGTCTTGACACGCAGGCGTACGACATTAGACTGAGCGACTTTTGACCACTAGGACAAAAGTCTTGGATTACGATTTTGTTCGTAATGTCCTGTCTATTGTCAAGTAAATAATTTAATGTCTTTGGTTGTGTCCTACTCAGATTCCACTGATTATCAGGTTGATCTGATAATCAATGACGATTTTAATGACAAAATATTACACTTAATCAACTGACAGCACTAACCCACAGAACACGTATTTTCTCTTATTTAAACTCTGTGACTCTGTACATCACAGAATTTTGACGGTTTATTACACGAAATATATCTATTCCCTGGTTTATTATCCAAGAATGACAGTTAACTAGTGTGGCAGTGTTGGTGATGTTTATCTAATCGCGACTACATCGAGTGGCACCTTGAGAGAAAATGGACTTCTATTTACTCGAGTAACGAGTTAAATAAAATCAAGCCGCATCACTATCTGACACTGTCAGAAAGACAACACGTGTCAAGTGACAATAACATTCATTTTATTTTTCCGTTTCTTTCGAATTGCTTGAAATTGATATTTCTGTTATCCTGTATGTAATTGAAGGATTGCGTTATTGGAAGATGCATTAGCATTATAGCATAAGAACATTTATGCCAGAAGGATGTTGTGTTAATTGTTCAGTAAGATTTCAACGCAATGTGCGAAGACATTGCCCGAGACTGCTGCAGATGTGCGGTAACTTGTGAACGCAAGGATTCACGAACACAAGTCAAACCATCTCTAATGCAGTTGAACGAAAGTGTGTTTAAACGATGCAAGAAAGTATTGAAACTGTTTATACATTATGGAGATTTGGATACAGGAATATTATATAGGGTGGCAGGGACATCGACGCGCAAACTGTAACCATGGATTCAGCACATGAGTTTAGACCCCATAGCATCGACATTTTTCGTGGGTTATGAAAAAAAAATCTTCTGTTTCGTAGAAAAGTGCAATACCTACGCGGCCAAAATGTATAGAACAACAATATTTTTTTTCAATAACCGACGAAAAATTTCGACGCTATGGGGTCTAAACTCATGTGCTGAACCCATGGTTACAGTTTGCGCGTCGATGTCCCTGCCACCCTGTATTCTATGTCGATTTTCACAACAAACGTATAGGTACTGTGCCTGATGACTGCGGGAAAGAACATTATTTTGCAGTAGATTCCAGCACACCAAAAAGAACAAAAATAATATTAGTTAGAATATGTTTATTGTCTAACACAAATCTTCCATGTCTTTTTAGGTACATTATTTAGGTACCTAGAACATCAATTTCTAACAGCAAGCTGCTCTTGCTGGATAACTCGCATGCTAAATGGAATACTGACTTAACTCAAAAAAAGATGATTTTTGGAAAAACGCAAAAGAAGGTCTTTCTATGAGGACTTATCCTACTTGTTGATGCATAAAAATAAAACTGATTTATATTATTGTTGCGCGCCACAATTAATGCCTGATGATGGTGACATTAGTTACCACTAGCGCCATCTAGTTTCTAGTAGAAGAACTTACTAGAACTATCGACATCTGGTCAGTCGGGGCCGTTATGTACTCGAACATTCTAGATGTTTCTACAATAGAAGATTCTGGAATTATCTGCGGCACTATATAAGGCCGGGACTAGCCGCGACTAATCAGACTTGGTTCTGCGATAGAAGCGAATACATCGAAAGCGATCTTCAAGTGCGACTTAAGAGCGATTGTGTTTTATAATTAGTGTGTTTGAGTTGTTATTAGAGTTGTTTAATTAAAGTGTAACTTTTGGTAATTTTTATCGGCAGTTTTATTGTCACGAACCCGAAGCTCGTAACAATTGGTGTCAGAAGCAAGGATTAAAATCATGCCGATTTTACCTAAAGACGACACGGAGGGTATCCGTACCCGGAGTCAACGCCAACAGGAGACGGACCAGAGACGTTTTGGTGGAGCTATGCCGCAGAGGTCGGAGGGCCAGCTACCAACCACGGAGGCCGAACCGTCCGCAGCAGTTCCAGCATCAGCAGCACCAGACTTTGCTGCCCTGATGATGATGCTGCAGGAGCAGTCCCGCCGTCAGGAAGAACAGGCTCGCCGATAGGAGGAACAGGCACGTCGGTTGGAAGAACAGCTCCAGCGAGACAAGGAGGAACAGGCTCGCCGACAGGAGGAACAGGCTCGTCGGTTGGAAGAACAGCTCCAACATGATAAGGAGGAGCAAGCGCGCCGCCAGGACGAGCAAGCGCGCCGCCAGGAAGAGCAGATGCTCCTTATTAAGGACCTTCACGCTACTTTTGGGAAAGACATGAAGGAGGTGAAGGATAAGGTTGCTCAATATGACAACCGCCTGTCGGAAGCTGAAATCCGAATCGACCAAGTGAATAATCGGGTTGACAACGTGGTGGCTGACGTAAAAAAAACCGTGATGGCTGATGTAAAGAAAACGCTGGATTACCTTAAACTTGGAGATGGAATCGCAGCTCCCGTAGCTACAACACCTTCGCTACGTGGATTCAAAGTGCCACCGTTCGACGGAACTTCTTCCTGGTCAGCCTACAAAATCCAGTTTGAGGCTGTCATGAAGGCGAACGGTTGGAATAACAGTCAGGCCATGACTGCCCTCACCCTAGGCCTGCGCGACCAGGCCTTAACTGTTCTGGAAGCTCTCGGTAAGGAAGTGACTTACGAGCAGCTCCTTGAGGCGTTGGAGGCTCGGTATGGCGACGCTCACCTGGAACACGTGTTTCGTGCGCAGCTCAAGGATCGCGTGCAACGCAGTAATGAAAACCTGCAGCAGTGGGCCCTTGAAGTGGAGAAGCTGGTGCGTAAAGCTTACCAGTCCGTGCCTGCGCTTATTGATGGGAACCTGGTGCAGGCATTCATCGACGGCATCCGCGACCTTGAAGTAAGAGCTGCTGTGAGGCTCGGGCACCACGGGACGCTTAAGGACGCCTTGGCCCATGCACTGGAGGTGGAAGCTGTGCGGCAGGATCATCGATCCCATCGTGTCAGGGAGGTTGCAGCGGCTACAGTTCGCGACCGCAATAGAGAATACAGCCCTAGGTGCTACGGCTGTGGGGAAAGGGGCCACCTTCGATCCAGTTGCCCTAAGCGAACTGCAGAGAGGGTAGACAATGACCTTCCATGGAAAGTGGGACGAACTTTGGTCAGAGCCACCGACATCTCAAGGGTACGTGTGCCGAACCTTTGTGATCAGGAACAGGTTATGGAAAAAGGCACACTAGTTGGTACTAGGCAAGAAAGTAAAGAAGTCGTACCTGTGAGGATGCTCAAGACAGACCTCAGCAACGAGTGGAAGGAAAGCCTACAACGTGCACAGCAGGAAGATGCGGACATCAAGCCGATTCTGGAGTGGATGAAGGCCAGAGCTCCTAAGCCCAGGTGGAGCGACGTCTCAGCAATGAGTTCGATCACAAAAAGCTATTGGGCCCAATGGGACAGCTTGGTGATTCAGGATGGAGTCCTGTGCCGTAAATGGGAAAATGCTCGGGGAGACAGCTGTCATTTGCAAATGGTTGTCTCTAAAGCTCAAGTACCGGATGTTCTACAGCTGTACCATAATGGTTGTTCAGGACGTCATCTGGGAGTAAAACGGACTCTACTGAAAATACGAGAACGGTTTTACTGGGTCCACTGTCGGGATGATGTCGAGGACTGGAGTCGCAAATGTACAAGTTGTGCAGCTGTAAAGGGACCTCAGACTCGTAGTAGAGGTGCATTAAAATTGTACAATGTGGGCGCACCATGGGAGAGGATAGCCCTTGACGTTGCGGGGCCGTTTCCGGAAAGTGAAAGTGGTAACAAGTATTTCATGGTTGTGATGGATTACTTCACTAAGTGGCCGGAAGTATTCGCCATTCCAAATCAAGAAGCTTCGACAGTTGCAGATAAATTAGTTTATGAAGTCTTCTGTCGGTTTGGAGTACCTTTAGAGATTCACAGTGATCAAGGAAGGAATTTTGAGTCCCAAATATTCCAGGAAACTTGTCGAGTTATGGGTACTCATAAAACAAGAACAACTTCTTACCACCCACAATCGGATGGAATGGTGGAACGATTTAATCAGACACTGGAACGGTACCTAGCAAAAGTTGTGGAAAATCGGCAACGAGATTGGGACAAGCACATACAACCGTTTTTGTTGTCATATCGAAGCGCTGTTCACGAAAGTACATCGGTGACACCAGCTTTCGCAAACTTTGGAAGAGAATTACGGCTGCCTGCAGACCTGATCACCGGAATACCACCTGATGCCCCACGCAGTATAACCGATTATGCGAATCACTTGCGGAACAAAATGAATGACATTTATGAGCACGTCAGAGAATCGGGCCAGCAAATGTCTGAAAAGATGAAAACCCGTTATGACCGCAAAATGAACAGTAAAGGGTTCGACGAAGGTTCACTAGTGTGGTTGCACAATCCAGTCCGCAGCAAAGGGAAATCTCCTAAGCTTCAAGCTAAATGGGATGGACCGTACCGGATTGTGACAAAGATCAATGACGTAACCTACCGGATACAGAAAGGTGCAAGAGGTACTCCTAAGATCGTCCATGTGGATCGATTGGCGCGTTATTATGGAGCCGATAATGCTCGGGACGAGCATGTCTTAGGAGGGGGCAGTGTTGCGCGCCACAATTAATGCCTGATGATGGTGACATTAGTTACCACTAGCGCCATCTAGTTTCTAGTAGAAGAACTTATTAGTTCTTCACTAGCGCCATCTATTATCGATTGGCTGAACTTACTAGAACTATCGACATCTGGTCAGCCGGGGCCGTTATGTACTCGAACATTCTAGATGCTTCTACAATAGAAGATTCTGGAATTATCTGCGGCACTATATAAGGCCGGGACTAGCCGCGACTAATCAGACTTGGTTCTGCGATAGAAGCGAATACATCGAAAGCGATCTTCAAGTGCGACTTAAGAGCGATTGTGTTTTATAATTAGTGTGTTTGAGTTGTTATTAGAGTTGTTTAATTAAAGTGTAACTTTTGGTAATTTTTATCGGCAGTTTTTATTGTCACGAACCCGAAGCTCGTAACATTATCATGAATGCTTGTCATTTGAACGTCTATGATTAACTATTGATGAGATCTGAGTAAAAAAAAACGGAAATCACATCTGACCTATCTACTAATGGGTCAATGTTCCAATAAGCATGCAAACTGTTTGGTGGGCAGACGTTGGTACTGTTGGCTGTTGTGCACATGTAATGTGGAGCGTGAGGTATTTAAGTTTTCATCCTGCATCTTTTTTAGATTAAAATATTACCTACTTCTAACTCGTCTGACGTTGAAATTAATATAAGTACTTACAGTAATAAAAATGCTTTGTTATGTACACTATGTGATGTTTGATTACTATTTATTGCTGAGCACTGGCGGCTCTGTTGTAACAGCTGCGACTTACAGCTTGTAGATCATAGGTTCAAACCCAGAGAGGCACTTTACTTTGTGTAAATCGTTTCATCACTACTGCTCTCAAAATGGTGAAGGAAAACATTGTGAGGAAACCGGCATGTTCTAGAGCTAAAAATCGAAGACATGTGATATCTACCAACCCGCACTGGGCCCACGTGATGGATTACGTTACGGCCCACTCCCTCCCATCGAGAAGAAGCCTGTGTCACAGCAGTGGAAACAATAAAGGCTGATTGTGCTTATGGAACAAATATTATGATTGCACTGGGGTGTTAATTTTAGCAATGTAGAAGTTACTAGATTACAAATCTTTGCAGAAAACCACAGTTTTGATGTGCAAAGAACAGACAAGACTAGCACAAAACAACAACAAAAAACAAGCATGGGACGGCACTGAAAAGGAACTCACTGCCAAACTCCAAAAAAATATGTCACAAACCGTAACTATAGCCCTTAACCGCCCGAAGTTGGGCGATTAATGTTATAGTTATTTGTGACGTTATTTTGACACTTGTGACAATTGTTAAAATGATGCAACCCGAATTTTGCTTAACCGGAGATTTGACGGCTGTCAAAGCTATAATTATCGTCATAATTGCTTGTTATGGTTATTTATCACGTCATTATAACAATTGTCAAAATGATGCAACCTTAATTTCGCCTAACCGGAGATATGACGGCTGTCAAAATGTTTTGACAGCCGTCATATCTCCGGTTAGGTTAGGTTATCGGTTATCGCTTTATTTAGTTGATGCAACTCACCCTTAAGGTTTTCAAATACTGACAGACTGATGACAAGAGAATGTTCTGATAAGCTTGTAGAAAAATTATCTTGAATAGGAGAGCAAATGTGTAAATTTTTTCTTCTTTAGTCCACCTTCGACCAGTGACTTTCTTCTTATAATTTCTTAATTGCCCTTGCAGTAATAGTGCAAATGTTGGAGAAATCTTGGCTAATATTTTTTTAACAGCATTGTCATCACTGATTATTTGTAAAACCCTACTGGACTTGGAATTTTTTAATGTGATTACACAGTTGGCAAATTTTTTGCTAATATTTTCTGCAATTTACATATAACATTTTCGCCTTTTCTGGTTTCTCCTTCTGGAATGGAGTTCCAACAATAGCCTCAGTGTTTTCAACACTTGGTACATTTTGTACATTTGTTAAGTCTCTAAAAGACACTCTTTGTGAAGGCCCAGCTTGAGGTTCTGCAGAATATGTAGGCAATTCATATGCAGTCTGGAAGAAATAAAAATACTAATATTACATACCATACATAATCAGCCATTCATGTTCCCACTACTGGGACATAGGCTTCCTCTCTGTGTGAGGGAGTGGGCCGTAATCCACCACGCGGGCCCAGTGCGGGTTGGTAGATGTCACGTCTTCAAATTTTTCATTCTAGGTCATGCCGGTTCCCTCACAATGTTTTTCTTCACCGTTTTGAGAGCAGTGGTGATGAATCATCATCATCCATCATCTCAGCATATTGCAATGCCCTGCTCTCACCGGGCTTGTGCCATGAAGTTAATTCAATATAACTTTAGAATATTTTTACTTACATCATATGGAACAGCAGTTCTAATTAGCTTCCCCTTAGACTCATCAGTAAAATCTGCATCATTAAAATGTCTCTCACACAGCATTCTATGTTCATTGTGTAACTTCATTTGTAATGTGTAAGGGGGGACTCTTACACATTCACATTCATCTTCCTCGGAAAATGTATTTTGCACATAATTCACAGCTGAAAGCATAAGTATGGAATTATTCACACAGCAGCAATGATAACTGAATGATTACCTTCAATACATAGAATTTGATACCAGCTTGAATATCCGACTTTTTGTAATTCATATGCGGATCAGAATTTGATTATCCCTTACTTTAACGGTGATGGTACACAAGACCTAACCCTTCTCATTCTGAGAAGAGGCTCGTACCCAGTAGTGGATCAGTGATAATGTCGGAGCATCGTCATAAGCGAGCTGTAACAATATAATAACATTAAGTTTATTAATACCTACCGGACTAGTTTCTTATAGCAGGTTTAGAAAATCGAAACAATTTAATGTTATCCTCGGCTGGTGAGCACCCACACTTGAAACATTTCCCTTTGTTTTCTTTTTCCGCCATTGTTTAGAGTCCTTTCTCAAACAGCAGAAACTGATACACAGAATAGACTCACTTTCTCAAAACCAAGACAGTCACTGCACTTTTTAACACTCTAACGGAGAAACAGAGGCACAACTCGACGTTTTAGAAGAAATTAAAAATGCAAAGACTTAGTAAATAATCAACACCACGCACAAATGAAATGACATGACATCAATGGCTGTTAATTTGACATATAAAATCAAAATGGCTTCCTTGGTAGGGATACCATACAAAATAAGTATAATATTTTTTTCAATGGCATCATTTCACACATACATTTATACTGTGTATACATGAATCACACATTCACACAAAATTCAGCCCCCGTAGGTATTTATTTCGCCCCGTACAAAGTTGACAGAGCCTGGGGGCTTACCATGAGCTCTTATAAGCAGGAGGCTTACTATGACCTTTTAAGAAAACGTTCAACGTTCAATGTTCATTCAGTTCAGAAGCAGGCCTAATTTAGTCCTGCTAATAATCGTATTAAGAGAGTAATAAAAGTGAACAACTATTGAACGAAGTTCACCGAAGTTGAATGGTAATGCTTGTCTGTGGCCTGCTGTAATGCCATTGTCTTTTTAATAGGCATCGTTCAAAAACTTAAATCTAATTCTATTTTCACTTTACCGGTTTTTTGAAAAAAATAGAAACATGAGTTTCTGGGTATATACATATTTTAACTATGATTATGTATAACAAGTTACCTTGATACATTATTTATAAGCACTACAAAGCTCAATTTCCCGTTCAAAACAGGTTTGTAACTTAGAAGGATTCAACGTGATTTTGAACGTGTTCCGATAAGTCATGCAACAATTTAAAAAAAAAATGTATTTTTGCGCGCCAAATAAAATGTTTTACCTATGTTTGTATCTTCACAATGTCGTTAGTTTGTTTACTTACATGAAAATATCATAATGGTGTACTTACTTCACGCATTTTTAATTGGAATGTCGCTTCAGAGATTAATTATAATGAATGTGTTGAATTTATTTTTAGTGAAACACGTACAAGTCGTCGTGTTAGTATGACCCAACTGCTTCGCCGGGAGCCGGGAGTTCTTAAATAATCATAGAGAAATTGCAGTTATGTATAACAAATCCACCCAAGCACGGGAACATAGCAAGCTAATGTGGAAAAGGGTTGCAGAGAGAATATAGAATTTTTGCATTTTTTTTAATAAATCCTAACCGGGGTCACGAAAAGTAATAAAGAGAAAATATATTGATAATGTAGGTACTCAATTGATTCAATTCCCGATATGGTTGTTAATGTAATAAATACGTATATAGAAGCGTATTTAACGATATACATTAAAAAAAAAACTAATTATATACCTAATTACAGTTCGAGGTGGTAACCAAATCTATTTTTATTAAGTAAAACAATTTACCATTGACGCTGCAGCAGGTCCTCCTGTGTTTAATCTCATTTTTAAGTTTGCTTACTCTTGCGTAAAGTAGTGTAAAAATCATCTTGAAACGGATTGTAGTTTTTGGTTTCTTGTCAGTTTGACTCTAGTGTTGTTACTCAGTCATAAGCGGTCAGACACTCGATTGTCTCGATTACATAATTCGAAAATTTAATTCAAATTGAATCTAATCCATTCCATTGAACCTAGCAGCTTCTTATGTTTGAAACGTAACTTAAAGGAAATAATCATAGCAAGATCCAGAATAAAACAAACTACACGTTATCAACTAACAGCACTAACCCACAAAACTGTATTTTCATCACAGTATTATGTCGGTTAATATCACCATCACGTTGATATCACACGAAATAATCATTTATATCTGAGATTGCTGGTAAATTTATACCTAAATGGCGACTGTGTAAGACTGAGGCTATTGTGATCTATGGTACTTAAAATATATTATACATAGAAGTTGTTGGTGTAGTGTATTATTTACCTATTTTTAGTAGTAGTTTATTACCTACGTACGTATTTAATTTTAGAATTAAGAATGACAGTTAACTAGTGTGGCAGTGTTGGTGATATTTATCTAATCGCGACTACATCAACTGGCACATTGAGAGAAAATGAACTCAAGCCTTTATTTTATTTAGATTAACGAGTTACATAAAATCAAGCCGCAGCGCTATCTGACACTGTCAGGAAGACAAGTGACAACAACACTTCATTCATTATATTTAATCCGTTTCTTTCGAATAGCATGAAATTGATATTTCTGTTTTCCTGTGTATAATTGAAGGGAATATTCAAGACGGTACAGCATTTACTCCAGAAGGATGATGTGATAATTGTTCAGTAAGATTTCAACGCAATGTGCGAAGACATTGTTGGCTGTTGTGCACATGTACAGATAATATTGAGCGTGCGGTACTGTATCAAGATGAGAACTGGAACGACCTGCATAATTTAAGATAAAAATACTATGTATTTACTTCTAAGTCGTCTGACTACTGATTGAAATTGATATCCTACTTAGAGTACCTAATAAAAATATTCAGTTTATTATGTGATTTTGGATTTCATGAACCGTTTTAAACACATAGGTAGGGTATTGAAAACGTTTAATTGCTACTATTTATTAACAGAGCACTATTTTACTAAATTATAAAATCGAGGCCAAACTACTCACTAAAAATAGCTCTTTTAATGTTTTTTGGGTTATGATCGTATTTCTCAGTATTCCCGTTATACGAAATTTAATTATACCATTGCAATCTAGACATCCTGGGGAGTAAATAAACATGCGTTTCATTAATAGACGCCAAAATATTTGGAGGACCTAATCGCCGAACAAAAAGAACTCCTTTTGCATTCTGCTGGCAAAGGAGCAGTTAAGTCTGCATGCAAATGGTCAAAGGTATTTTTACCATATCACTACAATGTTCTCATAGTGTAGCTTTTCTGCTTAAATTATAAATACCTACATCAGAGCAATGCATGATAAAAAAGGCTATTGGCCATAGAATCCTTGTTTGAGCATAAGATTGCACTAGGCGTTAGGTACTTATTTACTATGTGTGATAACTATTATTTTATTTTTAGTACTAGGTCAAAATAAAAAAAAAGGTTGATTTACAAATTTCCTTTATTCATTTAAAAATGGTTATTTATTTTCCTATAGAATAGAACATGTTTTATTTTCCTGCATCTTATGTTACATTATTTCGGCGCAGTCTTGTGCACGGAGGTACCATGGATCCCAATCGAGCATATCCCTGAGCAGTGAGGAGGTTCAATTCATTAATCTCTTCTGGAATTTGATCTCTTCTGTTGTTTTCATGTTGCGGCGCATACTCATCCAAGGCTTCTGTGATGGCTTTTTCTAGTTGTAGTATATATTCCTCGCATTCTGCGTCTGTTGTGATTTTCTTTGGTAAGTGCGTGGTCTTATCCCATAGTATTCCCACCCTTTCGTCTCTCGTCTGGTTGAGTGCGGTCATTTTAAGGTTGAGGTCCCCGATGGTCGCTTACCGGCCCTTCGTGCTGCTCGACGAGGTGGGCAAGCTCTTTGAAAGAGTAATTGCAGACCGCCTTGCCGGGCAGCTGGTGCGGGTGGGGCCGGATTTGGCGGACAGCCAGTTTGGTTTCCGCAGGGGGCGCTCTACGGTGGATGCCATCATGCGCGTGCGAGCCCTCACGACGGGGGATGCTGTGGCCCGGGGTGGGGTTGTCTTGGCGGTGTCTCTAGACATCGCCAATGCCTTCAATACCCTGCCCTGGAGTTGCATCAAGGAGGCACTCGGGTATCACCGGATGCCGACCTACCTCCGTCGCATTGTCGAGGCCTATTTGACGGACAGGGCCGTCATCTACCCCGGTCACCGGGGAGAGTGGAATCGGCGAGAGATGTCGTGCGGTGTCCCACAGGGATCGGTCCTAGGGCCGCATCTGTGGGATATCGGGTACGACTGGGTGCTGCGCGCCTACCTCCCTGATGGCGTCAGCGTAGTTTGCTACGCTGACGACACGCTGGTCCTGGCGCAGGGGAGGTCGCACCAGGCGGCGGCCGAAGCAGCGACACGCGGGGTTGCGACAATTGTCGAGAGGATCCGGCAATTGGGACTCGAGGTGGCATTGCACAAATCTGAGGCCATGTGTTTTCATGGTCCTCGGGACGCGCCACCGTCGGGTTCACAAATAACGGCGGGAGGGGTTCACATCGGCGTCGCGCTGACGATGAAGTACCTGGGACTCGTCCTCGACAGCCGGTGGAATTTCGTGGAGCACTTCCGACGTTTGGCTCCCAGACTGGAGCGGGCCGGGGCTGCCTTGAGGCGGCTCCTTCCCAATCTAGGGGGACCAAACGCCTCCTGCCGGAGGCTCTATG
Source organism: Apamea epomidion (assembly GCA_947507525.1). NCBI lineage: Eukaryota > Metazoa > Arthropoda > Insecta > Lepidoptera > Noctuidae > Apamea > Apamea epomidion. The sequence goes on along the minus strand of OX382245.1, from coordinate 16,666,778 downwards.
CGGGAGTCGTGCGGGCCATGGCCCTTTACGGGGCACCGATATGGGCGCAATCTTTGAGGCGGCGACCAGCCCGCCGGTTGATCGCGTCCCAAAGGGTCATGGCTGTCCGGCTCATTCGAGGATACCGCACGGTCTTCGCTGAGGCGGTGAGCCTCCTTGCCGGATTGCCGCCATGGGATCTGGAGGCCAAAGTCCTCGCCCACATATGGGAGTGGCGAGAGGAGGCAAAACGCCGGGGCGTTGCTCCGCTGCCGGGAGAAATCACGGCACAGCGGACAGAGCTCCGGCGGGATCTCATAGCGGCATGGAGAGTGCGATTGTCGCAACCCAGCGCTGGGCACGCCCCAATTGCGGCGATAAGTCCCCTCTTTGAGGAGTGGCTAGAGAGGCGCCACGGCGCCCTCACCTTTCGCCTGACGCAGGTCCTCACCGGACACGGTTGTTTCGGGAGGTTCCTGTTCAGGATAAAGCGGGAGGAAACGCCAGGGTTTCACCACTGTGGGGATCGCCCGGAGGACACGGTGGAGCATACGGTGGAGGTCTGCCCGGCTTGGGCGGGACCCCGCCGTGTCCTCTTGGCGGCGATCGGCGGCGGCGACCTCTCGCGTCCGGCCCTCATACAGGCCATGGTCCGGAGCGAGAGTGAATGGGAGGCCGTCACCTCCTTCTGCGAAGCAGTTATGCTCGCGAAGGAGGAGGCGGAGCGTGCGAGGGAGAGGCAATCGCTGCACCCTCGCGCTCCTAGCCGCCGCAGGAGACGCCCTGGACGGGAGTCAACAGCCGACTCCCGGCCACCGTAGGCGCGGGCTTGCGGGCGGCGAGCTATGGGCAGCTCGCCGCCCGGTAAGGACCAGGCCCGGGTCGACGGCGCGTTGTGTTCCACGCGCGCCTCAAAGAGCTGTCAGCACGAACTGACGGGGTCCGCTAGGGCCGATGCCGCCGGGGCTGCGGGTTGTTCGAAAGAGATACCGTGGCCCCTGACACAGGCAACTGAAGGAACACGGGTGGGTTTTAGTCAGTAAAAGTCTGACACTCCCTTCTGCTCCGCCCAGAGCGGGAGGAGTCATTTGATGATTTCCCACCCAGAACAAAAAAAAAAAAAAAAAAAGAAGGTCCCCGATGGTGACGTTTTGGAGCTTCTAGCTCATCATTAAGCGCTGCGGAGTCGAAGTGCTCTGATCAGTGCGGTATGGTATAGATATCCCCTTAATTTTTAGGGAATCTCCGGTCAGATGATCATAAGTGAGGTTAATAGCGACGCCTTTGATGAGGCGGTCTCTTTTTTTCGGTACCTGGGGTTACGACAGTCCGACTCCAGCGTATTCCTCACATCGTATACATGGCTGTAGTTAGATGCGACGTGATCGAGTGTGCGATCTTGTCGTAGTTCAGGAGAATCATACGATTTTGGAAAAGTCGACTTGGCACTCGTTGACTACGATTAGGTACCTATAAGTGGTTTATAACGATCGGCTAAGGGTTTTAGCTTGAGGAATTTACCTTTCAATCCTTGACCATTGATGTGCAGTATGCGCAACTCATGATATTGATTTTGAGTACTAGATAAAATAAGAAAAATATTAATTTACAAATTCCCTGTATTCATTTCAAAAGGCTTATTTATTTCCCTAGTGCGATGCCGTTGGTTTCTTTTTTTTCTATGCGATATTCACTCCAAATATTATGTAAGTACTCGTCACACAGAGAAATAATAAAAAAATGTGTGATAGGGCACTGAATTACAAAACAATGTTGAAAAAGCTCGTTTATTAGTAACTTATTCAAGATGGTTTATTTTGACTTTACAGTCGTTCAATATTCGTTTTGTTGCTGTCAATTAGCAGGTCATGATATGAAATTCTATACAAAAATGAAGGTGAACAGTTTTTGTAAACGTCAACTTAGCAGGCCTGTTGCGGTCCTGCTATTAAGACGTCATAGTACAAAAAAGCAGTTTAGTTTAACTTCTGCCCTGCTTATAAGAGCTCATGGTAAGCCCCCAGTAGTGAGTTCTCCTGTAAATTTGAAAATTTTATCAATTATTTTTTTTTTTTAATTATTTTAGTATTATTATTTTTTTTTAAATTATTTTATTATAATTTTTTTTTTTAAATATTTTTTTTTTTTTTTTTAATTATTTTATTAATTATTATTGATTTATATTGTTTTAATAGTAAATAGGTATTATAGATACATAATTACTCATAAATTTGAAAATATAAATAATATCGCGCAAACAGTATTTTTTATATGCACAAAACGATTCTGCGTTGTCAAAAATCGCGCATTTTCCGAAGAAGCGTCAGCAGCTGCACTTAGACGCAAAATGAACATTATCTTGCACAAATAAAATTTATAGACATTATAAAATTTATATACATATTTCTTCTACCGTGTTGGTAGTGGTGGTAGTGGAAAGAATAGCCTGTCAGCAATGTTGGCATCGAGACTGCACACCCAGATTGAACCAGACGTTCTCAGGTTTCGTTACTTTGGGAGGCATTTTCCTTACATTTTCATATATTATGTCTATCACATGTATGATACTGATATTTCTACACCACTAATTATTTAAATTTGCAAAGAAAGAGCAACAAGTAATTAATACTAAATCTCAATGAAATCATCTGGGGTATCCAGGGCAACTAGCATGAATGGTGGTTATTAATGATTGCGTAATCTTTCCACAGTGGTATTGTGTGATTCCCATGTTATTTATAGCTAGTACCAATACGAATGAAGAGATTTGCAACAATGATTACTTACAAACAGTAAACAAGTTTGTTTTTGTTGAATTATTTTATTGATTATTACATGCAATCCATTCCAAATGTGGAACACTACTATATTACTAAGAAAGTGATGTGCAGTACAAGTGTATTAAAATATTCATATGGCATCAATGTCAATTTAGGTTACGGCCAATGACTTGTTGAGCGGCTAGATCAAGGTCTTGATATAGAAGGCAGAACTCCTGGACACTGCTCTTATTGTTAGTTCAGTAGCTTGCACTGTATTCCTGCTGCTTTTGGAACTTGTTTTATCTTACTGCATGGAATGGCAAACAACATGAACTTACACCTACAACTTGGGCGAATTAAGGCCCAGCGCCCACTATCGGTGGTCATCGGTGCGGCTCGGTACAGCTCGAGCGCTTTACGCCGGCTTCGGGCGGCTTCGGGCGGCTTCGGGCGCCTGAGAGCTGCGTCGGGCGACTTCGGGCGGCCTCTGCAGCCGTAAGCATGGCTAAGGACGCCGAGGCGGTCTTCGGGTAGCTCGGGTGGTCAAGTTTCTCTTCTTCTTCAGCAAGATGAACAATGAGAACTAAGTCCCAATCCACCATTATAAATACACACGCACAACTGTTTTCACGTAACGTTACGACTGCTCTGCGATGTTTCTGCCGCCCGAACTATTCTGAGGCTACCCAAAATCAGCTACGGCGTCCTTAGGTGTGCTTACGACTGCCGAGGCAGCTCTCAGGCGCCCAAAGCCGCCCGAAGCCGCCCGAAGCTGCCCGAAGAAGCCCGAAGAAGCCCGAAGCTGCCGTAAGACGCCCGAGATGTACCGAGCCGCCCCGATGCCATGACAACTGACTAGCTTGGAACTCGATCATTCGATTCAAGTGTCATGTTAATTCACCCAGCTTGTAGTCTAACGAAACTAGCTTTTAGCAATTATGTGTGTTTACATTTTTAGATGTAATTAAAAATCGAATTTACCTCTTTTATTGTGAAATATAGGACTTCTATAATTTTATTTTATTTGTTTTATTTATGACATTATTCAAGGCAGGCGTTTTTATTTGTAAGAAAACTTACTATTACTTGAGTTTCCTTATTAATAAAAATGCCTGTTCCAAAATAAAATGATTAAATTTTGGATACCATACCTACAACCCGTAATCATTTTAAATCCCGCCATCGCTAAGTACCGTACCAAGTTTTCGTGGAGCCGATGATAGATGGCGCTAGTGAGAAGCGTTTTCCTTTTTTTGTTTGAACTTGTCATTCTTCTCCGTTAAGAGTATATGTGTTCTGTGGTATGTATCCGAAACCCGACCCACCCAACGCATTCCTTTCTCCAGAAGTCTAACTTACTGGCTGAGCTGAGTTTCTTGAATGAGTGTACATTTCGTATTCGTGAGGGTGTTTTATTATAAAGTTGTGCTCCTTCAAATGTAAGCATTTTTTTGCCATAGTTGGTTTTAGTTTTTGGTAACACCAGTAAGCTTGCTCGTCGTGTGCTCCGTTAAGTAATTTGTTTAGATTTGGTGAGTATAATATTTGTGTGAATGCTTTTGATAAGAACCTTTCTGATGAAAATACATGTGTTATAGATAGGTATATGTATAGTTATTTTATATTCATTATTTTTGTGTCAGTATATATTTTACTGGTTGATGTTAAGTATGGATAGTTAAAAAGCATTTTTATCAGTTTATTTTGGGATATTTGAAGTTCTGACAGTTTTGTTTTTGTAGCATTGCCCCAGATTTCAATTAAATATAGTAGATGTGGCTTTACTAGGGAGTTATAAATGGTGTACCGCAATATTCTACACTCTTTTACACTCTGTTGTCAGATAGATAGACGAAAGTCAGATAGATATCTGACAGGTTATCTACTTGACAATAAAGAGACCATATTGATTTATTAGTAAAGAGACCATATTAATAAATCAGTGATTACTGTTTTATAAAAAGAAAAGTATCAAAACCTTTCGGTCGAAATTGATAGGGATGCCATACAATTGATGGTGGCGCCCTCCCTATTTTCATGACTTTCTAGACAGACTATCTATTTCTTTCTATCACACGATGTTTTAATCCCTTTTCTCTTTTCTACCCGAATCTTAATACGAAATGTATTCATGCTAGAAATACGACAATAGTTTCACAATGGTTCATTCGGATTGAAAATTTAATAATTATATTATATTTTCAATCAACCAACTGATTCTGAATTTTGAATTTTTGAAATTATTTCAAAAATTCAAAATTCAGAGTCAGTTGGTCACACACACTAGGAAGAGAAGTACCCTTGTTTGTATTCAAAGTCAGTTGGCTTGGCTTGGCAACCAACTTCAAACTTGGCATATCAGTTGGTCAGTGAGTTGAGTGCGGAGGTAGTCGTTGGTTCTCGTGCGATAGGTGAACTAAAATTGTGGAAGTTTAGAGATATTTTCGATTGTGGGTGAGTATTTTTGAGTAAACTGATTAATGGTTAATTAGAATATAGTTTATGTTGTTACTGATTTAATGGTTAATTAGAATATAGTTTATGTGTGTCCAACCGGGTTTTAACCTGAGGGTACGTATATTTCTATTTATGTGTGGTTTTCAGTACACTTGTAATAGTACTAGAATTTTGTCAGAATGCTATGGTAATTTATTAAATTGTGAGACCAGTTCTGTGTAAAAAGTAATAACTATCGCATTGAATATTTGCTCGATAATAGTTTTCGGCCAAAAAATAAACAAAAGGTGGTAAATTTAAATTTTTGTTCAAGTGGGTCCGCAAACCAAACAAAAATGGCCGCCCACCTTGACTTAGTAAACAGATAGAGCTTGGTACACGGTAACACAGGAAATTTTGTACCGCTCGTTAGGAAATGAACTGAAAATTATTTTTATATATATTTATTTAATACGTAATTTTCTTTTTCTTATTTTGAACTATCTTTAAAAAAAGGCATTGGTGCCGATTCTCTTGTACACCGAACTAAACTAACTAAAGTATCACTGAAATTCCTTACTTTTGGCTACGGGAATCGTAAAGCTATTCTGCAAAAATAATCTCAAAAATATTAGAGGTGTGACTAATATATTCGTAATAGGTACAGGTATCATAACACAAGCCATGTATAGTCATATTAGGATATGCGAATATAGATTATTAGGTTACCAGGTATTAGTCAAATAATAGGCACGCGTAATAGCGCGGCGACTGATAGCGCCCTATGGTGACCAGTCACCAAAGCTCACAGCGACTCCCTATTATTGCTGCACGTAGTGATTGATAACTATTCTATTAGTATAACTATTCATTATTTTGTTAGTGTTTAGTTTTTAATATTTTGACATTTTTATAACATTTTACAATTTGACAATTTAGTATTTGACATTTTATTTTTAAATTATTCTGACATTTTTATAATTTTTTGACAATTTTAATTATTATTAATATTATTTATGAATATTTTAATTTAATTAGTCACAATCTTATTTTAGGTTTTTAACTTTTAAATAGTTTATAAGTAATTTTTAATGTGTGTGTGTAAAATATGGACTACAGTTGTCCGAGATAAATAAATTATTATTATTAGTGATTGGGTTGATATTTTTTAAATTTTTGTAGGAGGTTTTGGTCCAAGGAAAATTTAATCACCGTTTCACTTCTATAATAGGCATATGTGAATAATAAACATGCAGAATCTCGTATTTCATATTAATAATTATGGAGACTATTACCGATATGCAGATATGCATATTAGATTGAGTAACTCTAATGAATCGGTTCACAAATATTTGACTAATATCCAGTAATAGGTATGGTATCATAATATGCGTTAACTAATATATTCAATAATAGGATTACCTATAAATGACCCTAATATAACATCTCTAAAATTTATAAATAATTTTGACACAACTAAAATCTGATTTGACAATCGTGACTCCACGTGGTACTCGTTTGCCCTAGGTACCCCGTGATTTTTTTTTACTTTTTAGAGCCGGACGATCGCTTTGCGTGCAGCCTCCACATGTTTTTAACAGACTTCAAACCACAGCACTAATACTACTTATAATAGGGTTTCAAACAAAGAAGGAGGTTCTCAATTCGGATGTTTGTATTATGTTTTTTTTTAATGTATTGTCGGGCATAACACCGTCATTTAAAGACGGATTTGCAAAATTATTTTTTTTGTTCAAAAGAGGTTTACTCCGAAATGGTCCCATTTAAATTTCGTAAAGATCTGATGATGAGTTTCGGAGACAGACAACAGAACTCATCAATGCCAGCAAATCAACCGAGATTTCTGCTATCGCATATGTATCCATTGTTAACGCAATCACACAACATAACATCACGCCTGTACCCTGTAAAGGGGTACACAGATGCGTTCAGTATACCACGGTGCACCCTCATTTCTGTCAGTTGTTTTTGGGGTACCTTTAATCTTACAAGTATATATGAATTTGTGTGGGGTGGGTGCAACTAAGTGAAAAATAAAATCGGTGTCAAAAAACGAAAATGCAGGACCAACAACACCAACTTCTGAAGTGAAAGTTATTTTTCAGTTTTTATTGTTTTTTTTTTGGAAGTTGGTTGTTTGTTTTTTTTGTAAAAAAGTATTTATTAGTCTATACTTCGACCTTTAATTGTATTCTTGACAGTTCAAAGAAAAAAAATGTTACCATACTAAAACTGTGACTAGTGACTGTGACTAGTGTTGGGTGGTGAACGATTTTGCGTAAAGAACGGATGATAAAAATGGTTTAATTTAAATAAAACTTAAAAGTTTCGTAATTCGTTGAATATTCGAAAACTTTAAACAGTTTGTTTTTTTTTAATTTACAAGATGTTCTGGAAGAAAAAGACATTCAAGAGTGGCTGAATAATAATAATAATCAATACATTCTAACTAAGTTGTACTACTGAGAAACAAAATAATTATATAACAAATTCTACAATTTTTAATAGCGTATATCGTGTTTTTAAGACAATTTATTAAAAATAAAAAGTTGCATTTAAGTTCATTCAATTTCGTTAATTCTTGCACCACCTCACTATCTTTTTTTTGTCAAAATCTGGTAAGTGGTAACCCTTCAACTGTCAAGTTACTGAATACAATTAAAAGTCAAAGTACAGTTTAGAGCAAAGAGTAAAGTAATATAGAGGGAAAAGAGAGCCCTCTTACGTGATAAAATTGCAAACCTATTTGACAATACGCCATCTGTAAATTGGCCCCAAACTAATCGCATACCCACCCACACACACATATAGCTATTTATATGCATATTGCATGTTAACATAAAAAGTTTCGTCTCTGTAACATGTTCTAGCTAGTAGAACATGCTACAGAAATAGGACGAAACAAAATAGTCCCAAAAGGGTCCCAATCTACGTTAGATTGTAAAAGGTAGAAAGAAAACAAAGAAGAATACAACAATACGGATCGGAAATTACAAAATGCGCATACGCAGAATGCAACAAACCGCCAAATTGTGTTTGTTTATTTTCAGTTCAAGAACTGTCACTTTATAGGTACATTCTAAGTAGAATCTGGCACCAGGTCTTTTTAAATAAAATTGATATTTGTGCTTTATCAAATTGTATTTTAATTTATGTGTCTATTTCAATTTGTAAGACGATTTTAATATTTTTCTCAAACTTATCTCCAATTAATATTACATCAATAATTTTATTTAAAATAAAAATTTTTGATCATGATATAGCGCCATCTGTTGATAATTTTACGTACCCGGTGGACAGTAAATAGTACTCGGGCCAACTTGTAGATGGCAACTCTTTCTTTACTTCGCTGTCAAAATGTACGTAGTGTCCCGCCTCTGGTTTAGAGGCATTTCATTTGTGATAAGAGAATCGGCACCATTGAATTATTTTCATTGAATGTTTTTTCGAGTTATTGTAGTTTTTTTTTTGCTGTGATATTGTTTTGTTTATTTTATTGAGTTTTCGAACTTTACTATTAACAATTTAGAAATGGAAGCAGCGAAAACAAATAAAAGAGGCAGACGTGGTGGTGATCGAGCGGCGCTGGACAAGAAAAACATGGGCCGGTTAAAACTTGAGCAAAGGTCACGACTTCAAGAGCTGCGTGAGACTAAGGAGGTTGGGCGATTTTTAATGCCCGATGCTCCTAGGAAAAATCGAAGGCAAGAAATTTTTTAAAGATAATAATATGCTTGTCGGAGATGGTATATCTGTCTCTCGTTAGCATAAGGCATATTTTAATTACTGTGGGCGTACTATGGGTAATGTTGGTTATAGCACAATAGAAAAACGGTTTACAGTTCAAATCAGATTAGAACTTATGAACTAGTTAGTCACACTAGCGAATCACACACTCACACAACCCAATGATTCGGGACGCAATTGACAGTTTCGGAGCACATGTTGTTCGTACGATGTCCAATGTTTCGATCCTCTCGAGAGCTCTGCTCACACGCCTTTTGTACCTGTTACTCTCGTCCCACCACGAACTCAGGCTAGACTCTGTTTAGCGCCACGAGATGGCGCTAACGTTCCGAATAGTCAAACGACTGACTCCGACATACTTTTCATAGTCACAAATGTTTTAATTATTTTTATATTTCCAGAAAAGCGTCGCCGGTTAGAGTGCCGTGCCCTTTGATGCCGGGCACCCCAGAAGTGCCGCCCCCGCGTATTCCTCAACGATGGGAATTGGAGAAGTCAGGTGTGTAAAATTGTCTGCCGTATATCATACAAGGGCTACAATTAGAGGCATTTGTGACAACAGAATCGGCACCATTGAAGGATTTTCATTGAATGTTGTTTTTAGTTATTGTAGATTTTTTTTTGCTGTGATATTATTTTGTTTATTTTATTGAGTTTATTGAGCTTTACTTTACTTTGAACAATTTAGAAATGGAAGCAGCGAAAACAAATAAAAGAGGCAGACGTGGTGGTGATCGAGCGGCGCTGGACAAGAAAAATATGGCCCTGTTAAAAGTTGAGCAAAGAGCACGGCTTGAAGAGCTGCGTGACAGGAAGGAGGTTGGGCGATTTTTAATGCCCGATGCTCCTTCTAGCAAAAATCGAAGGCAAGAAAAATATTTAAGAAAATAATATGCTTTTCATAGTCACAAATGTTTTAATTATCTTTATATTTCCAGAAAAGCGTCGCCGGTTAGAGTGCCGTGCCCTTTGATGCCGGGCACCCCAGAAGTGCCGCCCCCGCGTATTCCTCAACGATGGGAATTGGAGAAGTCAGGTGTGTAAAATTGTCTGCCGTATATCATACAAGGGCTACAATTAGAGGCATTTGTGACAACAGAATCGGCACCATTGAAGGATTTTCATTGAATGTTGTTTTTAGTTATTGTAGATTTTTTTTTGCTGTCATATTGTTTTGTTTATTTTATTGAGTTTATTGAGCTTTACTTTACTTTGAACAATTTAGAAATGGAAGCAGCGAAAACAAATAAAAGAGGCAGACGTGGTGGTGATCGAGCGGCGCTGGACAAGAAAAATATGGCCCTGTTAAAAGTTGAGCAAAGAGCACGGCTTGAAGAGCTGCGTGACAGGAAGGAGGTTGGGCGATTTTTAATGCCCGATGCTCCTTCTAGCAAAAATCGAAGGCAAGAAAAATATTTAAGAAAATAATATGCTTTTCATAGTCACAAATGTTTTAATTATCTTTATATTTCCAGAAAAGCGTCGTGCCCCAGAAGAGTGTCAAGCCCTTTGATGCCGGGCACCCCAGAAGTGTCACTCCCGCGTATTCCTCAACGATGGGAATTGGAGAAGTCAGGTGCTTAAATTGTCTGCCAGATATCGTACCTCTTATTGACTGATCCAACCTAACATATTTGAATACTTTTCTATCCAGCGCTGGACGCAAGTGGGCCTTCTAGGGTCGAGCTGGTGGGAGCAGGTTCAGCCACGCCGCCTCCCACGAAGTAAGTTTGAACTTAATTCCTGACTTAAAGAATTTTAAACATTCAAAAGAAGTCAACTTATAATAGGTATATGTTATTTAACAGGGAAAATCAGTTGACCCCGTTCGTGGGGGTAATTGTCTTAGATGAAGGCCAAGAGGTGGACGACAACCTCTTGGTCGATGCAAGCGTCGAGATGGTTGGGTTTTCGCCGAGCAGATCATTCTCTGCAGAGCGTCCCACACTGCTGAATTTCTCTCCAGAGCCATCGACGTCGTCCACAAGACCAGGTATTTTTTTGGTTATTTCTTGTTTGTGATGATAAACTAAAACCTATCGTACCTCTTATTGACTGATTCAACCTAACATATTTTAATACTTTTCTATCCAGCGCTGGACGCAAGTGGGCCTTCTAGGTTCGAGTTCGTGGAAGAAGGTGCCGCCACGCCGCCGCCGCCTACCCCGAAGTAAGCTTGAACTTAATCTCTGACTTAAAGAATTTTAAACATTCAAAAGAAGTCGACTTAATATATATGTTATTTCCCAGGGAAAATCAGTTGGTAGTTACCCCGTCCACGGGGCTAATTGTTTTGGATGAGGACCAAGAGGTGGACGAGAACCTCTTGGTCGATGCAAGCGTCGAGATGGTTGGGTTCTCGCCGAGTAGATCATTCTCTGAAGAGCGTCCCACACTGCAGAATTTCTCTCCCGGGCCATCGACGTCGTCCACAAGACCAGGTATTTTTTACAAGCTTTTATTTAACTTGCGATGTATGTATATAATGGTGTTTGTTATTTCTACTTCAACCAATTTGTAATAATGAAACAAAGACGTAATTGCGTTTGTCTGTAAAAATGAAAGTTTTAAAAATTACATAATAATAAAAAAGTTTTATATAGAAGTGACTATGGATTAAATGTTTTTGGAGTGCCACAGGGCAGTGTATTGGGGCCTTTCTTATTCCTCATATATATTAATGATCTCCCAAATATCACTTGCCATAATACAATCTTGTTTGCCGATGACACAACTCTCATTGTGAAATGTGAAAATGCAGACACATATGAACAAGACATAAACAAAGCAATAGACAACATAATACACTGGTTACATTCTAACAACTTACACATTAATATGGAAAAAACTAAAATGATCCAATTCCAAACCCATAAAAGACGTTAAATTGACGTTAAATGTTAAACATAATGATACTATCATCGAACAAGTTGCAAGTACTAAATTTCTAGGTATAATGTTGGATCAGAATTGCGACTGGAAAACACACGTGGATTATGTTTGTAATAAACTCGACAGATTTGTCTACGCAATAAAAAGATTAAGAGTCACTGTATCAACAGAAGCTGCGCTTTGTGCATATCACGGATACGTTTCATCCGTACTCTCTTATGGTCTCTTGTTGTGGGGTAATTCAATGGATATTACAAAAGCGTTTAGAGTACTAAAAAAATGTGTACGTGCAATATGTGGAGCCTGGGATACGGATAGTTGTAAACCGTTGTTTAAAAAGTTCAATATTTTGCCATTACCGTGTATGTACATTAGAGAATTATGCCTATTTGTACAACAACATCCGAAATATTTCACTAAACACAAAGATATAACCAAACGAAATGTAGCTCCTAGAAATAAAAATAAATTTAAGCATGAGCTCTGTGTACCGCAATCCAGGCTCGAATTGTATAAGAGGAACTCGTTCGTAAATGCTGTAAAGGTATATAATAAATTACCCGACGTTTTTAAAGATTTACCTTTGACCATGTTTAAAAAAAAGGTAATGCAATGGTTAAAAGAAAAATGCTTTTATAATCTCAATGGATACAACAACACCAACTTCTGAAGTGAAAGTTATTTTTCAGTTTTTATTGTTTTTTTTTTGGAAGTTGGTTGTTTGTTTTTTTTGTAAAAAAGTATTTATTAGTCTATACTTCGACCTTTAATTGTATTCTTGACAGTTCAAAGAAAAAAAATGTTACCATACTAAAACTAATAGTGTTGGGTGGTGAACGATTTTGCGTAAAGAACGGATGATAAAAATGGTTTAATTTAAATAAAACTTAAAAGTTTCGTAATTCGTTGAATATTCGAAAACTTTAAACAGTTTGTTTTTTTTTAATTTACAAGATGTCCTGGAAGAAAAAGACATTCAAGAGTGGCAGATAATAATAATAATCAATACATTCTAACTAAGTTGTACTACTGAGAAACAAAATAATTATATAACAAATTCTACAATTTTTAATAGCGTATATCGTGTTTTTAAGACAATTTATTAAAAATAAAAAGTTGCATTTAAGTTCATTCAATTTCGTTAATTCTTGCACCACCTCACTATCTTTTTTTTGTCAAAATCTGGTAAGTGGTAACCCTTCAACTGTCAAGTTACTGAATACAATTAAAAGTCGAAGTACAGTTTAGAGCAAAGAGTAAAGTAATATAGAGGGAAAAGAGAGCCCTCTTACGTGATAAAATTGCAAACCTATTTGACAATACGCCATCTGTAAAGTGGCCCCAAACTAATCGCATACCCACCCACACACACACATAGCTATTTATATGCATATTGCATGTTAACATAAAAAGTTTCGTCTCTGTAACATGTTCTAGCTAGTAGAACATGCTACAGAAATAGGACGAAACAAAATAGTCCCAAAAGGGTCCCAATCTACGTTAGATTGTAAAAGGTAGAAAGAAAACAAAGAAGAATACAACAATACGGATCGGAAATTACAAAATGCGCATACGCAGAATGCAACAAACCGCCAAATTGTGTTTGTTTATTTTCAGTTCAAGAACTGTCACTTTATAGGTACATTCTAAGTAGAATCTGGCACCAGGTCTTTTTAAATAAAATTGATATTTGTGCTTTATCAAATTGTATTTTAATTTATGTGTCTATTTCAATTTGTAAGACGATTTTAATATTTTTCTCAAACTTATCTCCAATTAATATTACATCAATAATTTTATTTAAAATAAAAATTTTTGATCATGATATAGCGCCATCTGTTGATAATTTTACGTACCCGGTGGACAGTAAATAGTACTCGGGCCAACTTGTAGATGGCAACTCTTTCTTTACTTCGCTGTCAAAATGTACGTAGTGTCCCGCCCCTGGTTTAGAGGCATTTCATTTGTGATAAGAGAATCGGCACCATTGAATTATTTTCATTGAATGTTTTTTCGAGTTATTGTAGTTTTTTTTTTTGCTGTGATATTGTTTTGTTTATTTTATTGAGTTTTCGAACTTTACTATTAACAATTTAGAAATGGAAGCAGCGAAAACAAATAAAAGAGGCAGACGTGGTGGTGATCGAGCGGCGCTGGACAAGAAAAACATGGGCCGGTTAAAACTTGAGCAAAGGGCACGACTTCAAGAGCTGCGTGAGACTAAGGAGGTTGGGCGATTTTTAATGCCCGATGCTCCTCCTAGGAAAAATCGAAGGCAAGAAATTTTTTTAAGATAATAATATGCTTGTCGGAGATGGTATATCTGTCTCTCGTTAGCATCAGGCATATTTTAATTACTGTGGGCGTACTATGGGTAATGTTGGTTATAGCACAATAGAAAAACGGTTTACAGTTCAAATCAGATTAGAACTTATGAACTAGTTAGTCACACTAGCGAATCACACACTCACACAACCCAATGATTCGGGACGCAATTGACAGTTTCGGAGCACATGTTGTTCGTACGATGTCCAATGTTTCGATCCTCTCGAGAGCTCTGCTCACACGCCTTTTGTACCTGTTACTCTCGTCCCACCACGAACTCAGGCTAGACTCTGTTTAGCGCCACGAGATGGCGCTAACGTTCCGAATAGTCAAACGACTGACTCCGACATACTTTTCATAGTCACAAATGTTTTAATTATTTTTATATTTCCAGAAAAGCGTCGCCGGTTAGAGTGCCGAGCCCTTTGATGCCGGGCACCCCAGAAGTGCCGCCCCCGCGTATTCCTCAACGATGGGAATTGGAGAAGTCAGGTGTGTAAAATTGTCTGCCGTATATCATACAAGGGCTACAATTAGAGGCATTTGTGACAACAGAATCGGCACCATTGAAGGATTTTCATTGAATGTTGTTTTTAGTTATTGTAGATTTTTTTTTGCTGTGATATTATTTTGTTTATTTTATTGAGTTTATTGAGCTTTACTTTACTTTGAACAATTTAGAAATGGAAGCAGCGAAAACAAATAAAAGAGGCAGACGTGGTGGTGATCGAGCGGCGCTGGACAAGAAAAATATGGCCCTGTTAAAAGTTGAGCAAAGAGCACGGCTTGAAGAGCTGCGTGACAGGAAGGAGGTTGGGCGATTTTTAATGCCCGATGCTCCTTCTAGCAAAAATCGAAGGCAAGAAAAATATTTAAGAAAATAATATGCTTTTCATAGTCACAAATGTTTTAATTATCTTTATATTTCCAGAAAAGCGTCGTGCCCCAGAAGAGTGTCAAGCCCTTTGATGCCGGGCACCCCAGAAGTGTCACTCCCGCGTATTCCTCAACGATGGGAATTGGAGAAGTCAGGTGCTTAAATTGTCTGCCAGATATCGTACCTCTTATTGACTGATCCAACCTAACATATTTGAATACTTTTCTATCCAGCGCTGGACGCAAGTGGGCCTTCTAGGGTCGAGCTGGTGGGAGCAGGTTCAGCCACGCCGCCTCCCACGAAGTAAGTTTGAACTTAATTCCTGACTTAAAGAATTTTAAACATTCAAAAGAAGTCAACTTATAATAGGTATATGTTATTTCCCAGGGAAAATCAGTTGGTAGTTACCCCGTCCACGGGGCTAATTGTTTTGGATGAGGACCAAGAGGTGGACGAGAACCTCTTGGTCGATGCAAGCGTCGAGATGGTTGGGTTCTCGCCGAGCAGATCATTCTCTGAAGAGCGTCCCACACTGCAGAATTTCTCTCCCGGGCCATCAACGTCGTCCACAAGACCAGGTATTTTTTACAAGCTTTTATTTAACTTGCGATGTATGTATATAATGGTGTTTGTTATTTCTACTTCAACCAATTTGTAATAATGAAACAAAGACGTAATTGCGTTTGTCTGTAAAAATGAAAGTTTTAAAAATTACATAATAATATAAAAGTTTTATATAGAAGTGACTATGGATTAAATGTTTTTGGAGTGCCACAGGGCAGTGTATTGGGGCCTTTCTTATTCCTCATATATATTAATGATCTCCCAAATATCACTTGCCATAATACAATCTTGTTTGCCGATGACACAACTCTCATTGTGAAATGTGAAAATGCAGACACATATGAACAAGACATAAACAAAGCAATAGACAACATAATACACTGGTTACATTCTAACAACTTACACATTAATATGGAAAAAACTAAAATGATCCAATTCCAAACCCATAAAAGACGTTAAATTGACGTTAAATGTTAAACATAATGATACTATCATCGAACAAGTTGCAAGTACTAAATTTCTAGGTATAATGTTGGATCAGAATTGCGACTGGAAAACACACGTGGATTATGTTTGTAATAAACTCGACAGATTTGTCTACGCAATAAAAAGATTAAGACTCACGGTATCAACAGAAGCTGCGCTTTGTGCATATCACGGATACGTTTCATCCGTACTCTCTTATGGTCTCTTGTTGTGGGGTAATTCAATGGATATTACAAAAGCGTTTAGAGTACAAAAAAAATGTGTACGTGCAATATGTGGAGCCTGGGATACGGATAGTTGTAAACCGTTGTTTAAAAAGTACAATATTTTGCCATTACCGTGTATGTACATTAGAGAATTATGCCTATTTGTACAACAACATCCGAAATAAATATTTCACTAAACACAAAGATATAACCAAACGAAATGTAGCTCCTAGAAATAAAAATAAATTTAAGCATGAGCTCTGTGTACCGCAATCCAGGCTCGAATTGTATAAGAGGAACTCGTTCGTAAATGCTGTAAAGGTATATAATAAATTACCCGACGTTTTTAAAGATTTACCTTTGACCATGTTTAAAAAAAAGGTAACGCAATGGTTAAAAGAAAAATGCTTTTATAATCTCAATGGATACATGTCAGATCGCGGAGAAGGAAACATAATAAATAATATTGGTAATGGTGGTAATTGGAATTGTAATGATTTGAATTAATATGACCTTATAATAATTGATTAATGTTGACATTTTTTTAAATTTAAAATTATAGTATTGTGCATGTTAATTATTTGCACACCATGTGTAATGGTAGGTTGTAAAGGGGCCATTATAGTTTAAGATCATCATGTAAACCTACATTCTCGCAAATAAATAGATTTGATTTGATTTGATTTGAATTTAAAATATGTTACAACAAAAATAGGTATTACTTACATCATCTATAAACAATTTATTGATTTACCTGTAAAAACGAAAGAAACAAAATTTAAAGCCTTTATTTCGGGTCTTGTTATTTCCTTACGGAAAGCTTACATTCGCCATCGCCCCCATATCAAATTCCGTGGAAGATCAACTGTCAGTGTCACAACTGTCATGTCGTCTCCTCGTCTGTGGTAGGCGTGGTAGGTAGCCTCTTTTGATAACGCGGCCAACCAAACTTAAGAAGAGCGACACAAGTATACGAGTGTCGTGATTTTCTTTACATGTATGTAACTATGTTTGTTCGGGTGGACTCTTGCAACTCAATTTTGAAGCAGATATTTTCAACCGATTCACCTGAAATTTTGCATGCTTGTGTAAATCAGGTGACAATGCAACATTATTATGTCATGGAGCTGATCTGATGATGGAACCGGAAGGTGGCCATAGGACCTCTGTAGTTAAACGACACAACCCCATCGAGTTTGGACTCGTTTGATTCGTCTTGACGAGAACTTTGGTGCTATATGGTAACCATGGTCTGATGATGGAGCTGGAAGATGACCATAGGAACTCAGTAATTAAACGACGAGGAGTCTTTCCGGATCTTATGAAACATAGTAAAGTAGTACCATTGTTCAAATCCGGTGATAGTAAAGATCCCAACAATTATAGACCTTTGTCAATTCTGCCAGTTCTCAGTAAGGTGTTTGAAAAGTTGATGCTCAATCAAATGTTACGTCACTTTAATAAAAATTACATCTTTCATGAACACCATTACGGCTTCACCAAAGGGCGTTGTACCACTGACGCCGGTGTTACCCTAATGAAGAACATTTTTAACGCCTGGGAAGAAGCACAAGATGCTATTGGAATCTTTTGTGATCTCTCTAAGGCGTTCGATTGCGTAAACCATGAACCACTTCTGATGAAACTCGAGCACTATGGGATTAGGAAAACAGCACTTGACTTGTTAAGATCATACCTGAAAGATAGAAAGGTTAAAGTCCAAGTAAATGGCGTAAACTCATTGGGTTCTGAAATGACAATGGGCGTTCCTCAAGGTTCGATATTGGGTCCATTCCTCTTTTTAGTTTATATTAATGATTTACCCCAATTACTTCAAAATCAACCGAAGATGGTGTTATTTGCAGATGACACATCATTGATCTTTAAAATAGACCGACGGTCACAAAATCTTGACGACGTGAATAACTCTATTCTTCAGGTCCAAGATTGGTTTACGGTAAATAATTTAGTACTTAATGAAAAAAAAACAAAATGCATTAGATTTAAATTACCTAATGTTAGAAGTAGCGAATGTGACATCGTATTAAATGGCCAAAAAATAGAATTTGTTAATCAGACAGTTTTCCTAGAAATCACGCTAGACGAGAAATTACAATGGGGACCTCATATAACATCTATTGCGGGGCGGCTAAGCTCGGCCGCATATGCTGTTAGAAAGATAAGACAATTAACAGACGAAGAAACCGCGCGCTTGGTCTATTTTAGGTACTTCCACAGTATTATGTCATATGGCATTTTACTGTGGGGTCGGGCTGCTGACATTGAATCCATTTTTGTTTTGCAAAAGAGAGCTGTCAGAGCCATTTACAATCTACGTCGCCGCGAATCTCTTAGGGAACTATTTAAAAGGGTTAATATTATGACGGTACCTTGCCAATTAATTTATGAAAATATTATGTATGTAAGAAAAAATCAACGTCTTTTTAATAAAATAAGTGATAGACATAATTTTAATACTAGAAATAAAGATAAATTAGATCAACCTTTTTTCAGATTATCTAAAGTACATACATCTTTTATGGGGTACTGTGTTAAATGTTACAACAAAATACCTTGTGAAATATTGCAATTAAATGAAAGAAAATTTAAAACTTATATTAAAATTACACTTTGTAAGCAAGGATATTACAAATTAGAGGATTATATCCAAGATAAGAATGCTTGGAAACATGCTGGTCTTGCTCCATAGGACAATCTCTAGAGTCTAGACAAAATCAAACTGGTTGCTAATGTAATTGTATAATTTATTCTTTTTTTTTTTCTTTGACATTGATTTACATTCTGTAATTACTTGGGGTCACACCCGGACTTATTACTCCTTATTTATTTATGAAAATCGTCTACGTTTGGAATGTTTGTGAATATGTGAGCACCATGTATCTATCACATAGTTGATCTATATGTCATGGTTACATTTATCCATTTTAATTCTTTTACCTATTGTGGTATTGTAATTTTATTTTTGGGTGCATCGTCTTCACATATTATTATATAAATAATGTATACAATATATTGTAAAACATTTTAAAAGAGTAACGGTGGAGTTTCTTGCCCATTCTTCTTCATACGAAAACTACCTTTTAGAAGGGGCGACTAGAATCAATTTTATTTCAATTTTATTTTTGACGCTCAAAAGTGCCTTTTATGTGCCTATTTGAAATAAATGATTTGACTTTAACTTTGAACGTAACCCCATCGAGTTTGGGCTCGTTTGATTCGTTTAGCTTTGGTGCTAGATGGTAACCAGCCGATCGATTGTGTAAAAATCTCACCGTGAAAACTTAGGTGAAGTGAGCTTAGAGCGAGCTGTCAATGATGTCAATCCCTAACATTAGTTGGAATGACAGCTCACTCCATGCTCACTTCACCTAAGTTTTCACGGTGAGATGGATACAGAATCGCACTACAGGGTCCGATGATGTACAGGTAGCTTAAGCAGTAAACGCGTATAACCAAAAACACTGCTACGCTCTACGAACTACGCCGTAGTCGCATCAAAAATACTAAAAATACTAAGAAGAAAAAAAAAACTTTTTAAAAACAGGCTTTTATTACTTGTTAATATAAAGAACTAAAACGTTAATAATAATTTAAACCCGATAAGAAATAACTAAAAGCGTAATAAATAATAATAAATTTTGATACCAAGACCAATTAATTGTATTGTAGCTAGTTCACAAACATAATCAAAGTTTAGGAAAAGTTGGTAATAATATTTTGTAAACAAAAAATAAACATGCCAAACCATTTCTTCAGAATTACCAGGAGGAAGAGTTTTATTATTACTTACAAATACTTCGCTGACACCGATCAGCTGACTTAGTGCTAGTGATGTGCTTATTTCAATTTTAAAAGTTCGGTTTCTGGTATCAATGTATTAAAAAATCTCATAACTTCCGAACATGTAGAGATATGATTAAAAAACCCTTCCAATATCGTTTGATATCATCCAAAGAAGCCGTGCCCTTGGTATGTATATTATACCCTTTCCGTTACACGTTGTATACACTCCCGACACCTGAATCGGGTTACCCCGCATATTTTTGTTAAATCTCTATCTTTTTAAATAATGTTGTATACAAAGAATGGTTTTGAAGCTAGTCGTTACTCACTATCATTTCAGTTTGTAATTTTTCCTTTGAAATCGGAACTCTAAAAAAACATTTTAATTGCATTATACACTCACCGGCA
The DNA here is from genome assembly GCA_947507525.1 of Apamea epomidion. NCBI lineage: Eukaryota > Metazoa > Arthropoda > Insecta > Lepidoptera > Noctuidae > Apamea > Apamea epomidion. The sequence continues at coordinate 16,646,271 of OX382245.1, read as the reverse complement.
CGGAAACTTGGCCACATGTAAATTTCACGATATTTCGCATTTAAATGTATTTTTGGCACTGAAATAAGGGTAGATGCACTAAGTGTTTCTTATGCTTTTAGAAAGTGAAATTGAAAACGTCACTGCACCAATAAGTTTATTTTTTACATTGGGCACTTTTGCTGAAAAAAAGAATTTTACACTATCAATTTTAAAACACAATAGAATTTATAAAAACCTAAATTGGTTTATTTTCTCTACGTTTTAGTATCGGGTGTATTTCGTCGTCTTTTCGTCGCGTTTCTCAGAGGCAAAATAAGAGTGAATTTTTTAAAAAGAAAATAATGATTTACACAGAGAAAACGTTTATTTAGTAGGTACCTTATGTTACCTCCAGGAACATTTACGACGACCGTCATGCGGTTCGGCATGGAATTTTTTAATACCGCTATGATGTGCTGTGGAATGTTCTAATCTCCCGAGCTTCCACGATGGCAGTTTTCAGCGGGATCCCTTCTTTTCGCATAACATTCCTAATGAAAGCTTGCAATGAATACATTTTCGTTCTAAATTTAACCAATAACTTCTTAATTTGTAGCGTCCAGTCCAGGCCCGCCGCGTTCGGCGGTCGGTTCGTCTCCCACAGCATCGACGTCCTCCGTCACGAATGGTGAGTGATCTTTTACCACTTTTTGTTACCTTATTAGTGCAATGCATCATCATCGTCAGCCCGTTGTCGCTGGACATAAGACTTTCCCATTTCGCGCCACCATTTTCGATCCTCAGCTCTCTTCATCCAACCGCTTCCCGTAACCTTCTTTAAGTCGTAAGTATAATTAAGTATGTGGTGTTATTTCAGAACCATCAGTATTCGATGACGTCGAGGACGACATTGCTGCGTGGGGGCGATCGATCGTGGAAATGTCCGGATCGGACGTGGAGGAGGAAGACCTGCCGGACATGGAAGCGGGCATCGACTTCTGTCCCCGCCAGAGATTCGTGGAAGAGTTCCCCACAGACCTGGCACAGCTGGAGGACGTCAGTCCGATGCTGCAGGGTCAGTTAGCTGTCCTCGATGCTCGCGATGATTCCGCCTTGCGGAATTTCGTGAGCAGCAAGGACATGCTAACATTCAATTGGACCAGGGATGCCAGTGCCTTTTCCGGCGAGAGGGAGGTGTTCACGGGGTTGTCTGGACCAACGTTTGAGACTGACGGGATGACACCTTTGGATATTTTTGAGAGGATTTGGGATAAAAGTATCATAAATCTCATAGTCGCAGAAACAAACAGGTACGCCAACCGCCTGTCTGTAAACCCCAACTTGCCGTTTTACTCCAGGATCAAGGAATGGAGAAACATCACACCCACTGATCTCTGGAAGTTTTTCGGGATTGTGATGTGGCAGTCTTTGGTCCCATGTCCTCTCGAAAGGGAATTTTGGCAACCTCGATTTCCGTACATGCGTATCGGAAATTTCAATGACATTATGTCCTACAAAAAATTTTGTTTGATAAAGAAATGTCTACATTTTGTAGACAATTCTACCATTCCGGCTTCCAATTCCAAGCTTGCCAAAATTAGCCCAATTATTGACCACCTCAATCGCAAGTTCAGCAGTTTATACCTACCCGAGCAGAATATTGCGATAGATGAGTCCCTCCTTTTGTGGAAAGGTAGGGTCAGCTTCGTGCAGCTCATCGCCAATAAAGCTGCACGGGTAGGGATAAAAAGCTATGAGCTTTGCGAGTCACGAACGGGCTATTTATGGAAGTTTGAAATATATGCCGGAAAGGAACATCAAAGTCATTTAGCTGAAGGACATGATGTCGAAAGGGGGTCCAATGAGCCTGAGGGTGCAACATCCCAAATCGTCTACAGGTTGGTTCGACCTCTGTTGAATAAAGGCCATACGCTAGCTATGGATAATTTTTATAATTCGCCACTATTGTCAAGGACACTAAAGGCGCAAAAAACCGACACCATCGGGACCCTGAGGCTGAATCGGGAATTCGTTCCCGATTACATGCGCAGCAAGACCAGGAAAAACATGCGCCCAGGGGAGATAGTCTTCAGCCACACTGAAGACTTATCCCTTGTACTTTGGAGGGACTCCAACGTGGTCTCGCTGATTTCTACTTTTCATAAAGTAGAAGTCGATGGGGTCGACAAATATGGGGTCTACAAGTACAAGCCCAAGGTGGTGTTGGACTATAATCTTTCCATGGGGGGTATCTATAAGAAGGACCAACTCTTACAGGCATACCCCGTGGAAAGGATACGGAATAGTGTATGGTACAAGAAACTGTTTCGCAGGCTACTCAACGTATCCATACATAATGCTTATGTAATGTACAGCCATAAAAAAAAAAAATTACATAGGGAATTTCGTCAGTTGTTGGTTGACGAAATACTTAGGAAGTACAGCGCATTGACCACGCAGACGCCGCCGGCTCGGGTGCCTTCTGCTGGCCATTTCCCAGTTAAAATAATGGGCAGAGCGCGATGCAAGCAGTGCGCCAAAAGTAACATCGAGAGTCGCACTCCCTGGTCGTGTGAAGGTTGTGGCACACGGCTCTGCATCCAGTGCTTTAAGAGTTATCACACTTCTTAGAGGGATCTAAGAAGTGTGATAACTTCCCGCCCGTTGCTTTAACTGTTGAACGGTACAGGGTTAGTGTCTGGGTCTCTGTTTTTGTGTGTGGGTGTGTGTGTGTTTCATCAATTCTATTTTATAATTTTTGACATTCAAAAGTGCCTTTTATGTGCATATTTGAAATAAATTATTTGACTTCGTAGTTCTTTCAATTTTTTAATTTTTTTTAGTAGTTCTTTTAATTTTCGGATACGTTCAATAGCCTGCGAATCAGTTCCTATGAGCTTGTCCATATGAGGTGATTTACGCGCAAGTCGAGTAGCGCGTAGACAGACAATCTCGACGCTCAAATCCTAGTTTTTGGGATTTGGGCGTCGCGATTGGTTACCGCGCTACTCGATTCGCGCGTAAATCGCCTCATGTAGACAAGTTCTGGGTCTTGCCCATTCTTTTTTGTCTTTTGTGTGTTATCCATAATTAGTGTATGTAATCTATCTATTCATACACGAAATATCTGCACATTATGTAATGTGTTGAAATGAAACTGGCACTGTTTCATAAGTTGAAGTAAATGAATAGGTACTTACCTTTTTTAATTTTTTTTGTAATACCTTTCAGTGTTCTTTTTAATTATTTTTATAGTGGTATAATGAATATTTGCACACCATTATGTATCATTGTCAAACTTCCACAAATAGCTCATTCGGGACTCGCAAAGTTCATAGCTTTTATCCCTACCCGTGCAGCTTTATTGGCGATGAGCTTCACGAAACTGAGCCTACCTTTCCACTAAAGGGACTCATCTATCGCAATATTCTGCTCGGGTGAACAACTTTTACTATAAGGCCAAACGTGTAATCGCGAAAAAAAACAGCTGTTCCATACATTTTGACGAGTGCAAAATATAGGGAGCCCGTTTTTTTTGTTTTGTGATTTCAGGTTTGGTCAGGTTGGTATAGTAAAAGTTGTTCGTACGTCGATGAGTACAATTACCCCTTAAGAGGTTTCGTGTATGAATAGGTAGTAATGCCTTTACCCCCCTCTTTGCCTTTTTTTTGTTTTGCCTTTTTTCTGTAATACCTTGTCTGGGTACTTTTATATTATTTTTATAGTGGCTAAATTGGTACTTGGCACCATTATGTAATGTGTTGAAATGATGTTTCATAAGTTGAAGGAAATGTAAACCAAATAAAAAAAATTGTTACAATCCGATTGACAATTTCGGAGAAATGCGTGGTCTCTCGCATTTGTTCACATACATACATACATACACCTATAAAAATGTTGTAAGATTATACACCATTATGTAATGTGTTGAAATGAAACTTGCACGGTTTCATAAGTTGAAGTAAATGAATACTTACCTTTTTACATTCTTTTTTTGTAATACCTTTTCAGTGTTCTTTTTTATTATTTTTGTAGTGGCAAAATGAATATTTGCACACCATTATGTAATGTGTTGAAATGAACTTGCACTGTTTCATAAGTTGAAGTAAATGTAAGACAATAAAAAAAATTGTCACAATCCGATTAACAATTTCGGAGAAATGCGTGGTCTCTCGCATTTCTTCACATATGTACATACAAAAATGTTGTAAGTACCCAATACACCCTGCCGGGGTAGCGGGATCGTCCGAAAGGGTTACCGCTGCCCTGGTACATAAAGGGCTAAGGAAGGAACACGGGTGGGTTTTAGTCAGTAAGAGTCTGACACTCCCTTCTGCTCCACCCAGAGCGGGAGGGGTCATTTGACGATTTCCCATCCTCAAAAAAAAAAAAAAAAATACATATATTGCGGCACCATCTACGAAGCAACAGCAACAGCATCCTAATTGCTATTGATACCCGTTTTGACTGTCCTTTCCAAAATCAGTAGATAAGGACAGCCATAGGCATCAGTAGGTATAACCATACTAACATAATTTTAGGTATAATTCTTGTTACTAACACACTAATTGTTTATGATTTTGTTATTATAATTATGTAACTTCTAAGGAGATTCTGTCATAAATAAATAATAATATTATATATACATCTTGTCAAATTGAGAACCTCCTTTTTCGAAGTCGGTTAAAAATGAAACAGTTTTTAGAATCGGTGGCCGTCGCCACCTTTCCAATGGCCTCACTTGTTAAAATCGGTTCACTAGGACAGAAACGAATATACCCTCCTTTTTTTTGCCTTGATCGGGTAAAAATAAAAATATAATATTCTATTTTGCTAGACGAAAATGGATTTTGCTGTCTTTACGAATAAATAAATAAAAATCGATTAACGGATTTCATAGGCCAATCAATCCGGATCCGGATTTTATTTTCACTATGTGTACCCAGCCCTAATGCAGGCATTTTGAGAACATTTTGCACAGGACCAACTTGAAATGTTTATAAAACTTTTTCCCATTATGTCGTATTTATATGTTTAATACTTCTTTGGAAAGGGTATTTAATGAAGTATTACTTAATATATGATCAAACGAACTTTTAGAAGAAAGTTGGGTGTCACTGACTCTGGCAGAGCCACCATCAGGGATTTTAATTTTGATAACACAAAAAATTAGTCGCTAATTAGTCGAAATTTGTCGCCAAATATCAGAATTTGTCGGTCACTGGTTCAAAAGATATAAAGGTTTATAGGTGGCCGATCTGGAGGGAGTCTCCCCAGCACGGCCACATTTATATCTCAAAAACTAGGGCACCTAGCGAAGATCTGTTTTCTCCCATATTTTGTCGCTAATTAGTCGCAATTTGTCACCAAGTTACAGATTCAGTCGGTGAGTAATTAAAAAGATATTAAAGAATTCAATTTCCCCATACAGTGGTACAAGATGGTTCGATCTAGCTCTTGGACTATACCTTACTAATTGAACTCATTATATCTGCTAAACTAAGACCCGATTAAATCTGTGTCGTGTGATTTACTTTTTATATAATTTATTTATTTAAATCATATAAATTACTAGGTGCTATAGAATTTATTCCTACAATTATCGAAACTGGCATAGGCCACTACAAATGTCACTATCTTACACCGAAAGATAAGATGTTCTGTTACGATGATTACGATTCTAAAATTCGTATAAGTACTAATAAGCCAATATTCATTCATTCTATAACTTATAGCGAAATTTATTGCTAAATAACCAAATCGTAGGTACGATAGATATAATCTGTTATGAAAATATAAATTTAATAAATTACTTATCCTGGTTTCATTAATACGAGTATAAGATGGTCACCCTACACACTGAATTTACAAGAAAATAGTTAAGTATTGTTTTTTCAGAATCCAAAATATATACATTGCTGAACTGTGCAGATATATTTAGCAGACATTTCTGCTAAATGTTAGTATCTCTGGCTTTAGATTCCGTTGAGATCTCAGGTGGCTACAGTCAAACATATATAATTAGAACGTCAGGATTGAGGAGCCAAAGAAAATGCGTTCATATACAAAATTTACACTGTTTTACTATTTTATTCCTATACTGCAAAAACAAACAACACCTGCTAAATGATCATTATGTCGAATATATTAATTGATCGCTCACATCCAATAGAAATTCACCTCTTGAGTTTAGATTGAGGAGCCATATTAAAAGTATTGTATTTTCTTTCATTTTAGCGCTACAGAAGCTAAATTTTTAGACGGTAATATGCAAAATTGCTACTAAATTATACAAAATTTTCGTAAATATTCATCTATTACTTAACGAGTTCCAGGTGGCTCCTCAATTCAGACGTTCAGATTGAGGAGCCACTTTTGCATTAAAATAACTAGTGATATATTTTGCTGCTAAATCTAGAATTCGTGCTGCAAAATAAGCTACATTGCTGCAAAATAATGGTGAGATCAGATTTTAAAAATCTGATGTGGCTCCTCAATCCTTACGGACATAAATAATGGGGCGATTATAAAATTTTGCAAACGTCTGTGATGTAGCTGTCCATCCGGGTGTTTTCCGAATCGCTTCTAGTGATACACCCGAGGCGCGAGCGGCCGATGTGGAGGCGTGACGTGTGCTATGAGCGCTCAACTTCGTCACGTCGACGCCACTCTCTGCTAACATATTTTTAATCCATCGACTGATGGTTTGTGACGTCACCGGCTTATGTGGACGCTTGTAAGTTAGAAATAAGTTAGACGAGTCATTTCTAATATTTTTTGTAATTTCTAAGTAGTCTTCCAAACATTTTGCAGGACAGATAGGTACTAGGTTTGTCAGTAAAATAGGGTATAACTAAGGTTGGTTGTTCACGATTGATTGCCAAGGTTTTAAAGAAATAGTTATAATGATTTGATCTTGATGGACTATACTACTATTTGTATTTATTAAAGACAATGTTACTATGCGATGAGCTGTACAAAGAGCCAAAAGTGTGGCCCACTTTTTTGTTAATTGATATAATGATGTCCTTTCTATGAGGGAACCATGTATCCATGAAATCTAAAGCTACCTGTGGGTCCCATATGGTATTATATTTAGGTATACTAGGTCTACATTTAAAGACTCCTTTTAGTAACCGTGAAACTTGTTCATTAGAACCTGTATTATTATCTAGAAGCAGTGATATAGCTGAACGATGGCTATTTAGTGTCCCATAAGAAGCGCCATTTTCAAATTGTTTCGTAAGAAATAAAATTAACGCTGCTTTTGGTGCTTCTAAGTAGTCAATATGGTTGGTTAAACAATAATTACACCACAGTTTGAGCGTTGTGTTGTATTGTTTAATAGTATTAGCCGCCAACGAAGAAATCATTAGATGTAGGCATCGCTTCTGATGGAATGCCTTGTTTTGTGAAGGCTTCCCGGAGACAATGGCTGCTGCCAAGGTAGTCTGTGCGGGTAGATGTATCCTGTAATCGGACCGAATTGCATTTTTTAGAAAAATAATATCTGATATTATAATATTGCTCAACAATGGGACCCACACTTGTGTGGGCCAATAAGGAAAAACAAAAATTCCAGTAGACTGTTCGATGACAATTTTTTGTAAGCATTTTTGAATTATTGCAAAAGTAGAAAAATAATATTTTGACCATGACAGCGTAAAAGATCTACCGTAAGCGCATCTGGGTCTGGCTTCCAGGATATGTACCTATACCCTACATTTGGCATTGGTGCGAGATGCAAACAAGTCTATATCAAATTTTCCTAATTTATAGATAATATTTTGAAAACATCACATCATTTAACATCTCGGGCAAAACATTTAAGGCCAAAAAATGCTGCTTGCTAAATAATTAATGTGATATTTTAGTTCACTTTTTTTTCCAGTGACCATTGGCGCACATATTGTTGCAGACAGCACCCCAGCCTGACCTTGACGCGTCCGTCAAAATTTCCAATTTGTATATTGGAGGTGAAATATTTTTTTTTGAAATTAATATATTCCCACCAATTTAAATCCGGTAAAATGTTATTCGACAGTTTCATATTCGCATCGTAATGATTGTTACATTTTTTCAGGGCGAGATACTTTTCCCTTTCGAATTTATTTGTGTATAACCAGCTGTATTTTATTGCCGGACATGCGGCTGTTAAAACGCCTATAAATTGAGAGAATTCTCGAATGGTACATTTTTGTAACGTTTTTAATTTTTTCACCAAATGTAATATATGTGTTTGTTTATTAAACATATAACCTAAAAAACTGCATGTTTGCTTTGGCTCTAACGAGTTTTTTTCGAATTTATGATAAAACCTAAACATTCGAGGATTCTGACAGTTTCATTTATGTTCAAAAGACATTTTATAAGAATTCTCAATACACAAGGTATCGTCTAAATATGTTACTGAACTAAAACCACGTTTTCATAAGTACCTAACCAATCACTTCCTTCATTATTTTTGTAAATGTTCTTGGTGCTGATGATAAGCCGTAGGGGATTGCATTAAATTCATACGTAATTGAATTTATTGAATCATCTTCAATTTGAAACCTTAGATACTTTTTATGATCGGGGTGTATAGGAACTAATAAGCGACTCTTTTAGATCAATACTAGCCATGTAACTGTTTTTTGATAATAAAGTACATACACTTCTGTAATCCTCCATTTTAAAATGTTCGTTAGTTACATATTTATTAAAATATTTAAAATTTAAAATGAAACGATCTGTCCCATTACGTTTTGGAATCAAAAAAATTGTTGAGAGAAATTGTTCAGTGTGGTTTGCGCAGTTTCGCAGTGTGGCTCCTAAGTCAAGAAGGTTATTAATAGCTATTTGCATTTTTTGTTTCTCTTTATATGATACAGATTTACTTGGTATATGCGGCCGTGTAATATTATTTATTAATGGTATCCGATAGCCATTTAAAATATGATCTAACACAGTTTTATTTTTTGTTATGTGTAGCCAACAATCATAATAAAAAGTTAATCTACCTGCATTTACCTGAACTATTGACGTGTTTGGGCACGTTGTTTGGAAAATGTGGCTGTCCTCGCCTGTGACTGCGTTGCCGGCGGCGGCGGCTGCGGTGCTTGAGCGCGACATTGCCTGTTCGGATGTACTCTGCTCGTCATTGTATGCTCCGCGCCCCCCCCTGCTCGACGACGAGGGACATTGAGGAGGAGGTGGCCAGTTTCCCATGTATCTGCCTTTTGATTGCGACTGATTTTGATTACTTTTTTGGAGTATATTTCTTTTGATTTGCGAACCTTGCTTTTCTATGGCTTTGGTAGCCTTTATTTTTTCTGATAATTGACTGTCAAATAAGAACTCATCTCTGTCCTCTTCTTGAATTATGTTCAGTATAGATTTATCTAGACACTGAGTAATAAGTACATTTAGTCCGAATTTGTGTTTTTGTATAATGAAGATCTGTCAATATTCTGCAACCTTCAGAAAGCTGTTTTATAGTTTCAATTTTACTTCCGTCATTAATTATTATTTCCAAAGCTCTTGAAATAGCAGTAATTCCCAATCCTAATTGGTTTTGTTTTACTTCCATCTTTTTGTCTCTAGTTCGAACTGCTTCTGCAACAACACCGGCTTTCTCGCGGTTTAAACTGGGTGATTTTAGTAATCTGCAGTTATCTGGAATATGGTGTTCCTTCAACAAGTTTTCTTTAACATCTTTGGTCAAGCCTTTCCTTAGTATTGGCAACCAGCTCCATATTTAGGACTGTCTTCAATGGGATCCCCAAATGCAAGACGTATTTCTGGATCAAGTTCTATAGGTACTTCATCTGAGGGTTCTGGAACCGTATTAATTTGCTCTAGAGGATGATTTGTAGTTTCAGATGACTCACTATAATTTTTAGGAATTTTGTCCATGCATGTTTGCGACTGCAATGGGTCGCATAAACCTGGTGTACTAGATAACGGTATGTCAACCGGTATTGTCGGTAATGATTCATCTTGTACATATATGAGGGTAATCATGGTGCACGGTATCAACGTCCTCAACACTATAATTTTCGGGTATTTGGATATCTGAAAGTATAAGGTACAAATATAGTTTTTACTTTGAAAACTAAAAATAATATCACCCATATGGATTTTTATTTTGATTGCGAAATTTTAACATTACACTTATCACGTATTTAATATTAAGTTATTAAATTCGTTAAATGCTCACAATGTATCTAGGTAGGTACATGTATTTTTCCTTCGTGTATGACTCACGGCCAACCTCCAGGCTTAGATTGTTTGCGTCATGTCTAGCCATCGAGTATAACTCGCGGTTACCCTACAGGCAGACTTATATACGCTGTATTGCACACATTCATTTCGTAATCCGTTAATCACTTGTAAAAAATATATATTTACTTACCCTGGTTTTCGATATCAGAATCTGAATCGGAAATTATAATATTTCGTCGACGTTTATTCACATTTTGTTTTTCTTCTAAACGTTTAATTTTTTCTTTGTAACGCTTTATTTTATCTTCAGCCTTTCGTTTCGACATATTTGAAATGTAAGGGTAACGGGTTTTTATGATAACTTGACGGAACGTGCGTTCCACAGACTAAGTGGTGAGTTCACTACCGCGCACAAAAAAGGAATGAGCAAATCGCGGAAGCGCTAGTAATGCGTAGACGATAGATGACGGTTTGAAATTGAAAATCGAGTAAGAACAATCGATTTAAATCTAAAAGTGCGACACTACCTAGTACGTTAGGGAAACTACATGGTAATACTATATCTGAAGGATGGAGCTGTGAAAATATAATTAATATTATATTATCTTTTTATAAAACTAGAACTTTTTTGAAAACAAATGTCAGTAATATACTTTTTTTTAAACTGAAACCTTATTTTAGTACCTACAGTGTTTGATTCTACTGCCACGATTTTTACAAATATATTGAAGTATTAAATAAGCTTAATACAGGTACTAATATTTTTAATGTACGTATAAGATTCATGTAGAAAAAAAATATTTTGTCTGGGCGCAAAATTTCCTGCCCGTCAAAAATTTTGTTTCAACTTGTGATGCTTGTAAATAATAAATATTGTACTGTGCATTGTGGTTTTATTAATTTTTTTATGTTCAAAATAATCACACCATGCATTTTAAACCTTGAAACATATAGGTCATCACTTATTTATTTTTATTATAGCTATTTAAGTACTTGAAATCTAAGATAAAAATTCTCTTACTTTCATATTTACAACCCATTTTATGGTGTGCGTTACCCCAGCAAAATAATGTCGAAAATTGTCATTTAAATCTTATAAATAATTAGTTGCCCAGCTTCTGTAATTGTTGCGCACATTTTTTAAGTTGCACTTATAGTTTTTTAGTTATTTCACATAAACATTTCCTGCTGGGGTAATGTACCGCAGACAGACATTTTTTTTTTAATGAGAATATTAAAACAAATATTAGCTTTATAATTAGTTGTCTCGACGAGGTAAATGTTGCACCTTATTTTGTATTTGTTCTTTCTTCGGCTGCGAAGTTATTCGAGATCCTGCTGGAGTAATGTTTGTGGTTCTGCTGGATCTCTGAAATGGTTAAGTGGATTCTTATCAACTTTTGTACATATTTTTCTTAGGAATTAGTTGTAATTAGTTGTGCAACAAAAAAAACCAAAATAATGCACCGTTTAAAATGTTTTTTAAGTAAATATAAAACACTTCAATAGGTCCTAACACTCTAAATAAGAGCTCTAAAGACTTACATTAAACGTTTTTTGTAGCTTGTAACTGCCTTCAAATGTATGTGAAGTTTCATTAGTATCCTGTAACTATAACAAATTATGATGATATTCAGTTCTCCACGTTCACGGTCACAATGCGCGCGGAGTTATTTGGCCGCCGTTAAACCTGTATGTGGATATATAAACTGAATGTTATATCAATAATTAGTTGCTTAGTTCAGTTTATACCTGTAAAATTTCAGCGTAGTACATACAATAATTAACGAGATAATAAAATAAAAGTGCAAGATCGTGATAACCCGACCAAGTTTAGGTGGTTACAAAAAAGCGACCGCGTAGTACATTATGCTATCTTCTAAAATGTTTAGTATAATACACCTTTCAAGTTCGGTACAGACGCGTACACTGTTAAATATGTAAATATGTCAACAACCTCGATGATGTCTCGGCGGGCACTGGTCGGCCGTTGCGAGCTCTTGAATATATTGTTTCTTTTCTTCGTAATTGTTTCTTAGAAAAAAAAATAAGGATATTTTAAAATGTGTTCTCGCCAAGCTCAAAAAACAATAAGGCTTATCTTTTGGTATAACTTTTACATGGTTTAACGATGTAGTCTCTTCAAGGTACACGTTTTAAATAGCGATTTATTGTCATCTTCATGATTTTTTTTTATCGAGCCAATTATTTTAATTCACGTTTCTATCTTCACACAGCGCTTCAAAATATGTTCAACTTTCCTAAAATATTTTCTTTTTGCGCAAAATTAATATTTTGCTAGATTTACAGACGTTTAAAAAAGTTAAAAAGTACTACAACCTCGCCTTAAGCAACCAAGCCTTGATACTCGCGAGGTCTGTCATATAATGACTGTACCTACAGGCAGGGGTTGAAAACCGGTACGAATTTGGGTTCCGGTTCTTCATTTCGGTTCTTAAAAAGGTTCTCCTTTTCGGTACGGTTCCGGTTCAGGTTCCGGTTTGGTTCTGGTTCCAAAGTACCGGTTCTAAATAAAGGTTCCAATATACCGGTTCCGTAAAGTTCTCTAAGAAAGAAGGGATATGACGCGTGCCGAGCGTATCTTTTCTTTTAGTTCGCCTTCGAATTATTTGCGAGTGGAAGTCTGGATAAGCAACGAATGATGCGAATGATCTACAAAAGCAAATGTGCCCCTCTCCCCTCACAAAAACTCCCACCCGCGCGGCGGCCACCCGTAGGTACAGTGGAGTCAAAATATTAATGCGAAAATATTTCTGCGGGAGCGCAGCTAGTGACAAACCACACCCCTTCCTGGTTTCGCCCAATTAGAGACATTATGCATTTGTGTGACTAAGGGCATTCGGACTCGCTTTGAAGAACCGGTAAAATAAAGGTTCTTAAAGGTTCCAATTTAGGTTCCGGTTCCGGTTCGGGTTCTTGTACCCCGAACCACTAAATACCGGTTATTTACCGGTATTTTAGGAACGTTTTCAATCCCTGCCTACAGGCGAGGGATAGGAGGTTGCTGCTTCAGCTACTTATAAGGAAGTTTTGAAAGATAATAAGCAGCACTACTGTAATATTTTTGACTAGCTAAACCTTTGCTATAAAGAATGAAACATACCGTCTGAGCTGTTTGGGCCCTACAGAATACCAGCGGTGCGGTATTTATTTTTAAATATTCTTCATCAGATTTGCCGAAGTCGACCTGAACCAACCGGCTGCATATCCGGTATGGCTCTTAAATCCTTTCCTATCCTACGGGCATATCTTCCCTACCATAACCGCGCCCCCCGGTCTACTCCTTGATATGCAATGGTCGCTGTAGCACCATGAACATGAGGCTACAGGAGCTAGTGCGAATTTTGGGGTTCTTTCGATTATTCGAGTCTGGTCAAACCACGTCGGGCTCGGTGCAATTCATTCATTCAGATTTGCCTATTTAAGTAATTATTGGTCAGCCCACACACGATCATACCAAAATCAACAGCTCTGAAAATCACTTTTTATTTGGCCCTTTTTTGAAACCTGAAAGTGCAGTCCTGACCGCGGGGCTCCTATCTGAACCTTTTCAAATATATTTTATGTGTTCTGTCATTATGCCGCACCTACTCAACGTTCAACTTTTCACCTTGCATTTGCTTGCTCAAAAATCCTCTGGGCCGACTACATTCCTATGTTATGATTATAAACTATAGGAAACTTCTTATAAACTTCACTTCCTATATATAGGAAGTGAACATAAGGAAAGTATTCATTTAAGGTTAATCTAACTGTCATAAAGCAGCATTGTAATAGAGCAGCATTTTAATAGAGCAGCATTGTAATAGAGCAACATTGTAATAGAGCACTGGTGGCCCAGTGGTAACGGGTGTGACTTACAGAGTTGTAGGTCGTAGGTTCGAACCCAGTCAGCGGTTTACTTTGTGTAAATTATTTTTTCATCACCACTGCTCTTAAAAATCGAAATCGGCACCAAAAATTTTGACATCTACCAACCCGCGCTGGGCCCGCGTGGTGGTTTACAGCTTGCCTCCCAGGCCTGTGTCCCAGCAGTGGGAACAATATTATAGGCTGATTATGCTAATCTAATTAGATAAAATAGATTTAAAATGTATTATTAAGTAAATGTACGTTACTAGACACATACATAAATTATAATATAATAATATTTTATTGTTGTTTTATTTCTAAAGGGTGTTGAGTTTGTATGTGTGCGTAACCGCTCCTATTCGTTTTCTTAACGACAGTTGCAACACAGACCTCGTGTACTAAACCCGCGTTTCATTTCTCTCGCTCCTAATCGAAATCCTGAGCAGTCAATAACCTTATCTACATATAAACAAAGGGTCAATCCGAAGGGTCAAAAGAGTTTTTTAAGGAGTGAGACAGCCATTTCCCGTAATTAAAAACGTTCAAAATCTAGTCGCAATCTCATCTCAGCAACAAAAAACATGTCAAAAATCTGGGTAAATTCGTCGTAAAAAACAAACCTCTGCGGGCTAAGTGCGTCACACACTGTCAGTAGGAATGGGTTTCATTTTGACAGTTCAACAACATTCATTGCGTTATTTACGTTGTCGAGCGGACAAATTTTTCAAACATATGAAGCAATGGATTAGCAATATCCTTCTAAATGATTCTGATTGAGATTGATAGTGTGTTACGCAATTAGGTAATTAGTACTACACATACACATCTGCCTATTTTTTCGGGGAATACGGACGTGAAAATGTCATAAACTAATTTTCAGACTGCAAGTTACTGGTAATGATAAGTGTTCCGTCATTACGGGTAGCTAGAAGACCGAAAATCTGACAACCAGTCTTTTTAGGTGTATCGTGCTTCGCAGTAACTGGTTATAGAGGTCAGATTCGCAGTCGCTCCGTGTAACTTACTCGTATTCAGCTGCATCCAATTAGATTGGAAGCAGACCCTAATTTTTTTTTTTTTTTTTTTTTGTTCAGGATGGGAAATCATCAAATGACTCCTCCCGCTCTGGGTGGAGCAGAAGGGAGTGTCAGACTCTTACTGACTAAAACCCACCCGTGTTCCTTCCTTAGCCCTTTATGTACCAGGGCAGCGGTAACCCTTTCGGACGATCCCGCTACCCAGCAGACCCTGACTTAGTTGGGAGAAGGCTAGGTGATACTTATTTGCGTTACAACAAAACTTACAAGACGTCGCGCGTAGCGCTATTGTAGCAGACTACGAGCTACGCCGTAGCATATCGCGTAGCGTTCGTAGCAAGATGCTCTACGCCGGTGCTACGCGGATTTTTACCTCTTGTTGATATTTGACTGAGAATTTAGGTTTAAAGATATTTATTCTCAAAAAAGTGACAAAGTCACTTACATGAGAACAATGCTTAAAGTAAATTATATAAAGTTCGTCACAGACGTCCCGGTAGCAATTATGATACACACATCCAGTGCATTCAGCTTTTAGGAAGGCGGTTATTTGTGAAAAAACATGCAGCTAATTGAGAACTTTTTTATACATGAACTATTTTGTTATGCATATAATTGTGCTCCTTCAAAAGTTTACTTAGTTAACTTTTTTTTGCCATTCTTAGTTCTCATCTTCGGTTTTTACGCCAATGATGCGAATAAATTGTGACTTCTACCTATCACCTTTAGCAAAATTATTATTAATAATTAGCATCATAATATTATTTAGTACCCATAAACTCGGCAACAGGAAAAGGAGGGATAAAAGAATCGAAATAAAATCGTCATTTTATAAGAAAGTGTCATCAATTGAAAAGCCTTAGTAAAGTTATGTTTGTAGTTTATATTGTTCCAGTCTAGTCGGTGACTCTAACTTTCTTAATTACTTATTAACTAACTAACCGACTCCTTACAGGTGTATCTAATAAGCTCTCTAAATAATTGCAATAAATACAAAGTCTTTAACTTTTAAATGTGGGTGTACTATAAGTTTACCTCTGCCTAACCCTTCGCGGAAAGCAAGCGTGATGCAATGTCTGTAACTTAAAATAACTAAGAGGATAGACACTACACAAAGTCAAAGTCTAATAATTTATTTCACATAGGCACATAAAAGGCACTTTTAAACGGCAAAAATTTAATTAATATAAAATTGATTCTAGTCTCCCCTTCCAAAAGGTAGTTTTCGTATGTAGAAGAATGGGCAAGAAACTCCACCGTTACTCTTTTAAAATATTTTACCTAAAAATAAAATATTAGATCACAATAGGTAAAAGAATTAAAATGGATTAATGAAACCATGACATATAAATTAACTATGTGATAGATACATGGTGCTCACATATTTACAAACATTCTAAAAGTAGACGATTTTCATAAATAAATAAAGAGTAATAAGTCCGGTCCGTACACTACAACTTTCTACTACTACTTCTAGACACTACAAGACACTACACTACTACACTCCACTTACACTACACTACACTTGCACTACACTACACTTACACACACTAATACACTACACTGATACTGATACTTCTTTTAAGTTACTTGTTTCTGAGACTTTTTGTAAGTTGATAAAAACTTGTAATAAAATCAATTTAACCTAGAAAACGCCCCACAACAGGAAAAAGAACAGAAAAAGTCATAGCCAAAGCATGCAATTTTAAAACGCATGAAACAGCAACGCTACACCCCAGCATCAGGACCAGGTCATCTGTTTTAGTACAAATTATTGATCTGATACCCTACCTTAACTACGTTTGCAGTCTGCCTAGCTTCTAACATAACATTTCGGAAAACCAACCTTACATCCCTACACATAACGTTAAATTTCCATTGCAGCATTAACATATCGCCGTCGACCATTCTGAAATCGACTTTATTTTTAGTGAGGTAAAGTTGATATTTTTTATGAGAGGGGAAAATAGACTTCAGGTCTCCTAAATGACCTGGGAACGAGTTACGCCCGGCAGTCTAGTTTTGCCCCTCGAGCGAACTGGATGTAATGTTTTATAGAAAATATCTGAAAGCGTTGGTTGGATTTTTTTTCTTTCGGCGCGTGTTAGCGTACATAATAGCGTCTTGTTACCGTGAACGCGAGGTTTTGGGTAAGTTTTTTTAAAGTATTTTGCTGTGTGATGCTCATATGCTGACTGAGATGATGATATTTAACGGGTCATTAGTTTTTCTTCATTGTTTTTGTTTGTGGATAAGAATCACAACAATTGGCGTAAGATAGGCTTAAATACGCGCCATAAGACGCACGTTTGCTGGCCGACATATTTACAAATGCATTATAAAAGCAGTATGCCTTTGTTGTTAATATTTTCTGTTTTTTTTTGTTTTCCTTATTTGTTCTCCGTACTATTATATAGATACAAATATGTGTCCGTGGAGTTTCTTGTCCGTTCTTCTCGATAGGAACCTACTAGGCTTTGGAATGGGCAACTACATAGCTTCATCTTCCTGACTGACTGACTCCTTGACTATTCAAATGTGCCTGTAATTGGTTTATTTGAAATAAATGTTTCGAATTTGAGTTTAATATAAAATAATAATGTTCACTACCTACGTAGGGAGATATCGGATTTATGTAAAATAACTATAACGGCTCGTAAATAATATAGAAACTGCGCATTAGTGAATATTAAACGATCAATAAATTATAGTAACATGTTTTAAACAATTCTACAGGCTGTTGTTTTTCTTTTGTGTATTTCATGAACCATCAATATTCTAAGAATGAGCAACGCAATCGCTGATTGGCTCAGCGGCTTTGCATTTTATCCCAGTTTTAATTTTAAGAAATCATTTGTGCACAATTTATAGCAATAAATAGCCTGTGACTAATTAATAACAGCCGCCCGTGTCTGTCTATCACGACAAGCTACCCTTGCAGCGCTCGGTTTGTGGATGGGTGCAGATCTATTACTTATTGCGATTTCTCCGTGCCTCGGAAAGCACGTCAAAGTTTTAATCATGGCTGTCATTTGTATTCAGAAGTCCGAAAGTCTTACAACCAGTCTTACTAAGGGGTATCGTTTCGTGGGACACCAGCGTTGCAATTGCTTTAACTATCAGTTGCAATGGCTTTTATGTTGACAGATCAACAACATTCAGTGCGTTAATTACGTCGTTGAGCAGGCAAATTTTTCTAACATATGAAGCAATGGATTAGCAATATCCTTCGAAATAATTCAGATAATGTTTGAAAATGTGGTACGCCCGTTGGAACGAAGTTCCTTTTGCTGTATATTCATCTCACGGGCCTGCTTACCTCCTCGCGGAATACAGGCATGAAGTTATGATAAGTTAAAAAAATAAACAAAGGTGGATGGCACATCTTTTAGGCCCGCGGGACGCATGCGCGGACTCTCGATTATTGATTGCTTGCATTACACACCGTACTGTGCAGCTATGCAATATTGTATAGCGTTGGGAGCTGGACATATCCTACCTGCGAGTAATTGAGTATGCCTCAAATACCCAGCCTTAGCCTAAAATGATCCCACTGCTGGGAAACAGGCCTCCTCTCTATGAGAGATAGTGGGCTGTAATCTACCACGCGGGCCCAGTGCGGATTGGTGGATGTCACATGTCTTCGAATTTTTGGTTCTTGGACATTCCGGTTTCCTCACGACGTTTTCCTTCAACGTTTTGAGAGCAGTGGTGATTAAATTACATATTTACACAAAGTAAAACACCTGCCTAGGTTCGAACCCACGACCTTACAACTCGTAAGTCGGGGTCGTTACCACTGGGCCACGACGGCTCTCTATAATTGAGTAGGTAACAGGGTAGTTGCCTGGGTAAAAAAAAATAATAATTATATTTAGACCGTCAGTTAGATTATCGAAAAATAATGGACACGTATTTTTTCTTTTGTCAGTCAAACAAAAAATGACAAAGATAAAGCGCGTCAAAATTTGGGCGTCGGGGGGTCGTGACGTCACTTGCTTGCAAAAGTGTCGCAAGCAAGTGACGTCACGCGGAACTTTAACGGGCGATATCTTCATCATTTTTTATATAATTGACAAAAGAAAAAATACAGGTTCAATATTTTTTGATAATCTAACTGACGGACTAATTAGATTTTTTTAGGAAAATAGCCTATTGCAATGTATTTAATTTTGACAATACAACAACATTAATTGCGTTATTAACGTAGACTAACAGATGAACTTCTTAAACATATCATTATCATTCTCCTGTTCCTATCCCAAGTTATCTGATGATTTTTCTTTCATACTTCTCTAGTAGTCGTTATTTCGGTAGTCACCCCTTTCTAGCCATATCATCTTTCACACAGCCCGTCCATCGCTCTTGAGCTAGTATCTCCACTAGAAACTCACTTGTCGTAGGTTCTTACCCGCCTACTCAAACTTCACCGATAGCTACTTACCGTACCTAGTCAAAGGTGCTATATGTAAACGTTGCACCACAGACTACCTACAGTATTTCTCTCCTTCCCCTTTTTAATCCATCCAAAGGTTGTCTTTAAAAGATCGCTCTTAGCGATAAGACCGCCCATTGTGTCACCTTTGTAAAATTTCTGTATTTATGTCTGTAATTTATATTATTACGGTGTTCATAATAAACAGTAGTTACTCTATTCTATTTTTTTAAGAATCCCCTTTACTAACCATATCATCTTTCACACAGTCCATCCATCGTTTCTTTGGTCCTCCCCTACTTTTTAAGCGTATGAAGCAATGAATAAGGAATTTTATTGAAAATCCTTTGGCTTGTGATAAAAGGTCATCATCATCTGCCTTGCCTTTTCCCAACTACGTTGGGGTTGGCTGCCTATCTGACCTCCACAACCCAGTTACTGGGTAACACGATACCCATTGCTAAAACTGGTTGTCTGACTTTTAGGCTTTTGACGATCCGTATCGACTGTCAAAGATCCACAAATGACAGCCGGGACGAACGGCTTAACGTACTTTCCAAGGCACTGAGGGATCTCCGTATGTAAAGATGGTCACCCATCCACGGACCAACCGCTGCAAGCGGCAAGATCGCCCTTGCCTGTCGTACTCTAAAGGTGGTGAATCTCAACCACTGACTGCCAACCCTGAGTGTTATGTGTTTGCGGATGATTGGAGTAAAATTATGCGTATAGGTCTGGTGTTCTGTGAGAGAAAGTATGCAAGTGAGTCCACTGTTCCTTGTTAGTTTTAAATTAAAATATAGATGTTTTTCTCAACGTAATGACTGTCTTGTTGTTAATTAATGTAATTCGCGTTGTACTGTTTCAATCCTACTTTCCTATCCTACTTCTTAATATTATAAACGCGAAAGTTTGTGAGGATGGAAGCATCGATGTTTGTAAAAACTACAACACGGATTTGAATGAAAATGATTTGGTACACAGATGGTTTATAACTTGGATTAACATATAGGATACTTTTTATCTCGATATTCCCACGGGATCGAAACTTATGCGAGTGAAGCCGCGGGGTGCTACTAGTTAACCATAAATAAAATAATCAAAGTGACCCATCGATTGTGGAACAGCACCATAAAATCGTTTTGCATTGTTACAGGTAATCCCTTTTTCTACGTAATCGACAAAGCCTTTATAAAACCATGGTTCAATTAAGAGACGAAGACACGCAATCACAGGAGCCTACCGCGAACATTCCAGCTCAGACTAGCGGCGTCGCCAGCAGCCGGGAGTCTTACATGGCATACTTGAGGCAGCAGCTGGAAGACATCCTCCCACTCCACGATAAACGACAGGACGACTTCATAAACAAGCTGCCGAATTTACTCTTCTTACCAAATAACGCCAATGAAGAAGCCACGAAGATATACGACGAGCTGTGTTTGAAGAGGGCGAGGTTGCTTAAAATTCAAGAGGAAAGGGTGCAGACTAATATCTGGTTGTGGAGTTTTTATAGAGAGGAAATGCCTCTTGTCTCCCATCAGCAATGTAGGGAGAGAGTGAAGCAGCTGTACGCTGGGAAGCAAAGGTTCTATGATATCAGTAAGGAGGTGGAGGAGAAGCTGTACAAGTTACACGCAATAGGATGGTAATTTGTTTTATAATTTTTTTTTTCTCCTTTGGCATTCATGTTTGGATTTTTAAACGTAATGGTTTTTGAAAAACTACTCAAGAAAAATTTGATTATTTTTTTATTGTTTTGGCACTAAATTCGACGTAATTTCGAAATGATCAATTTATTTTAAATGTGTTTATGTGAAACTCAGCTTATGTAAAAAAAAAAGGCAAATGTGAGTCGGACTCGCACACGAAGGGTTCCGTACCACCGTACAATATTTAACACTACCTACATATTTAATTTTAAACTTTATTTTATTTTTTTATAAGGGCAAAAAATACACACTGTGAAGATTGCAACCGTCACAAACGCAAAACAAACAGACGGTCGGACAGCGGAGACTTAGTAATAGGGTTCCGTTGGTACCCTTTAGGTACGGAACCCTCAAAAGGAATAATATTTTATTTTACGCTCACAATTAAATAATGAAGATTTTAACTGAACCTCTTGTCAGTAAAAGATAAAGATAAAATCATAGCAGCTGAAACAGACAAATAACAATCATAACAACAGGCAAAAAAAATGTTCTTAAACGTTGACTTTTTGTCACAAAAACTTAACAATTGTTGCCAGATCAGCACGGGCGATTTACTATTCACCACTTGGTGTATGTTGATGATGTTGTAACAACTTCCTATCACAGTTATTTACATATCTCGTGGTATACGAATTTGTGTGGTGTAGGTACCACAACTAACAAGTGAAGATAAAAACTTTTTTACAAAAAAAAAAAAAAAAACAATCGATTTTCGTAAAAAAGTTTTTAGACCATTCTAAATACTATTCATGGATGGCGGCAGGGACATCGACGTGCAAACTGTAAACATGAATTTAGCATAAGATTCCAGACCCCAGACAGCGTAGCGTAGACATTCGTCATCGGTTATCAAAAACAAAATCAGCTGTTTCATAGAAAACTACGCAGTCAAAATGTATGTATGTTATACGTCTTAGGATTATGCTGAGCGATGGCCGTTTTGCGAGGATGTGACGCATATTTTCCCCCAACTTTTTTTTTGTTTGTGTGTTCTTTCTCTCCGTCAAGTATACCGCAGATGGACGTATTTTCTTTTTTTCTTTACTTTTGTTTGTATGGAAAACAATTTTTTTCTTCAACGCAACGGGTTTCAGGATCATAATGAATCCATGATAACAGGTTGCGCGTCGATGTCCCCGCCACTATGTATTTTACCATTCAAAATACTATATTAGTATACCCATCTCATTGTAATTTTTCTCATTTTTATTATAAATGTGTATCATAGTCATTAATCATCATAATAACTGTTTACAATATCACTAGTTTTAGGAAATGAATGAGAATGTTTGATTCTTAGGTTTTAATGTAAAGCCTAAACGGCTGAAAGGGTTGGTCTTTAGGTCCGCGTTGGAACATAAAGGAAAAAAGCATTTATTGAGATGGCACTTTTATTTACCGATAAGCAATATTATTTTCCGGGGCTTCAAGTAGGTACGGCTCTGCATAGGTATTCACAACCACTCGATAAACTTCTGTAACATTTCGAACATCAATCAATGTTATCGTAGGTGTCCTCTAAACGCTGTTCACAAGTTAAAAACCCGAAAATGTCAGTTTAAATAAAAAAAAGACGACCGCTATTCTTCCGACAGGTGTTTGCTGTCCGGGGCAAGGCAAATCAGGTTATCGAAATGTGTAATTTTAGATACGATAGCCTGTCGGATGGTTGTGAATAGTTATGCAGATCTCAAGTGGGTAGGTATGCGGCACCTCCACACAGTCAATGGCCCACCTTCCATGTTGAGTCGCATGCCCTGTCACCTGTGCAATTGATGATCTTATGACTGCGTCAGTGAATTTTTTGAAGTTCGCACAGTAAATTTTTGGGCCAAATATGTTTGAATTGTTTGCCATCGATGTGCTAAGAAGATGAATATTATTTTCCAACATTGACTACTCGTCATATTAACTTACCTTATTTATACATTTTTGCGATACTCCCGGGCGTCTTACACAAGCATTTTTAAAAAATAATAAAATGTCAATAGGGCATTCCCCGTACTTACAATATTGTTAGGTATACCAATCTCATTGTCATTAAATGTGTCTATAATATTACCTAATTTCATAATCATCAATCATTATAATAACTGTCTACAATATCACTAGTTTTAAGAAATGAATGAGAATGAATGTAAAGACAAAATGGCTGAAAGAATTTGGATAAAGTTCCATCACTTTCGGTGGCTTGGTGCCAAAGGACCAATAGTTAATAACATTGGTCCTTAGGTCCGCGGTGGAACGTAACTGAGCACAAAAACTATATAAAAACCCGGAAATTCATGGTAAAATCACACGCGGGTGAAAGCTAGGGCTCGAATAGCTTAAGTAATTTTTATGTCTATTTATCAATGTAATAAAATACGTAACTTTTAACTGTCAACAGTTTCTATTACACCGCAAACTGCCCTTTGTAGTTTTCTTAGTGATTCTTTCTATTCAAATGTATGTCTGAAAGAAATTAATATTTTGACAGTTCTTGTTTATGTTCATTCTTAATTTTCTTCTTTCTCAGTGTCTAGTAAAATACATAACGGTTGTAAAAAAATTTAACGAAGCCGTAAGTCACTTGTACTCTCCGTCATTGTAATATTTGTTTTGTACTGGACCATACCTGGGAACCTTCTGGTTAGGGAGATATTAATGGTAAAAATTCCAACTCTTACTGTAGCGGTATCTACAACGCCACATGCGAACAACGCGTCATACTGACGTCACGCAAATCCTGCATCTCGCAAGCAGAGTTTACCGCGCAATTAGCATAGATACAATTTGCCAACATCAATCGTTGGGCAATTGCCCGCCAGACACAACACCCGTCTGGTCGGAGGATCCTCCCTTTTCTATAGAGTATGAGTGAACTTTACACCCTGTTCCTCATACCTCTATACTTACTGACGTTTTTTTACGAACTCCTCTACCGACTCACTCCTGACTCCTGACTCGACTCCTGTACCGTTCCATGCACCCATAAGCACAACATTTTGCATGTGTTATATTTGCGTACTACCGCAAACAGCTTTTCACACCAAAAATAAAAGTGGTTTCCCAGCAATTATTCTTGTACAATGTAGCTTAGTTTGATGTACGTACAGAATGCGTGAACGACGGCTAGGTGGTCTTTTTACAACCTGTATAATTATCTTTATTTTTATTTTCTATCTATCAATATACTATCTCTTTATGTATGTCTATAATGTAGTCATTGATGTTACAGGCAAGACAACTTTGTCTTGTCATTTCTGATGTCCGGTTTAAATGTTTTTGAAATGTCCTCTAAGTGTTTAGGAAATAAAGTGCCAAGATGGTATTAATAGGTGTAATAATTGTTTGGTTTTATTTCATCCCTACAACCTAAACCTAAACATTATGCTCTGCTGAAAGTGGGTTTCACAATTACCAATAAACCACTAAATAAGTATATTGAAAGCAGAGCTTGGAACCGGTACATAAAGTACAGGTACCGGTTCTTAGTTGATCAGACGGGTACCGGTACTCCACCTAACAAGAACTGGTAAAAAATTCAGCTCTTCTTTCACACAGTCCATCCATCGTTTCTTTGGTCTTCCCCTACTCTTTTAGCCATCCACATTCATACTCAAAACTTACCTCACAACTTTTGTTCAATAAGCGCCATCTAGTAATACTTACCAAAATTATTGGTCCTTCGGTACATAATTATAACCTTAACAGTAGGGTGCCTTCGTCACAAGCATATTCAGCGTAACAGCGCCATCTACAAGTTTACAGAGAAACGTAAGACTACGCCAGTAGGTAGCTATTGCAAGTAATAAGTACCAATGCGGATAGTTTTACAAATTACAGCTAGGTGGCGTTGATAATAACTACGAGAAACTATACTGTCTTATAATAAACAAAATGTACTGCTTGTGTGTGCCTCGTTCTTTAGTATAGTATTTAGTAAAAAGAGGTATATAAAAGGTATGTTATTATGAATTTTACATCAGGCTATCTTTTCCCCGCGGCTTTGCCCACGTGGAGGTCGGAAATCATCCTACGGGAACGTATAGGTACTACCGGGATAAAAGTATCTTCTGTACCTACTGACTCAGGTCATTGCCTACACATGCCCCAAATTTCACCTAAATTCGTTCAGCCATGTTCAGCCCGGCGTGAGGAGGTGACAGACAGTCAGAGTGACTTTCGCATTTTTAATAAATATTAGTATGGATAGTATGCATTACGGCCTAATAACGCCTTGTTGGTCTAGTGATCGCAAGCACTACTACTGAGCGTCAGGTCCTGGGTTCGATTCCCGGGTCGGGCATGGGCATTGTCGATTGATTGGGGGTCGTCGGGATTGGGTTTTCATTGGGAATTTCTTAGTAACAGCCTGGAGTTGGGAGTTGGCGGTGTGAATGTGATAACCCCGTGGCTTGAAAAGCCGTTAGTTCTGCGCCTGATTTCTCTCCGGTCGTGTCGGATTGCCGTCCCATCAGACTATAAGAGTGAGGGAAGAGAGAGTGCACCTGTCTGCGCACACACTTGTGCACATTATAACTCACCTCATTAACATGCCGACTCTCTTTATATATTTTTTATTTATTTATTTACCATTCATGTACACACATATATAAACAGACAATGAAAAACAGAACAGAAAAAATAGGTACAGAGGTGATGCTTATTTCATAAGAAATCTCTTCCAGCATACCTGAGATAGGACAATAGATACAGAGATGTAGACAACGTGTGATAGAGCAAAGGAGACAAAAAATAATACATAGAATCAAAAAAAAACAATTCACTTAAAAACTAAACAAGAATTACGAGAATATATTAACATACATACAAATAAACATACATAAATACTTCTAAAATAAATATTACAAGAATGATAATAATTATATCATACTCAAAATAATAAATACATACACAACTATGATGAAGTGGACAGATAGTGTTCTTTCACTCTTCTTTTAAAAACCGCAATAGTTTGGCAGTCCCTAATGTCAGGCGGTAGGCGGGTTTTAATATTTTTTTTGTTTCATGTTTGCCGCAAATAAACGTATTTTCTTTCTTTCTTTCTTTCATATCCTACTAATATTATAAACGTGAAAGTTTGGATGGATGGATGGATATTTGTTACTCTTTCACGCAAAAACCACTGAACGGATTTGGATGAAATTTGGAGCACAGATGGTTTATAACCAGGATTAACATATAATAGGGGTTAAAGTATGAAATTGCCGTTTTATTGTAATAGGTACTTCGAATTGACATAGAACCTTCATGGTTTGAGATTTTTGGGTGAAACTTTTTTTACATGGTACCTATGAAGTTCTTCTTTTAAAAAATGTGCAACATTCGATTATCGACTTTCAGTTGTTTTTTTTATTCAGCTTAGACAAGAAAGATGGATACTTCGAATATTCGAGTTATTTTTTAATACGAGTTCCGACGCGGAACTAACGCGGCAGACACAGCTCGCAATATCAATGTTGCGCTTAGAGAGTGGACTACTAATGAACGCACCGTGCGATTTTGGTTTCAACGCTTTCGTGATGGAAACTTTGATTTGAAGAACGAACCACGTGGAAGACCGCCCACACAGGTGAATAACAATGAATTGAAAGAGATAGTAGAAGCCGATCCGAGCCAAACTAACCAGGAATTAGCGGCATAGTTTACCGTTACCTTACCAACAATATTGACTCATTTGCGTCAAATCAATAAAATAAAAAAATATGAGAAATGGGTGCCTCATGATTTGACTGATCTGCAGAAAGAAACCATTGTTGAAACTTGTGTTGCCTTGTTGATTCGATACAGAAATGAAGGAATATTGGATCTAATTGTGTCATGTGATGAAAAGTGGATTCTTTACGATAACCGTAAGCGAAAAATGCAATGGCTGACCCCAGGTCAAACGCCGCAACAGAGTCCTAAAGCAAAGCTTACCAATAAAAAGGTAATGGTAACTGTTTGGTGGTCTCAGCATGGTGTTATTCACTATAGCTTTCTCCGATCTGGTCAAGCAATACCGGCAGATGTCTACTGTGCCGAACTCCGAACAATGATAGCAAAACTGGCAGTGAAACAGCCCCGACTCATGAATCGATCTTCACCATTACTGCTCCATGATAACGTGAGACTTCATACAGCACAAGAAACCGTTTTAAATGTACAGGAACTGCAATTAGAAACCATTCGTCACCCTCCGTATTCGCCAGACCTTGCTCCAACGGACTACCATTTTTTTCGTGATTTGGACAATTTTCTACGTGATAAAAAGTTTTCTTCTCAGGAGGCAGTACAAAATGCTTTCACACAGTTTGTCGAATCTAGATCACGAGAGTTCTATCGCAAAGGCATAAATGACCTTCCTATTAAATGGCAGCAATGTATAGATAATAATGGTAATTATTTTGATTAAATAAATATGTTAATTTAAAAAAAAAAAACAATTTCAATTTTTCAGTACAAATCGGCAATTTCATACTTTAACCCCTAATATGATACATTTTATCCCGATATTCCCACGGGATCGAAACTTATGCGGGTGAAACCGCGGGGCGCAGCTAGTTTCAAATAAAGGAAGAAGGGGAACCAATAAAGGCACCTAAAGACCAAAAACCAGGTTTTAATACGTACTCAATATTTTTATTAATATTATGCTCACAATCTAAGTACAGTGTAATTAGCTACCGAATAAATTAACAATCTGGTAATTTCTATCGAGTTAGAACAATTAAAATCGTTTTTTTTTTACAATGAAAAAATGGCGATACAATTATCTAGAATAATGCGATACAAAAATGAAAAAAAAAACAAAAATATTGTTTACATCGTTTGACATTTACATTATTGTAAATGACATTTATTAATAATACGTAAAATTATAATAGTATAAAAGTGACTATTTTTTTTACATTCATAAAGAAGGCCTTAGGTATACATGCTTATATTTATTAGTAGGTAAATATAATTACATATACATAATTTATACAGTTATATTTACATTGAAACCTATGTACATCGAAAACACTAACAGATCATGATAAAAATTATAAAAAAACATACCCAGAGGTAAGAATTAAAACTATAAGTACATTTTTTTTTATTATAATACAAACTAATGGTAAACATCACATTATATATAGATTTTGGGGCCGATTTTTCCAACGCCAGATAATTTTATCCGAGGAATAGTTTTGAATTTTGTGCTTGTGGCTAAGTAATAACAGCCGCACAGGTCGATCTATCAGGTAATGCTACGCTTGCCGCGGTTGGTCTGTGGATGGGTGACCATCTTTACATATCGAGACCCACGAAGGCACGTTAAGCCGTTGGTCCGGGCTGTCATTCGTGGATCTTTGACAGTCGTAACGGGTAGCCAGAAGCCGGAAAGTCTGACAACCAGTCTTACCAAGGGGTATCGTATTACCCAGTAATTGGATTGTGTAGGTCAGATAGGCAGTCGCTCCATGTAAAATACTGGTATTCAGCTGCATCCGGTTAGACTGGAAGCCGACCCCAATATAGTTGGGAAAAGGCTAGGCAGATGATGCCATTCATCTTTTGAATTTTTGACAGTTCTTCCATTCAGAATCTGTCAGACGTCAATTTTATTCCACGAATAAGAATTATCTGTCGATTGAAAAATCAGCCCTTCATTTATGTTAAATCTTTAGTTTTGGGCAGTAATATTTTATATCCTAAAAAAAATGGAAATCCAAGAAAATTTTAACGACATATCCGACAGTTTTTTAGAGTTAAAATTTTTTATTTTATTTTCTGACACTTTATAATAATACGATATTTAAAATGTAATAATTCCCATTAGGTCAATTATTACTGCTCAAAAACTTGTTTTTTTTTAAACCATATTTCGAAGTAGTAAGGTATAACTGCCAAGTATGGGCAATTAATTTTAAAAAAAACAGACGCTTGCACTTGTCCCTATTAGCCCCTAGGTAAGCATAAATTAGGTATTTAATGATTCGCTTCAATACGCATTGACCTTTGACTGACTTAGGCTAAATAATAAGCACCTATTATTTTTAAGTAAGTTGGACAAAACAGTTTAGATCTTATTACGTAATAAGGTTTATCTTTAGAAACCAGTGGGGTAGTTGCGTAACACTATCAGTAGCAATGGCTTTCATTTTGACAGTTCAACAACATTCATTGCGTTATTTACGTTGTTGAGCAGACACATTTTTCGAACATATAAAGCAGTGGATTAGCAATATCCTTCAAAATGTTTCAGATTGAGATTGATAGTGTGTTACGCAATTAAGGTGCAGATTAGAACCATCGAGCCATTTTTCAATTTCTAACTTTACTCTAACAAAGCTAAAGTTCCTATTACAAACCCTGTTGATAAAACCGTGTCTCAGTTATCAATTTTGTATTAAGTAAAAACTTTATATTGCTGGGAATAAAGTTCAAAATACAATAACTGGCTCGATGGTTGAAGTTTTGTTTTACTTCTGCTTTAACAGTAGTAACAGACAGTTTGTGTTTCGAATCCAATAACAAACCCCCAACAAGTTTAAACAAGTTTAGGTCCGTACTAGAAATTGGTCCTTGCGTGCAGAAGCTTTCTTTCAAAGTTACTGGCCGATTATTTCATTACAAAAACATAAAAAATCTCTTGATACAAGTTATTTTCTACAGATTTCTGATAAGTTTTTTTATGCCCTTGAGTGGCAAAATAAGAGAGTAGATGGTCATGTCCACCTGCCCTGTAGACATGTGCAGTACCGAGGGTACTCCGGAGTGCCGCTTACCCCCTTTGAAGAGGACTCTCATCATTTTTTTCTTGAAGCTGACCATTTCATATTTTAACGTTAAGGCATTGACTGCCACCGCGGTCACCGGTGACCGCCAATAATAGATTTTCTATTGTGTCTGTTGTCTGGCAGTCAACGTGTAGATCGCTTCGATTTGTAAATCCAAAATTACCAATTCTATTTATTACTGATTTGTCTTAAAGCCATCTAATACCATCCGTCATTAAAACTATACAGCGGGGTAACAGCGTTACACGCTAACGGTAGCAATGGCTTTCATTTTGACAGTTCAACAAAATTCATTGCGTTATTTACGTTGTTGATATATGACGCAATGGATTAGCAATGTCCTTCAAAATGATTGTGGTTGATCGTGTATTACGCAATCACGGTGCAGGGCGATCCTCTGGCGGATACTCTTTGCAAGTTCGTGGCAATGCCACTTTGTTTATTTTACAAAAGATGTTTATAGGAAACTTCACATTTATTCACAATGATTTTATCTTTACACTATCAACAATATTATCAAACCAACAAAAAACGGAGCTCACCAATCAATTTTTTCACCAACAAACCTTTTTGCAGTTCCCCAAAACTTCTCGATGCTATTAATAATGAATATAATTCAAGTTCTATCATCAACACCAAAGTTCACACACATAAAGTCTTTGTATTACGTCACACGACACTAGGGTGAGGGGGGGAGGGAGTCATCACTCTCTAGGTAGGTGACGTAGTTGTCCTCTCCGTGGGGAGCTCGCGGTGGTGGCAGGTTCGGGATGTCATAGCCGTGCATCTGGAAGTAATCACAATACTTTGTTACACATAATTCTGCTGTTAGGTCTCAGGTTTAGGGGGGGTGGTCTCTGTTTTGGTCCTAAGCGACTAATGGGGCCATAGGACCAACGTATTTTTTGTGGCACCATACCTTTACGTTTGTACGCGTTTAGTGCAGTTAAAACAGAAAATTACTGGTCCTGCTGTGAAGACATGACTCTCCTAAAGTTATGGGCTGCGAATTTATATTCAGTGGGTTATAATTACTTATTTTCATGAAAGATTTAATGCAGATACTTAGTAAACAGGCTGTTTTATTCTATTGTTATAAGGCTGCTTTCGTTGAGCAAGCAAAAAATTACGATATTGTCAGAAATGCCGAAAAAATCATCAATTTATTTTTAAGGAGTAAAATAGACGAATGAGATGTGGTTTATTTTTCACGATTCAATACTAACCTGATTTACAAGCTGTTGAAACGCGGCACTGTGTTGCGGAGCCCTATCCAGGTCGGCATGCAGCGCGAAGTCCGAGAGCGCCTTCCAGGGCGGCTGGTAGGCGGTCACCTCCAGCGCCAGCGAGCCCGCCGCCTCGTGGCGCACGGGCGAGCCCGCCACCAGCGGCACGCCCATCGACATGTAGCCGAGCCGCCGGCCTTCCTGTGGCAAAGCATAAGTTGGGACCTTCGACAATAAGAGAGTTTCATTTGTTACTTTCGGAGTCGATTGCATGGAGTATGCTTGAGGTATGGCGCGTGGTATGGGATCAGACATTGTCTAAAATGAATGGCTAGGATGGCATTGGAATCAACTGGCAACTAGAATCAACTCTATTTTCTTATAAGTTTTTATATTCAAAAGTGCCTTTTAAGAACCGATGTTGCCGAAAATTATGCACTGTCTACTGTTCTGTTTGTTACTATAGAGTTTGTTATATGTGGTATGAGAGATATGGTACTAAAATGGGATCAGACGCTATCTTAATTGCATTGCTATGCTAGTCACACGAGAGCACACGAAAGAACAGCACATCTATTATCTAAGATCTCCACCACCATGAGAAGACATAGAATGCAGTCGCTATGACCAAATTGCTAGATGGCATTATCTTCATCATCAATTAATGTCATTGGGAATGGCTCAGATGGCGTTATAGGTTAAGGATCAGACCCGGTCTCGTGGTCTCTAAAAGGCCATTCAGCTTTTCTAATCCATTTAACTATCTCGTTGGAGATGGGGTTGACAGCAGGTTTCCTGCTTTGAGGATCACTGCCTGCTCTTGACTCGTGATCAAAAACGTTTTAAGGCAGCATCAGAAAACAATTCTCTCAAGCTTGCAGTTTGGGTTGGAGCAACTACATTAACCGTTATAGCTATAAAAAATTTAAGAGGAACTAGTAAAATGCTTTCACAGATTTTAGAAGAATGGTACAGTCAGCTAGAATAACGACGATTCTCTGAATTCTCACGTTTTATTTAAAACTTTCCCCACACAGGTAGCCACAGACAGATAGCCAGAGACATGTCAATGGGGGTACCACTGGTAGGCAAGCGATCCCGTGGCGTCGTACTCGTGGAGATAACTTGGGACCTTCGACAAATAGAGAGTTCTTTTGTTAAAATTAGTATAGTCAGCCTATAATGTTCCCACTGCTGGGACACAGGCCTCCTCTCTGTGAGAGGGAGTGAGCCATTATCCACCACGTGGACCCAGTGCGGGTTGGTAGATGACACATGTCTTCGATTTTTTAGTTCTAGAACATGCCGGTTTCTTCGCGATGTTTTCCTTCACCGTTTTGAGAGCAGTGGTGATAAAATTAAATACACAAAGTGAAGTGCCTGTCTGGGTTCGAACTCACGACCTACAACTAGTAGGTCGGGGCTGATACCACTGCTCCTTATGTTTGTAGGGGATTAAAGGGACAGCTTGGGCTAAGATTATGTTTGTGGCATGCAATATACCTGACATTAGGTCATTAAATTAAAGGATAAAATGATCTCAGTTGGCGTCAAAGCCTTCGTTAATTTTTGCATCGAAACACCAAAAATGAGAGACAGCATTTCTATTTAGTAAGAGACCAATTCTCGTAATTTTAAAAACGTTCACAGTCTGATGTCAGTCTCAATGTGTCAAAAATACCTGTAATTTCCCTAAATTTTTTACAAGTTTTCGACATTTAGCTGTCGCCGTTGTTGTCTGACACCTTCTCCTAATCAAACTCTTCAAAACATGAGGACCCACCTTCTCTTGTTGCATCTGCATCTTCAGCTGAATGGTCTTCTTCTTGTCCTTGCAGCGTTTGTTCTGGAACCAGACCCTGATGACGCGTGGGCTCAGGCCGGTCATCTCCACCAGCTGTTCTTTCATTAAAGCATCAGGGCGAGGGTTTGCGGCGTAGCAGGTTCTGTGGAGGATTATAGATGGGTTAAAGACATCGGTTTTTCATTGTCACGATTGGTTGACACAATAAAGTAGCCCGGTAAAGTAAAGTTTAGATTAACTGAGGAATGTAGCGACTGTCTGACCTTTTTTTATGAGAAATCTCTTGAGCTGGGTAGGAAGTAGAAAGGTAGACTAGAGTTGAGCTGATTTGATTGACGGGTGGATTGTTTCTGGCTACACCTCAAATAGTACATTACGATACGTGTGACTTAAGTAGTTCATTATTGCACGGCAAAAATTAGGAATTATTATTTATTGAAATTAGCGCCCGAGCGTAGCGAGGCGGCTAACACCGGCACGACGTTTAGCACCCTCTCTACGCTCGGGCGCTAATTTCACTTGTCTAAATGGACTAAAGCTTGAGTTAAGTGCGGGCTTAATCCACTTTTGGTAAAAAAGACATTCACATCATTTTGTGCAAAATAAACACGCAACATCGTGCAGTAGGCCTTTTACAAATCTAAAAAACTAGCAGTAAAATTATAAAGCCCTGTACCCTCAGGAACAAGGACACTAGGGTCATGACGACGATGACATATTAAAAATCTCACCTCAAGGTATGTAGTTGCTTCTCGTTCAAGACGGTGCGCACTCGCGTCGGCTTCCCGTCGGCGGCGGCCGTGGTGCGCGCGCGCCCACTCTTGTGAGAGCCTGATTCACTGCCTGAGTCTGTGGGCGAAAGAAAATTGTTACATGTTAAAAACTATAGTTATTTTAATAGATAGAGGACATTTTAGTGCTTCTGTTTTCGATGGTAAGGACCTACTTAAGTATTATTAGGCTATTACCTTAATTGCAATAATCGGCCTATAATGTTCCTGGTACTGCTGGGACACAGGCCTCCTCTCTTCGAGAGGGAGTGGGCCGTTATCCACCACGCGGGCCCGGTGCGGGTTGGTAGATGTCACACGTTCACGAATATCTGGTTCTAGCATTTCTGCGTTTTGGTGTTTTCCTTCACCGTTTTGAGAGCAGTGGCGATAAACTTTTAAATAGGAATTAGTTTAATATTTCCCTTATCCAAAACAAATTCTACTCTATTCAACAAACAGAAATAGTCCTCTAACCCTACCCAACAAAAGTGACAAAAATTATGCACACACACGAATCTACAAACAAACAATATTACAATAACATAATCCAGCGACAACCATCTCCAATCTAACAGAGGGTCACTAATAGCCGGGATTAGGGCCCCTGTCCACTCGAGCCCTATTTGACACCTCTATAATCCTACTAGTAATCCACGGACACCTTTGTACATTCCTAATTAGAGATAATTATTTTAGCTTTTCACTGGACAGTGTGAAAGGGCTTTAAAAATGTATGGAGGATAGTTTTCCCTATGGATTGGTGGGTTGCAAGTGATTGTATTTTTGCGAGGATAGGACGTAAGGACCATTATTGTTGTCCCAGATCTATTACGAAAATGTCTATTATTTTTGAGTTTCGTTGCAGAGACGAATGAAAAAGATGAGATGAAAATAGAATTTTCAATACTCGATTTCAATTTTTTTTTAATTTTAAACTTACAATCCTACTAATATTATAAACGGGAAAGTTTGTGAGGATGGATGAATATTTGTTACTCTTTCACGCCAAAACTACAGGACGGATTTAAATCAAACTTGGCACACAGATAGTTTATAACCAGGATTAACACATAGGATACTTATTATCCCAATTGTCCCACGGAATCGAAACTTATGTGGGTAAAACCGCGGGGCGCAGCTAGTATTATAAACGCGAAAGTTTGTGAGTATGGATGGGTGGATAATGGATGGATGTTTGTTACTCTTTCACGCAAAAACTACTGAACGTATTTAAATGAAATTTGGCACACAGATAGTTTATAACCAGGATTAACACATAGAATAGCCTTTTTATCCCCATATTCCCACGGGATCGAAACTTATGCGGGTGATAATCGCGGGGCGCAGCTAGTTCATTATAAAATATTATAATAGGTAACTGCAAGTTTGAAAGTCAAAAAAGAAGTGGAATGTTAGCAAACAAGACGACACGGTCCACCTGGTGAGAAGAACGCATCTGTAGTAAGAGATCGCTCTTCTTAAAGATCATATCACCGTTTTGTAGCTGTCATTTTACAGCCGACTTATATAGGTACAATGGTGTACAGACGCCAGCAGGTCTAGCTTCCCGAAACTGTAAAATTTTCTCAATCAACCTTAAACCTTAGCTTTAGCGATAAAATTTAAAATCTATTAAAGAAAATTGAAAACAGATTGTACCTAGTTGTGATGGTCTGGCGTCGGAACCTATCTATAAATCTAGAATACCTATTCCTTCTGCTTATCGTAAATCGAACACGAAATTACCCGAAAAAAATTGTTCCTTCTCGACTAAAAAATTGGTCCTTTGGTTCGGATTGTGTATTGAAAACTGCCGCTGTTCTGTATAATTCTGACAGTGAAAACTTAGGTGAAGTGAGCTGTCATTTCACCTGATGGTAGCGATTGCCACTATAGACAGCTCTCTTCAGGCTCACTTCACCTAAGTTTTCGCGGTGAGATATTTGCAGGGTTTTCGTATAAGGTCTTAGCATTATGCTGAGCGATGGCCGTTTTGCGTGAATGTGACGCATGTTTGCCCTCCACTTATTTTTTTTTGTGTTTGTGTTCTTTAATGCGTCATGTTTGTCGCAAATAAATGTATTTTCTTTCTTTCTTCTTTATAGAATAGGTCGGCAGCTCATTATATTCGCTACTTCAAGTGTTGAAAAATAACATACCTACTTAAATAAAATTCTCCGGATCGGCGATGATAACGTAAATGCACCATCTTTTGACTAAAGAGGTGACTCGCCAAAATACAAAAAGGAAGAAAATAATTTTATCACCTTCAGCACTACAAACCATCATTATCTCTCTCACCCAAACTAGATTTACACATTTTTTAATTAACCGATAAATACTACAAGCGACTAACTCTGTTCGGTATTATCAAAAGCGTCGGCACCTTTGTCGGCATACATCAAAGGTGTTATCGACAAATCACGGCATGATCGCGAAACGATTATCGATACTCGAATTTGTAACGATAATATCGATAAGGCAAGGTAATCGCATGTACCTATGATATGGTAGGTCTAATATTGGTTGATGTTAAGATTGTACACTAGTGTTTTGCGGCGGTTTCGTGCGCTATCGCTGTTTGCGTGTTTGATGTATGATCTTTTAGGTTTATTTTTTATTTTTTACGCCGTAGCCGCGCCTTTGTAAGATCTTTTTTGAAGTTCCGTGTGTTGGAATGAAATGATGGAACCATTACAGTATCTCGGAAAAGAATAAGAGGGAAAGTTTTTTTTTTTCAAGTGCGTACTTACTGAATTTTGGAAGTACTAACTACATAATATCACTGAAGTTCTGAGTTTAACTTGGACATCACTGACATCCATCCAACCATCCATCCATCCATTGTGCGTTTTGTTTGTGCAGAATAAAATATTTTTCTTTCTTTCTTTTTCTTTTCTTTACATCGATGAAGGAAAAACATCATGAGGAAACTTGGACTTAAGTTAATTTTATTTATATTATTTAATAATTACTTTTATATTATATGCTTATATTTATTGTGATTATAATTTTAGTTTGATTTATTCTTTCAGTCTAATTTGATTTGTGTTGATTTTATTTTATTTGAATTTTGTCTGATTTTGTTGATTTTAATACGTGTTCTATTAATGGGTGTTAATTACCTGAAATGAATTTATTATTATTATAAGTCTGAAATCGCCAACCCGACTTAAGCAGGTGTGGTTATCAATGCTCGTGCCTTCTCTGTATAGGGGCATTTGTCCTGGTTTGGGAGAGTAACAGGCTGGTTTTTTTTGGTCTACCAATAGAAAAGGTATCTCATTGATGCTCCGTACTTCTTCTATTTAAAAAAATCAAAAGTAATTTATTCAAATTAGGCTGAAAATCAGCACTTTTCGAACGTCAAACTTACAAAAGACAGTCCCCCAAAACGCCCACCCTTCACCACTTCCTAGTGCTTTCGCTGGGAAGAAGAAGTAGCGCAACAAACTCCCTAGCAGCAGTATTAGTCGCCATCTCGGTAGTCCCCCCTTTTCTAGCCATATCATCTTTCACGTCGCTCTTGAGCTACCTATATTTCGACTTTATATTGTATTCAGTAACTTGACAGTTGAAGGGTTACCAGATTTACCAAAAAAAAAGATGAGGTGGTGCAAGAATGAACTTAAATAATGTACTTAAATGCAACCTTTTTATTTTTTTAATAACTTGTCTTAAAAACACGATGTACAATATTAGAAATTGTAGAATTTGTTATACAATATTTTGTTTCTCAGTAGTACAACTTAGTTAGAATTTATTGATTATTATTATCATTCCGCCACTCTTGAATGTTTTTTTTCTGCCAGGACATCTTGGGAATTGTTTAAATTTTTCGAATATTCGACGAATTACGGAAATATTACGAATTTTTAAATGGTTTAATTTAAATAAAATTAAACCATTTTTATCATTCGTACTTTACGCAAAATCGTTCACTACCCCAACACTATTAGTTTTAGTATGGTAACATTACCTTTCTTTGACCTGTCAAGTTACTGAATACAATTAAAAGTCGAAGTATAGTACGAGTATAGCTACTAGGAACTCACTTGTCGTAGGTTCTTACCCACCGACTCAAACTTGACTGATAACTAGACAGCATAAGTACTTAGGTACTTTACGGAGCTATATTTTTTAAGAAGTTTTTTTGTTCAATCAGAGCTCGCGTTGTTAGTTGTGTCAATAGCTCGAAGTACTTGGATTTTGGCAGGTGGCGTTTACTGGCGCCGCTCTCAAGGTTTTGAATAAACCATTCGATAATGCTTGGTCTCCTTGAGATTTTTTACTTAAAAACTTGAAGCTGTTTAATCCATCATCTGCCTAGCCATTTCCCAGCTATTTTAGTGTCGGCTTCCAGTCCTACCAATTCCAGTTGAATACTAGTTTTTTCTTCATTGAGCGACTGTCTTTCTGACTTCCACAACTGGGTAACACGAAACTCCTTGGTAAGACTAATTCAAAATCAAAAGTCATTTATTCAAATTAGGCTGAGAATCAGCGCTTTTCGAACGTCAAAATCACATTTATTTATTTTATTTATTTATTTATCTTCTTACGTCTACCATTACAGGTTACCCCAATGCGATAAATGCGCCTATACTAACTTAAAATTATCTATAACTAAGCACAAACAATGCTTTTCTTGTGAATTCTCCCAGAGAACGACAGAATAAGTCCGTCTCACTCGCTATGAGACAGTGTCCCCAAACGCCCGTCTTTCACCACTTCATAATGCTTTCGCTGGGAAGAAGAAGTGGCGCCACAAACTCCCCAGCAGCACAGTGGATGACCACACTGTTGATGCACTAACTGAATTCTATCATTATAATCAGCCTTTGTTCCCACTTCTGGTCCTCCGCTCTGTGAGAGGGAGTGGCCCGTCGTGAATCTATCGCGCCGTCACAGTACGGGTTGTCAAATAAGTGTATGTAAAAATACTTACCAGACATAGAACCAAGTTCATGTGGATGATGTGAGTTGTTGTTGCTTAGAGTTGTGTTGTTGTTGCTCTCAGCGTTCCCACTGGCGGCACTGCTGGCGGTTGTGCTCTGAACAAATGAATTTCACTGTTTTTAGACAAATTCATAGCATGTTCGCTGGTACATAACGATGATTTTTAAGAAGCGACTTTATCTAGCTACAGTTTAATTGGTAAGGCTAAATGGTGATGATATCAATGGGAGATGGACGAAATGTTATGTTTGTGGAAAATTTTAATAATTAAGTAGAGGTAGCGATGTTGATAAGGTTGGCACACTGACGTCGAATAACCAAATACGCTGGACTAAATATACTATACGAAATGACAGTGGTTTTTGTGCCGATTCAAAGCGCCCTGCTCAAGCGTCTCAGGAACTAAAATTCATACATTGTTGCAAATGGCCGTCGTGTTGTTTTGGTACGTCTCTGATGATTTAGGTCTAAATCGTGGAATAAGACTTGTTTTTATGTATTTGGTGTTTACTACGAGATATTTAGAACATTTTTATCATGAGAGTATGCGCATTTTGTAAAACTCACAGAAGCTGACGTTGCTATCAGCGCCAAAATGGCGAAAATCAAATGTCTTCGTTTTGTCATCGATAATATAATGTTCAACGTACTTTTATAATATGGGTCAGTGGGTTAGCATATTAGAATTTGTAGGAATAAGATGTTATGCTGAGAAAAGAAAAGATGAAGAAGAGTTTCCAGGTAAAAATAAAAGGGATGTGATTTTATTTTTTTTAGAAATATTTCAAGTACAGACTGCTACATAAATTAGGCACTCCTCTCACTTAAAGTACCTTTGAAAATGGACATCCCATTTATTATTGACAGTCAGGTATGCATTTAAAATCATGCAAACCTCACTCATTATTTCGTTTTTCATAGAAGTTTTTAAGTGTTTAATGAACCAACCTTTTCTAATACATCGTGGTCTTCTCTACAATATAGGGCTCCTCCTTCTCGTAACGCGAATTCGTCACCTGCAGGAAAAAATATTTGTTTGTTAAAGAAGGTCAGAGTCTGAATAGCAGAACGCATATGTTACATATATGCATCAACGACACTTCCAGTTTTGACACGTTTAAATTTTAAGTTATCCAAAGGTATTAAAATAAATTGAAAAGAGTGTCCGTGGAGTTTCTTGCCCGTTCTTCTCCATAAGCCTACTACGCTTTGGAATGGGCAACTAGCTTCATCTTTCTCACTGACCGACCCCTTGACAATTCAAAAGTGCCTGTCATTGGTTTATTTTAAATCAATGTTTTGAGTTTGATTATGAGTGCGACAATGAGCCCTTTTCATTTTGCGGCTGAAAGGACCAAAGGGAAAGTTTCGTCTTAAACGAACAACAAATCTTAAAGTCGGCTAGAGTTTAAGCTAGAATCATGACTCTAGTTCAACAAGATTATGATTATGAAGAGATTTGATTCGATTGAAGAACTAGCAATAAGTAAACCGTGCCATTTATTCCAATTGTGTTTCAATATCAAAATGAGTAAATTTTTATTACCGGACACAGTGCATCTGTAATAAAAATTTACTCGTTTTGATTTGATTTGAAGAGAAAGATTTGATTATGGAAAGCAGGAGAGGCAACCTTTTGGAAGGGGCAAATAGATTTAATTCTTTCTTTTTTCTTGTAAATTTTGACATCACGTCAAAAATGCGTTTTAATGGTCCAATAAATATAAATAAACGATTTGTCCTTGCCTTTGAAGGAGATATAGGAGAAGAATATAATACGATGAAAAATTATATACTTACCTAATTTTCGAGATAACGGGATAGGTAGATCCTCGGTATGACACATTACTTACCTGGTATAAGTTGTCTGGCGCAGGCGCAACACCGGAAGCAGTCGATATGGTAGATCTTCGTCTTGGCTCTCATCACGAAGTCGTTCTTACTAAAGGAGGAGCCACATTTATCACATTTTGTGCCGAATAACCTGGGGACAAGGAGATCAGGTTGAATATTGATGTTCTTCATTATTGGATTCAAGGAGCAGTGGTGACCTAGAAGAGCATTGGTGGCCATTGGTATCGACCATGACTTAGGAGTTGTAGGTAGCAGGTTCGAACCCAGAAAGGCACTTTATTTGCACTGTGTAAATTATTTCATCACCATTGCTCTCAAAACGATGAAGGAAAACATCGTGAAGAGACCGGCATATCCTAGCACTAAAAATTTGAAGACATGTGACATCTACCTACACACTGGGCCCGCGTGGTGGCCTGTGTCCCAGTAGTGGGAACATTATAGGCTGATTACTATTTATTTTGGTGCTGATTGCTATTTATGTTGTTTTTTTTTTGTTTGTATAGAATCATATGTTGCAATGGTTAATTTTATTTTTTGTTTTGATTGTTGTTTTTAATTATTTATGTACAATTGCATGCTGCACTGGTTGACGTCATCACGTCAACGCCGGCTGCCGCTGAAAACCAGCGCTGGGGCTCTGTCTCGTATAGGGTCTTAGCATTATGCTGAGCGATGGCCGTTTTGCGTGAATGTGTCGCATGTTTACCCCCAACTTGTTATTTTTTTTTTGATGTTTATGTTCTTTTTTATGCGTCATGTTTGCCGTAAATAAAAGTATTTTCTTTCTTTCTTTCTATTATTAAT
The DNA here is from genome assembly GCA_947507525.1 of Apamea epomidion. Taxonomy (NCBI): domain Eukaryota; kingdom Metazoa; phylum Arthropoda; class Insecta; order Lepidoptera; family Noctuidae; genus Apamea; species Apamea epomidion. The sequence continues at coordinate 16,604,853 of OX382245.1, read as the reverse complement.
GAATCATAATCATCATTTGCCCTTATCTGAATCATCATGGCATCGGCGTATCATCTTTCTTCCATAATTTTCTAATATTCGTCACTCAGTAGTCACCCACTTTCTCCCGACAAAAAATAAACCACTCCTAAGCTGGTGAAGTTACGTATTGCAAAAAGCGATTATGTGCATTAAGAGGATTGCATGGTCTTTATATCTGCTAAAAGGTCTGTCAAGTATACCAGACCATATGGCAAGTGGGCGCTGCTGAAAACCCTCTGAAACAAATCCCTAAGACTCCTTTCAGGACCACCAAGGGTGGTGGTAACACAATATCATCTCAATAATTTTGAAGGATATTGCTAATCCATTGCTTCATATTATGTTCGAAACATTTGTCTACTCAACAACGCAAATAACGCAATAAATGTTGTTGAGCTGTCAAAATGAAAGCCATAGCTACTGTTAGGGCCGACATACACGGACTGCTTGAAGCAGTCAGGATGGACTGCTTCAAGCTGTGAATGCATAGTGAACTACAGCCTTCTACGTACACACACACGAAACCGCTCGAGCAGTTGCAACTGCTTCGGGCGGTCGTGCGGTCAAGCAGTCGCCAGGCATACACTGGCTGCTCAAGCTGTCGACTGATCTCGCGTAGGTACCTGATTTGAATGACGAGCAGTTGGTATCAACTGCTCCAGCAGTTATCAATGGCAGCTTCAAGCTGTTGACTATGACTGCAAGAGCGGTCCGTCTATGTTGATCAATCGCTAACTGCTCGAGCAGTCCGTGTATGTCGGCCCTTAGTGTGTTACGCAAGTACCCCACTGATTTTGCTTGCCCATACCTAATAGTAAAACACGGATAACTGAAAAAGTGCAACGATGATTAATACCTGACTAGGATTTCCCGTTCCCACAAACTACAAATATTTGAAGGCCATCCAGATACCTGATGCGGGATCCGCAACCCTGAGATATGTAATGGAATGCCACAATTAGTGACGTCTTTACGTCACTGTGGGGAATTTCCTTATGATGATTTGTCCTCGTTTAGAAACCTATCAATTTGTTAAAGTGCTTCGTACTCCATAGAATGATTGAGATAATTTTTTTTATGGGAAACTAAATGACCCGCTGCCGCCGCCTTGTGTTCGAGGTTTAATGTTTCCGAACCGAAATGAGACAAGTAAAGACTGTCTTCAAAGTGTCTACTGTCCATTCTTCTCCATAGAGCAACACGAGCCAACGGCGGCCCGCCGGTGGCCTGTGTTGCTCTATGATTCTTCTCCATAGAAAACTCGGCGTTGACAATTCTCTTTTCATTGTTTCTATTTCCTTTAATATTTGACTTTCAAAAGTGCGGTAAATAAGAATAAATGATTTGATTTTTTTAGAGCAGTCTTGGTCCAGTGGTAATGGCCCCGACTAACGAGTTGTAGGTCGTAGGTTCGAACCCAGACAGGCACTTTACTTTTTGTAATTTATTTCATCACCATTGCTCTCTAGAACGGTGAAGGAAAACATCGTGAGGAAACCGGCATGTCTCAGAAACAAAAATTAGAAGACATGTGATAGCTACCAACCCGCACTGGGCCCGTGTGGTGGATTACGGCCCATTCCCTCTCGCCGAGAGTCGAGTCCTGAGCCCCAGCAGAGGGAACCTTATAGGCTGATTATGCTGACTGTGTATTTAATTTTGACTTATACTATTATGTATATGTTGTAATTGTCTTAATATATTATTTAAAATTCTTAATTAGCTGGTAGGTTATCTAAATCACGCCGTCAGCACTGTGTTTAGATTCCTTTCCATCTGCTTATTATAACTTACAACCTCTAAGCAACTTTTAAAATTACCTAAACCCACAAAAAGACATGAAGAAACACTGTTGCCAATACAAAACATTATAATAAGAAACATTTTGAAGGATATTGCTAATCCATTGCTTCATATGATCGAAAAATTTATCTACTCAACAACGTAAATAGTGCAATAAATGTTGTTGACCTGTCAAAAGGAAAGTCATTGGTACTGTTAGTGTGTTACGCAATTACCTCGCCGAATGTAGAATACAAAAAAAATCGTTTCCAAACGATTAAAATCTCAATATCCAAACTAGTAAAAACAAAAAAAAAGTCTACAATAAAATCGAGTTTACATCAATATCAATAAAAAAGCAAAGTTATAAAAACTGAAATAGATTGAGAAACGATGGCGCGATGTATTTTGAAAATCCACCCCGTGGGGAGGGGTCAACGACCGCACTTAGGGGCTGGTTCCACCCCCAGCAATCCTGCTAAAAGCATTGCCTATAGCTAGATAGATACCTGTATCTATATTTATTCTGTAGGTTAAAAAGTATAGGTAGGTTGGCAGCCTTGCGAAAGTTGGTAATGTTAGTACTAGCTTTACGTTGGCACTCTTGGCGGTCTAGTTTTTAAGTTGGCAGTATGCTGACGTATTCTTCTGTTGGTATTCAAGAGTCATAAAGTAAAAAAATGGTTTTCTATTACGTAATTGGATTGTGGTCTTTGTGGTATAGTAAAATAATTATGTAAAAATTACTTTTTATGATGGTGATATTTTTATAGAGTTACTCGTACCTAGTTGGGTTTTCACATTTGCATATAATAATATTATGCTTATTTAAAATATTGGTGGACTCAATTTTATTTATGACGGAACTATTTTTAGCTTGGATCTTTATTGTAGGTTTGAAGGGAAAGTTATGTAAATTTTAGATCAGAACAAGTGGACGAGTCTGTCTATGACGGATCAATATTGATAGTTGGATTATACATAGTTGCTTAGATAAAATTGGTATACGACCATAAACAGTTTATTAAAACCACTGATCTATATTATACAAGTAGGCTGAACATCATACTATCGATGACAAAAGGAAGAAATTTTGATTTTCGCCATTTTGGCGCTGATAGCATTGTGAGCTTCGTGGAACAAATATTTTTGATAGTGAGTTTTACAAAATGCGCATACTCTCATGATAAAAAAATGTTCTAAATATCTCGTAGTAAACACGAAATACACAAAAAAGTCTTATTCCACGATTTAGACCTAAATTATCAGAGTCGTACCAAAAAAACACGAAGGCCATTTCCAACAATGTATCAATTTTAGTTCCTAGCACGCTCGAGCGAGGCGCTTTGAAACCGGCTTGAAACGACTGCCAAAGATCGACGAATGGCAGGAGGGGTCTTGATATGTAAAGATCGTCACCCATCCACGGACCAACCGCGGCAAGCGTAGCTTAACCTGATCGATCGACCCGTGCGGCTGTTTTAAATTATTCACTTATACAATACAGTCTTTTTAAGACAGACAAACAGACAGTGACACTTTTACGACATAAGCCTGCAAAAAATATCCAAAACTTATCTTTATAAGTATTGATATATGTTTGAGTGTTAGACTATGATGAATTAGGCACATGGCTATCATTGTTTATCATATTTTATCAGGTACACAATGATTATCTGAGTCTGATAGCGTGGAAACATGTTTGTGATAGCCATCTCTTTCGTAGGTTGTTTACGTAATTAGGGCATGCTATATTTTGAGTTCTTCCTGGAGCAGGTGGACAATTTTGGAAGTAAGTATAATAAAATCCTGTTCATGTCTTTATTGATAGGTCCATCGTCATCTGCCTAGCCTTTTCCCAGCTATGTAGGGGTCGGCTTCCAGTCTAACCGGATGCAGCTTAATACCAGTATTTTATATGGAGCGACAGCCTATCTGACCTCCACAACCCGTGTAATACGATACTGGGTGATACGATTCCCTTTGGCAAGACTGGTAGTCACACATTCGAGCTTCTGACGACCTGTAACGACTGTCTTTCGCGTGCTTACCGAGGCACGGAGGGGTCTTGATATGAGTAGCTGGTCACCCATCCACGGCCCACCCGCGGCAAGCGTAGCTTAACCTGATCGATCGACCAGTACAGCTGTTAGTACTTAGCTATAAGCCCCTCAAGTTACAGGAAGTCCAAAACTTCAAAGTTTCAAAACATTTTACTAGGATCAGGTTGTGCCACACCTGCCCCCTGTATTGGTAATTTTTGAAAACTGAGATTACAAAACCAAAACTCTGACATCTAATAAATAAATAAAATAAATAAATAATATCTGTGAACATCTAATACAACTCAAGTTGTTAAGTAATACGCAACGACATTTCTCCTAATCGAACGGGTCAGTTTCAGGTACTGCCGATCGATTCTGTAAAAATCTCAGTGTGAAAAGTTAAGTGAAGTAAGCGTGGAGTGAGATGTCATTCCAAATAATGCTAGGGATTGACACTACTGACAACTCACATCAAGCTCACTTCACTTGAGTTTTCACGGTGATATTTTTACAGAATTGACCGGCTGGTCCAGTTGAAAATCAGCGTCTGGCACTAGTTGTCTGCCATTTTTGATGAACTGGGCCTTTGTGGCACAGCCGTGAGGCACACATTCCTGCTAATTTCTTACATCAGACTTTACACTTTTTATTTGTTTTTATCTGATGTATGTGTTTGGTGTATTGTGTCTTTTAGTCTGTGCTAAATAAATGTATTATCTGTCTTCTTTCTTTCTTAAATGGCGGGCGGTGTGACACCTAAATCAAACGAATCATAAGGCTAGTTTACTTGTCGTAACATTTTGTTAGTATTTGGACCAGGGGGGCTAGCTAGAGCAAGTTAAACAGCCAAAACCGCAGAGCAAAATATGATAATGAATAACCAAGACCACACAGCTTGGGCTCCTGCTTACCCGTCACCAGTAACTGACAGTTTCCGTAAATAGCATGTAAACAGTAACGCGACCCTCCGGCGCAGGATAAAGTTACGCTAATTGACGCTTGCGCGGTAGCTGTTCAGTTCAACTGACTTGAGGCGGAGATTTATTTGTGTTTAGTTGTGATTTTTGTTTGTTGTTATTTTTTATTAATGAACTAGCGACTCGCCCCTGCTTCGTCTGTACAGGTACTATGTAAGTTTAACATTCTTGTATTAAGTACTAGCTATTGTCTGCAACTTTGTCCGCGTGATTTTTGTTGTTCCCACGAGCCACCGCGTCGCATCGCATCGCCTGCCCACGCTATCACTTCGTTTTCGCTCTGCGTTCTTTCTGACGTTTTTTTCTTATGCTCGGCTCCTAAGGGTAGTAGCGTGATGTTAAATAGCCTATAACCTTCCTCAACAATTGGGCTATCAAATGCAAAAAGAATTTTTCAAATCCGACTAGTAGTTCCGGAGATTACCCCCTACATACAAACAAATTATATAGATAAGTATAGATAGATATAGAATACAGATATAGAATATAGATATACAAAAACCTTCCGAAATAAATTCTCTAAATGATGATGGAAACCGTACCAAAATCCTTTGGGTAGGTACTTAGTTTAAAAGAACAAACGCGGAGACACAGACAGACACGAAAAGCGACTTCAATTTTTATAATATGCATAGATTTTGATTTAAACAAGACGATGAACATGATTGTCTTATGGGAACCAATATTATTAATCTAACGCAAGAAAGTGCTGCACAGAGTGTGAGTAGCAAGAGCATCCAAAAGCATTCAAATTAATCAGCGCCTGACGTAAATTAACGTATTTGTAGTCGCCAAGTTTTTAATCACGTCTAAAATGTCTATGGAGTATCTTAATTTGACAGGACTAAACTAATATTTATCTTGCCCTTTCCTAATAAAATAGAAAGAAAAAGATGCACTGAACTTAAATTTAGTTTAGTTAGTGAACAAGGGAATCGGCACCTTTGATAACTATTGACTAAACAACGAGTTGACTCAACCCTTGTTTGCAATCCAGCCGTTGAGAGCTCCGCATATATTAGTGTAATCAAACTCATAAGAAGGTATCCGACGACGGCGTCGCAAAGCCAGGGTCCTTTGCTACGCCGTAGACGGGTTCCTACTTAATTATTGTGCGAATACTGATTTCTGTATCCCGTATTAGCTTTCTTGCATCACACATTAATGAAAGTCAAAGCTTTTTGGGCCATATTTGGCTATATTTTATGACATATTTTCCAACTGGCAACGCAACTAATAACTTCACAAAAATCCATATACCTATTTCAAAAGGATTTTAAAATCTGCAGAACTGTCCGTCACTCAACAGAACAACTTTATTCATTTGTTTATCGACTTCAATCAGAAATAATTGAGACAACAATAACTTACCCCAAACTGTTAACCCCACAACATCCTATAGGAAATCCTCTCAACCAATAAAAACACTTCAAATCATTCCCCGTTTCCTCTAAAATGATGGATCACTAGTGCACACTGTACTCAGTACAAACAACGATACACAAACAAAGATATTTTGTCTTAAATAGAGTATTTTCAGTACATTTCCTATATTTATAGCGCGTTGATAGACGTGGTCGCTTCGACCGCTGGTGTAAACACTGCGTTTCCGTCCCGCGTTCGCTTTTGAAGGGTTAATTATAATGTTTGATTGGCTATTTTTGATGTATTTTGTTTGTTTTATTGTTTTGTTTCGTTTTCAGGGATAGCTTTGAAAGTATTGTGGTTGCCGGGAGTATTAAATGTCCTGTATTAAACCGCAAGAAAACATGTTTCATGCACAACGTTTCTACAACGTGTGTGCTGCAGTGCGATTCTGTAACCATTTCACCGTGAAAACTTAGGTGAAGTGAGCGTGAAGTGAGCTGTCATTCCAACTAATGCTAGGGATTGACACTATTGACAGCTCACTCTAAGCTCACTTCACCTAACTTTACACGGTGAGATTTTTACAGAATCGTACAGCTGTTCAAAGGTCTCATTTTGGGCCTCTTTTTGGCCTATAGATTTCCTAAAAAGCGCATATATCCTTAAATGAGGAAAGAAAGAAAAGAAAGAAAGAAAATACATTTATTTGGCACAAACTAAAAGACACACCAGCAAACAGCAGCATCAATCAACTCCTATCGCGGTCTACTGCTGGACAAAGGCCTCTCCCAGGCTGTGCCACAACACCCTGCATCCAGCGGAGCAATTGCGTAACACACTACGAGTATCAGTAGCAATGGCTGTAATTTTGACAGTTTAACAACATTCATTGCGTTATTTACGTTGCTGAGCGGACAATTTTTTTCTAACATATGAAGCAATGGATTAGCGATATCCTACAAAATGATTCAGATTATGATTGACGCTTACTGTGTTGCGCAATTAGGGTGTTGTCTATCCAAGTATCCTTTTTAAGGTCGTCGGCAGTACCTACAACACCACGGTCTTCTAAAATTAACAAATTCCATAGATTATTATACACCGTGTTCCGGACGATATACATAAACTTCGACCAGATGTTCAGACCATGGAAATAAGCATTTTTCATTATGGACACATTAATGAATTCTTATTTTTAATTTTTTTTGTTAATTTTCATACAAACTAAATACCTTGACGTACATCACCCGATATGCATACCTCTTTATCCGAAGCATTTGATAGATTTATCATTTTAATTGCACTAAGCGGCAACATAAGCCAAATTAAGACCCTTTCTTAATGCATAGCTCAATTAAATTCCATTAAATGAAATTACAAATATCTTTGTAACGAAGCCTTTTTAAGCACTACTTCTTTTGTTAGATTTGATTTGTAAAAGCTATAAAAGCGTTTGCCAAAGTTTATGGAAAACGTGAAGAACACGGTGTATAATTATTATTAACTTAGATAATATCAACCAATTTCCACTTCCCAGCATTACGGTAACGAGTGGGGGTTTTAGGGGCAGACTTATGCCAATTTTGACCTTGAGAAAGTGCTGATTCTCAATCTAATTTGGATAAATAATTTCAAAAAACTATAGCGGCTAGGTATGATTAATTATTTATCTATGCCAGATAACTCTATGGACAGACAGATAGTCGGCATCTTTTGACATAATCTATAAGTGATAGATATTAGCATAATTCTCAGAACTGCTCGGTAACGGGTAGCCGCATTGTTTTTAGAAGTCTTATCAGATTCAGGCTAACAGTTAACATCTACATGCTTAGCTATAGTTTATCTATGTTTTTCTATAAAATTGTTAAATCCTTGAGATTAGCTCGTAGCGTTATTCTTATCTAGGTAGGTACCTACTATTGTTTATGAGAAAGTAACTGTCAATGTGATGATGATATAAATTATTTCTATATTATTTGTTTTAAAAAAAATTGTTTGAAACTCCATGAGTTTAGATAGAATTTTCTCGGAGAAGAAACACTGACACAAGCTTAGAGATCAGTTTCTTTTAAAGTCCAGACATACTTAATCATGGTTACTTCACGCCAGGACGTTGCAGGGTAATCTCTGAGATGGTATTTTTAGGAAAGAACCAGTCCATTCAGTGCACGTATTGTTAGGAAAGAACCAGTCCATTCAGTGCACGTAAGTATTTGTCAATCGTGTAGCTCAACTCAAAACGTAGGAGCTCAACGGCTCGACGAATGTTCGTCTGTTTGTCTGTCTGTCTGTTACCTTTCAAGCGTACACCACTGATCACCACTGACAATCGTTCTGAAAATTTGACAGATAGCCTGGGACCTGGAGAAAGACGTAGGCTACTTTTCATCCTTGATATTTGTATAAAAAAATGTTGAAATATCTACAAAATACACGCAGACGAAGTCGTGGACAACGACTAGTTGCTAATAATTTCAAACATGCGATGGTGGTTGACTTGTGTTAATAAGTTATATAGGTATATATTAATAATTAGGTAAGTTATATAAATAAGTAAGTCTCTAAACATGTTTTAATGACGCGAATTTCAACTAAACAAAGAAAATACTTTATTGGAAAATATTAGAGAATTGTTCCTACTAGCCTACTTACTATTATTTACTTAATATTTCAAACGCGAAAGATTGTGATGTTTGTTACTCTGTCACGCAAAAACTACCAAACGAATCTTGATGAAACTTTACAGTAATATTGCTTATACATTAGAATAACACTTATGATACTTTCTATCCCGATATTCCCACGGAATCGATACATATGCGGGTGAAATCGTGAGGTGCTGCTAGTTAAGTACAAATTCGAAAGTAACTCTGTATACCTATTACCTTTTCACGCCTAAACCACTGAACAGGATTCTATAAAATTTGGCATGAAGATAGATGGCGTCTTGGGGAAGGACATAGGCCACTTTTTATCCCGGTAGCACGTTCCCGTGGGATAATATCCGACATCCACGCGGGCAGAAGTCAATAATTATTTTGTAAATACACAAAGTAAATGAAAGATATTTTTTTATCATAGATTTTTGTTTCCAAAAAAACCACATCCACCGTAAATTGCTTTTGGCAAAAAATAACGAAAAAAAGATTTTTCGAACTTACAAGAAAATGTGTTGACGTTTTTCTCCACACTCCTGTCTGACTCCTACATTAGCGACTGTAAGTAAGAAATGTAAATTCTTCCGTTTATCAACAGTTTACAAAATGGCTAAAACTCAAGCCTAAAATAAGAATAGCGTTACGTCAATCATAAGTCAGGCGCCACTTTATACACACAGACTCCAAAGATGAAATTCACTAAAATAACCTCTAATGTTTATCTTTTCACCCTTCCATTTCTCGCTGCTAAAATATAGTATTACACTAATACAAACAAACTAAAACCATTGGTAAAATAAAACTATAACATCAAAGTTTTTATTACAAAAGAAATAAAGACTAAAATTGAACGGGCTAAGCTGAAAATACGTTTTCGAACAGCAAAATACGTTGGTGAAGTCTCACTGTGATGTGCCGAAGTGAAAACAAACGCAGCTCAACTCAGCATTATGTATTTTGGCGCCAAAACAAACGTCAGTTTGACAGCGCGGCGGGCGGCGGGAACACGATATCTGTTTGTTCCCGTTTACACCGGCCGGATAAGCGGGTTTTCGATTACCAATGTTTTGTTTTTTTTTTTCTTTCGATATTTTTTTAGGAATGTGAAATTAGTGATTGCTGTTATATCTGTAATGAGAACGGACTTGGTCGTGTTTTGGAGTTTTGATTGTTATGTTTTAGTGAGATTTACCGTGTCTTCATTGGGCTGGTGTGGAAGATCAATATTTGATTGGTCGGATTCCGATTTGATGTCAGAAATTTAATATTCCTTTGTTCGTGGTTCACCGCTGCTTTGGACATTAGATTGACAGTTAAAATCGTGTTTTCTGCATATCCTTAAATAGATTCGTAGCGCCAAAGAACAGTAATTTCAATACCAGGTGAATTTCCGGCAAATAAATATCTTTGTTTGTTCCAAAGTAAAGTATATGTAGATTTGATTAATCCATTCATTCCAATATCGTTCGTAGAAAGGCTGAGAATCAGCATTTTGTGAATTAAAAGTTAGATAAGACAGCACTGAAAATACACGCCCTAGTGTTTTAGCTATTTACAGTAGGTATGTAGATACCTAATGTAGGTACCTATAGTACTTATCGAAAAATTAAGACAACCAAAGAAATGTATCTCGGGAGTTGAGTTGGGCGGCACGGTTGGCGCAGTGGCTGAGCGATCGACTGCTGCGCTGCGTGTCGCGGGTTCGATTCCCGCACGGAACAAATATTTGTATGGCCTATATAATAAGTAGTTGTTTCGGGTCTGGCTGTTTGTGTATGTGAGTTTAAATGTTTGTAAACGCACCCACGATACAGGAGAAATTCCTAGTGTGGGAAAACGTTTAAAAAAAAAAAATGTTTTTACTTGCTTCTTCTAGCTTATAACAAATAACTTCAATGTCGTTTGAGTAGGTATTCGGTGAACTCCCAAATTATCTCGTTTACACGATTCTGTTCGTTTAGCTTATCGCACTCTACTCCTGGACATAAGCCTCTCGCAAATTGCGCCATACCTTACAAACGCGAGATCATTCCGTAACACACCATCAGTAGCAATGGCTTTCATTATGACAGTTCAACAATATTCATTGCGTTATTTACGTTGTTGAGCAGTCAAATTTTTCGAACATATGAAGCAATGGATTAGCAATATCCTTCAAAATGATTCAGAAAAAGATTGATGGTGTGTAACGCAATTCGGGTGCTGGTTCTCCGTTTTCCTCATGCAATCTTATTCTCTCGTACCTAGTATAATCTCTCTTGCAGTACGTCTTCCCATCCCTCACGAAGCAGGTACAGGACTCGTCGAGGAACTGCCGGCACTCCTGACACTTGAGGCAGGCGGCGTGCCACTCCAGGTCTGGAGCCACCCTCAGGATGTACTGGTCGTGGATTTGGCCGCCACAGCCCACGCATAGCGAGAGCCGGAGTTTTTCTGTGGAAGAATTGAAGGTTTTGGTTAGTGGAGGAAATTTAAATATTTTTATCTTTATTATAAAGTAACCCTAAAAAGGAACCCTTCGACAGATACCTACGCTTTAAAACCGCATGTCTTATGTCGGTTTCCTCACGATCGGTTACGTCATCGTTTTCAAAGACTTTAAAGACATGTGACATCCACCAACCCACACTGGTTCTGCGTAGTGGATTATGGCCTAGATTATGTCAAGTCCAGCGAGAGAAAGCAGGTTGAAGGCACCTGACTAGCAAAATCAGCCTCGTGTACCTATTCGTGGGAGCAAATTCCAATTTTATCTTCTAAGAGTTAATTTTTCAATCGACAGTTAATTTTTATTCATTATTATTACATAAATTTTATAAGATAAATTTAAATTTGCTCCCACGAATTAAATAATTGCTAATTTTACGTGTGATAGCTAATTACATATGGGAGGGTCTACTATGCAAAGCTATGAGGTCTTTGCTTCATTATTGGTAAAGATACAAGAGTCTTTGAATTATGAGACATTTATGTCTCATAGTTGAGTCGTGTTTATAAGCATTCATGCTTATTAGGTAAGTATATCGTTTGGTCTGTGGCCTATATAAGTATCTAATTTGTTCAAATCGTGAACATATTCGTAGAATCTATTAAGTATATCCATTTGGCCAGTGATTTTCCTGTCTGATGTAACCTACATAATTGACGAGAACCTATTACATAGAGCACGAGATACATAGGCAAGTCTACATAGCAATTAATTGGCCATTAGTCCTATATTATCTACCTCACAAATCATACTACTTCCAGGTACCTACATTATTTTTTTTATACTACAATACCGATTAACCCTCCTCGCGCCGCGACGAACAATATTATTCGAAAGAGGACATAATAACAGAAATTATGAATAAATTATACCTCGCGCCGATCGATAGAAGTGGGCGTGGCTTTGAGCGCCGCCCCTCGCCTAAGCAATGCGATAATCTATCCGTCTCTTTCTTACATGACGTTTCGCTCACTCTTGCACGGGAGAAATTGCAGTCAACATTGTAAGTTGTCAAGCTGGCATTGACAGGCGTGTGTTCTATGTCGTTTAAATTAAAGATAAATAGCTGCACGGTTCGGTATAGACCACACAGATACTGTATGTTTAACCTATGTTAATATCTAGTTTCTACGTTCAAAACTGAATCATTTTGCGTACTATTTTACCCGTGAAATACACTGTTGACGAAGGGAGGGTAGACCACGGCGAAGGTTGTGTGACGATCTGATAACATTTGCAGGGCCAACATGGCCAGAGATTGCACTAGACAGGGAGGTTTGGAAGAAACAAGGGGAGGCCTTTGCCCAGCAGTGGGACACAATGTAGACTAACAAAAAAAATCTTTCCCAAAGGATGTCAGCATTTTAAAAGCACGTAGTTATTTTTTCATCTTCTGTCGAAAAATTTGTTATAGCGTATGCAATGTTATATGGTTCTTTGGAAATGACACAAGAGTCTTAATTTTGTTGTCTTTGGTTATGACCAAACTTCCTTACTACCAAGTGACCAAGTGCCTTCATTATCTTCCCCATAGGGAAGATAATAGGCACTTAGTCAGATATCATTTGTAAATTAATAGACACAATAATTAATATACTGTTTCGTTAGCGTAGTGGTCATAAGCAGTGCTGCTGAGCATGTGGTCCTGGGTTCGATCCCAAGCCGGGCAAAATGTTATTGGGTGTTTCCATCTGGAATTTCTCAGTATAGCAGTCTGGATTTGTGCCCGGTTTATTTATTTTTGAAGTGAAAACTTCTTTAGCGGCGTTGTGCACTTTTTTGTGATGGGTAAAAAATGTTAAGCTCGCGTCAGGACACGTGGCCTGATCGAAAATTCGTAAGACGAAGCTCGCGTCAGGACACGTGACCTGATCGAAAATTCGTAAGACGGCGGGAGAGTTTTTTGTGATGTGTAAAAAATGTTAAACTCGCGTCAGGACACGTGACCTGATCGAAAATTCGTAAGACGGAGCTCGCGTCAGGACAGTCAGGACGGTGGAGTTTCTTGCCCATTCTTCTCCGTACGAAAACTACCTTTTGGAAGGGGCGACTAGAATCAATTTTATTTTTGACGTTCAAAAGTGCCTTTTATGTGCCTATTTGAATTAAATGATTTGACTTTGACTTTGACTTTGACACATGACCTGATCGAAAATTTGTAAGACGGAGCTCGCATCAGGACACGTGACTTGATCGAAAATTCGTAAGACGGAGGGAGAGTAGACCGCATTCTAAAATATCAAATATGCACAACGTTAATATTCAAGTTTTCACTTCTGCTGGCACTCCCGGAGTGGCAACCCGTTTTTTTTATTTTATTCAAGAGGAACAATAAACAGCTACAATATAAAACATAATAACAAGAAAAACACCAAACATATAGACCATATTGCAGCCCACAACGCTGTTCACAGATTAACAATATGATACAATACAGTGAAAACAATCACTAAGGTTACAAATACTATGTTTAAGCTATAGCGTCATCACGTCAACGCCGGCTGCCGCTGAAAACCAGCGCTGTGGCTCTGTCTCGTATAGGGTCTTAGCATTATGCTGAGCGATGGCCGTTTTGCGTGGATGTGACGCATGTTTACCCCCAACTTGTTTTGTTTGTGTGTTTATGTCCTTTTTTCATGCGTCATGTTTGCCGCAAATTAATGCATTTTCTTTCTTTCTTCTATAAGAAAAATAAAGAATAAAATTCAAGAAAGAAAAAATGGCACAATAAAAGAAAAATCAAATTCATGAAACCTCCTTAAGCATAAGACTTTTGAACCTATAGGGAAGCACATGCAAAAATGTCTATATGTTCAAAAGTTCTATTACAAAACGGGCGAAATGTGTGTACTATGTGCACCTCTGCCTAACATTCCCGTAATACAGGCGTCATGTTATATTATGTATTAATTGTCATGAATGTTGAGGAATAGACTAGTGTTTTTTTTTTTACTCTACCTAGGTCCATCTATCGATCTTACTTAGATCGATAGATGGACCTAGTAATTTAAACCTTGGAAAACATAATTTAATAATGATTATTTTACGAGTGCTATCGAACCTCAGCAATGTTGGGTAAAGTACATAAAGGAAAACATTCCATAAAATAATCACTCAATAAAAAAAAATTAAAAATACTGCAACCGTCTAAAATCTTAAGTCTTAAAAATAATGTAAATTTTCGCATAAAAATAAAATCTTAATAATATTTTTTATTATTCGAGTGCAGTTATAGTGGGTTTACGACTGAAAGGATTTTATTATTCGAAACGGAACCGTCATCGCTTGTTGTAATAACAATTGGATTACAGTTAATCAATTAATTCATCAATTGAATTGAATTGATCCGAAGATTGATCGGTGATTGACTTTCTTTTGTAAAGTACCGTTCATACTTTCGCGATTTTTAGTTTCATTATTGTTGTTTAATGAAAGTGCTACTTATTCTAATCTCAACTAAGAAGTTTTATTTATACACTTCGGGCTGATTTTTCAATCATCTGATAACTTTATTCGAGGCATAATTTTGAATTTTGACAGTTATTTCATACAAAAACTGTCAATCGTCAATTTAATTCTTCGAATAAAAGTTGTCTGGCGATGGAAAAATCAGCCCTTAGAGAAGGAAAGGACATAATTTATTTCGTACCCCTCAATTAAGGTCAGGCAACAAAAAAAAGTACTGCTGCCTTATGATAAATGACCTCTCGAGCATATAGTAAAAAACTATTACAACGGAAATCTACAATTAGTCCCCCGGCTGCTGTTTGAGATTGAAAATGCCAAAAATCATAATATTTTAATAACAAGTTTATAGTTAAAACATGTTCAGGAAATTAAAAGTTGGTATTTTTTTAATATTATGCTTAAAATACTTGTTATAAAAATATGATTTTTAACATTTTCAATCTCAAATAGCAGCCTGGGGGTTAATTTTAGACTTTAGCTGTAATAATAAAAAAATGCTCAAGGTGCTGTTTCCCATAAGAAAATAGTCTTTTTTTTCTGGCACATTAATTTTCGGTTATAAAATGTTCGATGTCCTTTCTTTAATAATTACGTTGTGTTTTTCATATCTATCTCCGTTTTGTATTATACAGGGTGATTTTTTAAAGACCAGCCAAATTTAAGGATGTGGTACAGACCATCAAACTGAACAACTTTCTCCATGGGACCAACATCGTAGTCGCAAATATAACATTTAGGTCGAGTAGGTATTGAAGTTTTCTATGGGACAGTTGATAAAATTTTCGCGATTACGCTATTTGTCCCATGGAGAAAGTTGTTCAGTTTGATGGTCTGTACCACATCCTTCAATTTGGCTGGTCTTTAAAAAATAACCCTGTATTAATGTAGGGAAACTAGATGTACCTATTTTTGACAAATTGTAACTGAGGTCAGACTGTAAACGTTCTTAAAATGGCCCCTCAGCTCTTTTGTTTACCTAAAACTCGTTATTTCATCACTCGTCTGTTTATTATAAATGATAATAAAATAGAGATAAGTTTATTGTGTAGTTATTATGAGTGCAGATAAGACAAAGTGTTAAATAATCATGATCTTAGATTAAAGACTGTTGTCTTGTGATTTGCATAATTTTATTAGCGTGGGTCGGTTTCATGGGCGAAGGCAAACACAGATGGACACTAGAAATTGATTAAATTGATGATTTATAAATAGATAGTGCTTTAACCTGAGCTTCTGATTCTAAGGAATTTACCACAGATAATATTCTTACAAAAGACGAGGCAATTAAGGAGTTTGGTTTCAATTTATTCATTAAGCCACTTGCCAATGAGTACGAATTTGCTCAACAACGTAAATAACGCAATGAATGTTGTTGAACTGTCAAAATGAAAGCCATTCCTACTGTTAGTGTGTTACGCAACTACCCCGCTCCTGTGGCCCTATCGGTACAGTACCAGGTATTATTCATTTTTAAAAGTGACATAGAGACAGTGTGTCAGACGCACAAAGCCAAAATGTTTTCTAAAACTCGAAGACCTCATATCAACGGCCGTCTACTGTAATAATGTATGCTTAATTAATTATCTATGTACCTACCTACGTCGTTAATTGCAACATATCGCATACCGAGGTCCGTCACGGTGTTGCGCGGCACACAATGCGCTGCAAGGCTCAGATCTAACCGATAGCACGCAGACTCCTTTATTTTTGTACCGAGGTTATGCACCTTGGGCAGTCAGACGCGAAGTTTGTTTGTTAACGATGAGTAGTTTGATTGGGAAAAGATTATTATTGACTTTTAGGTGTATATTGTCAAAGTAACTTCAATATTGAGTCACACTCGGTTTGATTTATATTGTGCGTATGGAAACATATCTGCGGAGCCTCTTGAGCTCCAGATGTCCATAATCTGTGTCATAACCATAAGCTTATAATATTCCCACAGCTGGAGGACTCAGGCCTCCTTTCTGTGAGAGCGAGAGCGCCGTAATCCACCACACGGGCCCAGTGCGGGTTGGTAGATGTCACAAGTCTTCGAATTTTTTAAACGGTTTTGACCAATGCATGGCTAAAAGAAAGGACGCCTTCCATTTTATAATATTTTGGATATATACTTGGAGTGGAATGAAGAAAGTGAGGAGTTTGCCTTGCAGTGGGACAACATGGGCTAAAATAAATAAATAACTTGCAGGATGTGCTAAAGGCATGGCACAGGAGGGTCACCGTTAGTCCTGGCCTCATATTAGCGGTTTAAGTCCGACATAATTCGCTCTCGCCTACCTGAGAGAGATAATTAAGATATAGGGTACTTAATTCAGTCAACTGGATAATAATAATTTTGTCAACCTGAGTAGGTAAACAACCACAATCCCACCTGGACATGAGTTACCTTGAGTAACCTGGAACTTAAACGGACTCCGGACCCAGGTTGGTTTAAGTAAGGAAAACCTGTTCAGGAGGAGATTAATAGACGACACCGCCGTGGAGTGTAAACGTGGTGCTGTTCCACAAACGATGGGATACTTAAAATCGTGTCCTGTCAGCTGCACGTTACAGGAACTGATGGACGCTGGTGATGGCACCAAACACGTAGCCGAATTCTGGACCGAGTCCAACAATTCCCATAGTTTTTGACATTTCGTCAACAACTGAACTTAAGCAAGCACTTCACAAAAAAAAAATTCCAGCTACCTCATTTACCTAAATGCCTTCCATAAATTAAAAGGACATAAACTTTTAATGAAACCATTAATTTAATTAGTAATTAACAGTTCGTTGTACGCTTTGGCGGAGGTATAATGATCCGTTTACTGTGGTAAATCGTTATCTTAACCATCAGTAAGGGCACACACATGAGTAAGTAATGCGACAGAGGCCACACTTCATCGCGTTGCTCAAACGACTCATGCAAAAGCAAATGAGTTGGTTATAAAACACGCCTGAATTCTCTGAAGGGTTTGGCTTAAGATGTTTGTTTGGGTGGTGTTGGAATATACTCTCGACAACGATTCATAAATATACACGTAAGTTTTTTATTGTCTACTTCGCTTTTGATATGCTTTATAAATACATACATAAATATCTTTATTGCAGACCACATTATCCTAGAAAAATAGTTAATACAAACAATTAAAACAATAAAAAATCGCATACAAATATAATCTCACGCCATGCCACGCTTGTCAAATTATTTTGTTTCCAATCTCATCACAACAACAAAACAGGAACACCAATTTCCCTAGTTATGTTATAAGCTCCTTATAATTATGCTTATTGTATAACAAAGGGCGAGTTTATAACTGTGATTGACCAGGTAAGAAATCCTAAGTTCAGTGACTTGCAATTGCAAAGGTCTAAGCCATGAGTCGCTAAAAGCTCCATATGATGAATGATATTATCCATTTTGCCAGTTGTGGATTATCACATTTCGTGTGTGTGTGACGACGTCTCACCTACGTGCAGCGAGAGGAACAAACCGGCTTAGGTTGACCAATC